>CM046875.1:2763140-3465972 GCA_025667525.1 Glebionis coronaria
AGATCAAGAACGCAAAAGAACGGAAGTCCAAGGCCTATTCTGAAAATTATCGAAGAACAAGTCTAAAAGACGGAAGTTTAATAAAGCCGAAGAACTCGAGTTAATAAATAAATAAATTATAAGACGAGTTTAATTATCCCGAGACAAAAGTCGATAAAGTCGAAGAACATAAAAGACGAGAAGACGTGAAGAAAGAAAAAAAAGAGGAGGCAACACATGCACCTCACATTTCCTATAAATACCCTCCTAAACTCATTTAGGAGGTGTGTTAGTTTTAGTTAGTCTAGTTTTCCTTTCATTTTTGTAGTGATTCTAGAGAGAGAAAGTGACAGTTTCTCTCACTAGGATCCTAATCTTTTATCTTCCTTTCATGTTTTTAATCAAACTTTTACCTTTGATAGTTTAATTCTTGTTTTAAGCTTAATCTTATTCTACCTTTCTTAGTTTTTTTACTTGTGCTTAATCCGAAATTCTTTACACGACATTTGTTTTAAGTTTTATGTTTGATTTATGAAAAGTTTATCTTTTGGTTAATCTAAGTTTCCTATGAATAATCTTTGAGCTTGACATGCTTATTGGCTTAATTTGTTTCTAGCTTATTGTTTTAAGTTTTCTTAAAAGTTTTAGTCTTTTTGCAAAGTCTACTTTATTTGTGTCTTGAAAGGTTTTGAATTTTAGCTTATATGTTCATCCCATTCCTGTATATCTAGTTTCGGGTTCATGCTTATTAGTCTTAGCTTATTAAACTTGTGCTTATTGCAAGATTCATTTCCATCGGAATATGAGGGTTTTCACACATTGCGAAGGGTTGTTTGTATCGCAATAACCATTGGTGGTTCCACATTGCGATCACTTGTATCATCCCCCCTTATTCCGATCGGGATTGTGATCGCTCATTGCGATCGCATATTCCGACGGAGTTTAAGGTTGTATTAAAACGAAGTGCTGCCCGTTTTTTCTATTGCAACATTCCGATGGATTTTATTTTCATGTATTCTGATGGTTTTAGTTTTAGTGTATTCTGATGGTCTCTTTTTCTTAAACATTCCGATAGCTTTTGTCTTAACACATTCCGATGTTTTTCTTTCCGATAGATTGTCTTCGATCATTCTGACGGGTACTTTCCGATAGGTATTCCGATAGAATGGTGACAGCATTCCGACGGCGTACATTCCGATCGGTATTCCGATCTGGATTCCGATAGGTGTATTCCGATGGAGTTGGTTTTGTTTTAATTTCTTGTCTTAGCTTATTTTAAGTTCGAATTATTTTAAGTTCCATTTTATTACTTTGTCAAATTATTTTTTGGTCAAGCTTTAATTTTCGTCATCTAATTAATTTATTTTTAAGAGATTTCAATTATTGCACAATTATCTTTTAGATAATTTTATTTTTCAAATTATCATCATTTACCTTAACGTTTTGCAATCTATTTTACAACAACCAAAAATATTATTTTTACCAAAAACAACTGAGTCACACATTTAACTGGAAATCAATTCGAAGAGATATCGAGAACGAACTTTTAATCTAGCAAAATCCTATATCATATGGCGACGCTGCCCGGCTCTTTTCGTGAGGATTAACGGTTTTTGTGAGAGACGCGTTGGCTTTTGGGATCCGTTCACTCGTGAACGTTATTTTTCGTGTCCAAAAATTTTCAAAAATCCAAAAACATTTTGAAAAATCATAAAAAAGCATTTCTTTTTCAAAGTTTTGCACCAAAAATATTCTTCTTGCTTATCTATCTTTCTTTATGGATTCTTATGTCCATTGCGTCGGGTGTGGGAGACGATTGTACGAGAACGACTCTTGTCAATGGTATACATGTGAACGGTGCGGTAACGATATCGACAATACACAATTCCTATTCGGATTTTGTCCTTTGTGCAACTCGACTAATTCGTCCTTTTTGAACCCACCTCCTCCTGTTCCCCCGTGCATCTATTGTGGAAGCGATTCTCATTGGCATGTTTCGTGCCCGATTTCAATACCCGTATGGTTACGAGCAAGAACCAGGGTACAATTATGACAATAATAATAGCTATACAAAAGACGCACCCAATCTTTCTCCTTACCCGTTTTGCAACAACTGTGGGGGTCCTCAGGATACCTATTATTGTCAACCAATGAATTATTATGAGCAAAATCCGTGTCCTCAGTTTTCTTCACCAATGGATTATTATGAACCAAACCCGATTTCTAATTCTTCTCAACAGATGAACTACTATGAGCCACAACCATGCTATAATTCAGGTTTTCAACATTTTGAGCCCCCACAACACTCCATCGATCATCAACCCAATTGTGCATTTCCTCTTGAGCAAATGGCCGCATTTTTTGACCGCTTTCAAAAAGTTTAAGAAGCGTGCAACAAGATCATCGAAAAATATCAAAAGAATCAACGGCCTGAGCAAATATCGAATATCGAGACTTATACTCCTCCTCCGGTGTATCCATACTACTATGATGATGATGACGATGAGCCTACTATTTCTTGGAATGATTTTACTGCTCAATGTCCAAGTGCAATTGTCATCCTTTCGTTCGATATCCCAAACGTGTCTAAAGATTGTGATACTTTAAGTGAGCTGAGTGATTTTGGTCTCGATAATTTCTTTGATGAGGAGGTTTGTGACATACCAACTGCTATGGAGTCTGAGGACGACGTTTCTCTTACGAACGAGGTCGATCCTAATGATGACGATTTTCTCCAACCTATGAGAATTTCACTTTTGAAATTTCTCAATCTCCATCGGGAGATGCGGGCGATGACGATTTATTCTCTCTGGCTTACGAGAAGTTCACCGATGAACATGATCTTGTGGATGAGGTGGAAGACGTGCTTCTTCGCGATAGATTACGGAAAGTTCACCTTCTTATTGCTCAAATCGAAGAGTTGACTTCTCCTCCTCTCTCTGAGTCTTTGCCTCCATCTATTCCTCCCGTTGAAGATAATGACCCATTGCTGGAAGAAATCGACATTCACTCCATATCTCCAGGTATTGATGACGATGACACGGAGGGGGATACTATTTTTGATAATTTGCTGCAGGAAGGTATTGTCCCAAGTCCCCCTCCTGAGCACCTTTCATCCTCCCCTTTAGCCACTATTACGGAGGATGAGTGCTTCGACCCGGTAGGTGATATTGATTATGCTATCATTGATAACATTTCGGCTTTTCCGCTTGCTCAGCATCCATTGTCTTTGGGGGAGGACAATGTGCTTACTTTACCCACCCCACCTCCCGTGGATCTTGATTTCACATACTTTCCGTATGTTGAAAGGACCTTTCTCCCATTCAAGACTTATCCCCCCGCCTCTCCTTTGTTGATGTCAACCGGGAACGAGGACAAGGTCTTTGATCTCGGTATTACATTCGAGGCTTCCCCATGGACCATTTAATTCGGGGACGAGTCAGGCTCGTGACTCGGTTAATTTAAACAAGTGCTTTTTGGGAGGCAACCCAATTATCTATCTATCTTTACCATAAGTGTAGGGGGAGCCCCGTGGTGTTTCTTGTTTTCTTTCTTATCATGTGCAGGGATTAGAGCTTCAAAGACACACTTGATGACTTTTGACGAACCGTGATTCGGTGTTCCATTCTTCCCGGTTCTATCCTAAACTCTTTTCGATTCACTATTTTATATTTCTTAATATTAAAATAGGAATCTCTCTAGTTGTCCTTTCCTTAGCAAGGTTTAAACAAAGTTCACAATGTCCTAACTGTAGGGGAGTTTACTACCACATGCTTAAACATTGAGGACAATGTTTATATCAAGTGTAGGGGGGACTTCTATCGAAGTAAGTGGTCTTTTCCATGAATTTGTCCTTATTTTAACTGGAAAATTTTATTTTTCGACATTTTTCAAAATTTTTAATCTATTTTGGCCTAATTGTATAGTTGTATTTTCCTTTGTTATGGTTATTTTCTTTCCTTGCAAGAATAAATTTTAATAAAGTGGTTTTATTTTTCAAAGTCTTGAATATTTTGACTCAACCCGAGTTTACTTATATAAGTTTGCTCTAGCTAGTATCCTTAACGTGTTTATGTCAAGTTTTGCTAAGGCTTTTATATAGGGAGCTATAAAACACGAAAGTCTTAACTCTCACGGGTTAAGAACAAGAACTTTTCGCAAGTTCCTATATTGATCCTAGAGAGTTGTTTATCAAGGGAACTTTAAAATGCGATTTCTAAACTTGAAAGAGTCTAAGAATTTGCAAGATCCTATAGATGACTCGAAAACCCAAAGCTTTGATTTAATAGGCTAAGCATCCACGAGTCTCATTCCTTGAGATTTTAAACTGTGGAGAACGAGAGATGATAGAGTCAAATATAAGTTTGGTATTCTTTCGGGAATTTATGTGAGTTAATTATAAGCCTATTCTCCCATCGCTTGTTAATAAATTTATCTGCAATAAATAAGGTTGTACGATTTAAAAGGTTACTTAGCTTCTAGCCCAGGATCGTTTAAAAGTTTCTCGGTATTAATTAGAGTTCATAGCCAAGGCATAACTTATTGAAGCGGGATGCGAAGATTGGCGAGTCCGAAAAGGTTCTAACAAGGCATGAGGGCTATATTTTGTTGCTAAAGATCCAAAAGTGATGTGAAGAATCATTTATCGAAAATCAATATGAAGGATCGAGACACACGACGAAAAGCAAAAACTCCCCAAAAGATCATGGAGAAGTCTACCCAAAAAGGCCCTAACAAGGTACGAGGGTAAATAGATCCAAGTCCTAAAAGGAGGCGGATCGTTGTATATCAAAGTCCAAAATAAAGATTGGAGAAAAATGAAGAAGTCGTGGTCCAAAGATGAAGAATCTCTCAAAACTTCAAGTGAAGAAATTCCTATTATGAAGAGAAGACCATAATTTCAAGAACGTCTCTCAAAGATTCGAAGTATGAAGTCGCTGCCAAATATCGGTCCGAGAAAGGTATCAAATCGTGAAGCGAGTTATGCAAAGATATGAACTTTATGAGGTCCCGAGAAGTAGTTTTAAAATATTTTGTCCTTTAGCTAACTATTGATTAAATCGTTCACTTTATTTTCGGCCTGAATAACTATCAAAATAAGTCAAACAATGCATCCTCGTGATCATTCAAGACAAAAATAAAATATAAGAGATACACCTAGGAATAAGGGAGTCTAAGTAAATAATTGGCCCACATGAATTCGTGTTAGTTTGCTAACTTATAATAACAATGATCTCGTTTTTAAGTTTGGTTTGGAGAAAGTGAAAACTTGAGGATGATGATCATTCATGACATTTTCAAAACCTTAAGGTATGTTTTTAATTTCTTTACTTTCTTTCTTTGAATGTTTATAATTTTCTATCTCTTTAATAAAGGCCAACATGGATTGATTATGATGAAAAATGTAAACGTGCTTTGTAACTAATGCATTACATGAGGACATTGCAATGGTTAAGTGTAGGGGATTTGATAGGTGTGTAAACACCTATCCTTTTTACCACTTAATTACAATAATAACCAAGCCAAAACATGTATTTTATGTCGTAAATGTCGGAATTATGCGTGGTTTGTGTTTTTGTTGTGATTTAGGACCAAAATGTGGAAAGGGAAGAAAACATGGGCTTTCACGGGCTTTTATCGAAGAAAACGACAAAAAGACGAAGTCAAGAGATCAAGAACGCAAAAAGAACGGAAGTCCAAGGCCTATTCTGAAGATTTATCGAAGAACAAGTCTAAAAGACGGAAGTTTAATAAAGCCGAAGAACTCGAGCCTAATAAATAATTAAATTATAAGACGAGTTTAATTAATCCCAAGACAAAGTCGATAAAGTCGAAGAACTTAAAAGACGAGAAGACGTGAAGAAAGAAAAAAAAAGAGGAGGCAACACATGCACCTCCCCATTTCCTATAAATACCCTCCTAAACTCATTTAAGAGGGTTGGTTAGTTTTAGTTAGTCTAGTTTTCCTTTCATTTTTGTAGGTGATTCTAGAGAGAGAAAGTGACAGTTTCTCTCACTAGGATCCCAATCTTTTATCTTCCTTTCATGTTTTTAATCAAACTTTTACCTTTGATAGTTTAATTCTTGTTTTAAGCTTAATCTTATTCTACCTTTCTTAGTTTTTTTACTTGTGCTTAATCCGAAATTCTTTACACGATTTGGTTAAGTTTTATGTTTGATTTATGAAAAGGTTTATCTTTTGGTTAATCTAAGTTTCCTATGAATTAAGCTTTTAGCTTGACATGCTTATAGGCTTAATTTGTGTCTAGCTTATTGTTTTAAGCTTTCTTAAAAGTTTTAGTCTTTTTACAAAGTCTACTTTATTTGTGTCTTGAAAGGTTTTGAATTTTAGCTTATAGTGTTCATCCTATTCCTGTTTATCTAGTTTTGGTTCATGCTTATTAGTCTTAACTTATTAAAATTGTGCTTATTGCAAGATTCATTTCCATCGGAATATGAGGGTTTTCACACATTGCGACGGGTTGTTTGTATCGCAATAACCATTGGTGGTTCCACATTGCGATCACTTGTATCATCCCCCTTATTCCGATCTGGATTGCGATCGCTCATTGCGATCGCATATTCCGACAGAGTTTAAGGTTGTATTGAAACGAAGTGCTGCCCATTTTTCTATTGCAACATTTCGATGGATTTGATTTTCATGTATTCCGATGCTTTTAGTTTTAGTGTATTCCGATGGTCTCTTTTTCTTAAACATTCCGATAGCTTTTGTCTTAACACATTCCGATGGTTTTTCTTTCCCATAGATTGTCTTCGATCATTCCGACGGGTACACTTTCCGATAGGTATTCCGATAGAATGGTGACAGCATTCCGACTGCGTACATTCCGATCGGTATTCCGATCTGGATTCCGACAGGTGTATTCCGATGGAGTTGGTTTTGTTTTAATTTCTTGTCTTAGCTTATTTTAAATTTGAATTATTTTAAGTTCCATTTTTATTACTTTGTCAAATTATTTTTTTTTGTCAAGCTTTAATTTTCGTCATCTAATTAATTTACTTTTAAGAGCTTTCAATTATTGCACAATTATCTTTTAGTTAATTTTATTTTTAAAATTATCGTCATTTACCTTAACGTTTTGCAATCTATTTTACAACAACCAAAAATATTATTTTTACCAAAAACAACTGAGTCACACATTTAACTGGAAATCAATTCGAAGAGATATCGAGAACGAACTTTTAATCTAGCAAAATCCCATATCAGTTAAACATGGCGTACGGATTAATTTAGCATGTGTAATGTTTGAGAAGGGGCCTTAGAGATTTATAGTCTAGTAGTCGCGGTTAGGACCTGCGACCACTAGACTGGGGGGCACATGATGACGTATAGTACTTGGTCGGGCTGGATAGTCTGACTCACGGATACTAACCGCATCCATCAGGAATGGATTAAAACCTATACAGCGCGCGCATAGCCTAGGAGGCCCAGTAAGCCGTTGTCGCACATGCGGTTAATTACTTAACTGTGTCCTTGTCGCATTGCGACAAGATCAGACGAGAATATAATCTATCTTATGATTATATTCGCCTAAGGAAAGAGGATATACACTTACCTTAGTTATCCGATAAAGATCAATCTATTTTGAGTCATTATCCATTCCTTAGGCCGCAAGAATAGGGTGCCCAGCCTGGACTCTCTCGAGTATAAAAGGAACCCCCATGGGTCCACAAAGGTACGATACACACAGTACTCTAAAAACTAACATACCCAGACCGATTACTTACTCTCACGCTGGAGTCTAATCATGGGTCGCAAACCCACGGTAAGCCTAACAGTGTCTGTTTTAGTACGCAGGGTCTCAAACAAAGCTTCAATTGGTGCAAGATCCGGAGTCCACAAGACCCCGAATTAAGCATAATTAGGGTCAAACTCGGTCCATCTAACTTTTGTATCAACATGTAGCATCATATTTGTAATTTTTATGTGACGTGATTGTATCTACTTTTTGTATGAGGTGATAGATACGTACCTCTATCTTCTTGTTGATGTATCATATTATTATTTTGTAAAATTTTGAATTTCTAGTTGTTTAGACTTGTAAAGATTATTATTTAGACATGATGTATCAAAATTCTGTTATGTATCAAGTCTACCTAATATAAAGAATAAAAATGTATAAAAAATAAATATAAAGATGTATCAAGAAAAAACGTTATTATCTAAGAGTTTGGTTAAATCAAAATTAAATATTGTTTAAAAGAATAAATAGTATTCTTTAAATGAAATTAGTTTTCGGTTTATTTATTAATTGTCTTTTGACCAGATATTTGTTACATTAATGCAACTCATCTATTATTAAGTTCATTTAATACTAAGAAATTAAATCAAAAGGTTCATAGTACTACTTTTCATTTTAACAATATTAAAAAGGTACACCACATTAACCTAACTCATAGTTTAATATATACTTAAAAAGCTAATAAATAAAATCATTTAGACATCTATAAAAAGCAAAAAAAAATATTTTATTTATATTTAAACATTGTGAACACCTCTTACTAATAATCGTGTTAGTCAGATTCAAATATAAAACATTTTAATGAAACAAACACCATCTTAATCTACTTTTTCTATCTATTTTTGAAAATGACTATTAATTTAAGACTTTCAAAGATAATAAACAGAACTATAATTTTGAGACAGATGTAAAACTTGGTAGCACAATTAAGGTAATACCCTTTTAGTTATTAAGAAAATTTCAAATCCGACATTGATAAAATCATAAACAACAGAAGTAGTCGTCACTCATGACCAATCATGCATTTTAGTCTATCCGTCTGGAAATGGAGCCCACCCTTGGCCCACATAAAATCCATCATCTCTAATTATCCATAAACATAGTCGCGCTTTCAAAGGTGACCCTTTTGCACAATGTGGAGCAACATATTTATCGAACACATCAAGACTAGCGGTCTTTGTACCATTCCAATTGAAATTAGCATAGAAGACGGTACGTCCCAACCAGTTTTCACAAAAGCTCCAGTTTTGATTTTGGTTCAACCCAAGAAAATGATCTCCCAGGTCGTCATCTTTTGATTTTACATGAACGTGGACTGGATCTTTGATTTGATTAAAGATATATATGGTAAAAAAATCAAGCAAACAAAACTTGAACTTTTTGGCATTAGTTGTTGAATGGTGATGCATTTATCGTAAAAACAAGGAAAAGGAACAAGAAAATAATAGCATTAGTAATCCTCATAAGTGCGTTGTATGTGTATGTAAACACGTACCAAGACTTATATAGAACAAAAAAGTTTGTTCACCATCTTCAAATAAATATTAAAAAGTACCAAAGACAATTAATGATATTAACTAAAAAAATATTGTTTCGGTTTGACTATGCATATTGTTGTTACTAACTTTAACTAATACGGAGTAATAACTTATGCATGTTTCGGCAACTAAAATTTTTTGCCAGGATTTTTTTTTGATAAGACATGTTTTTCTTGATGCTAACTTTACGAATAGTTTGAATTATTTTGAGTAATAACTTTATTGCATATTATTTTGCATTAAAGTGTCAAAGATAGAAAGATTTGTAGACAAGCATATTAGTATTTACTGCACTAGGTACAATGAGTCATGCCTTGAGTTTTCGGCGAAAACTTGAAGCCAATCATATCGGGGGTCGCGTTTTGGGGTCTCGCGTCATGGGGGTCACGCGACGTTTTCAGCCGAAATATTTGTTTGTGTTATAAGAATATCGTTGTGTTATACATATCCGTTTGTGTTAAAAGCATGGGGGTCATGCATCCAAAATATTTGTTTGTGTTATAAGCATATCGTTGTGTTATACTAGTGGCAAAACCCGTTCGATGGACGGTTTTGGCTTTTGATTCGTTAACTTTTTTTATTTGATAAATATATGTTTGTAATGTTTGATTGACGGGTGTGACTACTTATTGTTGTCTAAACGACTTTTTAATTTGGTAAATAATTGTTTGTACTTTTTAGCATGATGGTCCTTCAATGCATTATTAGTCATGACTTTTAATTGTTGTTTAACTTTTTTATTCACAGAATTAATTGTTTCTAATTTTTCTGTTTGAGTAAATATTTGTTTGTGTTATAAGCATATCGTTGGTAATTTAATGCTTCTTTTATATAATTATTTTTATTGCACGATTAGTCGACATGAACTTTATTTGATAAACTGCTTTTTTTGAAGTGATGGTAATTTTAACTTTCACCATAAAACATCATTTAGTTAGTGTCCAGTCAAAGATTTAGAACTGAACTATTTCGTTCGCCATATCAATGTCTTAACTTGTTAATGTGTATTGACTATCTCAAGATAACACTTGTTTAATGTTTTATGGTTTTACTAAAGCTCATTCCTAGCTTTATAAGAGTTGATAAATCTTGATCATCACCATCCGTTTATAATTTGCTATTTTGTTATCATTTGTGAAAATAATACCATGTGACCAACCTTTTCTTACTTTCATTATGGACCATCATGTTCCATAAAAGACTAAAATAATGATCAAGATACCGTCATAGAAACCTATCGTTATCATCCTACATAATATCTTTAACAGTCATTTGCATTATATAAATTCAGATAAGAGAATTTAAGTCGTGTCTTCCTTTTTGTTTACTGGGCATCTTCATTTCCTTCAATATCCTCTTTCCTTCAAAATGACTCTAAAACTTACATGGTGTATCTCAAAACACTGTCTCTCCAACCTTGAAGTTTAACATATTAACTCTACTTAGTTTTTTGATAACATATTACTATGATTAAAAAATAGTGAACTAAGGGTATGTATGGTGAACGAAGCCATACAACTCTTATCCAAAGTAGGGTCAACAAGTCAGCAACGAAAAGATTGTTTTGTAATCCACTTGCCAGATCTTTGATGGGTATAAACCTGTAGAAGTTCATTAAATTGTATGATTAAGCTAACACGTACTATACAATATAAATCACCCATTTTGTTATTTGCTCCAAATTTTTTCTGTCATCCATTATGGCTTGATCATAATGATGCCAACCAAATGATTTGTAGTAGTATCACCACATCTGAACATATGCTCTCTATTGAAAAAAAATCCACAGGTGCTTGACCTGAGGAGATTAAGCTTCGGTCTTATGTATGGTTTGCTTGTAGGTTGGGCCTATCTTGCAATAATAGAACGCACGTTAACTCATCCCAGGTGTGAACCCGAGACCAAGCTCCGGTGTGAGAGTAAGTAACTATCACAAGAGTGGTATCTGATGTGTAATACCGGAGGAATATTACTAAGTAGAATTCAATGTGGTGTACTATGTGTTGTTGGGTGTAGTAAATGCCTATGGGTATTTATACCCAAAGTAAGAGCGTACCTGGCTGAATTGTCATGTCATCGAGACATGTATTGTATACAGTGCCCTATGCTATGGTATAGTAAAAAGAAAGCGGCGGTTAACGACAGGATCCGCTGGGTAAAACCTTGTCCTTAGGATAAAACGAGGTACCCTGAGATATGGGGGATCCTGTATCTTTTCTCTTTCCTACGCGGCGATTTCTTTTGACTAAGTGACATGCCTTCGGCCATGTGCCGGAGACATACGCGAACATGTCCCCCCAAGTATTAGTTTATTATGTCCATGAATAACTGATACTTTTAGATAGGTTCAATCCGATTTCTGGACCGGTTCATGTTGTCTCCTTTTGCCTGTTGAGTGGCGTTACGAGATGATGCCACGTGTTATGGCCTTTCGATTTCTACGGTAGATCGTCGTCCTCGTAACTTGCTAATGAACAGTGTCTCCTTGTTCCTATCGCCTAATCCCTTTATATATATACATGCCATTAGTTTATTTCCCTTTCGTTCCACCATTGTTACCTTCTCCGTCTCTACTATTTTCTTATCCTCTGTAGGTTAGTTTCTTTTCTTTATTTGTCATCTTTTCCGATTGTATCTTTGGCTGTTCCGGATGACAGGGAAACAAGTCATGCAATCGAGAGTAAAGCCTTCGATGAAGCGCGGTACGAAGTGTGATATGCACATACGCCTATCTGGCATGACGGGGGATGACTTGAAGGTCTTATTTGTAAGTATAACATCCCTTCATACTTATGGACTCGCCTACCGGATCTGGAAATGACTATGGATCGTCTCCCTGACTCGGCTATTGGTATATACCGTCAGTTTCTTGACCATTCTAGCCTCCGGATTCCCTTTTCTACATTCTTCTTGAACGTGATTCAGTATTTCAAAGTGCTTATCTCTCAGTTAGTTCCTATTGGTGTAAATAGGGTTGTGATGTTCGAACTTCACTGTTTTTGTTCGAGGATTCCCATATCTGTTACCTTATTTAGGGTATTTTTTAGACTGTGCAAACAGGGTCATTGGTACTCATTTGAGAGCCGAGGCGATGGTTAATATGGAAAGTGTTTAACGGAGACCACCTCTAGCCTTAAGAAATGGAAACGGGAATTTTTCTTGTTAGACCGTCGGGCCATACCATTTGATATGCCTTAGAGGCACCGTGAGTCTATTATTACAGATGAGTTTCATTCCTCGTTCAATACTTCGCACGCTAAAGCCCTTGGCAAGAAACCCATTTTATGTCGCCCTCCTCACGAGGTTCTGCTTTTCCGTGTGGGTCTATCTTTCCCTTATAGTCATCCAGAACTGCGCCGAATACATTTAGATGTTGACAAGAAGGTTATGTATTTATTTTGTTTACTTATATCTTTCCATCACTTACACGGTCTTGCTTATGCTTGCCTCGCCCTCGTCTTTTTTCTTTTGCAGAAATGAGCTTCGCGGACTTTTTGAGCCTGCCTAATTTTGATGAAGGCATTGTTGACATCAGCGAGCCCTTTGGAGAGAATGAGCAACCTGTTCGTCGTGTTACTGAACCCTCACCTTTGGGACAAGATATTCCTAAACTGACACCTATTCAGCTGGCGGTGGAGAAACCCTCGGCCCGAATCTTGGAAGCGAAGCAAAGACATGAGAAAAAACCAAGGGTGAGGAAAACCCCCTCAGTTGCTGAAGGAAGTACATCCGATCGTTGTGCGAAGAAACATAATCGACAGACTGTTCATACCGACTCCGAAGTGGATTCCCAGAAAACTCTTTCGACCCAACCAATTAGCGTTGTGAAACCATCTTCTCAAACCTCAGTCGGAGGTTCTGATTTTGTTAAGGAAACATCTCCTTCGCTTGTACACATTAGTGATCAATCATTGATAGGTGTGAAAACACCCATCCTTTTACCACTTATTTCTTGCTAAAACAAGACCAAAACACGTATTTAATGTCATTTGTTTGGAATTATGCGTGGTTTGTGTTTTTGTTGTGATTTTAGGATCAAAATGTTAAAAGGGGAGAAAACACGGCGTTCACGGGCTTTTATCAAAGAAAAAGACAAAAGACGTAGTCGAAAGATCAAAAGTGGGAAAAGAACGGAAGTCCAAGACGAATTCTGAAGATTTATCGAAGAAAAAGTCAAAAGACGGAAGTTTACTAAAAAGCCGAAGAACTCAATTCTAATTTATTGAAGATTACAAGACGAGTTTGAAGAAATCCCGAGACAAAGTCATTAAAGTCAAAAGATTAAAGAAGATTAAGGACTAATGACGCAATTAGAGAAAGAGGCAAGAGGGGAGGAAGCTTCCTTCCACTAACCACCTCCTCCCCTATATATAGTCTTTAGTGTTTTCATTTCATGTTGTTGGGTGGCTTGACAAACCACCACTTCCACCATTTTCATTTACCTTGCACTTTATGCACCTTTAATTCATTGTATTGCAACTTTAATTTCTTTAATTCCAAGTAAGTCTTTTAATTTTGTATTGTTTAATCTTTTATCTTTAAGCTTTTTAATCATCTTGTTCATCTTTTCTTTTTGCTTATTCTTAATCTTTTTGATAATCTTTGTTTGTGTTGATTTTATGTTTCCAATCTAAATCTTCTTCATCTATTTTTTACATAAAGTTTGAATCTTTTTAATTTTTGTGGCTTGTTCTTAATGTTTTTATAAGTTTTATCATTAATCTAGGCTTTTTAGTTAGCTTATTGGTGTTTTATTTTGCTTATTGTGCTTAAAAAGTTAAGATTTTAGTGCTTAATCTGGTACTTTTACGTTTTCCTAGTTTTTAGGAAAAGCTGATTCGATTTTGCAATACTTGTGTATTGCGAATTTGTGTCCTGAATCAATTTCGCAATTCTTCCATAATTGCGAAATTGAATCCTCTACAAAGTTGTGAAATCTTGTTCCAAGTTGCGAAATCATTGTTTTTCAATATTGCGAAATCTGATTCGATTTTGCAATTATTGCGACATTGTGCAATTATTGCGACATTGTGCACTATTACGACATTGTGCACTATTGCGACATTGTGCAGTATTGCGACATTGTGCAATTATTGCGATATTGTGCACTATTGCGACATTGTGCACTATTGCGACATTGTGCAATTATTGTGACATTGTGCACTATTGCGACATTGTGCAATTATTGCGACATTGTGCAACATTGCAAAATCTTTCATTTTCTAGCAATTGCGAAATTATGTCT
Organism: Glebionis coronaria; assembly: GCA_025667525.1. NCBI lineage: Eukaryota > Viridiplantae > Streptophyta > Magnoliopsida > Asterales > Asteraceae > Glebionis > Glebionis coronaria. The sequence goes on from CM046875.1 coordinate 2,777,666, forward strand.
TTTGCTAATTGCGGAATTATGTCAATTTTGACATAATTGCGAAATCTTGGGTTTTAATTGCAAAATAATTTCATATTTTTCTAGAATTGCGAAATTGATTAGTTTTTATTCAAATTTAATTTTTAAATTTATTTTTCCCGCCATTTTTACTTAGCTTTATTTTAATTGTTTCGTCTTATTTTTCTTAAGCTTTATTTTAGTTTGTCGTTCCTTAGTTTAATTATTAAAGTATTTTATTTTCAAGTTTTTAAGTCTACATTTTTATCACATTTTAATTTCTCGTCATTTACTTTTAAAGTTTTTATATTTTCGTCATTTACTTAATTTCTTTTAAAGCCTTATTTTTAGTTTAAACTTTTCAAGCTTTTATCTTAATTTCTTTTAAAGTCTTTTATTTAAGTTTTAATTAGTTTATCGCTTTTATTATTTTGTTATTTACGTTAAAGATTGCATTTTTTTAGATACTCAACGACCTATTCTTTCTTTTCACCAAGAACAACTGAGTCGCACACTTAACCGGAAATCAATTCGATTAGACACCGAGAACAACGAACTTTTCAACTTGCAAAATCTATACATTAAATGGCGCCGTTGCCGGCTCTTTTCGTGAAGATTAACGGTTTTTTGTGAGACACGTTGGCTTTCGGGATCCGTTCACTCGTGAACGTTATTTTTTGTATCAAAAATTTTCAAAACTCCCAAAAACATTTGAAAAATCATAAAAAGCATTTCTTTTTCTAAGTTTTGCACCAAAAATATTCTTCTTGCTTATCTATTTTTCTTTATGGATTCCTCTTGTGTATTGTGTGGAAGACCATGGCATGGTTTTTAAACATGTCAATGGTGTACTTGTGAGCGGTGTGGTTCTGATATCGACGATACCCAATTTGGATTTTGTCCATTTTGTAATTCAACAAATTCGTACTTCTCCTCTTACAATACTTTATCACCCTCTTCCGTCTATGACGATCCTTATCCTCAAAATGCACCGGATTTTTCTCCATCCCCGTGGTGCTATAAGTGTGGGGGTCCTCATGGAAGTTTAAACTGTCCTACAGGGGATCAAAATTACTATAATTATACCCCTTCTAGTTTTGACCAACCCCTGCAATACCCAATTGATCATCAGCCTCGTCACGGGATGAGTTACCAAGAACCAATTGACGATCTTGCTACAGCCTTTCAAGAACAAAGAAACGATCTTGCTACAGCTTTTCAAGAACAAACGAAAGAGCTTTTACACACGCTGCAAACTTGTATGGAGTCATTTTTACAGCAGCGAGATCAGACGAGTACTCATATCCCTGAGCCTATTATTAGCCCTTTAGGTAATGAGGAGAGCGATGACGATATTGAGGTTATTTTCGACGAGGAGGAATTTCTAAAGCAACGTAAGACTTCTCCCCTTCCTCCTTCGTCTATTGCTATCACACCCGAGTAGCCCGTTGGCTCTCTCATAATGGAGGATGAGCATCTTGACGTTATCTCGGAAACGAAATCAGACAAATTCCTAAAGTCTAGTGTCGAGGAACTTGTCGTCATCCCAAGTGAGCCCGCGGGTATTCCGGAAAATCTGTGTGATGTGCCGACTTTTGCGGAGCTTACGGACAAGTTTGCTTCTCTAGTCAATGATCACATACTCACAACTCCACATGCGATATTTGATCCTCCCAACAAGAGTTCAACATGTGGTGAGTATGATGATTTCGTCTTCGAGCCCGAGATTGAGGAAATTATCGACCGAGAGCTAGCTCTTTTACCTCCACTTCCACCTAGAAGCGAGGTTGATTTTTCCAACATCGATGCCGAACTTGATGAGTTGGAACGTCTTATTTTTCATAGTAATGACGAACCAACTCACATGCCCAAACATCCTATTCTCGAGGAGTTACCTAATCAACACTCCTCTTATGAGAATTACGTTTACCACATTCGCGAGGATTTAACTTATCAACAATCCCCACATATGAATGATGGTTTCGTACTTGATCGTGATCTTTTCAAACGAGTTTCTATACTCCTTATCGATGATGATATCGAACAAGATCTACTTTCATGAGGATAAATGCTTTGACCCGGGAGGTGACATGGACCATTCTATGATTGATAATTTTACGGCTTTGGCAATTGGTCTGCATCCATTGTCTTTGGAGGATGACAATGTGATTCCCTTACCCACCCTACCTCCCGTCAATCTGGATTTCACTTGCTTTTCTTATATTGAGCGGACTTTCTTACCATTCAAGACTTATCCTCCCGCCTCTCCTTTGTTGATGTCCTCCAGGAACGAGGACAAGGTCTTTGATCCCGGTATTACATTCGAGGCTTCCCCATGGAACATTTAATTCGGGGACGAGTCAGGCTAGTGACTCGGTTAACAAAAACAAGCGCTCTTCGGGAGGCAACCCGATTATCTATCTTTATCTGTTTTCAGCATATGTGTAGGGGGAGCCCCGTGGTGTTTCTTGTTCTCTTTCTTATCATATGCAGGGATTAGAGCTTCAAATACACACTCTTGATGACTTTTGACGAACCGTGATTTCGTGTTCCCGTCTTCCCGGTTCTATCCTAAACTCTTTTTGATTCACTATTTTATATTTCTCAATATTAAAATAGGAATCTCTTTAGTTGTCTCTTCCTTAGCGAGATTTAAACAACGTGCACAATGTCCTAAGTGTAGGGGAGTTTACTCCCATATGCTTAAACATTGAGAACAATGTTTATATTAAGTGTAGGGGGGGACTTCTGTCGAAGTTTTAAGTGGACTTTTCCATTAAAATGCCTTTATTTAACAGTAAAATCATCTTTTTCAGTATTTTTCAAATTTTTAATTAACTTTGGCCATATAGTTGTAATTTTTAAATTTTTATCGTTTCTTTCATATGTATATATCCCACAATAAAGTCAAAAATATTAATAAAGTGGTGTAGCTAGTTTTGAAGTCTTTAACATATTAGGCCCGTTGCGATTATTTTGACTCAACCCGAATAGACTTATCCAAGTTTATTCTAGCTAGTATCCTTAACAATGTAGACCTTAATTGGTTTATTAGGCTAAGCATCCACGAGTCTCATTACTTGAGATTTTAAATTGTGGAGGACGAGAAATGATAGAGTCAATTATAAGTCGGTATTCTTGCACAAGCACACTTGGTGTGATTATTTGCCTATTCTCCCATCACTTGCTAATAATTTATCTGCAATAAGTAAGGTCGTACGATTTGAAAAGTTACTTAGCTTCTAGCCCAAGATCGTTTAAAAGTTGCTCGGTAATGATAAGAGTTCATAGCCAAGGCATAACTTATGAAGCGGGGTGCCAAGATTGGCGAGTCCGAAAAGGCCCTAACAAGGCATGAGGATTCCATTTTATTGCTAAAGATCCAAAGTGATGTGAAAAGCATTATTCCCAAGATCAATATGAAGGATCAAGAATCACGACGGAAAGCAATCAACTCCCATAAAGATCATGGAGAAGTCTATCCAAAAAGACCCTAACAAGGTATGAGGATAAATAGATCCAAGTCCGAAAAGGAGGCGGATCGTTGTATCTCAAAATCCCAATTAGCGATTGAAGAAATAATGATGAAGTCGTGGTCAACAAAGTTGGAGTATCCCTCAAAAGTCTCCAAGTGAAGAAACTCTATTAACGATGAGAAGACCATTATCTCAAGCACGTCTCTCAAGATATGAAGTATGAAGTACATACCAAATATCGGCCCGAGAAAGGTCTCAAATCGTGAAGCGAGTTATGCCAAGATATGAACTTTTTGATATCCCGAGAAGCAGTTTTAAGAGATTTTGTCCTTTAGCTAACTATTAATCAAATCGTCCTACTTTACTTTCAGCCTAAATAAACTATCGCAATAAGTCCAAAAATGCATCTTCATGATCATTCTAAGACAAAAATAAAATATAAGATATACAACTAGGAATAAGGGAGTTTAAGCATAGACTTAAGCCATGTGTGTAAGTGTTTGATTTGCTAACTTATAATAACAATGATCTCGTTTTTAAGCTTAGTTTGGGGAACGTGAAACTTGAGGGTGATGAATCTTCGCAGCACCGAAGCCCTAATGTAAGTCTTAGATCTCTTTGCAAGTTATTTCCATGTAGCTATTTTCAAGTGAAAATGGTTTTCTATCCTTTTTTTCCTTTAAAGTTTTAATTTCTCTTAGTACTCTAATTTTTGTTTAGTAGTATGTTAATAAGGCCAAGGTTGATTGATTATGAGAAAAGTGTTAAATTGCTTTATCACTAAGCATTGCATGAGGGCATGGCAATGGTTAAGTGTAGGGGATTTGATAGGTGTGAAAACACCCATCCTTTTACCACTTATTTCTTTCTAAAACAAGACCAAAACACGTATTTAATGTAATTTGTTTGGAATTATGCGTGGTTTGTGTTTTTGTTGTGATTTTAGGATCAAAATGTTAAAAGGGGAGAACACACGGCGTTCACGGGCTTTTATTGAAGAAAAAGACAAAAGACGAAGTCGAAAGATCAAAAGTGGGAAAAGAACGGAAGTCCAAGACCAATTCTGACGATTTATCGAAGAAAAAGTCAAAAGACGGAAGTTTACTAAAAAGCCGAAGAACTCAAGTCTAATTTATTGAAGATTACAAGACGAGTTTGAAGAAATCCCGAGACAAAGTCATTAAAGTCAAAAGATTAAAGAAGATTAAGGACTAATGACGCAATTAGAGAAAGAGGAAAGAGGGGAGGAAGCTTCCTTCCACTAACCACCTCCTCCCCTATATATAGTGTTTAGTGTTTTCATTTCATGTTGTTGGGTGGCTTGACAAACCACCACTTCCACCATTTTCATTTACCTTGCACTTTATGCACCTTTAATTCATTGTATTGCATCTTTAATTTCTTTAATTCCAAGTAAGTCTTTTAATTTTGTATTGTTTAATCGTTTATCTTTAAGCTTTTTAATCATCTTGTTCATCTTTTCTTTTTGCTTATTCTTAATCTTTTTCATAATCTTTGTTTGTGTTGATTTTATGTTTTCAATCTAAATCTTCTTCATCTATTTTTTACATAAAGTTTGAATCTTTTTAATTTTCGTGGCTTGTTCTTAAAGTTTTTATAAGTTTTATCATTAATCTAGGATTTTTAGTTAGCTTATTGGTGTTTTATTTTGCTTATTGTGCTTAAAAAGTTAAGATTTTAGTGCTTAATCTCGTACTTTTACGTTTTCCTAGTTTTTAGGAAAATCTGATTCGATTTTGCAATACTTGTGTATTGCGAATTTGTGTCCTGATTCAATTTCACAATTCTTCCATAATTGCGAAATTGAATCCTCTACAAAGTTGCGAAATCTTGTTCCAAGTTGCGAAATCATTGTTTTTCAATATTGTGAAATCTGATTCGATTTTGCAATTTTTGCGACATTGTGCAATTATTGCGACATTGTGCACTATTGCGACATTGTGCACTATTGCGACATTGTGCACTATTGCGACATTGTGCAATTATTGCGACATTGTGCACTATTGCGACATTGTGCAATTATTGCGACATTGTGCACTATTACGACATTTGGCAATTATTGCGACATTGTGCAACATTGCGAAATCTTTCATTTTCTAGCAATTGCGAAATTGTGTCTTTTGCTAATTGCGGAATTATGTCAATTTTGACATAATTGCCAAATCTTGGGTTTTAATTGCAAAATAATTTCATATTTTTCTAGAATTGCGAAATTAATTAGTTTTTATTCAAATATAATTTTTAAATTTTATTTTCCCGCCATTTTTACTTAGCTTTATTTTAATTGTTTCGTCTTATTTTTCTTAAGCTTTATTTTAATTTGTCGTTTCTTAGTTTAATTCTTAAAGTATTTTATTTTCAAGTTTTTAAGTCTACATTTTTATCACGTTTTAATTTCTCGTCATTTACTTTTAAAGTTTTTATATTTTCGTCATTTACTTAATTTCTTTTAAAGTCTTATTTTTAGTTTAAACTTTTCAAGCTTTTATCTTAATTTCTTTTAAAGTCTTTTATTTAAGTTTTAATTAGTTTATCGCTTTTATTATTTTGTTATTTACGTTAAAGTTTGCATTTTTTTAGATACTCAACGACCTATTCTTTCTTTTCACCAAGAACAACTGAGTCGCACACTCAACCGGAAATCAATTCGATTAGACACCGAGAACAACGAACTTTTCAACTAGCAAAATCTATACATTAATCATCACCTCATGCCGAGCATGATACACAAGCCGCTGGTAATTTTTTATTTTCTTCTATCTTCTCTTTTATTGTTATGTCTTCTTATATTCGATTCTCATGTGTTTCGTAGGAGAAGATTTTGTGTCCACAAAATTCATTCCGAGTTGGAGGTTAAATGAGGACGTGAGGGTCAACACCAATTATGCTGCCAAGGAATTTATGTACAACCTCGCTACTCCTGCCGATGACCAGCACTTGAAATCAATGTCTAACTATGATGTCCTTCGACATAGCTGTCGGGCCGTTGCTCAAGGTACCCTTGTTGCGGCCGATTTGATGAAGCGCTTTGTGTTGATCCCAAACTTAGATCGATTTAGCTTTATGTATACGAGATTAGATCAAGTAATACACTTAGAGAAACCTTTGTATATGTATATGACAATCTAAGTGTTATTCGGAATTAACACTTAAACAAGAACACACAAGATGTAAACAAACTTTCACTTTGATTAATGATATCAAACTTGCTTATAATGAAAGTAGTTTACGTATGAAAAACTTATATGAACAATAACCTAAAGGTCTTCTTTTATAGACATAAGAAGCCTTGTACAATAATCTAAGTATCAACTATTCTAGGTAAAGATAAATATAGAAAATACATTGTTGTTCCTATCTTTACTAGAAGTAATCTAGAATACAATAAACGCGTAGAGTATATCCATCCATCAGTGCTTGTCTTCAGTGCATCAACGCTTGACTTTGTCTTGTCAACGCTTGGTCTGTCAACGTTTGTTTTACTCCTGTCAACGCTTGTTTTACTCTTGTCAGCGCTCAAGTAGACTGGCTATAATTTATTCCCAACAATCCTCCCCTAAACTTGATATCTACTCCAGTAATCAAGTTTCTGAATAAACATTAAGAACTAGGAGGAATCTTACAAACCTTCTCATATTGGTAATAAATAAATCTGATCAAATATTTTGCCACATCACTTGAATAATCAATTTCCAGCTGTGTGTTCTTCATCTTCTCCAAGACTTCCTTGGACATGAAATACTGACCATCCACACGTAGATACTCAACAAACTTTGTAGAACTCAAATAATAAACACCAACAGTTGAATACAATATCCATTGAATACCACTGAGATCATCTTCAAGATCCGTCCAAATAGCAGGATCTTCATCTCTTGGTCCACACATTCTTTTGAATGTGGACCACAGTTTTATTCCATTGACTGAAGTTGGTGCTTCAGTCACATACTTGGCCTCTAATAACCTCCATAGGTCTACCAAGTATTCTCTGTCAAAACTTGCAAACAAAGATATAAGGGTGGTAAAAGTGTGAACCTCTTTTCCATACCTGCTAATCTTCCAAAACCCACATTCATCTTCTTCATAACTTACAATTGGGTTTCTGGAATCAAGTGGTAACACTTGTACCATATCTGAAGCTTCTAATGGTGAGAGCTTGAGGCTCTTTCTTATAACAGCTTCATTTGGATGTAATGAATCCATATCTTTGGGAAACTCAAGAGGAACTCCCTTTTTTCACTGGTCTGGGAACAAACATTGCCTTCTTAAGCTCCATTTCCTCTGCAAGTTCTTATTTCCTTTCATCAGAAAGAATTCTTAGAGTGTTTGCTTCCTGCACTCTAACCCAAATGGGATAAGCTCTACATTCCAACTCTTCAAATGTCAACCCAGTCAATTTCTTATAAGCCCACCCTGTTCCATGATATCTGAGCAGCATGAAGTACAACTCCTTTCTATCCCTTTTCAAATTTGAGAGAACATTGCTTGCTTTGTGTTTCAGAATGACCTTGCAATCCTTTTGTACTCTAAGAAGAATCTCCAAACCCCATATCTGATCTGAAATGGTCAAGTGTGGATTCTCCATACATCTATCTTCCCAAGCATGATACATCTGAACCACCTCTGGCATATCAAAATCAACCTACAATTTCAGCTCATTCAATTTCTCCTTGGCCAACTCATCTCCATACTCAAGTCTTTATGACTGTTCTATGATCATAACACTTGAGTCTGAACTGGCTTCATCACTTCCTTCTTGCTCCCCTAAAGTGACAACAAAAGGTGACTCTCCCACCTCCTTTCTTTCTTGTTCCACAATTTGTGCAGCCAACTTTCTATCAAACTCAATTTGGGTTGCATTCTTTGGAACAACCTCTTCTACCATGATACCCTTACCCTTATCTAATGGATCAATTGTTGGTAAGGTAGATGGTAATACCTGTGAAGAAACCTCTTTGATGATGGATGATGACTAAAATACATCAACCTCATGTGCAGGCCTGTCAACGCCCAATTATGCTTTGTCAGCGCCCAAAATACTCATGTCAGCGTTCAAATTCTCCTTGTCAACGCTCAAATTTCCTGCCTCAGCGCCTTTTGCAATTTCCCCCAACATGGCTGTAAATGACAAATTCAAGTTTATAGGAGAGACTAGAGACGTATCAAAACCTGTCTGTTTCTTCAAACTTGTTAGGGCCTCAGCAACATCCAAAGATTGACCATCATGGCTGCCCTTATCACTCACATTTATTTGTTCATCCTCCCCTTTGGAAGATTCCTCCATCCCTCTCCTCGTACTAGTAGTCTCCAATATAACAATCCTCTCCCTCAATTGCTTGAGTTCAAGGCCTTGTATGCTGAAAACTTGTACCAAGTCTGCATTTTGCTTTTGCAAGCTTATGCAGACAGCCATCAATTCTATTAGGGTCATTGGTTCCAATCTGCCCTCTTCTAAAATGGGTATTTGACCTCCCAAGTCAGATTCATTGGGCATGGATGAGGTCTTAATGATGGTGGGACTGCCTTGACCATCTTCTAAGCCAGAACCAATAGTCCCAGCCTCATCCATAGAACCAACCACACTTGTGGTGGTGGTTCTCTCTGCTACATGGCTAGGACCACTAGAGGAGAACACTCCAGTAGTCCTTTGGCGTTTTTGTAACCTATATTGTGTTAGGGGAGAAGAAGATGTGGATTGGGTGGATGTGGGTTGGTTAAGGGGTGTTTGGGTCTGTGAAGGATGTGTGTCAACGTTTGAAATAGGCACATCAACGCCAACATTTAACGTGTCAGCGTCGAAGGGGTCTTGGTCAAGTTGCATATGTTGTGGTGAAGGTAATGGTTCAGGTATTGGTTCAATTTGGGGTTGGGGATCTGGTTGGGGTTGTGCTACTTCGCTGACAGCAAGCATAGCTGGGGTTAGGGGTAGGTCACGATGTGGGGGTGAATTCATCTTCATAAAAATTGCTTTCTTTTGCACCGGGATCTCATAAAAATCATCATGATCCCTTGTGCAGTAACCTTGGACATCAAAAACCATTTGTAAAAATCTGGGATAAGCTAAAGTCATTTTGTTCCCTTTATTTTTACACATGCCCTCAAAAATCCTTTTGGAATAATTAAAGTTTTGCCCAGTAGCAATGCACACAATAGCACTTGCAATAGACCTATTGATCTCATTGTGTGTAGTGCACTTTGGACTCAAACATTGTAGGAGGACATGTATTAGGTACTTCCAGGCTGGGGGAAATTCCTGTTTATGATATTTTATTAAAGTTCCTTCATTAGGAAAATGATAACCCAAAGCCCTTAGTCCTTGTTCTATTTCACTAATGGGAAGGGTGGTTATACCATCAACATCATCAAGAAGCAAAGCTTGGCGTACCATAACTTCAGTAACCACCCATGTTCTCCCATGAACAATAGAAGATAATGTAGTCACTCTATTAACTGTTGAGGAACTGACAGTGTTCCAAAACTGTTTAATATGTGTGACAGGAATGAGTGGAGCATGAGAAAGAGCATACCGAAGGGAGGATGCGTTCAAATACGCCACCATTTGTGTGTATTGGGTTAACAGAGTATCATCAGCTTCAAGATACACGATCATGTTGTGTTGACTTCTGAATCCTAATTCCAAATCACTTGGTTTGAATTTTGGTGCCATTGTTGAAAGCTGTTTAAATGATTGATAAAGATGAAGTTGATAAGAGAAAATTGTGTTAGACAAGAATAATAGGTACCCTGTTTAAAAATAGGAGCCAAATATATAGGAGAAGAAAATGCATGTGATTGGCCCAAAAATAGGCAAGTATTTTCAAAATGCAATCATGAAAATATTGAAAAAGAATAAGTTTATCTCATGCATTAAATGAAAGATATCAACTCCCAAAAATACGGCCTAAAAATATGTCAAAAAGTAACAACTGGGTAGGTCCCATTGAGTGTCAATGGTCAAAAATAACCCATCAACGCCCAACGGCTATTTTCTTGTCAATGTTTGCCTAAGCCATGTCAGCGTCTAAATTGGTCACAACAGCGCTTGGAAAAATACTTGTCAACGTCCAAAAAAGAAATAAAAAAATTTATAAAAATGAAAAATGACCTTAACAAAGTAATTTATCCTAGAGAAGATAACCAAAAAGTTGATAATTATTATAGGGCGGCAAGCACTGTCCAGTTATGCACACTTGCTTATGCAAGATAGACATAACAGTCCTCTAGTGTCCCTTGCTAACCAAAACTCTTAACAACCAAGTTACCTTTTAAAATTCCTTGTTACTCCCAGGTAAATCCCATGACAAAATCATTCCCAAGTCTCCCAGCAGACCACAACCACGTCTAGGCCAAAAATCTCTTGGCAGCATGTATAGTATATCAACTTTGCATGCTACAGTGCCTCATGATTTAGTAAAACTAACTCATACTCACCTGTGGACACAATCTAGAATTGTGATAAGAGTATCATATGGATACCCAAACATCCTAAAGGTTCCTAGAACCTCCCCTTAAACTGTGATACATATGTTGGCAAAAGTATGCATGAACATAAATTTTTTTATGTCAAGATAGGAATTGATAATTCCAACCATCATCCATAAATAAAAACATGTCCAAATGCTTCTCCAATGATCCATAAGAAATTTTGTATCCAATGGTACACTGCTAACATCACCTGCACATTTAGATTGAAAACCACAAAACTAACATTGTTGCTGACAACGCCCCGATAACACTTGTCAGCGTTAAGAAAAGCTTTGTCAGCGTTAGACAAATATATTGATGTCAACGTCACAAAAACACAATTATCAGCGTTCAAGCAACCTTTGTCAGTGTTAAAAAAATATAGTGGAAAATCTAAATCCTCAAAAAGACCAATAACAATGCATTATCCTGTACATACTTTTACAAAAAGACTTCAAAACACACATTATTTGAGATTGATCATTCCAATACTTGTTACCAAGTATTGAAACCTTCCAGCATCAAAAGGTTTAGTTAGTAAATCTAATACATTCTCCTCTGTGTCAACCCTATCTGGTTTTATTAAACCCTTTTCAAAACAATCCTTTATAAAATGGTGTCTAATTTCTATGTGTTTAGTTTTAGAATGATGTACAGGATTCTTAATAATGCATAAAGTGCTGTTATTGTCAACAAATAATTTGGTATGCATGAAATTATACCCATAGTCCAACAGCTGGTTCTGAATCCACAAAACTTGTCTACAACAAGCAGCTGCAGCCACATACTCAGCTTCAGTTGTAGAATTAGCCACCACTATTTGTTTCTTGCATTGCCAAGATATCAACCTACTCCCAAGAAACTGACATCCACCAGTTGTGGATTTTCTATCAAACTTATCACCTCCATAGTCACTGTCTGAATATGCAATCAGCTCCAATGGTGAATCCTTTGGGTACCACAAACCAAGACTAGGATAGCATCTCAGATACCTAAAGAACCTCTTCACAGCATAAAGGTGACATTCCTTACGAGTCACATGATGGCGTGCACAAGCACACACAACAAACATGATGTCAGGTCTAGATGCTGTAAGATACATCAATGAACCAATCATTGATCTATAATGCCTGACATCAACATCCTTTCCATCTCCAATCTTTCCCCAAGGGGTTCTCTATCCATAGGAGTAGTAGCCCTCTTTTCATGTGGAGAAAAGCCAAACTTCTTCAAGATTTTTGCCACATATTTATCCTGGGAGATGAAGATACCATCTTCTTTCTGCTGAACTTGTAAACCAAGAAAGAAGTTCATCTCCCCCATAGCACTCATCTTGAATTTGTCTGTCATAATTTTGGAGAAATCCTCACTCATCTTTGGATCAGTAGACCCAAAAATGATGTCATCAACATAGACCTGAACAAGCAACACATCCTTACCTTTCCTTCTTTGTAAATAGTGTCTGATCTATGGTGCCCCTCTTGAAGCCATTGTCCACTAAATAAGTAGACAAAGTACCATACCATGCTCTTGGGTCTTGATGAAGTCCATACATAGCCTTCTTGACTCTATACACCTTGTCTGGATTCTCTGGATCCTCAAAACCAGGAGGCTGTATCACATATACCTCCTCCACAATTGTTTCATAGAGGAAGGCACTCTAGACATCCATTTGATAGACAGTGAAGCCCATGTAGGATGCATAGGCTAAAAAGATCCTAATAGCTTCAATCCTTGCAACTGGTGCAAAAACCTCCTCATAGTCTATCCCCTCCTCTTGTGTATATCCCTGAGCCACTAATCTTGTCTTGTTTCTGACAACAATACCTCTTTCATCTCTCTTGTTTCTTAGAACCCATCTTGTCCCTATTGGTCTGACATATCTGGGACAATCAACCAGCTCCCAAACATCCTGAATTGCAAATTGGTGAAGCTCATCCTGCATTGCTTCCACCCAACTTGGTTCTTTGAGAGCATCAAATATCTTCTTGGGTTCCTGTTGTGACAGAAAATAGGCAAACAAACATGCTTGCACAAGAGGGGTATCAACCTTCTTGTGTATATTGGCAATAAATCCACCAAGACCTTGATGAGATCTTCTAGTTCGAACAAGAGTCATAATTTTCACCAATGATTTGAGAAGTGGGGTGATTCTTCATAGTAGAAGTGAGAACTCCTCCTTCAAACAGTCTGGTGTCTTCAATCTCATTCTCCAAGTTGCCAATATCTTCTTCATCAGACTCTCTTTCATCAACATGAGGATGAACCGCTTCATAAGAATTGGAAGGTTCACCCTGTTCAAAAGTAGAAGAGAAAAGATGTGCAAAAGTGTTGTCAACGCCTGAACCTTGGTTGTCAGCGTAAGGGCTAACAATGCTTGAACTGTTGTTGTCAACGTCTGAGCCATCAACGTCTGAATTGGTCTTGTCAGCACCAGATTTGCCTTTGTCAGCGCCTGAAGGACAATGCATGTTGTTATCTGGTGGTACTTGGGGACCACCATTATCTTTTCCAACAGTAGCAGCAGCAACAAAAGCATCTGTCCATATGGGGATTGTTACATATTCTTGTATGGGAGATGACTTTTCTGCTTGTGATCTAACCTTTTCATGAACCTCTGTACCTGAAACATCAACAACTTGTTCTTCCACAACATTTGAAGTTACCTTCACAATGTTTGGATTAGTGACAGGCATATAATTTAAGGTTCTAGATAAAGGTTCCAAGTCAAACAACCAATTTGGACCACTTTCAGGATCACTAGGTTTACTCTCTAAAAACCTAACATGTAATCTTTCAAGAATACGTTTTTCCTTTTTAAGATAAACCCTAAACCCCTTGCTCTGCACTGAATACCCCATGAAGTAGCCTTCATCACCTTTTGCACTAAATTTACCTATGGCATCACTTGTATCTAAAACTACTACATGACAACCAAAAGGTCTGAGAAAACCAATATTAGGTTTTCTTCCCCAAAGTAACTCATAAGGTGTTTTGTTCTGTATTTTGTTGACCAATGCTCTATTTTGAACATAGCAAGCTGTATTAACAGCCTCAGCCCAAAAGGCTATTGGGAAATGAGCATTAGCCAACATGGTTCTGGCTGCTTTAATTAGGGTTCTATTTTTCCTTTCTGCAACCCCATTTTGCTGAGGGGTTCTGGCAACACTAAATTGCCTAGTAATTCCTTTCCTGGCACAAAAATCATCTAACACTTTATTCCTAAATTCACCACCATTATCACTCCTAAGCATTTTAACTTCATTGCCTGTTTTCTTCTCAATCTGAGTGATAAAATCAATTAAAGTGTTAGCTGTATCACTCTTCATAGCTAAAAAGAAGGTCCAAGTAAGCCTAGAAAAGTCATCTGTGATGACAAAGCAGTAGGACTTACCATTCAAACTTTCTATATTGGTTGGACCAAAGAGGTCCATATGAAGCAAGTGAGGAGGTCTAGTACTAGAGTGCACCTATTTGGACTTGAATGAGACCTTGTGCTGCTTGCCTTTAAGACATGCAACACAAGAGTGGTCATTGTGGAAGGCCTTTTCAGGCAAACCATCAACCAAGCCAAGTCTCACAAGCCTGTTTATATTTTTAAAATTTATGTGCCCTAGTCTCCTGTGCCACAAATTACTCTCATCTACTGAAGCTTTAGCATAAAAACAAGACATATTGTTATTCATTCTAATCCCATTAAGATTCACATTGTATATGTATTTATGCCTAGGTGTTCTATAGACAATATATTTCTCATCAGGGATCTTGAATCCTTGCTTAACACCAAACATTCAATATCAGTAAAAAGAACTTTATTTTTGTTATCACAAACTTGTGATACACTGAAAAGATTGTAATCAAGTTCCTTTACCAAAAATACGTTCTCAAAACGCAAGTTCTTGGTGAGAAGTGTTCCTTTGCCTGTGATAGTACCATATCCGCCTCCAAAGTAAACCTTATCACCATCCTTAATGGGAGTGAAGTTGGTCAAATAATCTTCCTTCCCTGTCATGTGCCTTGAGAATCCACTATCCCAATATCCAAAGTCATTGACCTATCTTTGAATGCCCTGCACATAAAGAAAACAATTTAGTTTTATTTGGGAATCCAAGCCTTGGAATACTTGGATTCATCTGGTTGTTCAACAAGAACAGACTTAGTTCTCATAACAACCCCATTTTCATCCTTCTTTGGATGAAATACCCAGTTAACCCTAATAGGTTTTGTAATGACCTTTGAAATGTAATTAAATCTGTTGCAGGTCATTGAAATCCCATTATCATTAGGGTTTTGATCTTTCTTTGGTCTCCATGTTAAGCTTGAAGAAGCTTTAGACCCTTTACCCTATGGCTGCAAATATTTAGGTTTGGTCACGTTTCTGTCAGCGTTGGATTTGGTCTTGTCAACGTTGAAATTACCCTTGTCAGCGTTGAACCTAGGGTTTCCTATAGAAACCCATTGCCTATTGGACCAAGTATTTGTCTTTTGAAATGGTCTTTGTCCATGAGTGTTAGACCCTCTAGTGAAGAATGGGGCAGGTCTAACAACTTGTGGACTTTGTTGCACACAAGGTTTGGGTCTGACAACGTTTGACTTTCTAACAACGTTGACTTTGGGAGCGTTGACACACGTATATGCTAAATGTGAAAAGCTACCACAAGTGTAACAGGCTTTTCTAGACACAACTCTAGGTCTAGAAGAGAAGAAGCCTGTTCCATCATTGCTAACTTGGCTCTTAGGTGACCTAGTATTCCTATACATCTCTGCATACTTAATGCTAGGTTTTCTAACAGTGTTTGAGCCAAGGTCAACAGCTTTACCAGTGATTGGGTTTGTAACCTTAATGGGAGTTGACTCATTAGGACTTTCACATAGCAAGCCACCCTTAACAAATAAGGTAGGGTTAGCTTTCTTCCGTTCATTCAAGTCAGTCAACTTTTGTTGATACTCTTCAACTGGGGTGACAATTCTTGGTGGAGGAAGGAATTCCTCCTCTTGGAGTTCTGGTAAACCAGTCTAAGATAGGTCCTTTTGTTGGACACCATAGAAGTCACCAGCTGGTGGTGGAACCACATAGTAGTCTTTCATCCCAATCCCAGTCATGTCCTTAGGATCCCTTTGTTTACTCACACATTCACCTAGGGTTTATGAGGCCTTATCAAATCTTTGGATTTTAAGGCCAACATTATCTTTGTTTTTAATGGCTTCATCTAACTTAGCTTGTAACTCACCATTAACCCTTTCCATGATACTCCTAATATCATTACTAGCATTCAACTCATGTTTTAAGATATTTATTTTATCTTTTAAGTCAAATTCCATTTTCTTGTATTCAGAAACTGTCTTCTCAGTTTGAGTGAGAGCTAGTTGGTAATTAGACAGTTTGCATCTTTCAGTACTCACATCATCTAATAATCTTAACACCTCTTTGTTAAGTTTCTCAGTGTTTAACCTACAGCCCTTACTACAAAAAGCATCATTGTATACCTCATTATCAGATGAAGAGGAGGAGTATGCCATTAGAGCATATTGAACATGCTCTTCTTCTTCTATCTCAGCAACCAAAGCTTTATCCTCTTCCACATCCTTAGCCAGATAGCTCCAATCCCAGCCCATACCATCAATTCCTTGAACTACAACCATGGCTTTAGGATCTTGAGCCTTAACAATTTGGCTTGAAGGTTTGCCAGCATCAGATCTTCTAGGAGATCTGCATTCCCTCATGAAGTTCCCCATACGATGATAGTTGTAGCACTCAACTTTGGATTTATCAAATCCAGTTGTGTCCTTTACATTGAAGGTCATTTTCTTCTTAAACCTTTTGTTCCACCTGTTTGCTCTTATACTAGCAAGAGCCATGTTCCACTTAATATCCATCTCTTCCAAGTGCTCATCACTTATCTACTCAAGGTCCTCATATGTAATCACTGAACCATTGGGCAAATAAGCAATATAAGCACATACAGTATCCAGATCCAAACCAGCAGGTTTTACTCTTGGTGAGTCACTTTTGTATGTGTTAGCGTTTGAGTATGGGGCGTTGACAGGACATGTTCCAGCGTTGACACATGATGATCCAATAACTGGATGCATGTAAGAGTCCTTCTGATTGAATTGACCTTCACTATGAGAAAAGAAGGCTATGTTACTGTTGGTAGACTTGCTTCCATGCTCTAAGAGAGTTTCATCTTCCAACAGTCTCAGTTTGTTGTAGATATCATCAAAAGTGGAACTTTTGTGAGTGTTGTTGGCAAGTATAGATCTTGCCTCAATCTTCCACGCCTCACCAAGACTCTTAAGAAAAGTGGCATTGATGTCAACATCACCAAGTTGTGTCCCCATAAAGGACAATTTGCTTGTAATGTCAAGCAATCTGCTTCTCACACTTCTGAGTTTCTCATTAGGTTGAGCCTTGAAGACAGCATAATCATGCATGAGTTGCTTCTTCTTCTCTTCCTTAGTATCTTCATTGCCACCATATGTAACTTCAAGAGCTGCCCAAAGGTCCTTAGCAGATTCATAACCTCTGTATTTATGTTGGTTCTCTTGTCCCAAAGAGTGTTTTAGAATATTTAGGGTTTTCATGTCAACCCTTTTCTTTGCTATGTCTTCAGCAGACACATCTCTACCATCATCAGGCTTTTCTTTCTTATCTGCTTCTAAAACATCCAGCAACAGCTGCTCTTCCAGCAATAGCATCAGCAATCTTTTGGACTTTATTGAATGTGTTTCCATATTCAATAATCTCCCAGAGTGTGTAGTCATAGATCCCTAGATATTGCTCAAAGTTGAATTTCCACAATTCAAAGTTGGTTGCATCAAGCATGGGAATCTTGATGTTTGGTAAAGGTGAGGAGGAGGAGGTTATTTCTGGATTTGACATGATTTTGTTAGGGTTTTGAGAAAATTAGGGTTTTGATGATTTTTAGGGTTCTTGTGTTCTTAAAGATCAAAATTTCCTCAACAAGCTCTGATACCACTTGTTGATCCGAAACTTAGATCGATTTAGCTTTATGTATACGAGATTGGATCAAGTAATACACTTAGAGAAACCTTTGTATATGTATATGACAATCTAAGTGTTATGCGGAATTAACACTTAAACAAGAACACACAAGATGTAAACAAACTTTCACTTTGATTAATGATATCAAACTTGCTTACAATGAAAGTAGTTTATGTATGAAAAACTTATATGAACAATAACCTAAAGGTCTTCTTTTATAGACATAAGAAGCCTTGTATAATAATCTACGTTATCAACTATTCTAGGTAAAGATAAATATAGAAAATACATTGTTGTTCCTATCTTTACTAGAAGTAATCTAGAATACAATAAGCGCGTAGAGTATATCCATCCATCAGTGCTTGTCTTCAATGCATCAAAGCTTGACTTTGTCTTGTCAACGCTTGGTCTGTCAACGTTTGTTTTATTCCTGTCAACGCTTGTTTTACTCTTGTAAGCGCTCAAGTAGACTGGCTATAATTTATTCCCAACACTTTGAGAAGCTCAACAGCGAGTATAAGGAGATGGCCAATTCTCATTTTGCTGAGAAGGAGTCTTTTACTCAAGGAAAAGCTATTTTGGATCGCTTGAAGGTTTCTCATCAAAAACTCAAGGACTCTCATTCCACGTATGCTAAGACTGAAGAGGATTTGAACCTTCGAATCCAAGCGTTGGAAGAAGAGAATGAGAACCTCAAGAAAACCGCAACCGAATCTAATGAGCAGCTTACCCTTAAAATTTGAGAGCTCTTGGAAACTTCTAACAAGCTTTTGACCTCTGAGATGAACAATAAACACCTTACAGTCCTTCTCAGCCAAGCCGAAGTCGATAAACAGATGCTGATCCAGGACATAATCCCCTGTTTGGTAAGAAAATTGTTTGGTAGTTATGAGTATCGCAAAGCTCTTGGTGTGGCATGCAGTGTGTCATTTTCTGCTGGTTTTATGAAGTCGGTTGGCCTCGGCAGGACTCCGGAACAGGTTCAGAATGCTTTGTCTAGAGTTAAGAACATAAAGAAGGATGCACTCAAAACTTGGGTCGGAAGTTGTGATGCTTTATTTGTTGCTTCATATCCTTTCATTCAAAAGGTATCCTCCTCCTTTTCTTTGCCTATTGGGGACTTGATGCAGTTGGAACCTGAGTGTGGACCATCTCATCCTGCCATTAGTGAAGTGCCTTCAGTTGCGACTTCCAATGTCACTCACAAGGATGTTGACTCGTCTGAACCTTCGTCACAAGTTCAAGAGGAGAAAAGGTAGATTATGAGGTCGATGCTTCCGCTGCATAAGTTTCCTTTTGCCTCCGGAATGTTGGGATGGGCTTGTAACAAACAATGCTTTTTTGTCTTTGTAATAATTTCTTAACTCTGGTTTTTTGGGTACTTTGTCGGAACACTTTATGCACGTTGTTATGTATGTTTGCCCCATTTGCTATCCCTTAAGTATGTAACAAACAATGTTCCCCTATTATTTTTCTACCTTTCTAAATGTATTGGAAATACTCCTTATTCTGCTCATATTTTTACTCTTTACCTTGTGTTTGATAAGTTTGAGCATTATGTATCCTTCAGCGTTGAACCGGTGGATTAGTGTTGAATAAAAACACTTAACTTTTTAGAAAAGTTTTTTTGTTTGTATATATCCTTACTAACTATGGTAGGATATTGGTACGTGACCGCTTTTAATTTATCCTCCGAACTGCCTCTTAGGTGCGTCCAAACACCTAAAGTGTTTTTACTAGACGTGAGAGGACATCGGTACGTGACCGTTTTTAATTTGTCTTCCGGATTGCCTCTTGGGCGCATCCAAACACTTATAGTGTTTTTCATTAGATATGGAAGGACATCGGCACATGGCCGCTTTTAATTTGTCCTCCGGATTGCCTCTTGGGCGCATCCAAACACTTATAGTTTTTTTACAATTTGCAGTCCTTCGGTTAGCTACTCCGAGGGCCACAAACGTAATAACAATTGTGTTGCTTAATCAAAGTAAAAGTTTCATTCATTTAGTTGTTCGATCTATTACATTCCTTTTCTACATAAAACATTTTTGGAGGTTGATTGCATGCCATGTTCTTGGTATCTCCCTTTCATCCATGGTTTCAAGCTTGTACGAACCATTCTGGTATGCTTCTTTTACCCTGTAAGGACCTTCCCAGTTAGGACCCAACTTGCCAGTCTTCTCAACCCTGCTGGCTTCATTTCGGTGATAGAAAAAATCACCCACTTTAAAATTGCAAGGCTTGACTCTCTTATTTTAGTATTGTTCAACTTTTTTCTTGTATTTTGCTTCTTCAATAGCTGCGGTCTCTCGCCGCTCCTGTAACAAATCAAGGTTTAGCTGGAGCTCCTCCTCATTATTGTCCTCACTGAAAAGAAGCGTTCTTGCAGAAGAGACTCCCATTTCACCTGGGATCACTGCTTCACTCCCATATGTTAGGCTGAATGGGGTTTCTCTATTGCTTGTCTTTAACATAGTTCTATGGGCCCACAACACATAAGGTAGCTCATCAACCCACCCTGTCAAATTTTTCCCTAAGCGGCCTTTGAGTCCATGCGTTAAAGATTTATTGGCCCTTTCCACTAGACCATTGGCCTGCGAATGAGCGACGGCGGTGTTCATCTGCTTGATTCCCCATTTTTCACGCCATTTCCTCAATGTTCCCTCTACCAACTGTTTTCCATTATCGGTCACAATAACTCTGGGTAGTCCGATCCTTCACACAATATTTTTCCAACAAACTTTTTTACCTCCTTCCCGGTCACCCTTGCTAACGGTTTTGCTTCTATCCATTTTGTGAAGTAATCTATGGCTACAATTAAAAATTTCACATTTCCCTGAGATCCATCGATTGGACCAAGAATGTCCATTCCCCACTGGTAAAAAGGCTACGGTGACATGATGGAGGTAATCTTGGTTTTAGGTAGCCTTGGCACCGGTCCATGTATCTGACACGAATCACACTTGGAGATTTCTTCCCATGTATCTTGGTGCATGGTGGGCCAATGATATCCTTGCCGCATAATTTTTGCCACTACCGACCTGGTTCCAGATTGCATCCCACACGACCCTTCTTGGACTTCGCGAATGATGTAATTGGATTGAACAAGACCCACACATCTTAGCATTGGAGATAAGTAGGATTTTTTTAATAGCATATCATTTTCTATGGTATACGGACTTATCTTCATTCTCATCGCCCTAGCTTCATTAGGGTCTTGTGGCCATACGCCATTCTCCAAACACTTCCGAATGGGTGTCATCCAACATTCTCCTTCTTCTTGCACTATGTCATTAACTTCTTGGGCGTCTATTGACCGAGACTCTAGGATTTCCTTGGTGAGGTGATTAAATGCAACCGAGGCGAGTTTGCTGAGAACATTTGCCTTTTGGTTCTTAGTTCTTGATAGATGCATGACACTGAATTTTGTGAAGCATGTGATGATTTCTTTTGCTTTGGTCAGATATTTCATCATCCTATCATCACTGGCAACAAATTCCCCATTTAACTGAAAAGCCAAGAGCTTGGAATCTACTTTGGATTCAAGAGTCTTTACTCCCATTTTCTTTGCCAAACGCAACCCAGCCAGTAGTGCTTCGTATTCTCCTTCGTTGTTAGAGCAATTGAAATTAAACCTTAATGCGTACATAATATCCATCTCTTCTGGGTTTGTCAACACCAAACCGGCTCCTGCTACTTTTGAACTTGATGCTCTGTCCGTGTATAACGTCCATGCCAACTCCGGCTCTATTTATTCAGAGATCTCGTATATCTCCATCTTTCCTTCATGTTCCAAAGATGCTTCGTTGAGAAAGTCTGCCAATACTTGACCTTTGATCGAGTTTCGTGACACATAAGATATTTCATACATTGCCAAATCTACGGAGTACTTCACCAACCTTCCGGGCGAATCAGATTTCCCTAATATTTGCTTTAATGGATGGTCGGTTGTGACATGAATGTTGTGTGCCTCGAAGTATTCGCGGAGTCTTCTCGAAAGGTGTAGCAAAGTGAAAGCTAGTTTTTCTAACATTCAACATCCTGTCTCGGCATCATGTAGCGTTCTGCTCACATATCCGGGATGGACAACAACTTGCTCCGTCATCTCCCCTTCTATCCTTTCTTGTTGATTGAATTCGAATGCAACCCATTTATCCAGCTCCCTCCCCCACGGCCGTAGCCTTTTCTTATGATATCTTCTGACCATCTTCAATCACCCTGCATTCAAATATTGCTCTTGCTTTTGTTTTCAACGTAGCGATGCCACCAGAAGTGGGAAACTTCATCGCAGAGTGTATTGTCGAAGGTATGGCTCTCAATTCTCTGATCCCGGTTCGACCAAGAATGATGTTGTAGGGTGACGGAGCTCTGATCACACAGAAATTCATTGTTGTTTTTCTTTCCATGTCTTGTGATCCAAAATTTACTTCTAGCTCGATTTTTCCCAAAGGTGTTGTTTCCTAACCCGAGAAGCTTAGAACTTTCACAGGGTCTGGGGTTAACCTTCGTTTGATATCTGGGTCCAAATTCATGAAACAATGCTAAAACATTATCTCTATAGATGCACCTTCATCAATAAATACACGCTTCACCCAATAGCCCTCTACTTCTGCTTCGAATATCAAAGGATCGTTTGAGGCCTCGGCTTCGGTAACCGGAGGGAAGTATATCGGGGCATTCATCCAATCAACTTCGATCTTACACACTTCCTTCCGTTTCACACCACGATACCTGTTGCTTATCATGTTTATAGTTTTGTCCTTGTATTCGCCTCCTGCATTTCCTTTTCCCCGATTTCCTTTATTCACTCTTCCCCTCAAATCCTTAACTAAATGGTTTAACTTTCCTTATTCAAGTGCTGCCTTTAGCTATTTCCTCAACTGATGACAATCATTAGTGAGGTGACCCTTCTCCCTATGATAATCACAATATTTTTCCATGTTTTCTGGGTGGACCATGCTTTTGTGGGTGGGGGTTGAGGCAACTGAAGCTGTAATTATGTGGCTAGAATTTCTTTAGGAAATTTTGTCAGCGTCTCGAGCCCAGAGCACTGATATTGATTCCTTCTTGAATTATTTGGATTCATGGGTGGATGATATGGTGTGTAGGCAGGCTTTGGTCTGTAGTAACCTTAGTTTTTGTTACGGTTGGAGTTCTTTCCCGAAAAGTACTTATCTTCTTTTATGCCCTTTCCGCCTCTTTCGCTTCCTTCACCCTTCGGTAGTTCTGTGTTCCTATAGACCTCTTCAAACTAGCAAAGTCATCCACCCGCCTGAACATTTCAGCCACGGTTTTTGGCTCATCATCGGAAAAACATCAGGACAACTCTGGGCCCTTAGCTCCAGCAGTAAAGGAGGAAATTTTCATGAGCTCCAGAACCCCTTGTATGTATCTAGCTTCGTCAGTCCATCTTTCTTTGAACGTTAGGAGCAAATAATGATCCTTCCTCACAATACTTGTGATCTCCATGGGGCTTCTGTGACTTTTCCTTCTCAAGGCAAACCTTTCTAGGAACTGATCCCTTATGTCGTCCCAATGTCCTATGCTGCCCGGTGGCAGTCTTTCGAACCATCCTCCTGCCGCCCCATCAAACATCTGCTGAAAAAATCTACACCATACGAGTTATGTGATCGTTGGGATCTGTGGCACCGGTGTACAGTTTCAGTGTTGCCGGGAGGATGTGTTTTGGTGATGAGAATTGGATAATATTCCTGGTGAACGGCGAAGAGACGACGTCCTTGAAAGGTTTTTGTAAGTCCTCGGTTGATATATCGGTATTTTGTGAGTTTTTTAAGCTTCGGGCTTTTTCCTATGAGCATCATGCGGCTCTTCGTCAAATACCAACTTCATAGGCATAAGAGCCTCTTGCCCAACGGCATTATACCGTCCGACCAAGTTCCGTAACTCACTTACACTTTCAAGACTATACGAAGGTGTTCCTCATGTTCCTCCTTGGATTTGGAGAAAATCAGGATGTCATCTATGAAGACAATCACGAACTTGTCCAGAAATTCATGGAAGACACGGTTCATAAATCCATGAACACTGCTGGAGCATTTGTGAGTCCGAAAGGCATGACTATAAATTTGTAGTGTCCATAACATGTACGGAAAGCAGTCTTGGAGATATCCTGCTCTTTTACCCGTAGTTGATGGTAGCTGTACCTCATATCGATCTTTGAGAAATACTTGGCGCCCTGAAGTTGATCAAAAAGTTCATCAATATGCAGCAAAGGATAACGGTTCCTGATCGTGATCTTGTTCAGCTCGCGATAGTCTATACAGAAACGCATGTTGTCGTCTTTCTTCTTCACGACTAGTACCGGTGCACCCCATGGCGATGCACTAGGACGGATGAAGCCTCGCTCCAAAAGTTCCTACAGCTGATCCTTCAACTCCTTAATCTCAATGGGAGCCATGCGGTAAAGAGCCTTGGAAATTAGCTCTGCACCTGGAATGAGTTCAATTTCAAACTCGACTTCATGAACAGGTGGTATGCCCAGAATTTCATCTAGAAATACGTCAGGAAATTCTGACAAAATAGGCTGATCTTTGATTGATGGAGACTCGGCGGAGATGTCATGAATATTGGCTATGAAGCCCTGACAGCCGTGTGCTAGTAATGCACCCGCCTCCATGGACGATGTAATTTGTACAGACCTCCCTAGCAGAAAACCATGGTGTATGTACTTTGGATATTTAACATCACCGAAGATAACCTGATAAGTGTGGTAGTCTATAGTTGTCTGGTGTTTGGATAACCAGTCCATGCCCAAAATCAATTCAAAATCGCACATGTCCAAAGGTAGTGCGTCAACTCTGTGGATTTATCGTCAAATTCTAGGGGAAGATCTCTATACACCTGGGTGATTCGTACAGAGTCCCTAAGTCGCGTGGAAATACATAAGGCATTATCTAATGGCATAGGGGAAATCTTAACACGTACAGCAAAAGCAGTAGACACGACTGAATGTGTCGATCTAGTATCAAACAAAACACATGCTGTCAGACCAATCATAAAGAGATTTCTAGTGACGGTACCTGAAGTCTTGTTCGCCTGATCTCTAGTAGTAGTGAACACGCGACCAGAAGTAGGAGGTGGCTTGGTGTCGGCGTGTCTAGAGGTGCCTTCTATCTCACCCTGGCGACAATCTTTCTACTGATGTCCTTGTTGGCCACACTTGAAACAACCACCAGTACCTCAGCGGCAAACACCAGAATGTCTGCGCGAACAAGTAGGAAAGATAGGATGCGTGAATCCTCCAACAGGCGTCCTAGCTAGTTGTGGGCCTGTTTTGGGAGTACATGCATGAGACATGATCATGAAATATAAGCATGACTATATAGAAGGTTTAATTTATTACCAGATGAAGCGAAATGGTTAGGATACGAACCTCTACGGTCCTTGTCCCTTCCGTTTCCATTGCTCCTGAATACGAGTGCTGGAATGTCAGAATAATGAAACTCACGCAGTATAATAATAAAGAAGTTAAATGTAGGGAACTGCTGCTGTTGGCATTAGTACGGTAACTATCATTACCGCCACATCTATCTGAAGCAGAACGATCATTTGATTGACCGTTTCTCTTGGAAGACTATTGCTGAGTATCCAGAGGCTTCCGGTCCTCAGTCTTCTGTCTGAAATGAACAATTGAACAGAGGATGATATAAACATGAAATAATGGAAGGAAATGAATGTTTACATTTGGTTATTGAAGATACCTCTTCACTGTGCGGTCATCACCAATCTCCTCTCGTTCCTGAAGCATCTCGAGCTTGCGGGCTGCATTGGCCACTTGTGCCACTGTAGTGAAAGTAGCACAAACCAAGCTGTTGGCGACCGAAGTGCAAAGTGCCCAGCGAAACTTCTCAGCTTGCGCTGCAGCAGTGCCAGTTTCTGCTCCCAGAAAACCAGCTAAACGGAGAAACCTCTGCATAAATTCATTGCTGTTCTCACCAGCAATCTGCCGAATGTTGTTATAGTCCCTCTTGAGCTTCTCCTGCTCGGCATGTGGAAAGTATTGGCTAAGGAAGAGCTCCTTAAACTGGTCCCATGTCATCTGTGCAACCCAATTATCACCACCGTTGGACTGCTTGACTGACTTCCACCACTGCAGCACATCACCTTCAAACTTATAGCAAGCCAGTCATGCGTTGAAATCACCATCACAACCCATCGCATCGAATATCTTCTCGATGTGAGAAATCCAAGCTTCAGCCTCGTTGGGGTTGTCAGTCTGATCAAACGAACGAGGTCTTTGCTTGTTGAATCGCTCCAACCAAGTCATGAGGGTAACAGGTGGAGGAGGTGGAGGAGGTGGAGGATTTTTGTTGTTATGATTGCAATGAGCCTGGAATTCTGCATGAACTTCGTCCTTGATCTCATTGGGAAGTTGGGGAAGGAGGGCTTGCAGAGCTGCATTGACAGTTGCAGCCAAATTTGGATTGTTGTGTGGGTTCACCATCTGACAGTTTAAAACAACAGAATGAAACATAAATGATAAGTCTAAAATGATATGAACTTAAAAATGCATGAACAATGTATAATTTAATGAAGCAGTTTATAATGCATGAAACAATGAAAAATGCATGATGTTGTTTATAAAACTTTTATATGAACGAGAGTGAACGCCTATGGTCAGTTCACCCAAAACAAAAGACATGGCGTGGGGATGCCTATGGGTCGATCCTAAAGTTAAAAGTTTCGATAAAAGCACATGCGACTAATAGGGCCAGTCCTGTACCAACCATTACTTAGTCATAAACCTGCTACAATGATATGAATGCATGAAATAAAAAATGAAGATGAATGAGTGCATGAAAACAAACTGTCAGTTCTAGGAAGACATTGGTGACTACCCGTAAGTCACACGTCATGTTTTACAGAGCTACAGGTCAAAACCGTGGGCTCTGATACCATAATTCTAACACCCCATTTGTTAAGATGGAATGCTACAGTAAATTATGGCGTGTCAGCAAAGCATACAAGGAAATGTCTAAACATTTATGACCATAAAAGGAAATACCGGAATCAAACATCGGCAGTCCAAGTAACTCCCACACAAGCAAATATAAGTACTGTAAATGAAAGGATTAAACAATGTCCAAAATGAAGTAAAGAATGATAAAGTAAGAATGAAATGCAGAAAGTAATAAAGGTTGCATAGCTTCCATCCTAATGCACATACTCTTGGAATCCTACCTGCGACCTTGGGTACCTACCGTTTGGGAACATGGAAAAGTAGACGGGTGATCATAAATCTTAGTGCACGGATATAAAATAAAACATGGAAGACATAGCATATGAAAGCATAAAAAGAGCATAAAGCATGAATAGCAGCGGAAATGAATAAGTCTTGGGAAAACCTAGGCGTGTAACATGTTTTACTGATTTTAGTTATGAAAATATAGCTTATGTTTACTTGTAAAATCTGTATTAGTTTATTGTACCAAATTAGCCAATATAGGTCATGAGGTCAACAACGTGCATGAATACATAGAGGGGTGACCTCGTAATGTAATTAGAGGGGCTGCCTCTAATTATACTGGTCTGGGTAGGAGGGATCAGCTCCTTGTGAAGGATGCAAGGCACACACCACATTCACCATGAAATACTGACTGAAACATGTAACTAGGATGCACCCATACGCCCCACATGATAACAATAATATAATAATGGCCAAATTAACTGAATGGGACGCCACGAGCTATCACTTCACCGTGGTGAAGTCATAACACTAATACCTCTTGTGTTATGGTTAGGGTACCTCCATAACTAGGTGAAACTGGTCATGCATGTACATGGCTAAGGTAACTAATAACATAAGCATTTAAATCTGTAACTAGTGGGAAAACAGTTGGCTGCATACGGGAAATCCTAATAAAGGAAGAGATTGTCCTTACTAGAGGACGAGAATCCATACCTTATGTCCAGTAGAAGCTAATGAAAATGATGAAGACTACTCCGTCTTGAAGAATACTACATAAGAAATATGGACGTGCATGAGTTGTTTGACTTACATGTATTTTACTGGTTCCATGTATTATTAGCTTGTTATACGTGTTCTGTCATGTTTACTGTTTACTGTGTTAACTGTAGTTATTCTGATGTTCTACTATGTATTATTCATATATTAGTGTATTATAATACTTGTATTGTAATACTAAGTAACTTTCTAAAAAGAGCAGGTTTCCATAAATAGTAAGTTTCTAAAAATAGTAAGTTTCCCTAATTAGAAATAAGCTGGGTTATAATTAATAAATAATTTTAAATAGTACAATACAAGTCATGGTTATAGCTTATTAATTAAATAACTGGTTAATTTAATTAAAGTATACGTTATACGAATTTAATTAAAAATACATGTTTTAATTAAATTAAGCTAAGTTAAATATATTAGGTTATACGTGTATTATTAATTTTAATATTAAACCTAAGTCACGTAATTAATTAAATTAAAAGTCTAGTAATTAGTTTAATTAACATGTTTTTCTGATTTTAATATTTAACCCGAGACCCGAACCCGTGTTTTAAAAATTAACCCGTGTCGAAACCCCGTTTTACCCCTAAGCCGAGCCATAAGCCGAAACAAGCAGCCCTACCAGTGCCTAGGTCGGCTAGCCGGTCGCCACTGGTGGCTTGCGGTTCCCACTGCCGAAACCAAAGTTCCACCGAGACCTTGGAGGGGTCTCGGTTGATACGCATAACAAACCAAACTACACCCTGACCTCGTGTCGGAGTCCCCTTGTCGCGTTCGAGCCAAACCCAACCAAGCCGAGACCCTAAGTGGTCTCGGTGGGGGTGACGAACGCAAGCAGAGAGCCTCTTGGCTCTCGGTGGTGTCGCGGCTAACCCAAAACCACACCAAACACCCCCTTTTTCCATGATTTTATTAATACCACTAGTTTAATTACTTGTTTTTAAGATTAATTAAATAACTAACATGAATTCATAAGAATTAAAAGGAAAGAAAAAGGAAGTGATTGATTTACCGAACACGTGGAATGAAAGAGGTTATGAACAAGATCACGTATACGTAAATAATCAACAAGAAAATTCGTCCGGTTGGTCCTTGTGGTCTATGGTGGCCGGAGGCAAGAGACAACTTTTTGTTAAACCTAAAATTATGAAAAGGTTCCTAGAGTTCTGTTATTAGTGGATTTAATTTGGGTCATGGGCCAAAGCCCACCATTCCTTCTTTCTCTTGTGTAGCCGTGACCAAAAGAGTGTCCACGGAGAAACCCGTAACTTTTCCGTGTTCAATAATTTACGTGATTATTTATGTTTTTAATGTCGTGATTTAATATTCATGAATTCGTATTCGTGAACGTGTCACATTTATAATATTCATGATGGTTCGTTATTTGTTGTTTTGACACGTGTATTAATATTATAAATCGAAAGTTTAAATTTTATCGTGTTTTCATAAGTTACTATTCATGTGTATTGTTCATAGGATTTTAATGCGGGTTTTACAACTGGAGCTTCAAAAAATCACTTTTTGGCACACCAATATCAAATCCGGGAATTGGGGTCTTCACCAAGGTTGAGATAGTTCCCTTGGTGAATAATGGAGTTAGTAATGAGTTACTATGATGTGATATATTACAATGACCCCAAGGGTCGTATTTATAGTTGAATTCAAGCCTTCGTCTTCAATGCTTGGCTTGGAGCCAAAGAAATATACTTGTAGCCTAAGGTGTATGCTTGGAGCCAAAGACATTTACTTGGTCCTAAAGGTGTTCTAGAACTCTCCATAGAAGCTTCAAGAATGCATGTATGTTGTAGTCAAAATCGTCCAACATGAAAGTAGTGGGTGGCAACTTTCAGAAATGTTGGTGTCAACTTCCATGCTGAGTGACTTGTACTTTTTGAAATTCCTTCGTATATGCATGAATCATCATTATTCTTTCCTTCTTTGTCTTTTCTTCACTTTGGCTAACTAACAACACATAACACAACTTCACATATACATGAGCTAAAAAGCTCGTTAGTATAACCAAAAACCATGCAAAATGTACGGATAACGCTCAAGAAAACATGTTGGATTTGGGTGTTATCAGGAAACAATGGCGGAAGTTTTTAAATAGCAAGATGAAGATGGAAGGTCAACAGGCTTGCATTTAATTCTAATTTGCGAATGCAGGATCATGCGACGCGTGTCTAGGGTTTTACTTCATCCTGCGGTGTTAACTTGTTGGATTTTATGACGTGGAAGATGCTTTTCCCAGTTTCCAATGGGGTTAGGTACTAGTGGAGTGTGACGAGGATATGTATTGGCGAGAGCATTCGAAATCATTTCGCGCATGGTTCGAAGTGACTAGCTAGTTATGTGGTGTTAAACATGGCGTACGGATTCATTTAGCATGTGTAATGTCTAAGAAGGGGCCTTAGAGATTTATAGTCTAGTAGTCGCGATTAGGACCTGCGACCACTAGACTGGGGAGACATGACGACGTAAAGCCCCTAGTCGGGTTGGATAGTCCGACTCACGGTTACTACCCGCATCCATCAGGAATGGATTAAAACCTATACAGCGCGCAGAGCCCAGGAGGCCCGGTAAGCCGTTGTTGCAAATGCGGTTAATTACTTAACCGTGTCTTTGTCGCATTGCGACAAGATCAGACGAGAATATAATCTATCTTATGATTATATTCTCCTAAGGAAAGAGGATATACACTTACCTTAGTTATCCGATAAAGATCAAACTTATTTGAGTCATTATCCATTCATTAGGCAGCAAGAATAAGGAGCCCATCATGGACTCTCTCGAGTATAAAATGAACCCCCATGGGGAGGTGCGATACACACAATACTCTAAAACCTAACATACTCAGACGATTACTTACTCTCACGCCGGAGTCTAATCGTGGGTCACAAACCCACGGTAAGCCTAACGGTGTCTGTTTTAGTGCGCAGGGTCTCAAACAAAGTTTCACTTGGTGCAAGAGCCGGAGTCCCCAAGACCCCGAATTAAGCCTAATTCAGGTCAAACTCGGTCCATCCAACTTTTGTATCAACATGTTAGGCTTACATTTTTATTCTTCTTGATGTATCATATTATTATTTTCACTTGGTGACGTGATTGTATCTACTTTTTGTATGAGGTGATAGATACGTACCTCTATCTTCTTATTGATGTATCATATTATTATTTTGTAAAATTTTGAATTTTTATTTGTTTAGACTTGTAAAGATTATTATTTAGACATGATGTATCAAAATTTTGTTATGTATCAACTCTACCTAATGTAAACAATAAAAATGTATAAAAAAATAAATATAAAGTTGTATCAATTAAAACGTTTTTATCTAAAAGTTTGGTTAAATCAAGATTAAATATTGTTTAAAAGAATAAATAGTATTCTTTAAATGAAATTAGTTTTAGGTTGATTTATTAATTGTCCTTCGACCAAATATTTGTTACATTAATACAAGTCATCTATTATTAAGTTTATTTAATACTAACAAATTAAATCTAAAAGTTCAAACTACTTTTTATTTTTATAAAAAGGTACACCATATTAACTTAACTCATAGTTTAATATATACTTAAAAAGCTAATAAATGAAATCATTTAGGCATCTATAAAAAGCAAAACAAAATTATTTTATTTATATTTAGACATTGTGATTGTGATCACCTCTTACTAATAATCGTGTTAGTCAGATTCAGACTTAAAACATTTTAATGAAACAAATATCATCTTAATCTATTTTTTAATATATTTTTGAAAATGACTATTAATTTAGGACGTTCAAAGATAATAAACATAACTACAATTTTGAGACGGATGTAAAACTTGGTAGCACAATTAAGGTATTACACTTTCAGTTATTAAGAAAATTTGAAATCCGACATTGATAAAATCATAAACAACCAAAGTATTCGTCGTCACTCATGACCAATCATGCATTTTAGTCCATCCGTCTGGAAATGGAGCCCACCCTTGGCCCACATAAAATCCGTCATCTCTAATTATCCATAAACATAGTCGCGCTTTCAAAGGTGACCCTTTTGCACAATGTGGGGCAACATGTTTATCGAACACATCAAGACTAGCGGTCTTTGTACCATTCCAATTGAAATCAGCATAGAAGACGGTACGTCCCAACCAGTTTTCGCAAAAGCTCCAGTTTTGATTTTGGTTCAACGCAAGAAAATGATCTCCCAGGTCGTCATCTTTTGATTTTACATGAACGTGGATTGGATCTTTGATCTGATTAAAGATATAGATGGTAAAAAAATCAAACAAACAGAACTTGAACTTTTTGGCATTAGTTGTTGAAGGTTTCGCTATTGGTGATGCATCTATCGTAAAAACAAGGAAAAGGAACAAGAAAATAATAGCATTAGTAATCCTCATAAGTGCGTTGTATGTGTACGTAAACACGTACCAAGAGTTATATAGAACAAAAAAGTTTGTTCACCATCTTCAAATAAATATTAAAAAGATCAAAGACAATTAATACTAAAAAGATTGTTTCGGTTTAACTTGTAACATGTTCCTAAAAAGTACCAAAGACAATTAATAGTATTAACTAAAAAATATTGTTTCGGTTTGACTATGCATAGTAATAACTTTGACTATGCCAGGAATGTTTTTTGATAAGACATGTTTTTCGTGATACTAACTTTACGAAGAGTTTGAATTATTTTGAGGAATAACTTTATTGCATATTATTTTGCATCAAAGTGTCAAAGATAGAAAGATTTGTAGACAAGCATATTAGTATTTACTGCACTAGGTACAATGAGTCATGCCTTGAGTTTTCGGCGAAAACTTGAAGCGAATCATATCGGGGGTCGCGTTTTGGGGTCTCGCGTCATGGGGGTCACGCGGCGTTTTCAGCCGAAATATTTGTTTGTGTTATAAGAATATCGTTGTGTTATACATATCCGTTTGTGTTATAAGCATGGGGGTCATGCATCCAAAATATTTGTTTGTGTTATAAGAATATCGTTGTGTTATACTAGTGGCAAAACCCGTTCGATGGACGGTTTTGGCTTTTGATTGTCGTTAACTTTTTTTATTTGATAAATATATGTTTGTAATGTTTGATTGATGGGTGTGACTACTTATTGTTGTCTAAACGACTTTTTAATTTGGTAAATAATTGTTTGTACTTTTTAGCATGATGGTCCTTCAATGCATTATCAGTCATGGCTTTTAATTGTTGTTTAACTTTTTTATTCACAGAATTAATTGTTTCTAATTTTTCTGTTTGAGTAAATATTTGTTTGTGATATAAGCATATCGTTGGTTATTTAATGCTTCTATTATATAATTATTTTTAATGCACGATTAGTCGACATGAACTTTATTAGATAAACTAGTTTTTTAGAAGTGATGGTAATTTTAACTTTCACCATAAAACATCAGTTAGTTAGTGTCTAGTCAAAGATTTAGAACTAAACTATTTCATTCGCCATATCAATGTCTTAACTTGTTAATGTGTATTGACTATCTCAAGATAACACTTGTTTAATGTTTTATGGTTTTACTAAAGCTCATTCCTAGCTTTATAAGAATTGATAAATCTTGATCATCACCATCCGTTTATAATTTGCTATCTTGTTATCATTTGTGAACCATCATGTTCCATAAAAGACTAAAATAATGATCAAGATACCGTCATAGAAACCTATCGTTATCATCCTACAAAATATCTTTAATAGTCATTTGCATTATATAAATCTAGATAAGAGAATTTAAGTCGTGCCTTCCTTTTTGGTTACTGGGCATCTTCATTTCCTTTAGTATCCTTTTTCCTTCAAAATGACTCTAAAACTTACATGGTGTATCTCAAAATACTGTCTCTCCAACCTTGAAGTTTAACATATTTACTCTACTTAGTTTTTTGATAACATAATACTATGATTAAAAAATAGTGAACTAAGGGTATGTATGGTGAACGAAGCCATACAACTCTTACCCAAAGTAGGGTCAACAAGTCAGCAACGAAAAGATTGTTTTGTAATCCACTTGCCAGACCTTTGATGGGTATAAACCTGTAGAAGTTCATTAAATTGTATGATTAAGCTAACATGTACTGTACAATATAACTCACCCATTTTGTTATTTTCTCCAAAAAATTTCTGTCATCCATTATGGCTTGATCATAATGATGTCAACCAAATGATTTGTAGTAGCATCGCCACATCTAAACATATGCTCTCTGTTGAAACAAAAATCCACAGGTGCTTGACCTGAGGAGATTGAGCTTCGGTCTCGTGTATGGTTTTCTTGTAGGTTGGGCCTATCCTGCAATAATAGAACGCACGTTAACTCGTCCCAGGTGTGAACCCGAGACCAAGCTCCATCGTGAGAGTAAGTAACTATCACAAGAGTGGTATCTGGTGTGGAATACCAGAGGAATATTATTAAGTAGAATTCAATGTGGTGTACTATGTGTTGTTGTGTGTAGTAAATGTCTATGGGTATTTATACCCAAAGTAAGAGCATACCTGGCTGAATAGTCATGTCATCGAGACATGTATTGTATACAGTGCCCTATGCTATGGTACGGTAAAAAGCAGGCGGCGGTTAACGACAGGATCCGCTGGGTAAAATCTTGTCCTTAGGATAAAATGAGGCATCCCGAGATATGGGGGATCCTGTCTATTTTCTCTTTCCTACGTGGTGATTTCTTTTGACTAAGTGACATGCCTTCGGCCATGTGCCGGAGACATGCGCGAACATGTCCCCCCAAGTATTAGTTTATTATGTCCATGATGAACTGATACCTTTAGGTAGGTTCAATCCGATTTCTGGACCGGTTCATGTTTTCTCCTTTTGCCTCTTGAGTGGCGTTACGAGATGATGCCACGTGTTATGGCATTTTGATTTCTACGGTAGATCGTCGTCCTCGTAACTCGCAAATGAAAAGTGTCGCCTTGTTCCTATCGCCTAAGCCCTTTATATATATACATGCCATTAGTTTATTTCCCTTTTGTTCCACCATTGTTGCCTTCTCCGTCTCAGCTATTTTCTTATCCTCCGTATGTTAGTTTCTTTTCTTTATTTGTCATCTTTTCTGATTATATCTCTAGCTGTCCTGGATGACAGGGAAAAAGTCATGCAATCGAGAGTAGAGCATTCGATGAAGCGTGATCCGAAGTGTGATATGCACATACGCCTATCTGGCATGACGGGAGATGTCTTAAAGGTTCTTATTTATAAGTATAACATCCCTTCAGACTTAAGACCTCGCCTCCCGGATCCAGACATGATTATGGATCGTCTCCCCGACTCAGCTATTGGTATATACCGTCAGTTTCTTGACCATTCTGGCCTCCGGATTCCCTTTTCAACATTTTTCTTGAACGTGATTCAGTATTTCAAAGAGCATATCTCTCAGTTAGTTCCTATTGGTGTAAATAGGGTTGTGATGTTTGAACTTCACTATTTTGGTTCGAGGATTCCAGTATCTATTACCTTGTTCAGGGTATTTTTTAGACTGTGCAAACAGGGTCAATGGTTCTCGTTTGAGAGCCGAGGCGATGGTGAATATGGTAAGTGTTTAACGGAGACCACCTCTAGCCTTAAGAAATGGAAATGGGAATTTTTCTTGATAGATCGTCGGGCCATACCCTTTGCTATGCCTTGGTGGCACCGTGAGTCTATTATTACGGATGAGTTTCGTTCCTCGTTCAATACTTCTCACGCTAAAGCCCTTGGCAAGAAACCCATTTTATGTCGCCCTCCTCAAGAGGTTCTGCTTTTCCTTGCGGGTCTATCTTTCCCTTATAGTCATCCGGAACTGCGCCGGATACTTTTGGATGTTGACAAGAAGGGTATGTCTTTATTTTGTTTACTTGGATCTTTCCATCATTTACACGGGCTTGCTTATGCTTTCCTCGCCCTCGTATTTTTTCTTTTGCAGAAATGAGCTTCGCGGACTTTTTGAGCCTGCCTACTTTTGATGAAGGCATTGTTGACATCGGCGAGCCCTTTGGAGAAAATGAGCAACTTGTTCCTCGCGTTACTGAACCCTCGCCTTTGGGACAAGATATTCCTGAACTGACACCTATTCAGCTGGCGGTGGAGAAACTGTAATACCTGCATTCTTTTACCATGAACAGTACACTTATGATCGTACGTACAGGATTAAAACTTTCCTTATATAACATGAACACGTATCATGAATATAAATTACAAGAATTACGTACGTGTTATTACACGATAAGTATTTATTACGTATTAAGACACGATAACTATTATCAAAAATAATTATAATCACGAACATGAAAATCATGAACGTAAATAATCACGAACCTAATATTATTATTTACGTATATTTATTACGATTACGTATAAATATTTATTACGACACGAACGATAGATAATTAAGTCACGTAAACACGACACGAGAACACGTAAATAATTGGAACACGGGAAAACAACGGTTTTCCCCTTAGGGGCCCACATACCCACGAAATATAGGGAAAAGGAATGGGCCAAGCCTACTTTTGTTTTAACTAAAATAAGAAAAGGAGGAAACATATTTTTCATTTACAGAAGATTTAGAAGAAGAAGCACAAACCCTAGCCTCCTCCTTCTTCCTTGTAGCCACCGCTCATAACCACCACAAGAGAGGTGTTTGTTGATCTTGGTTGATCCAGTTTATTGCAAGATCATTCGTATTAGTGACGAAACATGAAAACATGAGGTTATTAAAACAAGTTAATAAACATGTAGATCTAATCAAGTGGGTATTAAAAATACATGGTTTAAGGGGGGTGTTTGGTTCGGCTAGTGTGTAAACCGAGAGCAAGGCTCTCGGTGGTTGTGTGATCACCACCAACCGAGACCATAAGGTCTCGGTCTGGTTTTGGTGTTTCGGCTGAGAGGAATCAAGGGACCCCGACGCATGTCAGGGTTATCCTTGGTGGTCTAGGGGGTCTCGGCTGTAGAACCACACGCACCACCGGTTTAGGCCGGTGGTGGTTTGCCATAGTTAAGGGTTGTAGGCCGGTTCATGGGTCAAACCGGTCCGGTTCACGACATGTTTAGATTGAAACACGAGTTCGGTTCATGGGTTGTTTTTGAAAGTTAATTACTTTTACGAGGTTAATTATTTTAACAAGGTTAAATTAAATTAGTTAAAACATGTACATGGTTAATTTAATTTATGCATGACTTAAGTTATTAATATTCTTATTAATACATGAATTTTAACCTAAGTAATTACCATTTTATTTAAGACTATAATTAATTAATTATTAAAATCATGACTTATAATTAAGTAATTTACATGACTTAGGTTATATTATTAATAGAAAATATTACATGTTTTAACTAAGTATTAGTACCTTTATTTAATTAAATCATGTTATATTTAATTAAATATTTTAACCTGTTGTTTATTTAAATTACATGAAATAATTAATAACTATACTATATATCACATGACTTAGAATATTAATCAGTAAAACTTAAGCTTATATATTATTAGCTTAATAATCCAGCTTATTTCTAATTATGGAAACTTTCTATTTTTAGAAACTTATATAATTAAGGCAGCTAATCTATTTATGGAAACTTTCTATTTTTAGAAACTTATTTATTTAAGGCAGCTAATTTATTTATGGAAACATTCTATTTTTGGAAACTTTCTACTTTTGGAAACTTTCTATTTTTGGAAACAATCTATTTATGGAAACTTTCTATTTTTAGAAACTTTCTTTTTTGGAAACTTTCTATTTTGGGAAACCTGCTATTTTTAGAAAGTAACTTATTATTACACAACAAGTATAATAATACAAGAAATACAAGTAATACTTAATCAGAATATACAAAATACATGATAAACATAGTATAACGTTAAAATCAGTAAACCAAGACATGAACATATAAAACAAGTGAAAACATGATATAAAACCAGTTACGTACTCAGTAATCAGAATACTTATGCATGTTTCCTATGTATGTAGCATTAGTGAGATTGAAGTAGGACTCTTTTCCGTTCGTCTTCTTCGTTCACTGGACTTAAGGTACGGATTCTCCGTCCTTTTAGTATAGACATTATTCCTATTTAGGATTCCCCGTATGCAGCCAACTGTTTTCTCAGTATATGTTTTATATGTTTTGAATTGCTTATGTTTAATTAGATACCTAAAGCCATATACATGCATGACCAGTTTCACCTAGTTATGGAGGTACCATAACCATAACACTGGAGGCACCAGTGTTATGACTCCACCACGACGGAGTGATAGCTCGTGGCGTCCCTTCAGCTTTTGGCCATGTTATTATTATCAGGTGGGCCGTATGGGTGCATCATATTTTACATGTTTTAGCAGATTATTCAGGTGAATGTGGTGTGTGCCTTGCATCCTTCACAAGGAGATGATCCCTCCTACCCAGACTTATCTTAATTAGAGGTAGCCCCTCTAATTGCATGACGAGGTCACTCCTCTAAGTATTCATGCACGTTGATACTTCATGACCTATATTGGCTTAATGGTTAATTAGTTAAACAGATTTTACAAGATAAACATAAGGCTTTTCAAACTATAAAACCAGTTTTATGAACATGTTCCAGGTTTTCCAGGACTTACACATTTCCACTGCTATTAGTCTTATTTATATTTCAGTCATTCATACTATGTCGTATTTCTGTGCACTGAGTGTTATGCTCAGTCGTTACTTTCCTTTCCATGTCCCAAAACGGCAAGTACCTAAGGTTAGACTAGAGCATTTGGAGGACACGCATAGGATGGGAGCTACCTTAGACTTCTTCTCCTCATGCCTTCATATATTTATGCTTGTTTAGTATTCGTTTTGTTCATTTACTTCATTTATGTTTTGGGCTTATGTTTGGGAACCGATGTTTGATTCTAGTTTTCCCTATGGTCATGTATCTTTTAGTACATATTACCTTGCATGCTTTGATGACACGCCATAATTACGCGTAACGGTTCACTTATCAAAGTGGGGTGTTACAATTATGGTATCAGAGACAAGGCTTCGACCTGTAGGCTCTAAAACTTGACATGTGACTAGTGGGTAGTCACGAGGAGCTTCCTAAGCCAACACTTGTTATTCCACGTATTGATGTTTTCAGCACTTTTTTGTTTTAACCATGACGTTTTCAGCTCCTTGTTGTTTTAACCATGATGTTTTCACCAGTATCGTTGTACCAATATGGAATGAACAACCATCATCCATACTTAGTTATGTGTCATTGTCTATGCATGATGTTCCTCGTGAACTGTGACTATGTGGACTGAACCCCAATAGTTCATAATTAGTCACACAAATTAATATTTTTTCTCTGTTAAGTTTTGACAATGAATTTTACTTATTTATGTTTCATGCATTCATGCATTTATATCATATGTCATCCGTTGTAGGAATTTTGACTAAGTAATGGTTGGTACAGGACTGACCCAATTTAGTCGCATGTGCTTTTATCGAAACTTTTAACTTTGGGACCGACCTATAGGCGTCCCCGCACCCTGTCATTTTGTTTTGGGTAAACTGACCGTAGGCGTTTACCTTCGCGCATATAAGTTTTATAAACTACATCATTCATTCATGCACTGTTTTCACGTATAGATTTTTTCATGATTAACACATAAAATGTTGTTTCATGTTTATTTCTATTACGCACTAATCAGATTAATCATATCAATTATGTTTTGTGAGTCGTCCCTGGTCGTTCACACCAGTGAATTTCAAATTTTATTTCATTATAGTCATATTTATTTCAGGTCCACACATTAAAATTTTCATGATCTTTATGTCGATTATGTTTTCACACTATCATGGTTAACTTCATTTTCATGTTGATTATGTTTTATGCTCCCTCATGGTTAATTTCATTCCAAGATTTTTCATGATGATTTCATCTTCATGTTGAGTATGTCTTAAGTCTACTTATGTTGATTATATTCTCGTCATGTTGACCATGCCCTCATGCTAGACATTGAAGGATTTCATCAAATCCTGTTTTTATGATAGTCATGGTTGGTTTTCATTAATCATGCTTTCATGATAATTATTGTTGGATTTCGATCCACCACCCCTCTCGGTGTTTTCCCTATGTAACCAGAATGATGTCTATGCAGATATTGTTAGGCTATCATGATGATCAGCCCAGTTTGGTCTTCAAACCATTTAATCAATTATTCCCTATAAATCATGGCAAA
This sequence comes from Glebionis coronaria, assembly GCA_025667525.1. Lineage (NCBI taxonomy): Eukaryota > Viridiplantae > Streptophyta > Magnoliopsida > Asterales > Asteraceae > Glebionis > Glebionis coronaria. The sequence continues at coordinate 2,817,785 of CM046875.1, forward strand.
AGATCGGTCCATATCGATCATTTCATGTGCATTCCACGTGTACTCCACGTACAGTATTCCATGTGTATTACGCGTACCATAATCCATGTGTATTTCACTTACAATACTTCATAAGTATTCACTAGTCGATTCTAAATCATCTCATGTGTATTCCACTTGCTGGTGTTCTACAAGATGCTTATGCCGCCCAAAACTCGGAGAGGGTACTAAATGTTGAAGCTGCTGATTAGTTGGAGACGCTACGAGATGCTGATGATGTTCACAACCTGGAAACCCTACAAGACGAAGACAAAGGCGTCAGAGCAAAGCAATTGGATGAGAAGACGCTTCACCATCAGACGATTTTCATCAATCATTGTCCCTAATTCTTATTTACATGTCACACGTCATTCAGTTGTCGTTTTAGTCATATGAGTGCAAACCGGTACCAGCCGGCCACTCAGCTAAATGGTTACATGAACCACAGTAATGAGAATGACCGTCATGAACTGACAGACGAGACGATAGTAACCACTACTATGACAGCAACTATCCTAGCAATCGCAACTGAAGCTCTGGCCGCGGACGTGATCAGAAATACAAAGGATCAGTAGTCCAACCGATCCGCCGATTCTGGCATTAGAACCCAATATTTATAGTTCTATTTGTTTCACACCTCGAGACCCATGTCAAGACAACAGTCAAGACACATGTCTCACGCATACTTTCTGAAGACACATGTCAAGACACCAGTCAAGACACATGTCGTGCTTACATTTCCCAAGACACGAGTCAAGACACATGACTCACGTCCAATTATGGAACATCTCTAAGAAATTCAGGATACCCTCCAAAGGGTATATCAATTTTGTTGTTCCATGTATTAATCAGGCCACAAGAATTTCAGTACCATCACCGGCATATCAGTAAGATCATTCACGTTTGCTCGATGACACTTTCATTTCTTTCACCCATATTTCATATATTTATGACCATAAAGGACGCCATTCATATTCCAATGTATACGAAGGTTTTCCTTCAGCCTAATGATGAGATCCAAGCTGCTAACGCATTTCCTCGGACAAACACGAGTTGAATTTGATCCTATTATGGACTACGTACAGCACACCATATATGATTCATGATTATGTACAGTAATGTTCAGGCTCCTGAATACATTCAGCATGGTTTTCCATTAGGAAAATCTGTACAAATTATCTATGCTTTCCAAGCATGTGCTTTGTTAGCCATGACTGCTAAAATTTTCTAACTGTCAGTTAAGACATGACCACTGAAGTTCCTTTTACGCATAACCAGACGATTATTCAATAATCTTCCCATACATTCCAGAAGAACCTTCAAGGAGAAGGACGATAACATGAGATTATGTGTCGACTACCGTAGATTAAAAATGTCACACCCACCATGGCGGAATATGGGGCACGACGTATGGATATCATCACAACAATAGCGTGTCTATAGAGTTAACTAAATGATATAAGAAATGTCATAAAAATGGTGACACAAATGTCATGACAATATCTCAACAATGCAGGAGTCTAGGTAAGTAGGTAACAGTCCTACCTCTTACCCAAGACAAACAAATAACATAACAAATCAAACATATGTGTGCCACAGTATCACTAAATCAAAACACATAAAATGAACTAAGAAGGAACGGGGATCACCTTCTAAATGCAAATCCTAATGCCTCCCAAGCTATCCACTTCTATACCCAAGCTTAACCACATTCCCACCTGAAAGACACACTAAAACACGTCAACATAAAGTTGGTGAGAGTCATAAGTTTAGACTCCAACGCCAAATCAGTTATAAGCTGTGAATAACAACCATTAACAAAAGAACATATGGACAATGTGCTACAAGTATGCATTAACAACTAGCATTCAAGATTAATCAATCATCACAATTCTAAGGCATCACGCCTTACCAACAACCACAATTTCCAAGGCCTCCAGCCTTACCAAACACCATGGTCCCATAGGCGCCCATACACCTATGTACCTATCCCAAGACCCCGCATTGTCATTAACCATTGGTCCCATAGATGATCACACTATGTACCTATCCCAAGGCCACTACCTTGTCATTATCCATTGGTCCCATAGATGATCACGCTATGTACCTATCCCAATCCAAATCATACACAAAAAAGAATCACATAGCAGTTAATCCCATAATGTACACACAAGTCTATCTCAAACCTTAAAAACATTCACAACATCAATTTATAAATAACTCAAAATAGTGTCTCTTCCATCCCATCTGGAAGTCAAAATCAATAGTAAACATGGGACTATGAAACTCACCTGATTGCTTCTTCACAAGTCCTCGCACTAGCAACAAGCTAACAAACCAAAAACACGCAATCAATACATGAACCAATAACTAAGATGGCTCATCAACCTATGATGGACATCTAGCCTATTCCCATATAAATACCTCATTGATAAGCTCTAATCACCCCATTACCCTTCCTTAACAAGTCCCTAACTTGGTTAAGTTTAATAACTATCCCGTTCATATTTTACACAAAGCAGTCCCAGTTTTTAGGTCTCAAAACTTTAAGTCAAACGCCACTTAAACTTACCCATGGTTTCTGTAAAAGGAATATTCATATCCTTACATATGTTAGCTAACACCTACCACTTACCCTAACATTAAAGCTACTGTTAAGGCCCTGATATATATATATATATATATATATATATATATATATATATATATATATATATATATATATATATATATATATATATATATATATATATATATATATATATATATATATATATATATATATATATATATATATATATATATATATATATATATATATATATATATATATATATATATATATATATATATATATATATATATATATATATATATATATATATATATATATATATATATATATATATATATATATATATATATATATATATACTTTTGTCATTCCAGATTTACTTATTTTAAACATACAAAACGTTTGTTACGATTAGGGGGTCTTACCCTAAACCACAACCTTAGCTCAAGTGCAGATACTTACTAGAATATATAAACCATCTCTCATGTTCGTGAGAAGATCCCAATGCAACCCTAAGTACCCCCAAACAACCCAAAACTTAAAAAGAAAACAGGCTGACTTCAAAACTGTTTTGACCTCCGACTGTTGTAACCTGTTTTTGACCCACTTCCCGACCTCCGATTTAGTCGTTTCTTGCATTGGAAAGCCACTTCAAATACCTTTCCAGGGTTACTTGGATCGTAAAATAAGAGTTTATAGAACTCCCAATATGATCAAAACAATTGACTCAAAATTCTGCCCAGTTTTTTTAAAAACGGGTTTAACAAAACCAACCTTATTAATTAACCATAATCCCTCTAATTACATGCCCTAATTTTTGTAATCATCATATTATGATCAATATAACATTAATTTACTGTTTTTAAATTAAACCCTAACCTAAATCCATCATAAGATGATTATAATAACATTAAAAACAATTTAATTGAAAAGGGATTTGAAGATTTACCTTTGATTTATGAAAACCCCAAAATTTTATGAAGAACCCTAATTTTCTCCATTAAATTCGACCTAAGCTTGATCTCCAGGGGATTATGATGTGTTTTTAGTTAATAAAAGTCTTTATATAATTACCATACTAATCCTAGCCCAATACAATGTTTCCTTTTTCTCTTTTTTTCATTTTTCCCTTTTTTTTTTCTTTTCCAACCGTCTATACCCATTCCATATCCATTAAATTTCGTTTTTTTTTCTTTTTATTGTTTAATATTATGTTATTAACAATACCTTAGTTTACCTTAATTTATTTCAGCTCCTAAAGCCTCCAAAACCCCAAAACCGTAAAACTAGTCAAATTTACGCGTTTTACCGTAAAAGTCGTAAAATATACACTTTTAAAAAAAATCTCAAATTTTGAAATACACTTTATAACTAAGTCCTAAATGACTTAAAACCATCCCGAAAAATATCCATATGACTAACTACCGCTTCCGAGACCTCTAAATGATAAACCGTAAATCGTAAAAATACGATTTTCTATAATACATATACGTATACGTAAAACCACTAAATAACACCATCTCATTTCATAGTCACTACCATGTGAACTCATGAACATGAAATCATCACACATCGTTTCATTCACAAGGTACCCCGTACCGGAAACGATATCCAAACCACAATCTCTTCACACCAATAAGCACATAAACACGTAAAGAGACGTAACTAGCACAAAATAAAAATAAGTGACGAACCTCAAAACCAGGGTTGTCACATCACTCCCTCCAAATAGAAATCTCGTCCCGAGATTTAATCCTTAGGATCAAACACACAAACAACAAATCACACGAGGATACTTGTTCTAAATGAACTCCTCTCATTTCCACGTGAACTTTAGTTCAAGTTTCAAAATACCACATATACAAACCAAAAATAATTAAACTCATTGCCAAAACTCTTGACCTCACAGTCAATAAACCTCACAGATGACTCTTTGATAAAACAAAGACTCTTATTAACACAAGTCCTGAATAACCGTACATGAAAATATGCATTCTCAAACAACATTTACCACTCTTAATACATTAAATATATCATGTATACCACTCAATTTCCCCCAGGTAATTCTATGCTAATAAGCTAATGGTCCGATCTTTCCAAAGATCATAATTGGACTTACAAAACTCTACATCAACTCTTCCATTTTACCAAAACATACCACCCGTTACTATGGGTGAAACTCCCTACATAACTTTGTCACTCACTCTAGTGGTTTCCTCCTTTTCTACATAGCATCCCTTGTTGCTCTCATCCTTTCCACAAACACCATTACCACATTAGTAGCCTCTTTTACCAATTCTAGTCCACAATGGGGACAACTCACCCTATCCTTTCATATAGTGCCTCAAATGGCATTTATTGACTTCTAGTATGATAACTATCATTATATGAAAAACTCAGCCATCGCTAACGAGTTGCCGGACTACCTCTAAATCAATCACCCATATCCAATCATGTTCATCAACTCCCTTCATTTCGTACCCCAAACTGCTTAAAAATTCCAATTTCCTTACAAAGTGACCTATGACGGTCTTTCACATATCCATTAGTTCTTCCCTTGCCATAATCCTTCATAAGGCATTCCATACATATTAGGTTAACCTTTACGCAAAACCCTTGATTCCATCACATCCGTACGCAATTCTTCCAACTTCCCAACTACGTGACTGCTCATTCCTCTTGAAATAGGTGATGAATTAGTCAGTCTATCGACTATCACCCAACTCTCATCGTATTTAATCCTCCACCGCATTATGTATCCCTTCCACCAACTTCGTCCTTACATCGCCCTTTCTAAACTACTCCTACCCATGTAGGAAGTATAGTCTACGCCCCTTTCCTCCCTACGATTGTCCAAGCCACGCAACATAAATGTTGTCGCGTTCACTGCTTTAGACAAATCAACTCGTGCAACCTACATCCTTCATCCAAACCACTCTAATACGTCATCCATATTGTTCAAGTTCGTCTCAGCTTCACCTCATCATTCTTATTCCATGTCTCATCGACCATGCTTGCCTTTCCCAGATGGTACTTGGCCATGCAATTTTCTTTCGTCACTTAACTCCACCCACCACCTTTGCCAAATGTTCAATCAAGGTGATTGAATATATGTTGGAGACGTTCATGATCCGTAAAGATCATTCTCTACGTCTCGTACCCCAAATGCCTCTAGCATTCTAGGCAGATATAACAATCCAGTTCCACTAACTAAGTCTATCCAGTTCTTCCAAATCTTCAGTTCCTGCAACGTATAAGCAATCGCCTTTCTTTGTGATTCTCGTACACGTCCAAATCCTTGCTCCACGTATCGTCATGCTTCGCGAATTCATCTAGTCCTTCTGATAATGACAAGATCGGCTCATTATCCAATCCACTTCTTCAGCCTCCAAAATGCTTTCTCATCCTTCTTCACTTCACCCCTTGCTGGTTCCATGATATGCCATCATCTCTAACTACTCATCATGGTAGACTTAATACTAAAACTCACACTTGAAAATCTCACGTATAACTCCACTCCAAAACCAACACATACTTCGCCTCACTCTCATTCTTAGATTTGAGTAGATCAAGATGTCGTTGATGCTCCCGATGACAACTCGTTTATATATGTTCATGCACACTCGGTTCATTGACTCCATGAAAACCGCTAGTGCTTTGGCGAAGCCAAATGCATAACCGTAAACCCAAAGCGTTCATAAAACATCCTTAGTAGTTTCAATTACGTCCTCATTGCATCCTCTGTCAGCGGCAATACGAATGAATTTCTACCTCGTTCTACTCGCGAAAATTCTAACGCATTTTAAAAGACCAATGCTTCCTCTCATCAGACCACTCAACCGCTTTCCACATCCAATCTACTACTAAGCAACTCAACTTTTACCTTGCATCCGTTGCAATTTCCATCAACTCTTGTTCTTGAAATCATTCCATCAACAATTTCCTTGGAAAGGCACTAACTGCAACTCCTCTCACTTCTCCTACTTGCTCTATTCATGGTTCTATCTCAAAATAATAGGCAAACCTACTAAATTTCAGGAAATTTTCGGAAAACTTACATGCCCTACGAACAATATCCCCTTCCAACACTCTCTATGGCACGTGACTTGTGCCAATATCCATACATTTCACAAATCTCTATTCATCTCCCTTGGCACTCCTATTAGACCTCATGACCACATTAGTTCGTCTACGAACCTCTTTCCTCCCCACTAAGGGTATTCCGACCGTTCTCTCATGGTCACCTACTTAAGCGTGTAGGCGCGACCAAGTCTTTCATATGAGTACCTCAACGCTCCCGAACAATACGAAACCAAAACTACATCTTGAATCCATCAGATACGATCAACGAATCAAACCAACGGATAACTAACAACATTTCACGTGCACTAATTAAAACATGTCAAAAACCACGAGACTCAAAAGAAAACTCAAACCCAGAACATGTATCAATTCAAAATGACCCATGACAACGAAAATAATCCAAGAAACACCCAATGGCAACCAAAACATATTACGCCCCGCGACATATTATTTAAACCGTGCAAAAGATCGACTTTTCCAAAAGAATATATATCTTTTTTTAATCTATTTATTATTACCTCCCACATCTATGTGACTCAAACAATTTACAAACAACCCTCTTGACGAAATCAAAACTCAACTCAAAAACTAGGTATCCCGTGCATCCTAAATCATAAAAAAAATAAACTACTATTCAAACTCAACCTTTAACCCGACACTTATACAATAATTCCGGCCAAGATACTGACCTCCCATGACTATACATTTTGAATATTTCAAAATTACGTTCCGAGTACATAATTTTTGGCTTTTGAATCACTCAAAAAGCTCTAAAAACGAACAAGTTATGACCAAAACAATTTTATACTAGTTGTTTTAAAAATTAAAGAATAAACTTAGTGATTAACGCAATCCTTTTAAATGGAAGATATAATTGTATATGTAACCTTCATAAACTCAATTTAACCTCGTATTAATAATTATAAATGACGTGAATCGGTTAAACCCAATTATATAAACTATGTAAGTAGAAAGAAATTTTACTTCGCTTTATTTTAAAGAAAGTCTTTTAGAATTTGAAATATATAAGTGTTGATTAAAAAGAAATCTTATGTTACATCTTGTTTCAAACACAACTCCAACACCTTACCCTTATTTTACCGAATACAACCAACCATCTAACTCAATATATACCGACCAAAAGAAATGCAAGACCCAACACAAAAGATTTCATTATCTCAAAATAAATCCCTAGTTATTTCAATAGACTTGAAACCAAAAACACCATTTTAAAACGTACACGTGAATACGAAACTCAAGGAATACGCTACAAGACACACTTCAAAAGATTCAATACGTCGTTGGAAACTCCACCAAACTCGATGTGACAATCCGTCAATTTACGATTGATATTTTATTCTCAAATATTATTTGAAAATATTATTTTTAATGATACAATATGAACTCACATATTTTTGGGAAGAAATTTGGATTTACGTCTTGAAGTAGCGTCGACTACGTTTAAACCGGAGGATTCAACGTTACGTGCTTACGTTTACATACACCGTCTTTGGTGACAGTCCGACAATTCAGAAAATAAATTTATCCGTAAATATTATTTTGGAGTTTTAAATTTGTGTTGGTTCATAAACTCACAAATTTACGAGAAGAGATTAGGACATACGATTTTATTTTAACGTCTTTTACGACTAAACCGGAAACCTTAGGATTACGTATTTACGTTTTCGAACTCCGTTTTTGATGAAACAATTTTTATTGGATTCGTTTTGTGACGTTGATTCATAATTTATAAAAACGTTTTTCGTAAAACGACCCGAGGGCACGCAAATCGAGGAAACTAGAATCGAGGAATACCCGTAAACTAGTGAGATGGGACAAAATACATTGTCCCACCCCACTAGCTTACATGGGACGGCTACAACACCACACCTCAACACTTTGGTGTCAAGTTTTAAGCTAGCTAAGTTACACATGTAACAAGCTTACATCCTAAGCTAACCAACACACAAAACCATTCACACACAAACCACTTATTCATTTCACCATGCAAAACAACTTCACAAACTCTCTCACCCTTGGTTATGCCGTCCCATTCTTCTCCCTAAATCACCATCACTTGACAAAAATCTAACCATAAACATATGTTATAATTAACATATGTTAATCTCCATCCAAAAAGATGAAGATTGGTGTAAGTTATAACATCAAAGGAGGAGTTTCCATGGAGTATTAGGGCTGATTTTCCACAAGAAGTTCATGGAGCATGGTGGTCTTGAAGATGGTCATGGTTGTCTACAAGTTTCTCTATCAAAAACCATGTCAAAATCATAACCTATATCAACTTGGTGGTATAAAGATTGTCCTCCTCAACTTCTTGTTATTTTTGTTTATGTAATCATGTATTTATTTCCTATTGTATATATTTATGATGATTATATGATGATAAAAATGTTATGTGGGGATTTCTTGTTGATAATCATGGATAAAAAGATGAAAAACTATAAGAAACAAGGTTAAAATCTTGATTAATTTGCATGGCTGTATAAAACAGTAAAGAACCATATGGTAAACTGATAATATGATGAAGTAGGATGGATTTACAGTAAGCTATGGGTCTTGTACACATGTGAGAGTTGGCCATGCAATGGAATCAAAATAATGAGTGAGATATGATCAAAACAAGTTTAGGGTATAAATCTGAAGTTACTGTTTTGGACGATTTTTAGAAAATACTTAAAGGATGATTCAACAGTAGCTATAGGAGAGTTAAATGTATCACATATCATTTAGTTTATGTGATAAAAATTTGAGCTTCTATCTCCATATAGAACTCAAGATATGGCAGTTTTGGTGAAGATGAAGTTAAAAATCAGATTTTTGGAAATTAAAGAATAATACTATTATATAAGCACTCACATTTTAATATATAAAATGTAAATAAAAAACCACTAACTTATAAAACTTATTTATATAAATATATAAAAGGTGTAATAAGTGTATAAATGATGAAAATGGAAACTTGTTAAGTTTTATAAGTTATAAAACTATAAACATGATTTTTACTACTTTTTCGGCTATTGCCGTAAAATTAACGTTTTTGTTAAATAAAACTTAGATGGTTGGACCCGTCTAATGAAAACTTTATAAAACTTATATACTGATATATAGACATGTATAAAAAGTAAAAACCGATAAAACCCGAACTATAGGGCATACGGACATTTACGAGCTAAGTAAACACATTGGGCTAATAATTGGACTAAATAAGATAAACACCCATAAAAAGAACTTATTGGGCTTAACCCATTTGGGCCCAACTTGGAAAGTATACATACTGATAATATAAGTATGAAATGGATTAAAACAAGTTAAAGAACTTTTAATAAGTTTATTGGACTTAAAAACACGTAAATAGGTAAAACTAGTAAACTAGTATAAACGTTATCGACATATAACACTAAAATGAGTAAACGAGAATATGTAAACCCACATGATCATCATATATATATAATCATCATATGTATACATAATTGATATTTTTATAAAGTCATTGGACAAACGTCTAAGACCGAGTATTATTTGTCTAGGTTTCCGTGATTGAAGCACGTACCGTACGTCCGAATTGCCGATAACCCGCCTTCCCACATCAACGTGAGTTCATAGCCTCACACTCTTTTAAATGTTTTATAAATGCTTTATAAACCCGCGAGGGAGATAACATGTTAGTTTTTATAAAAGTTTGGACACCATTTGTCCCGATTGTTTGTTTATTGATTTTGGACCCGAATGATTGAATGACCCGATTGTATGACCCGATAAATGATTAATGGACCCGATAGATGAAATTAAATGGATTATTAAAGTTAGGTTATGTCACTCAAAGTCCCATTAGCATGAATTGTGAACTACCGGGAGTTGGTAGACGCTTATGCATTTAATAGTACTATTTGGGGACGATCACCCCAGTTCGCGCCTTGACGGTTGATCCCCGTCGTGCCACATTGATTGGTAAGCGAATTAATGTATGAGAAGATTTCAATAGCGTGACCTTTGTGACGACACGCTACTTTAGATGGGCAAAATTTGTATCGGGTTAGCTACCCGTTGTTGGTTTAGTAAGGTAACAATGTCATGCGGCTTATAATAATCCGAATTAACAAAATAATAATAGACGCTCCGAATTACGATGTATTGCCTGACTAGCAATACAGGGTCATACTATTGATATTATGATTGTATTTTGGTTTTCATAACCATATTCATATAACGATTTTTATTTGATTTTATACAACGTCATAAGACGTATTGTATGATTGTTTTTACGACATTGGCTCGTATAATGATTTTTAAGGCAAATGCCTATATTATGATTTTCGATAAGATTTGTATAAAATGATTTTGGCTATTTTACGGCCTATTACAATGATTTGTACGTACTGATTTTTGGTACTAATTTTATACCAAAGTTATATTGATGGAATTTATTAAACTCTATGAATTCACTCGGCGTTATCGCTGACCTTTTCTTTTAACATGTCTTATCTCAGGTACTTGAAGGTAATTCTCGGGAAGACAACAAGAATTCATGGCCCGCACTTAAACAATATTTTTCCATTCAAACACTTTGTAAAACTTTTGTATGCAATGTAATGACTTGGGACCGATGTAACTTTGTTGTTTATGAATGGAAATGATTTAATATTAAACGACGCGATTTTTATGCGTTGTCTATGATGTGAGTAATGTGCTATCCCGTAACACCAACTAGTCTTCCGCTGTACTATGTTGTATAAATTTGGGGGTGTTACAGTTTGGTATCAGAGCTCTCGTTATAGAGAACGAAAGATTTTTAAAACTAAGGTTTTGAATAAAACTTTTCAAAATCTTTTAACTATAAACATTTTTCTAAAAATGTCTAAAAAAATCTTTTGACTATAACGGTGCCGAAGAATTCCCGAATTACCGACAAGGCCAAGACTGAGAAGTGTTATTTTAATATATATATATATAACCTGGATTATATATATATGATGTAATTTTATTACATGATTGTTTGATGGTTAATTTGATTTTTATACGAGGTATTTATACGACGTAGATTGTCACAAGTAACCCTAACTCCCCTAGTAAATTAATCGAAGCTATTCTCGTAGGAATTCTAGCTATTCTTGATCTAAACCAAGTTGCGGATATTTATAATCCCAACAAATGGTTGATATTCGTAGAAGTGTAGATATTAGTTGATCGTGATATTGAAAAAGAATTGGCGAGATTAAAACTGATATCGATGTCATGACGATCTTTTCTTATAGAGTGGAGTTTGACAAAACGTTACCACCTAGAAAGATGTCATCTGATTCGTTGTCATCCAATTCTTAAATTGAAATCGAAAGGGTGAATGTTGCACTTGAGGCTGTTATTGGAACCATTACCCAAAAGCCTCATGCCACTAATACCTTTCTGAGAAGTCTAGTTGACTGATCAAGTCATTTCATATCAATGACTCATTTGATAATTGTTGTTGTAAGAGCTATAGGATTGGAATTAAGTGTTGATCATATCGAGCTTTTATTGCCCTATTAAGGCCTAAGAATAAGATTGAAAGTATTGGAGAATGAGGTATGATATCGAATTGAGTATAAAAGTGGTTGAAATTTGAATAAAGTAAAATTTAACCCATATGGAATATGAGATTGTTAAGAGGAAGTCGTTAAGTTTTGTGAATGAATTATAAGGTTTTAATTGATTGTAGGTTCGTGTTAAAGGTTGTTCCTAGGCCATTGTCCACTAATGAGGATGCCCAGTGTCCAAGAAATAAATTAAAGAAATCTTCTTCTGAATTGAGACCGATGGATCTTCTGGGACATGTGGAACACCTAATGACTCTTGTAGATTAGTATTCATTGTGGTATCTTTTAAAAAAAAATCCCTAACTTAACTGAGACATCAGTTGGTAGGATGAGTTCTGAGAATTGTATGACATAATGACACGTAATGTGTTACGGTACAATTTTGACTTGTTTGTGATTAATAAAAAGACTACCTTTGATTGCTAAATTCTACATGTATCGATGTTATCTATCCTTTATTGCTTCATCCTAATGTTTGCATTAGTGATACAACCATTGAACAAGTACTCATCTTGAATTGAGTTACGTTGTGGATTAATCTTTTTGAAGCGCCATCAAGATCATGAACCTCATGATTATTTGGCAAAAGCTCATTTCCTATCATATTGTAGTTAGTTCTTGGTGAACAAGCTTTCATCACTCTTTTGCAGATCACTCATTGTTTTTATAGGACAAAACAGTATCAATTGAGGAAATTGAATTTGCATCACTATAAGGATTATTCAAAATAAGATTTATAAGTGATTGTTATTGAAATGAGGTTGTTTATAAAACGCTTTGGAAACTTAATTGTTTTCATAACGAGGAAAATCTTCGTAAATTTGTTTTGATTCTTATTTAAGAATTAAGCATGAAAATGTTTTTATGATGATAAAATTTTGACGAACTGAGTATTGCATCGTTAATCTTGAAATTGTATATAGTTGCGCGCCTACATACAATTTGGAATGGACTATGCAAGACTGATTAGTAGTCACCATAAAACTAATAAATAAACACTACATTTTCTTTGTGGATTATGAAAGAATAAATTTTATGAGATCTGCAAGAAGTGAAAAATAAGGACATAATGTTAGGGACACCTACATATGTGCCTATAGCATCTATTCTTCTGAGTTGAATTTACTCATCTGTGGAAATTTTCTTATTTGACAATTGATATTCTCTTCTTGACCAATTCTCCCGTAGTGAGATTCTTAGGAAAGTATCTGATTACCGAGTGTTGATACCCGACTGGATGTATTGACATTTGTATCATTTCTTATGATTTTGTTTCATTTGAATAACCTGGGTAACGATCCGAGGAGCTTTCGAATGCGTACTCAAATTATGAAAACATAGGATATATTCATATTCGTTAAATGTTTTCGTCTGAATCTGATTTGAAATTTTCTCGCGTAGAATATGCGTTGACCTTACTCTTTAGATGGTAGTTGTGTCTCCATATATCCTTGAATTTGTGAAGGATTATGAGTTATTATTAGTCTTTTGAGAAGTTCACATCTTATCGACGGCAACGAAACTGGAAAGTTGATAGTGCCAGTAGAATAGATTGATTGATTATGACATGACGACATTGTCTTAATTGACGGGAACTCGAATAGAATTCCCCTAAATGATAAGATGTTGATTATCAAAAGTGATTTAAATAATTCTTGATGGATGACCATATCCTGTATAAAGACTTGAAATATTACCGTGAATGGTTGTGAACTAGTTATAGATATTATAATCTAGAAGAACTTAATATGAATTTATTAAAAGATGTTTATGTTATCTGAAACTTTAGGAAGTATTTGTTGGTGAACTACCTAGACTTTCACCATTAAGGCAAGTTGAATTTGGTATTTGATTATATTCTCGGTGCTGCACTTGTGGCTTGTGCACTGTACGTCAGCACCATCTGAATTTAAAGAATTACCGTACAACTAAGAGAGTTGTCGGAGAAAGATTTTATTATACCAAGCCTGTTATCCTGAAGAGCTATGGTGTTATCTTTCCTTATATTTATAGATTACTGTGACTGAGTAAATTGACAATCGAAAACGATATCCATAACTCGAAATGGAAGATTTGTTTGATCATTTACAAGGTTCTAGTGTATGTTTTAAAGATTTGATCCACGGCATGGTTATTATCAACTTCGCATCTGCGAAGAAGATTATCTATTCCAATCATCACATCCCGAACTTGTGATGAACGTTATGAGTTTCACGTGATGTCGTTTGGATTGACAATGCACATGTAGTATTCATAATTATGATGAATCGCGTGTGTAGGCTGTAATTTGATAAATTCTTGCTCGTGATCATTAAAGACTATATGTTTGTTTATCAGAATAAGAAGGAGTTAATAATTATTTATAGATTGCCCTGAATAGGCCGAACAATGAAAACCTGTACCTTAAATATTTAACATGTGATTAAAGACTTAATCCTTTACATAAAATGACCGTTGGATTAGTAATGGTAAGATGTATGCATATAGACTCTTCAAAAATTAAGAGCCCTTTAAGACTTTGGATTTTACCAAAAAGAAATGGAAATATATTTTGACAAATATTTTAACAAAGGGTTTTAAGAGATTATTCCCTTATACACAAACCATTTAACTAAACTTCTGTTTAGGGGTAAATGTTTGTGTATACCTCAAGATAACTTAAGAAGGATTGAGTAAAACCATTTATACCATAACCTGAAAACTTAAAACGACAATTTTTGCTTTTCAAATAAGAAAACTTTGACCAAAGTATAAACAAAGGTTTTTCGAACATTTACGAATCTTATTAATTATTTTCGATAAATCAACAAAAATCTTGTTAATTAAATTCAAATTATTTTTGAACATTTTATATAATTGGTCGAACTAAGAAATTTAAAACTTTTACGTTTACGCTTCATAAAAATTAACTAATAATTATTTAATTAATTATAATAATTATCGACGCTTTAGACGACGGATTGAGTAAAACGGATAAAAATGATAGTTGAGACGAAACTAAAACATAGAAGATATGAAGAAGGAATTTTGAATAAATACGGTTGTGATGTTTATTTCATCAAGAAGGTAAACGTAATTACTAACACATAATATAGAAAGAATGCCTGATTGAATGATGGACATGATACTTATATCATCATGTGAAGTGAGTATAGATACCGACGCATTATGTATAAAGGATAAAGAACCAATTAGAATATATTTCTTAATAATGAAGGTGCAAAAATAAATTGCCAAACGATATAAAAATAGACGATGTTTGTAAGAAGGGATAATATAGATTATAAAAGAGGTTCGCGGCTAATGTGAACCATTAAAAATTGAGAAGCCGATAACGTTAAATATTTTAAAGACCACTTATGATTGTCTGAATGTGGAAGATTGTGAGATATAGTTATGTTGGAATTTGTAAGTATAAGTATTCTATTTATATCATTTAAGACTAGAAGTATCTTTGTCTAAAGAAGTTGTACTGATGACGAATTATGAAGGCAGACATCGCCTCATACATTAGTAAACGTTTAGCTATTGCAAAGGTCATCGTCTGAATTTAATTCGATTTGGGTCATCGTCGACAGACTGACCAAATCTGCTAATATCATTCTCGTTAATGATAAATGCAAAAGAGTTATGTAAACATAGCATGCCTGTATCGATCATCTATATCAAGATCCTCGCTTCGCATCGAATTTCTAGAGATTTGCTCAGAAATCATTGAGAACGAACCTTGATGAGAGTACTGTGTACCACCCCAAATCGAAGGGACGAGGTAAAGTAGCGATACAAGGTAATATAAGTGTTGTTTTGTGTTTGAATGATTGACCCTTGGTAATGAACCGTATGATCGTTTTCCTTTGGAGAGAATATCCTTGATAATTATCGTATTAGGATTGAGATCGAATCTTGTTAGGATCTATAGTAGAGCATCTGTAAGCAAGAGTTTAAATAAAGACATCCAACATACACCCATTGTGAGTTGGACATGTCTTTTAGATTTAAGGTTTCCTATGATGGCGAACCTATCCTTGCAAAATACCCGACCCGCGAGATCTGAAATGATTGTTGAAATTAGGATTTGATTATTAACTGCCGATAGTGCGCAGGAGGTTATGTGAATATGAAATGTAGATCTTGAAGTGCCACATGGGTAGCGAAGTTATGCCACAATTTTTAACCTTGGGAAAAATGAATTCATGATCTGACAAATCATGGGATATAAGTCCCCGTTATATGGGACCATTGAGATGATGTAAAAGTTGGGATTGAAAGGCATATAAGCTGGATCTACCCTAGGACTTCAAAGACTGCGTGAATTTTGTTTCGTAAATCGAACTTGATGGAATATCTATCAAGTGAAATTCTGATTATTCTTAATAGAGCTTAGATCGGCGAAAAGTTGCATTCATCAGAAACCCGTGAACATCATGGATAGAGAAAGTAAGTCAACATTTAGCCTGATCTTATTCCCGTAGTTATGTTTGATGAAACTCGCGTATTATAATGAATTGAAGTTGTGAGAAAAGACCGAATGTGGAGGAAATACCCACATGGCTTTAACTCTATAAGAAGCGAGTAGTAAGGTAAGATGATCTTTGAGGACAAAGATCCTGTTTAGGGGTAAATGCTGTGACAATCCGTCAATTTACGATTGATATTTTATTCTCAAATATTATTTGAAAATATTATTTTTAATGATACAATATGAACTCACATATTTTTGGGAAGAAATTTGGATTTACGTCTTGAAGTAGCGTCGACTACGTTTAAACCGGAGGATTCAACGTTACGTGCTTACGTTTACATACACCGTCTTTGGTGACAGTCCGACAATTCAGAAAATAAATTTATCCGTAAATATTATTTTGGAGTTTTAAATTTGTGTTGGTTCATAAACTCACAAATTTACGAGAAGAGATTAGGACTTACGATTTTATTTTAACGTCTTTTACGACTAAACCGGAAACCTTAGGATTACGTATTTACGTTTTCGAACTCCGTTTTTGATGAAACAATTTTTATTGGATTCGTTTTGTGACGTTGATTCATAATTTATAAAAACGTTTTTCGTAAAACGACCCGAGGGCACGCAAATCGAGGAAACTAGAATCGAGGAATACACGTAAACTAGTGAGATGGGACAAAATACATTGTCCCACCCCACTAGCTTACATGGGACGGCTACAACACCACACCTCAACACTTTGGTGTCAAGTTTTAAGCTAGCTAAGTTACACATGTAACAAGCTTACATCCTAAGCTAACCAACACACAAAACCATTCACACACAAACCACTTATTCATTTCACCATGCAAAACAACTTCACAAACTCTCTCACCCTTGGTTATGCCGTCCCATTCTTCTCCCTAAATCACCATCACTTGACAAAAATCTAACCATAAACATATGTTATAATTAACATATGTTAATCTCCATCCAAAAAGATGAAGATTGGTGTAAGTTATAACATCAAAGGAGGAGTTTCCATGGAGTATTAGGGCTGATTTTCCACAAGAAGTTCATGGATCATGGTGGTCTTGAAGATGGTCATGGTTGTCTACAAGTTTCTCTATCAAAAACCATGTCAAAATCATAACCTATATCAACTTGGTGGTATAAAGATTGTCCTCCTCAACTTCTTGTTATTTTTGTTTATGTAATCATGTATTTATTTCCTATTGTATATATTTATGATGATTATATGATGATAAAAATGTTATGTGGGGATTTGTTGTTGATAATCATGGATAAAAAGATGAAAAACTATAAGAAACAAGGTTAAAATCTTGATTAATTTGCATGGCTGTATAAAACAGTAAAGAACCATATGGTAAACTGATAATATGATGAATTAGGATGGATTTACAGTAAGCTATGGGTCTTGTACACATGTGAGAGTTGGCCATGCAATGGAATCAAAATAATGAGTGAGATATGATCAAAACAAGTTTAGGGTATAAATCTGAAGTTACTGTTTTGGACGATTTTTAGAAAATACTTAAAGGATGATTCAACAGTAGCTATAGAAGAGTTAAATGTATCACATATCATGTAGTTTATGTGATAAAAATTTGAGCTTCTATCTCCATATAGAACTCAAGATATGGCAGTTTTGGTGAAGATGAAGTTAAAAATCAGATTTTTGGAAATTAAAGAATAATACTATTATATAAGCACTCACATTTTAATATATAAAATGTAAATAAAAACCCACTAAATTATAAAACTTATTTATATAAATATATAAAAGGTGTAATAAGTGTATAAATGATGAAAATGGAAACTTGTTAAGTTTTATAAGTTATAAAACTATAAACATGATTTTTACTACTTTTTCGGCTATTGCCGTAAAATTAACGTTTTTGTTAAATAAAACATAGATGGTTGGACCCGTCTAATGAAAACTTTATAAAACTTATATACTGATATATAGACATGTATAACAAGTAAAAACCGATAAAACCCGAACTATAGGGCATACGGACATTTACGAGCTAAGTAAACACATTGGGCTAATAATTGGACTAAATAAGATAAACACCCATAAAAAGAACTTATTGGGCTTAACCCATTTGGGCCCAACTTGGAAAGTATACATACTGATAATATAAGTATGAAATGGATTAAAACAAGTTAAAGAACTTGTAATAAGTTTATTGGACTTAAAAACACGTAAATAGGTAAAACTAGTAAACTAGTATAAACGTTATCGACATATAACACTAAAATGAGTAAACGAGAATATGTAAACCCACTTGATCATCATGTATATATAATCATCATATGTATACATAATTGATATTTTTATAAAGTCATTGGACAAACGTCTAAGACCGAGTATTATTTGTCTAGGTTTCTGTGATTGAAGCACGTACCGTACGTCCGAATTGCCGATAACCCGCCTTCCCACATCAACGTGAGTTCATAGCCTCGCACTCTTTTAAATGTTTTATAAATGCTTTATAAACCCGCGAGGGAGATAACATGTTAGTTTTTATAAAAGTTTGGACACCATTTGTCCCGATTGTTTGTTTATTGATTTTGGACCCGAATGATTGAATGACCCGATTGTATGACCTGATAAATGATTAATGGACCCGATAGATGAAATTAAATGGATTATTAAAGTTAGGTTATGTCACTCAAAGTCCCATTAGCATGAATTGTGAACTACCGGGAGTTCGTAGACGCTTATGCATTTAATAGTACTATTTGGGGACGATCACCCCAGTTCGCGCCTTGACGGTTGATCCCCGTCGTGCCACATTGATTGGTAAGCGAATTAATGTATGAGAAGATTTCAATAGCGTGACCTTTGTGACGACACGCTACTTTAGATGGGCAAAATTTGTATCGGGTTAGCTACCCGTTGTTGGTTTAGTAAGGTAACAATGTCATGCGGCTTATAATAATCCGAATTAACAAAATAATAATAGACGCTCCGAATTACGATGTATTGCCTGACTAGCAATACAGGGTCATACTATTGATATTATGATCGTATTTTGGTTTTCATAACCATATTCATATAACGATTTTTATTTGATTTTATACAACGTCATAAGACGTATTGTATGATTGTCTTTACGACATTGGCTCGTATAATGATTTTTAAGGCAAATGCCTATATTATGATTTTCGATAAGATTTGTATAAAATGATTTTGGCTATTTTACGGCCTATTACAATGATTTGTACGTACTGATTTTTGGTACTAATTTTATACCAAAGTTATATTGATGGAATTTATTAAACTCTATGAATTCACTCGGCGTTATCGCTGACCTTTTCTTTTAACATGTCTTATCTCAGGTACTTGAAGGTAATTCTCGGGAAGACAACAAGAATTCATGGCCCGCACTTAAACAATATTTTTCCATTCAAACACTTTGTAAAACTTTTGTATGCAATGTAATGACTTGGGACCGATGTAACTTTGTTGTTTATGAATGGAAATGATTTAATATTAAACGACGCGATTTTTATGCGTTGTCTATGATGTGAGTAATGTGCTATCCCGTAACACCAACTAGTCTTCCGCTATACTATGTTGTATAAATTTGGGGGTGTTACACTCGAGCTCTAATAAATTGTTTAAACACAAGAGAGTACTAGGTACGTTCAAGTTATAATAACTACTGAACGACCGTAAATCGTAACATAACATCTATTAGTATAAATACAACCGCATATGTATACCTATCGAATCTCCCAAACATACTCGTTATCATACGTGTCAAGTCAATCAATCGCTTTATACGCTCATTTTTCCATACGACTGTGGAAACCTTGCTTTACGGATCTTTGAAGCTACTAGGAATGATCATTGTTTATATGATTAAATAATCAAAGCGGAATTAGAACAACAACCATTAACAAGGTTTTTAGGACACAAAACATGAATTAAAAAACAATTGGATTGCTCATTATATTAATAACGAACAATCACTAGACGTGTATACATTGAATCCCACGTCTAGTGCACACACGCTTTAGGTTTACATTGTGAATGAATTGATGATTAAAACCTAAGACCCTTGGTTCCTTTTATAGTATAAGGATTAGGGTTTACAAGAGATAATAACAAATAAACAAGTAAATCTTCTATTTAACTAAACTTATGCAGAATATCTTTGCATGTTTATCTAAATAGAAGCTTCCATAAGCTTCTTTGTCTACGTTTTGTTAATGCTTGAATTGCATGTGACAATGCTTGAATTGCTCTTGACAATGCTTGATTCCATCAACGCCTAAATTGTACATGTCAACGCCTGGAATGCTCTTGTCAACGCTTAGACAAATACCTTCATGTTTTCTTCGTTTTTGAGTTTCTGCCACATCAACTTTTTGACCCAACAATCTTCCCCTAGTTGATAGTGGCAAAACTCTATGTGTATCTCTTGTAAGTTGTACATGATCTTCAGATTGCTTCCCCTCAAGTGTAGCATATATTTCTTCCCTTTTTTGTCACATCAACAAGGAAGTAAACAATGTATGCAATGTTGAAGATTCTCCAAAAGTAGCTCTATGTAATGACCTTGAAGAACAATTAATATAATATTTTTGATGTTGAAGTAGAATAACCCAACCTTGTGTTCCATGTCTTGTACTATCCACGTGATAAAGAACTTATAGAGGAGATATAAGTAGACCTCGGTCCCTTGTCAATATTCTCATCCTTTGTGAGACACTGAGCACGATAATGTAACTCCTTCAAGTGTTATGACAAGTCTTCGTCACCAACCACTAAAAGCACGAACAAGTTACCTTAAAAGTCTATGACTGGGAGTGCATGACTTTAAGATATGATAGAACACAAACTCGCGAAAATCTTCTTCAATCATCAAACTTACCATAAGAATTCTTCCCCTTAAGCCAACACCTCTTCATGCTGAATTTAATGAAATAACATCTTCATACCATATGTAAAAGTTTCGCAACGGATAACTCTTTCACAAGGTTATCCCGATTACATAGTTTAAATATCCATCAAATTCCATGAATAGTTGCCAACTCGCTTTAAGATCATTAATCCCTTTAAAAATATCCGAGCCATAAATATAAACATGATATTCTATATTAAAACGGAGATTTCATGTACCTTCGTGTGTAAATACCACCTTTTTGTGTGCTCAAAACATACCAATTTTCTCAACAGCAACTATTCCTTTTGTTGTCCAATATCCTTCACTGTCCAAGATATCAACACTGTGTGTTGTCCAATATCAGACAACACTTGTCAGCGTTTGAAAATGTATATATCGGACAACAAGTGTCAGCGCTTCCCAACAACGCTTAACTTATTCCTGTCAGCGCCAACTTTGTACCTGTCAGCGCCTGGCCATCAGCCTCTCATCCATGCCTTGTCAGCATCACACCAACATCTATCAGTGTCACACCAACATCTATCAGCGTCTAAATAACTCCCATCAGCGGCTAATTGATCTAGGGTTTTATAGACCCTAAATCATTATTTCATGTGAAAATCCATAAACTGCAGTGAACTTCGACAGCGAATAACTTCTTCATAAATGCTCAGATCGAAGATCCCTTCGGTGAGATCCTAGATATAAGTGTCAAGAATCTACAGATCGAATTTCACGACGATCCAACGTTTAACGAAGGAGAAATCGCGTTTTTCCTATTACTGTTCACAGAAAACAGCATATGACCCCTGCTGAATTTGACGCTTCATAACTTTTTCTTGGGGATAGATCTCGACAATCCCTCCGGTGGATGTTTAGATATATGTATGTAGAACACACATATAAAATTTCGTGGCGATCCAACGGTTCAATAAAAAGTTATGGCCTTCTGAGTGCTGCTGCGCACACAAAAACGTCCAGAAAAACCCTAGACGGATTTTTCTTCTTTTCAACATTACGAACACCTTGTTGGTCCTAGATATCAAAAGCCTTAGGCTCTGATACCAATTGTGGAGTCCATTGATCGTTAGACTCAATGGTTATGAACCATTATATCTAGGTTGATCATCATTCATATGATAACATAGCGGAATAAGAACAATGATCATAACAAGGTGTTTGGACACAAAGAACACGAATTAAAAAACAATTGGATTGCTCATTATATTAATAACGAACAATCACTAGACGTGTATACATTGAATCCCACGTCTAGTGCACACACGCTTTAGGTTTACATTGTGAATGAAATGATGATTAAAACCTAAGACCCTTGGTTCCTTTTATAGTATAAGGATTAGGGTTTACAAGAGATAATAACAAATAAACAAGTAAATCTTCTATTTAAATAAACTTATGCAGAATATCTTTGCATGTTTATCTAAATAGAAGCTTCCATAAGCTTCTTTGTCTATGTTTTGTCAATGCTTGAATTGCATGTGACAATGCTTGAATTGCTCTTGACAATGCTTGATTCCATCAACGCCTAAATTGTCCATGTCAACGCCTGGAATGCTCTTGTCAACGCTTAGACAAATACCTTCATGTTTTCTTCGTTTTTGAGTTTCTGCCACATCAACTTTTTGACCCAACAACGACTAATCACCATCTCACCGTACCACAACAAGGCATAAAGCCCACCTCCAAAACCAAACCATATCGTGTGACCCCAAAATCACACAACACAACAATAACCCAAAACATATAACACAAAAAGAACCATAGCCATATCATAGGCAGCCATTATGTAAACCCATATATATATATATATATATATATATATATATATATATATATATATATATATATATATATATATATATATATATATATATATATATATATATATATATATATATATATATATATATATATATATATATATATATATATATATATATATATATATATATATATATATATATATATATATATATATATATATATATATATATATATATATATATATATATATATATATATATATATATATATATATATTTATATATATATATATATATATATATATATATATATATATCCAAATTCTACATCTCATCATATACAAGCATGTACTAACCCTCTTTCATGCAATCATACTTAGGAACCCATGGAAGTTGTGGTACTTGTATAACTATGTTGGCCACCATACATATACAATTACCCTTTCCCCAATGCACTCCCTCCTGTGATGACGCTTATAAGAATCAATACAACATATAACACATAAATCCATCTACTCACATAAGCTCATAACCACATAACCAATAAGGTCCAAAACTTCATCTATAAAAAAAATAACATAATAAAACTCTTGGAATACCGAAATCCATAGTCTAGCTAAAACAACATAGACTAAATCCAAAATGAAAACATAATCAGTTATAAGTCATGTCACCCGTAAGAGTGGAAACAGCTTAAAATCCTTCCTACCCATGTACTCCTAGTAACTCGAACCACCACACGATTCTTAGGGAACATGACTTATAAATCAAAAGAAAAATAACATACCTCAGGTATGTAAAATAACTCGACAAAAGATAGAAACTACCTTGTACCAAATTATGTACTATAATGTACAATTTAAGCAAAATACAACAATGACTAGTGTGGACGATTATGGTTCAACCCGCACTAGTCACAAACCCGAAAAGAAAATAACATGTGACTAAGTTTGAACATACTACGGTTCAATTCATACTAGTCAAAACATCTCAATAAATAACATCCAAACACATCAATCATTATAAAATGCACACGTACTCCTATGACGCCTATATGCAGGGATCCTTAAGCTATAGACTAGGCTACGCGACTAGGCAACCTAATTCCCTATAACCATTGTCTCTGATACCATTCTGTCACACCCCACCATGGGGGAATATGGGGCACGACATATGGATATCATCACAACAATAGCGTGTCTATAGAGTTAACTAAATGATATAAGAAATGCCATAAAAATGGTGACACAAATGTCATGACAATATCTCAACAATGCAGGAGTCTAGGTAAGTAGGTAACAGTCCTACCTCTTACCCAAGACAAACAAATAACATAACAAATCAAACATATGTGTGCCACAGTATCACTAAATCAAAAGACATAAAATGAACTAAGAAGGAACGGGGATCTCCTTCTAAATGCAAATCCTAACGCCTCCCAAGCTAGCCACTTCTATACCCAAGCTTAACCACATTCCCACCTGAAAGAGACACTAAAACACGTCAACATAAAGTTGGTGAGAGTCATAGGTTTAGACTCCAACACCAAATCAGTTATAAGCTATGAATAACAACCATTAACAAAAGAACATATGGACAATGTGCTACAAGTATGCATTAACAACTAGCATTCAAGATTAATCAATCATCACAATTCCAAGGCATCACGCCTTACCAACAACCACAATTTCCAAGGCCTCCAGTCTTACCAAACACCATGGTCCCATAGGCGCCCATACACCTATGTACCTATCCCAAGGCCTCGCCTTGTCATTAACCATTGGTCCCATAGATGATCACACTATGTACCTATCCCAAGGCCACTACCTTGTCATTATCCATTTGTCCCATAGACGATCACGCTATGTACCTATCCCAATACAAATCATACACAAACAAGAATTACATAGCAGTTAATCACATAATGTACACACAAGTCCATCTCAAACCTTAAAAACATTCACAGCATCAATTTTAAATAACTCAACACAGTGTATCTTCCATCCCATCTAGAAGTCAAAATCAATAGTAAACATGGGACTATGAAACTCACCTGATTGTTTCTTCACAAGTCCTCGCACTAGCAACAAGCTAACAAACTAAAAACACACAATCAATACATGAACCAATCACTAAGATGGCTCATCAACCTATGATGGACATCTAGCCTATTCCCATATAAATACCTCATTGGTAAGCTCTAGTCACCCCATTACCCTTCCTTAACAAGTCCTTAACTTGGTTAAGTTTAATAACTATCTCGTTCATATTTTACACAAAACAGTCCCAGTTTTTAGGTCTCAAAACTTTAATTCAAACGCCCACTTAAACATACCCATGGTTTCTGTAAAAGGAATATTCATACCCTTACATATGTTAGCTAACACCTCCCACTTACCCTAACCTTAAAGCTACTGTTAAGGCCTTGATATATATATATATATATATATATATATATATATATATATATATATATATACTTTTGTCATTCCAGATTTACTGATTTTAAACATACAAAAAGTTTGTTACGATTAGGGGGTCTTACCCTAAACCACAACCTTAGCCCAGGTGCAGATACTTACTACAATATATAAACCATCTCTCATGTTCGGGAGAAGATCCCAATGCAACCCTAAGTACCCTAAATAACCCAAAACTTAAAAAGAAAACAGGTTGACTTCAAAACTGTTTTGACCTCCGACTGTTGTAACCTGTTTTTGACCCACTTACCGACCTCCAATTTAGTCGTTTCTTGCATTGGCAAACCACTTCAAATACCTTTCTAGGGGTACTTGGATCATAAAATAAGAGTTTATAGAACTCCCAATATGATCAAAACAATTGACTGAAAATTCTGCCCAGTTTTTTTGAAAACGGGTTTAAAAAAATCAACCTCATTAATTAACCCTAATCCCTCTAATTACAAGCCCTAATTTTTGTAATCATCATATTATGATCAATATAGCATTAATTTACTATTTTTAAATTAAACCCTAACCTAAATCCATCATAAGATGATTATAATAACATTAAAAACAATTTAACTGAAAAGGGATTTGAAGATTTACCTTTGATTTATGAAAACCCCAAAATTTTATGAAGAACCCTAATTTTCTCCATTAAATTCGACCTAAGCTTGATCTCCATGGGATTATGATGTGTTTTTAGTTAATATAAGTCTTTATATAATTACCATACTAATCCTAGCCCAATACAATGTTTCCTTTTTCTCTTTTTTTCCTTTTTCCCTTTTTTTCTTTTCCAACCGTCTATACCCATTCAATATCCATTAAATTTCGTTGTTTTTTTCTTTTTATTGTTTAATATTATGTTATTAACAATACCTTAATTTACCTTAATTTATTTTAGCTCCTAAATCCTCCAAAACCCCAAAACCGTAAAACTACCATGTGAACTCATGAACATGAAATCATCACACATTGTTTCATTCACAAGGTACCCCGTACCGGAAACGATATCCAAACCACAATCTATTCACACCGATAAGCACATAAACACGTAAAGACACGTAACTAGCACAAAATAAAACTAAGTGACGAACCTCAAAACCAGGGTTGTCGCAAAAAACAAATCACCATTCATAACCGTTATTCTCCTCCACGTATTGACAACATGTCCAATCGACTTGAGGGTGTCAAACACTTTTCCAAGATCGGATTCATGATCATACTGCCAACAGTGACGAGTGAAAGAGCAGGACATTTCCGTGACTGGTATTCGTACACGACTCAGTCATGCTAGATTCGTGATTTTGTATTAGTCTCATATATGCTCTAGCAGCCTTATAGACTTAATAAAATGAGTTTCCATGAACTCATAAACAAATTCATCAGTGTTTTCATCTATGAAACCTAACCTTCTCAAAAGTCTAGAGAAGAGTAGGAAGACTATATTTGCAGTATGTTGCAAATTCTATGACAGGAGAAATTACACCCAGAAATATTTCATTACAAATTCAAATTGATTATAGTGACACGCTGAATCACGTGGATTCTCAAGAATTAATCTTACCATGACTCAGCTTATGCGTAAAGGTGAGAACCCTACACTACGTTAGGAGTTCAAAGAAAATCCTACGCTAAGAGAAGTCTAATTTTCGGAGGCTTATAGATCCGCAAATTTCTATATATCAGGTTTCTACGAAGCAAGATATAGTTACGTTCATATCTAAGTACCTGACATACCAACAGGATAAGATAGAACACCAACTGACTAGGATGTTTTCCATCATCGGGAAAAAGTGAACAGAAATGGGACAAGATATCCATGGATTTTGGATTACCAGATTCACGCAAACTCAGAAAGAAGCATAATGCTATCTGGGTTATTGCTGATAGTTCAATCAAGTCTACAGAATCCTTACATCCGCAAGGATTTCAGAACCAACAGATTGATCGGACATGTTCCAGCCAAGGCTCATCCGATCACTTGGCAATCCCTCAGCTATCGGGTCTTACAAAGGTTCGCATTTGTGCTCCTTATGTACGTTCACGTCCTCGTTCTAATTTCACGACTTGCTTTCACACTCACGTTCATGACACTATTCATATTCATGACCGTATCCTGGTTACGATTTTACGTTCATTTTTGTTCTGAGAAGTTCTCCAAGAACTTGAGAGACCAGACATAAGTTTAGTATAACTCTCAATCCTCAGATAGACGTGTCACGTCACATTCCACGTCTCACCTTATAGCATTTGGCGTTACCACCGCCGTATTCCATGTTCACGATATGTTTCACATGTCATGTTCATTCCACGTTTCTCATATCACGTTCACGATACGTTACACGTATCACTGATCACGATGTGTTGCTCATATTACACTCACCATGTCTCCAAGTATCACGTTCAAAATTTTTCACGCATCACGTTCAAAAAAATTTCACGTATCACGTTCAAAATTTTTTCACGTACTATGTTTCAATATGTTTCGCGCATCGTTGCCAATTATCAGTTAGGTTAGATTATTTTGCATCATAACTTTCAGTTACCCTTGCACGTTAACTCTTATCTCCTCGATCAAATTCAGGGGATCTATCTTACGTTGATGATAATGAATTTTTCGTGTTTTCAAGCCAAGGTTAGGAGAGATCCATGGTTCATAAGATAACAGTCGCCTTCTCATGACACAACGCGTTTTGTGGTCTACTGCACGTGGGGTTCTTAGGAACTGGCAGTTAAGCGTGCTCATGTCAGAGTAGTACTAGCCTGGGTGACCAGCCGGGAAGTACTTACATGAGGTCCACAAAGCAAAGCCTTGAGCCTATGGGTAAAGCGGACAATACTACCAAGATTTATCATTTGTAACAAGATCTTGTGAAGGAACCGTTCCAAGAGGGAAGCCACTTGGAAACGGACAAGTTCATCCGGACTTCGTATCTGTTTTTCTCTTAGCGATTAGATATGTCCTTTCAGTCACGTCATGCTCTATGTCCTTCCAAGACATGTCACGTTCCACATTCCTTTCAAGCACGTCACCTCCACGTCCTTTATCTTTATACCATCTCAGTTTGATTCGGGTATGTTACGCTTCCAGTTACGTTATCTAATTCGGGGACGAATTATTCTTTTTAGGGGGGAAGAGTTGTAAAACCCGCATGCTTTTACCATGAACCGTAAACTTATGATCGTACGTACAGGATTAAAACTTTCCTTGTATAACATGAACATGTATCACGAATATAAATTAAAAAAATACGTACGTGTTATTACACGATAAGTATTTATTACGTATTAAGACACGATAATTATTATCAACAATAATTATAATCACGAACATGAAAATCATGAACGTAAATAATCACGAACCTAATATTATTATTTACGTATATTTATTACGATTACGTATAAATATTTATTACGACACGAACGATAGATAATAAAGTCACGTAAACACGACACGAGAACACGTAAATAATTAGAACACGGGAAAACAACGGGTTTCCCTTTGGGGGCCGACATACCAGGGAAAAGGAAGGGGCTAAGCCCACTTTTGTTTTAACTAAAATAAGAAAAGGAGGAAACATATTTTTCATTTACAGAAGATTTAGAAAAAAAAAGCACAAAACCCTAGCCTCCTCCTTCTTCCTTGTGCCCGCCGCTGATAACCACCACGAGAGAGGTGTTTGTTGATATTGGTTGATCAAGTTTATTGCAAGATCGTTCGTGTTAGTTTTCTTTTGATCCACGAATAGGTAATCTTCTTAAACCTTTTTTTTAATTATTTAATAGATCTAAAAATATGAAAACACGGGGTTATTAAAACAAGTTAATAAACATGTAGATCTAATCAAGTGGGTATTAAAAATACATGGTTTAAGGGGGGTGTTTGGTTCGGCTAGTGTGTAAACCGAGAGCAAGGATCTCTGTGGTTGTGTGATCACCACCAACCGAGACCACAAGGTCTCGGTTTGGTTTTGGTGTTTCGGGCGAGAGGAATCAAGGGACCCCGACGCATGTCGGGGTTATCCTTGGTGGTCTAGGGGGTCTCGGTTGTAGAACCACACGCACCACCGGTTTAGGCCGGTGGTAGTTTGCCATGGTTAAGGGTTGTAGGCCGGTTCATGGGTTAAACCGGTCCGGTTCACGACATGTTTAGATTGAAACACCGGTTCGGTTCATGGGTTGTTTTTGCAAGTTAATTATTTTTACGAGGTTAAATATTTTAACAAGGTTAAATTAAATTAATTAAAACATTTACATGGTTAATTTAATTTATGCATGACTTAAGTTATTAATACATGAATTTTAACCTAAGTAATTACCTTTTTATTTAAGACTATAATTAATTAATTATTAAAATCATGACTTATAATTAATTAATTTACATGACTTAGGTTATATTATTATAGATAATAATACATGTTTTAACTAAGTATTTGTACCTTTATTTAATTAAATATTGTTATATTTAATTAAATACTTTAACCTATAGTTTATTTAAATTACATGAAATAATTAATAAACTATACTATATATCACATGACTTAGAATATTAATCAGTAAAACATAAGCTTATATATTATTAGCTTAATAATCAAGCTTATTTCTAATTATGGAAACTTTCTGTTTTTAGAAACTTATTAAATTAAGGCAGCTAATCTATTTATGGAAACTTTCTATTTTTAGAAACTTATTTAATTAAGGCAACTAATCTATTTATTGAATCTTTCTATTTTTGGAAACTTTCTATTTTTGGAAATAATCTATTTTTGAAAACTTTCTATTTTTGGAAACTTTCTATTTCGGGAAACCTGCTATTTTTAGAAAGTTACTTATTATTACACAACAAGTATAATAATACAAGAAATACAAGTAATACTTAATCAGAATATACATAATACATGATAAACACAGTATAACGTTAAAATCAGTAAACCAAGATATGAACATATAAAACAAGTTAAAACATGATATAAAACCAGTTACGTACTCAGTAATCAGAATACTTATGCATCTATCCTATGTATGTAGCATTAGTGAGATCGATGTAGGACTCTTTTCCGTTCGTCTTCTTCGTTCACTGGACTTATGGTACGGATTCTCCGTCCTTTCAGTATGGACATTCTTCCTATTTAGGATTCCCCGTATGCAGCCAACTGATGAGACTGATTTTATACATAGTCTCATCGTCCAAATCGGGCTTAAAATGCATAAAATATCATTAAAACTGCCAAATATATGCTCGTGTTTGTTGCTTGTGTATTTTAGGTACGGATATTGAGGAAAAGACAAAAAGATCACAAGAATCATTCAAAAACGAACACGGGAAACGAAGCCGCACAATGAACCAGGCCCAAATCTGGAATTTCCAAATATGACCTTGAAGAATTGAAGATTGTCAACATTGGTCCCTCATTTTTAAAGACTTATCATTTTATACCCCTGTAAATCCACAAAATTACTTGTGGGTCCCTAAAATATCAAGATTGTACAAGTTCAGCCCTTGAAGAATGAAGAAATTTTAATTGAAGTCCTTGTTTTAAGTTTGAAAATAAGGTGTGCCAAAAATGACAACTTTGGCAAACTTATTATAAAGGGAAAGGAGTTTATTTGCTGTTTATTACAAAATGAAGAAACAAAGAAACCTTGGGGGCCATTACTGCCCAGACAACCAAACCTACCTATCCACTCACAAACTGACACCTCACCAAAACCCAACCCTACCTATTATTCCTACCCATACCCGTCCAAAACCCAACCAACCCAAACCCACCAGGTTTATTTAATAAACCTGGTCAAATTGGTCAAACATTTTTCCCACTAAACATCATTTTTAAAATTAATCACTCCCAATTCAGATTAAAACATACCTTCATCACCCTTTAAACCCTAAAACCCCCAGACCCAACTGAACTAAAAACAAAGGGGTTTTACCCCTTATTATCCAGAATGGTAATTAACCATGTTGTCACCAAAACCCACATAAAAAACCATCCACCACTCAACCCATGTGACCACCCCATGGTCCCCTGCTCACGTCCCTATCCCCCAAACCCCATGAGGAGACAAGATTAAAGGTGGGATCTCTTTCCTTGCTCCCAAAGGACTCTTCAACGTTCAAGATTTCTCCAAGCCAACTGTCAACAGTACAAAGATCACATGAATCCATATTGACCAAGTTTGAATTTTTCTCCAAGGGTTTTTCATGAATTTTAGCTACTAGGGTTTAGCATTCTAGATGATTCTATGTACTAGTATATAAGGGTGTCACATGTGAACCCTTATCTTGGTTCCAGTTTCTAGTTTAAAAACTTTGTAATCCCTTTTTATTTAAATAAAGTTGGTATATTTATGAAAAATTGTAATTCCTTTTGTTTTATAAAAGTTGGTGTGGTGTTAAACTAGATTATGTGTTCCATATTTGACATTAGTTCAAGGTTTTCAAAAATCAGTTTTGTTTTCAAGGTTTCTGAAAACTTGATTTTTCTTGGTGAAATCTTGTTCTAAATTTGGTTTTCCAAGTTTTGTAAGAGGTTTGTGTAAGTGTTTTGAAAAGAAAAACATTTGAGAAAGTTATTTGAAAAGGATTTAAAAAGAAGAAAAAAAAGATCAGATTATTGGTTCTTGTTTGTTTCTTGTTGATTTTAACAGGTTAAGTGGAAGCTGTGTTTCAAGGATCAGCTCAGGCCCCAGCCTGAAGGAAATGGCATTGCAGCCATAGTGGGGCCCGGATGTGGGTCCCACAAGGTAGCATTCTTGTTCTTCCTTTTTTCAGTTTCAGAAAATATTAATTTGGTATGGATTTTGTGCAAAGTGTTTAAGTAACTGTTTATTTGGTTGGTTTATGCATATATGTGTTTGTTATGCATGTTAGTAGCATTTAGAATCAATTTGGAGTGGATTGAATGTGATTTGGTTTGAAAAAATGATTTTCAGAAAGTGAAAGGGGTGTTTGGATTAAGGTTCAAGTAGGTTTAATGATATGTTTCTTGTGTTAAAACCAGTCTAGATACACTCATTTGGGTATTATTAGGTGACATTAGTATAAGGATTTCATTTTGATAAAGTTTTAAATCATTTGAATGCATAAAAATTGGCTTAAGTGGTCAAAATCAGAAAGTGCATTTTCTTGTCTGTTTATTGAATTTTGTGCCTTCAAATCTTGCATGTTGTTAGCCAAACTGAATAACTAGGGATTGAAATTGCTTGTATGCCATTTGGTTGGATTGTATGCAAGATCTTGGGGTTTAAAATTCGTAGTTGTGCAAGTAACGTAGGGGTCTACTGTTCATCAGAAACATTTTGCCTTAATCAGTAACTTTATGTGCTTTTTGTGTGAATTTTTGTGAAGTAATTTGTGTGTTTTTGTGTTTGCATAGACTCCTTATACTCAACTGAGTATAAGGGTGCCTTATTGTCCAAAATAAGCACTCAATATAAGCTTTCCTAAGCTTATAGCTTAATTGATCAAAAAATACACTACCAGTGGGAACTCCTTTCCCACTGATAGCACATCTGTTAGCACTGCTAAGCAAAAAGACAAAACCATCAACATGTCACTTTTAGTAATCTCATTATTTTGTCTTTAGTGAACTTATTTAGGAGTTAGGGTTTCAAACCAATTTTGTTATTTTTCTAATTTAATTTTTGATTTTTCTGATTAATAAAATTTTTATTTACTGTTCATTTAGTATTTATTAGATTAAATAGTCATTTTTATTTACTTTTATTATTTCTGTTTTTGGCATTTAGTGCCAAAAATACTTATTTTTCAGTTTAAACATTTTTCTTAGATTTAGAAAACATTTTAAGGTTTTTGATTTAAAAATATTCTACTGTTCATCTTTTTATTATTTTTTAGAATTAATTTAAGTTAATTAGGGTTTTATATTAAACTGTTTTTGTCTTTTAGTGGTAAATTTAATATTTTTCAATCTTTTTCATTTTTCTACTGTTCATTAGAGTAAAATAGGATTTTTAAAAGTGTCCAATTACTTTTGGTATTATTTTATTATTTTTTATAATTATTTTAGTTTTAAAATAGTTTTTAGTAATTTAAAAATAGAAAAATAGTTTTTAAAAATTAGGAAAAATACTTTTTAGTCTTTAGATAATATAAGTAAGTTATTTGTTCAATAAAATAATATTTTGGACATTTTGATTAATTATATTTAATTTTAGGGCTTTAATTAGCATTTAAAATTGAATATTTAATTAATAAAAGGTTTTAAAATTATTTTATTGGATTTTTATTCTTATTTATATTATTTTAGACTTACTTTTAGCTTTTAATTAATTTTTAGGTTTAAAATTTTTAATTTTGTAGTTTTTTTACGGTTTTACGTGAACGCCTTTTCGTCTTAGCTCGATCCGTCTTCGTAACCGTCATTCTCTTCTCATCTCATTTCTATTTTCTTTTTCTTAGCAATATAATCACAAAAACTAATCAATTCATTACACAACACACGTGCCTCCTCGAGAACGAACTCACTTTTAGGGTCATTCACACACGGTTTTCCTAAATCGTCGTGCCCACTTGCCCTATTTTGTCATCCTTTTCCTAAAGGGTACAAAAACACTACAATCATTTTTTGGCGCCGCTGCCTGTTGTGTTTTGATTTGAACATTGTTGTTTATATATAGCCATAATTAGTATTTGTATTAGTAGCACTCTAGTAATACGTATTATCGTTTTTTGGTTTTTGTGTGAATACTATTACTATATTGTATACGTAGAACAATAAATTTACAAGTACTCCAAATACGTGAGAAATCACAACCTTGACTTGGGAGGTCATTACCCAATCATTGTATTCGAATCTCAAACCAAAGAAAAAAGGCAAAAATAGATAAATACTTTCGTGAAGCTCGATTTTGAAAATACAAACTATAAGGTGGGTATAAGGCGGTTGTATTTCACGACCTAAAGGAAAAAGGCTCTTAAGTGCTTCGCGCCGCCTTGTTTCCTCCGCTTGCTTGTGCGTATTTGATTTTGAGAGTGAATCGAGGGTTTTGCCGCCCAAAGTATTACTTAAGTATCATATATATTTTCTTGGTTTCTATTGATTAAACCCTCTTGAACGATTTGGTGTTCCACCATCGTTCTAAAGTCATCGAAGGCGTTCACTTCACGTGATCGTTTTCATTCCTTGAGGCTTCTTTAATCGAGAGATTTGATTAAGGAGGAGATTTGTAGATTTGTGTCTACTTAATACATTCACCAATTTCCATAAAAGTTAATACCATCAAAAACCACAAAAAAATTGAAAAATACAAAACACCAAAAAAGAATCTTCTTTGCTCATCCCCTCGTTGTACGTGACGTTTATGCTTACTCGCAATCAAGCAAAACGTGCACGTAAACGTAGAAACCGAAAGGAGGCAACACCTACTCCTAATTCTTCTAGTGAAGAGACTCCAAGTGAGGAACCTATTGTAGAACAAGAACCTATCATGGCTAATCGTACTATGATGGAGTTGCTTCAAGCACCCACCGAGGGTTTTGGAGAGGCCATTGTGATTCCCGCCATCCTTGCGGAGAACTTCGAGATCAAGACGGGTTTAATGTCTATGCTTCAAGCAAACAAGTTTCGCGGACACGAAAAAGACAACGCACATTATCACATTAGGAAATTTAATCGTCTCACCGCGACAAGCAAGTTTAAGGATGTACCACACGATGCCATTAAGATGATGTTGTTTCCCTACTCGTTAGATGGACCCGCCAAGATATGGCTTGAGAAAGAACCGCCAAATTCGATTTTGACATGGGCCGATCTCGTGTCTAAATTTGTGAATCAATTTTTTCCACCATCTAAAACAACACATTTGAAAAACGAGATTTCACGATTTACACAAAGATCTAATGAAAGTTTTTCAATGGCTTGGGAAAGGTTTAAAGAAATGTTACATGAATGTCCACACCATGATTTTTCCGAATTGCATCAAATTGACACTTTTTTTATAATGGGCTTAATGATCATGAACGAGATTACTTAAATGCCGCCGCGGATGGTAATTTTTTGTGCAAAACAACCGAAGAGGCTTTGAAAATCATTGAAAATAGGTCTAAGGTTTATAGCCCTCGTAACACACCGAGTGTTGCCAATTTGGGTTCGTCATCGTCTCGTAGCATTAATGCCTTGCAAGATGAAGCAAATGAGGAGAATCGGTTTTTCGATAGGTTTTCGACTCTTATGTCTCATTGGAAAGCTCAAGAAGCTTCAAATTCCGCTTCGGTTAAAGCGGTTGCTAAGAGTTGAATTTCGTGTGGTGGAGCTCATGATTTTTCCGAGTGCATTACCGCGGATGGTAACACTTCGAATGCTTATGTAGCCATGGGAACTTACAATCAAAACGGCCAAGGTTCCCGCCAAAATCAAGCTCCACAAAATCAAAATGCTATTAACTATCGAAACAACAATCAAGGTGGTAATTATCAAGGAAATCAACGTAACTACAACAAGGGTAATTATCAAAGTGGAAATGGGCAAATTTCAAACCAAAACCAAAGCCGTGATTTTCAAACTACCACACAAGGTTTTCAAAATGATCACACCGAAAAGCTTCAAGGAGAATTTTTGAATTATGCTAAGGCAAACGATGCTAAGTTTGACAATTTGCAACGTGAAATGGTTAGCTTAAGATCCGAGTTGAAAAACGAGCTTAAAAACGAACTTGCTAATGAACTTAAAACTCATGCTAATAAAATGGAAGGAAATGTCCAACGACTCCAACAAAATCAACAAAAAATGGAGCAAGGTCAACATGAGATTAAGCAAGAATTGTTAAAAGCGGATGCTAGGCAATCTAAGTTTGAAGACCGAATGGGAAAAATGTTTGAAGCTATCATGTGTAAACCTTCTTCTTCGGGTGGTCTTCCTAGTGATACCATCGTGAACCCGAAAGGAGAATTGAATGTTGTTACTACTCGTAGTGGTAAAACATTCAAAGAACCCATTTCTCGTCCAAGTACTTCTATGGAGAAGGAAAAAGAGAAAGAATCCGAGGTGGTGGTCGAAAAGGAGCAAAGTCCAAGCCCACGAAGTACCGCTTAAACCACACCTACGGTTGAACCCATACCAATCATGGAACCCGAGATTCCAAGGCCGATGCCGATGCCTATGCCCCAACCCACACCACCCTTACCTTACCCTTCAAGAAGAGACAAGGAAAAGGCACAAGAACGAAATAATTATCAATTTGAACTTTTTATGAAAATGTTTCGTGACTTGCATTTCAATATAATTTTTGTCGACGCCTTAGTCATGATGCCTCGATTTGCCGCGAACTTAAAAAGTATGTTGAATAACAAAGAGAAATTGCAAAAATCGTCTAGTTGTTCATCGGTTTTTCTTAGCCGCGTACCTCTAAAAGTCGGTGATCCCGACAAGTTTTTAATCCCATGTGCTATACAAGACATGGAAGAATGCTACGCCTTGTCCGATCTTGGTGCTAGTATTAATTTGATGCCTCTTGAGATTTTTAAATCACTCAATCTTCCCAATCTCACTCCTGCAAGAATGTCAATCGAAATGGCCGATCATTCTACGATTCTAGCTTGTGGAGTTGCCGAGGACGTCTTTGTGAAAGATGGAAAGTTCTACTATCCCGTAGACTTTATTGTTGTTGACATTCCCATCGATCCTAAAGTTCCGTTAATTTTAGGTCGATCTTTTTTAGATACCTCGAGAGCACTTATCGATGTGCATGCAAGAAAAATCACTCTTCGTTTCAATGAGGAAGAACTCGTCATTAATGCAACCCAAAACTCCACACTTTCTCATGTGTATTCGATCACGTCTTTGTACAATGTCAATCCCATCAAAAACATTTGCAAGAAGATTTCAAATAGAGTTTTAGGAGTTGTTGATAAAAATGAAGTTCCGTCCCCTCCGTCGGTGGAGGTTAAGAGTGTTAAGCCTACGATTCCAATCTCGAGTGATTCTTCGGATGATGAATACGTTGATCCCGATGGGGGAGTTTTCTTTGTCGACAAACGTTTTGAAAACTTACCACCACCTTTACCAAAACGCTTTTCAAATGTGAGAATTTTTAGTGTGACTAATATTGCTTTAGAAACACCAAATATTTTTGACATAATCAAATCGGTTTTCACAAGGAGAGTTTAAAAGATGAAAAAGGAAAAGATTTTGAATTGAATTTAAAAGATTTTTCTACAACTCTAACTCCTTCATCACCACGTGTTTTGAGTGCTACAAGCTCGTCTTCTCCTTTTGATGATGCTTTGTGTGGGGGAATCCCCTTATGTTCCCTCCCCTTTCTCCACCGAGGACGAGATATTTGATCCTGGAATTGCTTATAAAGGGAAATCCCGGTCTTCCACCGATGCAATAAATGGAAAATCTTTCTATTTGATTGGTGCGAGTCTACCTCGAGTAGCTCAATCTTTTCATGACTTACCCATTGTCCCACCCTTCTATTTCTTCTCTCCTATTTTCTTGAAACTCTTTGAGTTTGTGTTGGCACACGATGAAGTGGCGTTGATTTGTTTTTCCAATGAAAACGAGAACGCCATCTTCGATCCCGGTATTTTGCACCATCAAAGGACTTAGTCCTTAATACCGGTTGTTTTTGGGCCTTGTTTATCATGTATTCCCCACTAAAAATTGACCATACCATGATTATCCCTAAATGATCACATTTATGGGGATTCGAGTCGAGCTTTTGACTCGGTTATCAAAAACAAGGTGCCTCGTGGGGGAGACCCATGCTTATCCATGTACATATTATTGCTTTCTAATTAGATTAATGTGAGGGGATTTGTGCCCTTCCAACCTTTGTTCCATGGTTGTTTGTGCATTGTGGTTTTTAGATCATGATCTTCACGATTGGAGCCTCTCGTGTTCGTTTTATGGGAGCACTCGATCGTTTGCTTTGAAGACTTTCTCAATATAAAAATGATATATCCCTTTGATGTTCTAACCTTAGGTTTTTAGCACACTTCATAAACGGCTATTAACTTATTGGTTACACCCTTTCCATGCTAGATTAGGCATTTGACTACGTCTCTAGTATGGGGGTGTTTTGCACCCCTAGGCTCGAAACATTGAGGACAATGTTTAACTTTAGTATGGGGGGGGGTGAATAGATACTTGCCTTGCCAAACCTTCACGCTTTCCAAAGTTTATCCTTTTGTTTATCGTTTTTGTTGCAAAATAAGGCTAAAAATGGCCAAAATTTTAAAATTTTTCTCATGTTTTATAAGTGTTTGAAGACACGAATGTAGGTTTTCCGATGGCGAGAATAAGAGTAATTTTTGACTCGACCGTGCGTGTTGAGCACTTAGCTTTGATTCCTTAACTTACATTAGGCTAAGTCTCTTAAATGAGGACGAGAAATGATAGAGTTAATTATAAGTTACTATGCTAAACGTAGAGTACTCGTATTCTTTCAAAAACTCATGTGTTCTCATTGTATGATTATTCTCCATACGCTTGTAAATATTTTTTGCTTAATAAATATTGACTTAGCGGTTTAGTTAGGATTGTTGGGTTTCTAGTCTTTTCTAGTAGCTTCCGTGTAATTAAATTGGGAAGACATTAAGGTATCGCCAGCGTCACAGTTTTGAAGTATTGGCACCCGAATAATCGAAAGCTTCACCTAATAATAAGATTTCTAGTGCTCACCTAAATCTAGCAAACAATTTGAAGCCCCACAAGGCTTAAAATATATGCAAAATTGAAAGTGAATCAAGCCTTAATCTTCGAAGCTTTAAAGATCCAAAATTCGCTTTTGCATGAGGATATACGTCTTTGGCTAATAAAACCACCGATGAGGCGGATAATAAAAGGCAAGGCAAGACCGAAGTCATAATAAAACCTTCATGGCGAAGTAGAATAAAAGATGGAGGTAAACCAAAGATAATAAGGCCCTTCCGTTAGGGGGCGTATAAAAGTCTTGGTAATAAGTCTCATGTTCAAAACCGTTATAAAATCGTTTTTATCGATCCTTCTTGTTGACTTAATTTTTGTCTATTAGGAGGGGTTATTGATTTGATGGTCTTAGTTACACCGTTAGGACTCTATTTTTAGACCTAAATCTCTATTATCGCATAAGTCAACGATGTATCCTCGTGAAACATTCAAGACAAAATAAAATATAAGAGATACAACTTAGGAATAATGGGAGAATAAGTACGTGATTAGGGCATATGAGTAGTGTTAGCATTACTAACTTATAATGACAATGATCTCGTTCCACGCTTGGCATGGAATTAGGGTGAAAATCGAGGACGATGAAATTATTTCTAACGAAGCATTCACGTGTTCTTATTCTATGAACCTAAACGTCCCATTTTGCGATGAAAATCATACATTATGTCTAAAACGCAAGTAGTAGTAATAGTAGTAGTGTAGTTAGTTTATCATTTCAATAAAGTAAATAAAAATGAATTTTGGAGGTGCTACGATACTTTTTTCTAGCATTGCGTGAGGGAACGACAATGGTTTAGTATGGGGGAGTGATGAGACTGCTTTTATACATAGTCTCATCGTCCAAATCGGGTTTAAAATGCATAAAATATCATTAAAATTGCAAAATATATGCTCGTGTTTGTTGCTTGTGTATTTTAGGTACGGATATTGAGGAAAAGACAAAAAGATCACAAGAATCATTCAAAAATGAACACGGGAAACGAAGCCGCACAATGAACCGGGCCCAAATCTGGAATTTCCAAATATGACCTTGAAGAATTGAAGATTGTCAACATTGGTCCCTAATTTTTGAAGACTTGTCATTTTATACCCCTGTAAATCCTCAAAATTACTTGTGGGTCCCTAAAATATCAAGATTGTACAAGTTCAGCCCTTGAAGAATGAAGAAATTTCAATTGAAGTCCTTGTTTTAAGTTTGAAAATAAGTTGTGCCAAAAATGACAACTTTGGCAAACTTATTATAAAGGGAAAGGAGTTTATTTGCTGTTTATTACAAAATGAAGAAACAAAGAAACCTTGGGGGCCATTACTGCCCAGACAACCAAACCTACCCATCCACTCACAAACTAACACCTCACCAAAACCCGACCCTACCCATTATTCCTACCCATACCCGTCAAAAACCCAACCAACCCAAACCCACCAGGTTTATTTAATAAACCTGGTCAAATTGGTCAAACATTTTTCCCACTAAACATCATTTTTAAAATTAATCACTCCCAATTCCGATTAAAACATACCTTCATCACCCTTTAAATCCTAAAAACCCCCTGACCCAATTGAACTAAAAACAAAGGGGTTTTACCCCTTATTATCCAGAATGGTAATTAACCATGTTGTCACCAAAACCCACATAAAAAACCATCCACCACTCAACCCATGTGACCACCCCATGGTCCCCTGCTCACGTCCCTATCCCCCAAACCCCATGAGGAGACAAGATTAAAGGTGGGATCTCTTTCCTTGCTCCCAAAGGACTCTTCAACGTTCAAGATTGCTCCAAGCCAACTGTCAACAGTACAAAGATCACATGAATCCATATTAACCAAGTTTGAATTTTTCTCCAAGGGTTTTTCAGGAATTTCAGCTACTAGGGTTTAGCATTCTAGATTATTCTATGTACTAGTATATAAGGGTGTCGCATGTGAACCCTTATCTTGGTTCCAGTTTCTAGTTTAAAAACTTTGTAATCCCTTTTTATTTAAATAAAGTTGGTATTTTTATGAAAAATTGTAATTCCTTTTGTTTTATAAAAGTTGGTGTGGTGTTAAACTAGGTTCTGTGTTCCATATTTGACATTAGTTCAAGGTTTTCAAAAATCAGTTTTGTTTTCAAGGTTTCTGAAAACTTGATTTTTCTTGGTGAAATCTTGTTCTAAATTTGGTTTTCCAAGTTTTGTAAGAGGTTTGTGTAAGTGTTTTGAAAAGAAAAACATTTGAGAAAG
This sequence comes from Glebionis coronaria, assembly GCA_025667525.1. Classification (NCBI taxonomy): domain Eukaryota; kingdom Viridiplantae; phylum Streptophyta; class Magnoliopsida; order Asterales; family Asteraceae; genus Glebionis; species Glebionis coronaria. The sequence goes on from CM046875.1 coordinate 2,859,564, forward strand.
TTATTTGAAAAGGATTTAAAAAGAAGAAAAAAAAGATCAGATTATTGGTTCTTGTTTGTTTCTTGTTGATTTTAACAGGTTATGTGGCATTTTAGCCATAGTGGGGCCCGGATGTGGGTCCCACAAGGTAGAATTCTTGTTCTTCCTTTTACAGTTTCAGAAAATATTGATTTGGTATGGATTTTGTGCAAAGTGTTTAAGTAACTGTTTATTTGGTTGGTTTATGCATATATGTGTTTGTTATGCATGTTAGTAGCATTTAGAATCAATTTGGAGTGGATTGAATGTGATTTGGTTTGAAAAAATGATTTTCAGAAAGTGAAAGGGGTGTTTGGATTAAGGTTCAAGTAGGTTTAATGATATGTTTCTTGTGTTAAAACCAGTCCAGATACACTCATTTGGGTATTATTAGGTGACATCAGTATAAGGATTTCATTTTGATAAAGTTTTAAATCATTTGAATGCATAAAAATTGGCTTAAGTGGTCAAAATCAGAAAGTGCATTTTCTTGTCTGTTTAGTGAATTTTGTGCCTTCAAATCTTGCATGTTGTTAGCCAAACTGATTAACTAGGGATTGAAATTGCTTGTATGCCATTTGGTTGGATTGTATTCAAGATCTTGGGGTTTAAAATTCGTAGTTGTGCAAGTAACTTAGGGGTCTACTGTTCATCAGAAACATTTTGCCTTAATCAGTAACTTTATGTGCTTTTTGTGTGAATTTTTGTGAAGTAATTTGTGTGTTTTTGTGCTTGCATAGACTCCTTATACTCAACTGAGTATAAGGGTGCCTTATTGTCCAAAATAAGCACTCAATATAAGCTTTCCTAAGCTTATAGCTTAATTGATCAAAAAAATACACTACCAGTGGGAACTCCTTTCCCACTAATAGCACATCTGTTAGCACTGCTAAGCAAAAAAACAAAACCATCAACATGTCACTTTCAGTAATCTCATTATTTTGTCTTTAGTGAACTTATTTAGGAGTTAGGGTTTCAAACCAATTTTGTTATTTTTCTAATTTAATTTTTGATTTTTCTGATTAATAAAATTTTTATTTACTGTTCATTTAGTATTTACTAGATTAAATAGTTATTTTTATTTACTTTTATTATTTCTGTTTTTGGCATTTAGTGCCAAAAATACTTATTTTTCAGTTTAAACATTTTTCTTAGATTTAGAAAACATTTTAAGGTTTTTGGTTTAAAAATATTCTACTGTTCATCTTTTAATTATATTTTAGAATTAATTTAAATTAATTAGGGTTTTATATTAAACTGTTTTTGTCTTTTAGTGGTAAATTTAATATTTTTCAATCTTTTTCATTTTCTACTGTTCATTAGAGTAAAATAGGATTTTTAAAAGTGTCCAATTATTTTTGGTATTATTTTATTATTTTTTATAATTATTTTAGTTTTAAAATAGTTTTTAGTAATTTAAAAATAGAAAAATAGTTTTTAAAAATTAGGAAAAATACTTTTTAGTCTTTATAAGTAAGTTATTTGTTCAATAAAATAATATTTTGGACATTTTGATTAATTATATTTAATTTTAGGGCTTTAATTAGCATTTAAAATTAAATATTTAATTAATAAAAGGTTTTAAAATATTTTTATTGGATTTTTATTCTTATTTATATTATTTTAGACTTACTTTTAGCTTTTAATTAATTTTTAGGTTTAAAATTTTTAATTTTGTAGTTTTTTTACGGTTTTACGTGAACGCCTTTTCGTCTTAGCTCGATCCGTCTTCATAACCGTCATTCTCTTCTCATCTCATTTCTATTTTCTTTTTCTTAGCAATATAATCACAAACATTAATCAATTCATTACACAAAACACGTGCCTCCTCGAGAACGAACTCACTTTTAGGGTCATTCACACACGGTTTTCCTAAATCGTCGTGCCCACTTCCCTATATTTTACATTCTTTTCCTAAAGAGTGTGATTTTACAACTATCACCAACTGTTTTCCCAGTATATGTTTTATATTTTTTCAATTGCTTATGTTTAATTAGATACCTAAATCCATATACATGCATGACCAGTTTCACCTAGTTATGAAGGTACCATAACCATAACACTGGAGGCACCAATGTTATGACTCCACCACGATAGAGTGATAGCTCGTGGCGTCCCTTCATCTTTTGGCCATGTTATTATTATCAGGTGGGGCGTATGGGTGCATCCTAGTTTACATGTTTCAGCAGATTATTCAGGTGAATGTGGTGTGTGCCTTGCATCCTTCACAAGGAGCTGATCCCTCCTACCCAGACTTATATTAATTATAGGCAGCCCCTCTAATTGCATGACGAGGTCACCCCTCTAAGTATTCATGCACGTTGATACTTCATGATCTATATTGGCTTAATGGTTAATGAGTTAAACAGATTTTCTAAGAAAAACATAAGGCTTTTCAAACTATAAAACCAGTTTTATGAACATGTTCCAGGTTTTCCAGGACATATACATTTCCGCCGCTATTAGTCTTATTTATGTTTCAGCCATTCATACTATGTCGTATATCCATGCACTGAGCGTTATGCTCAGCTGTTACTTTCCTTTCCATGTCCCAAAACGGCAGGTACCTAAAGTTAGACTGGAGCATTTGGAGGACACGCATAGGATGGGAGCTACCTTGGACTTCTTCTCCTCATTCCTTCATATATTTATGCTTGTTTAGTCTTCCTTTTGTTCATTTACTTTATTTATGTTTTGGGCTTATGTTTGGGAACCGATTTTTGATTTCGGTTTTCCCTATGGTCATGTATGTTTTAATACATATTACCTTTCATGCTTTGATGACACGCCATAATTACGTGTAACGGTCCACTTATCAAAGTGGGGCGTTAAAGAAACCCTCGGCCCGAATCTTGGAAGCGAAGCAAAGACAGGAGAAAAAACCAAGGGTGAGGAAAACCCCCTCAGTTGCTGAAGGAAGTACATCCAATCGTCGTGCGAAGAAACATAATCGACAGATTGTTCCTACCGACTCCGAAGTGGATTCCCAGAAAACTCTTTTGACCCAACCAATTAGCGTTGTTAAACCATCTTCTCAAACCTCAGCCGGAGGTTCTGATTTTGTTATGGAAACATCTCCTTCGCGTGTACACATTAGTGATCAATCATCACCTCATGCCGAGCATGATACACAAGCCGCTGGTAAGTTTTTATTTTCTTCTATCTTCTCTTTTATTGTTATGTCTTCTTATATTCGATTCTCATGTGTTTCGTAGGAGACGATTTTGTGCCCCCAAAATTCATTCCGAGTTGGAGGTTAAATGAGGACGTGAGGGTCAACACCAATTATGCTGCCAAGGAATTTATGTACAACCTCGCTACTCCTGCCGATGACCAGCACTTGAAATCAATGTCTAACTATGATGTCCTTCATCATAGTTGTCGGGCCGTTGCTCAAGGTACCCTTGTTGCGGCCAATTTGATGAAGCGCTTTGAGAAGCTCAACAGCGAGTATGTGGAGATGGCCCATTCTCATTTTGCTGAGAAGGAGTCTTTTACTCAAGGCAAAGCTATTTTGGATCGCTTGAAGGTTTCTCATCAAAACTCAAGGACTCTCATTCCACGTATGCTAAGACTGAAGAGGATTTGAACCTTCGAATCTAAGCGCTGGAAGAAGAGAATAAGAACCTCAAGAAGACCGCAACCGAAGCTAATGAGCAGCTTACCCTTAAAATTCGAGAGCTCTTGGAAACTTCTGACAAGCTTTCGACCTCTGAGATGAACAATAAGCACCTTACAGTCCTTCTCAGCCAAGCCGAAGTCGATAAACAGATGCTGATCCGGGACGGAATCCCCTGTTTGGTAAGAAAATTGTTTGGTAGTTATTAGTATCGCAAAGATCTTGGTGCGACATGTAGTGTGGCCTTTTCTACTGGTTTTATGAAGTCGGTTGGCCTCGGCAGGACTCCGAAACAGGTTCAAAATGCTTTGTCTAGAGTTAAGAACATAAAGAAGGATGCACTCAAAACTTGGGTCGGAAGTTGCGATGCTTTATTTGTTGCTTCATATCCTTTCATTCAAAAGGTATCCTCCTCCTTTTCTTTGCCTATTGGGGACTTAATGCAGTTGGAACCTGAGTGTGTACCATCTCATCCTGCCATTAGTGAAGTGCCTTAAGTTGCGACTTCCAATGTCACTCACAAGGATGCTGACTCGTCTGAACCTTCGTCACAAGTTCAAGAGGAGAAAAAGGTGGATTCTAAGGTCGATGCTTCCGCTGCATGATTTTCCTTTTGCCCCCATAATGCCGGGATGGGCTTGTAACAAACAATTATTTTCTATCTTTGTAATAATTTCTTAACTTTGGTTTTTTGGGTACTTTGTCGGAACACTTTATGCACATTGTTATCTATGTTTGCCCCATTTTCTATCCCTTAAGTATGTAATAAACAATGTTCTGTGCTCATATTTTTACTTTTTACTTTGTGTTTGATAAGTTTGAGCATTATGTGTCCTTCGGTGTTGAACCAGTAGATTAGTGTTGAATAAAAACACTAAACTTTTTAGAAAAGTTTTTTTGTTTGTATATATCCTTACTAACTATGGGAGGATATCGGCACGTGACCGCTTTTAATTTATCCTCCGGACTGCCTCTTAGGCGCGTCCAAGCACCTAAAGTGTTTTTACTAGACGTGAGAGGACATCGGTACGTGACCATTTTTAATTTGTCCTCCGGATTGCCTCTTGGGCGCATCCAAACACTTATAGTGTTTTTCATTAGATATGGAAGGACATCGGGACATGGCCGCTTTTAATTTGTCATCCAGATTGCCTCTTGGGCGCATCCAAACACTTATAGTTTATTTACAATTTTACAGTCCTTCGGTTAGCTACTCCGAGGGCCACAAATGTAATAACAATTGTGTTGCTTAATCAAAGTGAAAATTTCATTCGTTCAGTTGTTCGTTCCATTACATTTCTTTTCTACATAAAACATTTTTGGAGGTTGATCACATGCCATGTTCTTGGTATCTCCCTTTCATCCATGGTTTCAAGCTTGTACGAACCATTATAGTATGCTTTTTTTACCCTATAAGGACCTTCCTAGTTGGGACCCAACTTGCCAATCTTCTAAACCCTGCTGGCTTCATTTCGACGATAGACCAGATCACCCACTTTGAAATTGCAAGGCTTGACTCTCTTGTTGTAGTATTGTTCAACTTTTTTCATGTATTTTGCTTCTTCAATGGTTGTAGTCTCTCGCCGCTCCTGTAACAAATCAAGGTTTAGCCGGAGCTCCTCCTCATTATTGTCCTCATTGAAAAGAAGCGTTCTTGCACACGAGACTCCCATGTCAGCTGGGATCACTGCTTCACTCCCATATGTTAGGCTGAATGGGGTTTTCCATTGCTTGTCTTTAACATAGTTCCATGGGCCCACAACACATGAGGTAGCTCATCAACCCACCCCGTCAAATTTCTCCCTAAGCGGGCTTTGAGTCCATGCATTAAAGGTTTATTGGCCCTTTCCACTAGACCATTGGCATGCGGATGAGCGACGGCGGTGTTCATTTGCTTGATTCCCCATTTTTCACCATTTCCTCAATGTTCCCTCTACCAACTGTTTTCCATTATCGGTCACAATAACTCTGGGTAGTCCGAACCTACACACAATATTTTGCCACGAAAACTTTTTTACCTCCTTCCCGGTCACCCTTGCTAACGGTTTTGCTTCTATCCATTTTGTGAAGTAATCGAAGGCTACAATTACAAATTTCACATTTCCTGGAGATCCATCGATTGGACCAAGGATGTCCATTCCCCACTGGTAAAAAGGCCATGATGACATGATAGATGTAAGCTTGGTTTTAGGTAGCCTTGGCACCGGTCCATGTATCTGACACGAATCATAGTTGGAGATTTCTTCCCATGTATCTTGGTGCATGGTGGGCCAATGATATCCTTGCCTCATATTTTTTGCCACTGTCGACCTGGTTCCGGAGTGCATCCCACACGACCCTTCGTGGACTTCCTGAATGATGTAATTGGCTTGAACAGGACCCACACATCTTAGCATTGGAGATAAGTGGATTTTTTGAATAGCACATCATTTTCTATGGTATACTGACTTATCTTCATTCTCATTGCCCTAGCTTCATTAGGGTCTTATGGCCATACTCCATTCTCCAAACACTTCCGAATGGGTGTCATCCAACATTCTCCTTCTTCTTTCACTATGTCATTAACTTCTTGGGCGTCTATTTACCGAGACTCTAGGATTTCCACTAGGATTTACTTTGTTTGGTTATTAAATGCAACCGAGGCGAGTTTGCTGACAGTTTATTGTTTTTAGTTTGGTGACGCTTAAACTTTAATCATTTGATACATGTAGCCGCAATGCATGGGTACCCTGCTGGTATATACTTAAAAGAGTTCATGTGTCGACCTGTTTAATATTTACTCAACCTAAACATGACCCAATTATTAAACGGGTTATACAGGTTGACCTGTTTTTGACCCAAACCTATTTATCCTCAACCCATACCTGTTTAACTTCGTGTCGAGTTCGTTTCGTTTATCATGTCGTGTCAAAAATTGTCACCCCTAACTTGGACCAATAGAAATACTTTGAGTTGAATACAATCAAATTTAATGTGTAGAGTTTGAAACACTTTATTTTTTCTCAATATTTAATTTGGATTTAATCGAGCTAGTTTTCGTGAAATTGAATAATTAAAATGTTGATCGTAACACGTGTCGAAAAGAGTAAATCAAACCGTGTATTTGTCATTCCGAAATAGATTTTGCACAAAATATTCATCTTTCAAATATACATTCAACTATTCAAGCTATAGTTTAAGATTTTAGTTAAAGTAGTGTACTATCTTATAATTGTTAAAATAAAAAGTGTTTAAGACCTTTAGATCTACTAGTTTAATTAATATGACATCAATCTCATTAAAAGAACATTAAATTTTTTAATTAGTTGCATTTCTATGTTTGTTACAAGATTTATAAAAAAAATGGTCTCATTGATTGAATTTAACCATATTTATCACCCTTATTAATTATAATAATTTAAAACCCTTGATATTAATTGAAAAAAACAGTACTGTATTTTTTTTAAAAGTAACTAGATTTTACTTATATGTACTAACAATAATTAGGAGTTTTAAATTTTTTTATGTTGTATCACATTTTAATTTATAAAATTCAAGACAAGTTATTTTGTGTATATTATATTAAGATATAGTTACGGACACCAATTCATACATGGTATTTTTTTTAGGTAGTGTACGAGTTTAATGTTAAATATGTAGCATCGTATTTGTAATCTTTGATGTGACGTGATTGTATCTACTTTTTGTATAAGGTGATAGATACGTACCTCTATCTTCTTGTTGATGTATCATATTATTATTTTGTAAAATTTTGAATTTGTAGTTGTTTAGACTTGTAAAGATTATTAATTAGACATGATGTATCAAAACTTTGTTATGTATCAAGTCTACATAATATAAAGAATAAAAATATATAAAAAATAAATATAAAGATGTATCAAGAAAAATGTTATTATCTAAAATTTGGTTAAATAAAAATTAAATATTGTTTAAAAGAATAAATAGCATTCTTTAAATGAAATTAGTTTTAGGTTTATTTATTAATTGTCCTTTGACCAGATATTTGTTACATTAATACAAGTCATCTATTATTAAGTACATTTAATACTAACAAATTAAATCCAAAAGTTCATACTACTTTTTATTTTAATAATATTAAAAAGGTACACCATATTAACCTAACTCATAGTTTACTACTCACTCCGTCCCATTTTAATTGGCTTAATTACTATTTTAGTTTGTCCCAAAACCTTGTCCACTTTCTTAATTAAGATAAAAAATTTACAATTTTACCCATTTCATTTATTTTTGTAAGGAAATTAATTATTACATTTATTGCATTTATTAGGATAAATTTGTCATTTTAATACATAATTGTCTAGATTCATTGAATCTATCTTAAATTGAATTTTTTTTTTATTGGGGGACAAACAAAGTGGGATGAAGGAAGTATATACTTAAAAAGCTAATAAGTAAAATCATTTAAACATCTATAAAAAACAAAACAAAATTATTTTATTTATATTTAGACATTGTGATTGTGATAACCTCTTACTAATAATCGTGTTAGTCAGATTCAGACTTAAAACATTTTAATGAAACAAATATCATCTTAATCTATTTTTTTAATCTATTTTTAGATATGACTATTAACTTAGGACGTTCAAAGATAATAAACAGAACTATAATTTTGAGACGGATGTAAAACTTGGTAGCACAATTAAGGTTATACACTTTTAGTTATTAAGAAAATTTGAAATCCCACATTGATAAAATCATAAACAACCAAAGTATTCGTCGTCAATCATGACCAATCATGCATTTTTGTCCATCCGTCTGGAAATGGAGCCCACCCTTGGCCCACATAAAATCCGTCATCTCTAATTATCCATAAACATAGTCGCGCTTTCAAAGGTGACCCTTTTGCACAATGTGGGGCAACATGTTTATCGAACACGTCAAGACTAGCGGTCTTTGTACCATTCCAATTGAAATCACCATAGAAGACGGTACGTCCCAACCAGTTTTCGCAAAAGCTCCAGTTTTGATTTTGGTTCAACGCAAGAAAATGGTCTCCCAGGTCGTCATCTTTTGATTTTACATGAACGTGGATTGGATCTTTGATCTGATTAAAGATATAGATGGTAAAAAAATCAAGCAAACAGAACTTGAACTTTTTGGCATTAGTTGTTGAAGGTTTCGCTATTGGTGATGCATTTATTGTGAAAACAAGGAAAATGAACAAGAAAATAATAGCATTGGTAATCCTCATAAGTGCGTTGTATGTGTATGTAAACACGTACCAAGAGTTATATAGAACAAAAAAGTTTGTTCACCATCTTCAAATAAATATTAAAAAGATCAAAGACAATTAATACTAAAAAGATTGTTTCGGTTTAACTTGTAACATGTTCCTAAAAAGTACCAAAGACAATTAATAGTATTAACTAAAAAATATTGTTTCGATTTGACTATGCATATTGTAGTTACTAACTTAACTAATACGGAGTAATAACTTATGCATGTTTCGGCAATTAAAATTTTTTGTCAGGAATGTTTTTTTGATAAGATATGTTTTTCGTGATACTAACATTACGAATCGTTTGAATTATTTTGAGTAGTAACTTTATTGCATATTATTTTGCATTAATGTGTCAAAGACCGAAAGATTTGTAGACAAGCATATTAGTATTTACTGCACTAGGTACAATGAGTCATGCCTTGAGTTTTCGACGAAAACTTGAAGCCAATCATATCGGGGGTCGTGTTTTGGGGTCTCGCGTCATGGGTCACGCGACGTTTTCAGCCGAAATATTTGTTTGTGTTATAAGCGTATCGTTGTGTTATACATATCCGTTTGTGTTATAAGCATGGGGGTCATGCATCCAAAATATTTGTTTGTGTTATAAGCATATCGTTGTGTTATACTAGTGGCAAAACCCGTTCGATGGGCGGTTTTGGCTTTTGATTGTCGTTAACTTTTTTTATTTGATAAATATTGTTTGTAATGTTTGATTGACGGGTGTGACTACTCATTGTTGTCTAAACCATTTTTTAATTTGGTAAATAATTGTTTGTACTTTTTATCATGATTGTTCTTCAATGCATTATCAGTCATGACTTTTAATTGTTGTTTAACTTTTTTATTCACATAATTAATTGTTTCTAAGTTTTATGTTTTTGAGTAAATATTTGTTTGTGTTATAAGCATATCGTTGGTTATTTAATGCCTCTTTTATATAATTGTTTTTAGTGCACGATTAGTCGACATGAATTTACCATAAAATATCAGTTAGTTAGTGTCTAGTCAAAGATTTAGAACTAAACTATTTCGTTCGTCATATCAATGTCTTAACTTGTTAATGTGTATTGACTATCTCAAGATAACACTTGTTTAATGTTTTATGGTTTTACTAAAGCTCATTCCTATCTTTATAAGAGTTGATAAATCTTGATCATCACCATCCGTTTATAATTTGCTATTTTGTTATCATTTGTGAAAATAATACCATGTGACCAACCTTTTCTTACTTTCATTAGGGACCATCATGTTCCATAAAAGACTAAAATAATGATCAAGATACCGTCATAGAAATCTATCTTTATCATCCTACAAAATATCTTTAACAGTCATTTGCATTATATAAATTCAGATAAGAGAATTTAAGTCGTGTCTTCCTTTTTGGTTACTGGGAATCTTCATTTCCTTCAATATCCTCTTTCCTTCAAAATGACTCTAAAACTTACATGGTGTATCTCAAAACACTGTCTCTCCAACCTTGAAGTTTAACATATTAACTCTACTTAGTTTTTTGATAACATATTACTATGATTAAAAATAGTGAACTAAGGGTATGTATGGTGAACGAAGCCATACAACTCTTACCCAAAGTAGGGTCAGCAAGTCAGCAACGAAAAGATTATTTTGTTATCCACTTGCCAGATCATTGATGGGTATAAACCTGTAGAAGTTCATTAAATTGTATGATTAAGCTAACACGTACTGTACAATATAAATCACCCATTTTTTTATTTGCTCCAAAAAATTTCTGTCATCCATTATGGCTTGATCATAATGATGTCAACCAAATGATTTGTAGTAGTATCGCCACATCTGAACATATGCTCTCTGTTGAAACAAAAATCCACAGGTGCTTGAACTGAGGAGATTAAGCTTCGGTCTCGTGTATGGTTTTCTTGTAGGTTGGGCCTATCCTGCAATAATAGAACGCACGTTAACTCGTCCCAGGTGTGAACCCGAGACCAAGCTCCAGCGTTAGAGTAAGTAACTATTACAAGAGTGGTATCTGGTGTGGAATACCAGAGGAATATTATTAAGTAGAATTCAATGTGGTGTACTATGTGTTGTTGTGTGTAGTAAATGTCTATGGGTATTTATACCCAAAGTAAGAGCATACCTGGCTGAATAGTCATGTCATCGGGACATGTATTGTATACAGTGCCCTATGCTATGGTACAGTAAAAACCAAGCGGCGGTTAACGACAGGATCCGATGGGTAAAACCTTGTCCTTAGGATAAAACGAGGTATCCCTGAGATTTGGGGGATCCTGTCTCTTTTCTCTTTCCTACGTGGCGATTTCTTTTGACTAAGTGACATGCCTTCGGCCATGTGCCGGAGACATACGCGAACATGTCCCCCCAAGTATTAGTTTATTATGTCCATGATGAACTAATAACTTTAGGTAGGTTCAATCCGATTTTTGGACCGGTTCATGTTGTCTCCTTTTGCCTCTTGAGTGGCGTTACGAGATGATGCCACGTGTTATGTCCTTTCGATTTCTACGGTAGATCGTCGTCCTCGTAACTCGCAAATGAACAGTGTCGCTGTGTTCCTATCGCCTAATCCCTTTATATATATACATGCCATTAGTGTATTTCCCTTTTGTTCCACCATTGTTGCCTTCTCCGTCTCTGCTATTTTCTTATCCTCCGTATGTTAGTTTCTTTTCTTTATTTGTCATATTTTCCAATTGTATCTCTGGCTGTTCCAGATGACAGGGAAAAAGGTCATGCAATCGAGAGTAGAGCCTTCGGTGAAGCGCGGTCCGAAGTATGATATGCACATACCCCTATCTGGCATGACGGGAGATGGCTTGAAGGTTCTTATTTGTAAGTATAACATCCCTTCAGACTTATGGCCTCGCCTCCCGGATCTAGACATGACTATGGATCGTCTCCCCGACTCGGCTATTGGTATATACCGTCAGTTTCTTGACCATTCTGGCCTCCAGAATCCCTTTTCTATATTCTTCTTGAACGTGATTCAGTATTTCAAAGTGCATATCTCTCAGTTAGTTCCTATTAGTGTAAATAGGGTTGTGATGTTTAAACTTCACTGTTTTGGTTCGAGGATTCCCGTATCTGTTACCTTATTCAGGGTATTTTTTAGACTGTGCAAACAGGGTCATTGGTTCTCGTTTGAGAGCTGAGGCGATGGTGAATATGGTAAGTGTTTAACGGAGACCACCTCTAGCCTTAAGAAATGGAAACGGGAATTTTTCTTGGTAGACCGTCGGGCCATACCCTTTGCTATGCCTTGGAGGCACCGTGAGTCTATTATTACGGATGAGTTTCATTCCTCGTTCAATACTTCTCACGCTAAAGTCCTTGGAAAGAAACCCATTTTATGTCGCCCTCCTCACGAGGTTCTGCTTTTCCTTGCGGGTCTATCTTTCCCTTATAGTCATCCGGAACTACGTCGGATACTTTTGGATGTTGACAAGAAGGGTATGTATTTATTTTGTTTACTTGGATCTTTCCATCACTTACACGGGCTTGCATATGCTTGCCTCGCCCTCATTTTTTTCTTTTGCAGAAATGAGCTTCGCGGACTGTTGGGTCTACTAAATGTAGATCTTGCAGCCTGTCAGGAACGGTGAATGACTTCTGTAATCACAAGTCAATCCACAGAGAGACTCTATACACAATATGAATGTATAATACAAATATAATAAAGAAGAACAGAATAACTATAAAGACTTGATCCTTTCTAAGGATTTCTAATATTGATAATGACTAGAACTACGTTTGGTGAAAGTCTACCTAACCCTTCTGCCTAAGGTTCCTTTTATACTACAAGGAAACCCTAATACAGCATTAAACAAAACGTGTAAAACTGATATGCATATCCTTTCCTAACATATCTCATGCATATCCTAACAGAATAATAAATAAATAATAAAGTTTGACTTCGACTAGGACCAGGAGCACGACTTGCTCCTACTACTACTAGGACCAGGAGGAACTACATACCTCCTAGTCTACCTATTACATTTAACTATTACAATGGTCCTAACAATCCTCCCCTAAACTTGAATTTGACCTGTTGAGTTCAAGTTTCCTGGAAAATGTGCAAATAAAGCCCGAGGATTGAATCAGCAAAATAAGAATCAGAGTAACCGCCCCAACATGAAACACTAGAAGCTTCTCCAAAGCTTGGAACAAATCAGCATCGTGTTGAATCTTTTCAGCAACATGAGCAGATTTGATGAGCCTTTACCAAGTAGCTGCTCGCTCTTGGGCTAGCCAGTCTTTCTGGTGGAATAAGCATCACCCTGGGAGACTAGAACCCAGCCCAACTCTTAGAACGTGAATCAATGGTGAGTGGGAGTACCCTGGTGATTTTAGGCAAACCATCACAGCCGTCAACGGATTTGATATGTCTTTACCAGAAGCCGTACCCCTCTGGACTCGCCAACTCTCACCAATAAAGCATCGGTGAGTTGAAAACCCTATAGCTTTAAGCAAGCTATTACAGCTATCAACGGATTTGATAAGATCTTTACCAAGAGCCGTACCCCCTTGGATTAGCCACTTTTCAGTCCAGGACTATGGCAAGTGAAAACCATTCAGTTTTGGGTAACCTGGCAACCATCAACGAATTTGAGAATCGCACCAGGAGCCGTACCCTCAAGGTGAATCAACTTTTTCTTGTCGATTAGACATGGTAAGTTGAGAACCATTTGTCGTGAGGACCAAGTCCAACACCAAGTGAAACCAGTAACCAGCACAATCACAAATCAGAAATCAGAACCCATAGTGTGAAGCAGCAAATGGTATCATATTCACAAGTATAAAAGCCAAGATGTGTTAAAAGTATAAGCAGATATTATATAAAAAGTTTTTTTTTTTGAACTATAAAGAATGAAATTCACCAATCACTTTACATATTGGTGAAAAGAATGATAATAAGAACAAATGAACAAAAAAATACAAAACAGAAACACTTACAACCCAACCAAATCAAAAAACCAGAAGCAGCTTTCTTATCAGCCTTCAAATGCGCCTGAATACCTTCCACCAACGCCGTGGCCATACAGGACTCATTCCCTGATGGAGCATTTGAAATTTGCAAGTGACTAGCCAACATTGCCTCCATCGAAGAAATTGTCAAAGGATAATCCACATCTGTCAGCATAAAAACCATATAACCAGATTCCAATTCCAACATATGCACACCACATCCCGCATATAATTTCCATCGCTGAATCACCCATTGCATTTGATCCTTCCAAATACCCGAAACAGGAGCATGAGGAGGTGCATCCAACATCAGCTTAAGATCAGCCCATATACGCAGACCAGGCCATGAAGACACAGCCATGGGATCAAAAGGCATGCTAGAGTCCACAAAACCATATAAAGCCATAAGATCCATACGATCAGCCCAAGACAACACACCCTGCAAACCCGAAGTCAAACGCACAGACCCATCACTCAGAGTAATTATATGGGATACCACACCAGGAAGAGTTGTGAAACGCTCAACCGTCCAAGCAATAATATTTCCATTTCCCAAAGGCAAATCAGAATCACTGTCAGAAGCGGCATCAATCAAATTCTCAGGATCACGCCTCTCATAAGGAATTGTCTTGCCACGTCGAACACGTCGAGCTTGTTTCTGGCGAAGCGAACGTCTAGGTGTGGGATCACTAGGTGTGGGTTCAACCTTTACCTTTACCTCAGCAGCAGCAGTGGGAGCAGGAGAAATAGACTCATTAGGTTGCCCACCCAAGGGATCAATAGGAGCTGCACTAGAAGTAGAAATTGGTTGAGTTCCAGGAATCGGTGGTGATGAAGATGGCACATCAGGTGTAGCAGTTGTAGTTGTTGTGGTAGCAAAGGTGGTGGTGGTAGCATGTGTGGTGGTGGTAGCAGGACCAGCAGAAGAACCCAAAGGAGCAACCAAAGGAGTAGTAGAGGTACCAACTGAAGTAGCAACAAAAACCGATGGACTAGCAGCAGAACCAGGAGTAGGATCAGATGAAGGACCAGTAGTAACAGCAGGCGAAGCAGAGGTCACCACACGAGGATGGTAGATAAATCGTTCCGGAATTGGTTGACTCTGACGCTTAACCATACGCTCATAAAGTGCCTTTAGCTCATCAAAAGATAAAGCCTGAACCCTGTCCCACGTCTAAGGAGCATTAAAATGAGCAGCTGACTGATATTTCACATAACGCTGCATCTGCTTGCGCTCCTCAGTTCTTGATAAAGGTCTGTTCTTTCTCTTTTGACGAAGTTGTTCAGCAAGGACCAACTGATGCTTGCGCATCAACACCATGGCTCTCGGAATACAGTTATGCTCATCCACATCGTCACCCAAAAGATCAGTGAACTGGGCATAATCCCTGGTAAGAATAGTCAATACATGCATCCAATCACTATCGCTCCAATGCATTGCATCGTGCTGAACTTGTTCATGCCTCTGCTGGCGAAGCTCCTCTTCCGCAGCCCTATCAGCATCATCAATCTCGGCTTGAATTCGTTGAGCAGCCTCCGCACCTAGCCTATCCTCTTCAAGCTGTCGGCGGGTACGTTTGCGAGATGGTGATGGAGCATCAGTCATTGGGGCCTTGCCCTTCGAATCATAGGAGGGACCAACATTGGAACCAGCAGCACCAGAATCACCATCCATAGGAGTGGGAATAGCAGCAGGAGAAGGAACACTGGAGGATGTTGGAGGAACCGGAAAATCATCATACACTTTATCAGCAAAGGCAGCCTTTGCCAACAATGTCAAACCATCCTCAACACGCTCCGTACCCTCCTCATCAGAATCAGAATGGATCACATGCTTCTTTCGACGTCTTTGCTGAGTATCCAAAGCTTTGATGCGATCAGCCAGAGGAAGAACAAACTCCCTAGTAAGTTTCTGGTGTTGGTTCAAATCAGCTTCCAATGAAATCATCCGCTCATGATACCTGCGCATAAGATCAAGTAACGACATAAGTGTAGTAGGCTCCTCCGCCTGCCCACCAAGAGAACTTGGGTCAGGTAAAGCGTCATTGGAGCCCGAAGTAACAGATGGGTCAACATGTGGAGTACTAGCACCAAAAGGTTTATCAGTAGAGTGTGGAGCAGGACTAGGAGGTGGAGTCTCCACAAATGGAGACTGAGGTGGTAATGAAGAAGGACCAGCCTTGGAAGGGGATGATTTTTCAACCACCACATCCTCAACCAGTTCCTCTTCAACCACATGAGAAGCACCATCAGTAGGAGCCTCCTCCTCCATAGGGTCATCATCAATCACAACAAACTCAGGAGCCTCCTCCTCCTCACCCATAGGGCCCTGAGCCAGTCCCAACATGGCCTCAGTCAAGGGCCTCCATTCCCCAGTAAACCCATGGACCATATTATAATACACTTTTGTAGTAAGCTTAGACGGCACATGTTCAGTCCAATCACGAGGAATGCAAACCAGTATTTGTTGTAAAAACCTAGGATACATAAGAAACTTCTTTCTGGAACCAGCATTAGATAGATTACTAACCATCCCCTCAAACAGATAATGAGAAAAGTTAAAGACTTTACCCTGGGCTAAGCAAATAAGACCAGTAGCCAAGGGAGTAGGGAAAGCATCCCAACTCCTAGACTTGGGACTCATACAATGAATTATAAAATGCACCAGAAGCTTCCATTGGGGGGAAAACTGATTTTTCTGGAAGTTAAACTTCCCCCCATGATTGTATCTTATCGCAGCCATTCCCCCCAATACCTCCGAATTAGGGATGGACTCAACACCACCATCATCTTGAAGATGAAGGGAAGATCGAATAGAAGCCTCAGTCAACACGTATGAACGTCCATCTATGGTAGCATGGAGTTCACGTGGACGACCAACCACAACCACAAGTCGAGCAGACGCCCAAAATTGACGAATAACACTATCATAAATAGTGGGACATACAGTAAACGCAAACCTTAGGTTGGAAGCTTCAATGAAATCCAGAATGTCAGCAAAATGATCACGATGTGGACCATCACCCAGATAAGCAACTCTGTTGTGAGCAGGTTGGTAAACTAGAGCAGCCATGGATCTTGAGTAATTGATGGAAGAAGGATTTTGATTAGGGTTGAGAGAGTAGGATCGGTTTTGTGTGTGTGATGAATGGAATGATGGAGTCAAGGGGGTTATATTGACCATTAATAAAAAAAATAGTAACTGTTCATTGACCCCTATTAATGGGGGGTTGCCCTTTCAAATTAGACATAATTGCATAGTAACCACTTGCCCCTTTTAACATTATTCCCAACTCCCAATTTACCATAGTTAATTAAACATATAAATACCAGGAATGGGAGCGTTGACCAAAAGTCAAAGCACACAATAGTCAGACCAGAAGCAAAATGTGGTCAACAAAGGTCAAAAGAAATGAACAGTGTCCCAGACCAGTAGCAGAAGCCAACCACCACTTGACAAAGAAGGATTTTGAACCACCAGAAGCCAACCAATTATGGCTAGAAGCTGACCAATGAGGACCAGAAGTCAGTCATGTAAGACGATATCCACCAGAAGTGAGCAAAATCCTCCACCAGAAGTAACACACACCACCAGAACCAAGATAATATGTTGTTAAAATCTATCAATACGTTAGTCTGTCCTAAGAATATGTACACAAAGCCTCCCCTTAGGCTTAGCCTCCCCTCAATCCTAGACCTCAAGGATTGACCATCCCAATGTGAACCACCAAGTGGTTAAACCGAGGACCATCGAACGCTTTATTCAGCAAATCAGCAACATTATCATCCGTATGAACTTTAAGAACCTGTATCAGCTTCTTCTCATTGGCATCCCGAATAAAATGATGCCGAATTTCAATATGCTTCGTTCGCTGATGAAAAACAGGATTCTTTACAATGCAGATAGTACTTTGATTGTCAATAAAAATTTTGGTGTTCATAAAATTGAAACCATAATCCAACATCTGATTTTGGATCCACAACACCTGTCCACAACAACTAGCAGCAGCAACATATTCAGCCTCTGTTGAAGAAGTAGCTACTATTGTATGTTTCTTGCATTGCCATGAAATAAGGCGACGACCCAAAAATTTACAACCACTAGTAGTAGACTTCCTGTTATTATTAGCACCTACATAGTCACTATCACTATAGGCTTCTAGAACAAAAGGTGATTCTCTAGGATACCATAGGCCCAGTTTAGGTTGAGCCTTGATATACTTGAAAATCTTCTTTACTGCATTTAAGTTCGAAACCGTTGGAGTCACCTGGTGTCGAGAACAAGCACTTACTGCAAACATGATATCTGGACGTGATGCAGTCAAATACATGAGGGAGCCAATCATAGACCTATACATATGAACATTCACCGGGGGGTCTGGCTCATTCTTTAGTTTGACTTTAGCAACCTCATAAGGAGTTGCTGCTGGTCTAAGAGGATCCATGTCAAACTTCTGAAGAATCTCATGAACATATTTATCTTGACTGATGAAAATTCCATCCGATTGTTGCTTGACCTGAAGACCAAGGAAAAATGAAAGCTCTCCCATCGCACTCATCTGAAATTCGCCTTTCATCAAGTGTTCAAACTCATCACACCATTCCTTCCTAGTAGAACCAAAGATAATGTCGTCCACATACACCTGAACAAGGATAATGTCCTTGGTATTCCTCCGAAGAAATGGTGTTTTATCAATAGTACCCCTTCTATAGCCATTCTTTAACAAGAAAGTTGAAAGACGCTCATACCACGCTCTAGGAGCCTGATGTAATCCATAAAGAGCCTTGACCACCTTGTAAACTTTCTTGGGATGAAGTGGATCTACAAAGCCCTTAGGTTGAGTGACATACACCTCCTCATCAATTTTGCCATAGAGAAATGCACTCTTGACATCCATCTGAAACACCGTAAAGCCCACATACGAAGCAAAAGCCAAAAACAGACAAATGGCCTCAATCCTTGCAACCGGAGCAAAAACCTCAGTGTAGTCAATGTCCTCAATTTGAGTGTGGCCTTGTGCGAAAAGCCTTGCTTTATTCCTTATGACAATACCCCGTGCATCCTTCTTGTTCTTGAGAATCCATTTTGTGTTGATTGCTGTCTTTCCATCTGGTAAGTCAACCAGAACCAAAACATTCTGAAACAAGAATTGCTGCATTTCCTCCTACATAGCCTCCACCCAACTTTGATCCTCAAGTGCATGAGAAACCGACCTAGGTTCCACCTGTGAAAGAAAACAAGCAAACAAACAGTGTTGAAAGTCCGTATGATTATTACGCTTTTGATCTTCAATATAGCTCACAAGAGCATGATGATCAGACGAGGCCTTCTGCTGCATTCTGCGTGTCTTGACAGTAGAACCAGGATCTCCAATGATTTGAGTGGTAGGATGATCTTTGTGTGATTGCAAGACTGGATTGGAAGAGACCTCCACTTTTGGTGTCAAATTATTGAGATTACCAACAAAGTCAGCATCATATGAAGCCGTGTTGAAAATCCCATCTACTGGTTGTTTATGAATGTCATCCAGCTTGGTAGAAGACTTCTTTTGATGGTTCCCCAAATCAGAAGGAGTGGAGAAACGAGTATTGGAAGCAGACTCACTAGCTGGAGTACCAGTAGGTGATAAGCTTGCACTAGGAGCAGAAGCTGTGGTACCAGGAGCAGCTTTGTTAGTAGGCTTATCCAAGGGAAACTCAAAACCACCTTGAGCAGCTGATGTAGTAGCTTCTTGTTGTTGTTTTAGTAGATTGTCAAGAGCTACTTGGGAATCCGGTACATCCAATGGAGTTGCATCACTAGGAGGAGTAAGAGAGAGGGTGGTGGAGTAGGATGGAACCACAAAAATGTCATCCTCATCATCTGAATCAGAAAGACTAGAAGTAACACTAGTACTAGAAGTTGCAAACACTTGTGGTCCTGTATCATGGTTAGTTTTGAAACGAAAATATCCTAACGAATCACTAAGATAATCAAGATGAAAATACCATTCAGGACCCTTGCCTTGGATGTTTGACTTCTCTTCAAAATACTTGAGATTTTTAGTTTCAATGATTCGCTTGGCGTGGAGATTGTAGACACGATAAGCCCGAGAGTGAGCGGAATATCCCTCAATGTATCCTTCATCTGCCTTGCCATCAAACTTCCCCAAATAGTCGCTAGTATTCAGAATGGTGACTGGACACCCAAAAGGCTTCAAATGAGAAATATTTGGAACTTTGCCCGTTAGAAGCTCATAAGGAGTCTTCTTGTGAGGATTGGTAATAGAAACCCTATTCAAAACATAACTTGCAGTATTAACAGCTTCTGTCCAGAACATGGTTGGAAGCTTGGAATCGGCAAGCATAGTTCTTGCTGCTTCTATTGGTGTCCTGTTCTTTCTCTCTGCCACACCATTCTGTTGAGGAGTCCTTGCTGCACTATAATCTCTTTTGATTCCCTTAGCATTACAAAGTCCGATGAGGTCTTTATTTTTGAACTCGGTTCCATTGTCGCAACGAATACCTTTAACCTTCTTGGTCAACTGGTTCTCAATAAGAGTAAGAAAATCTCTAAGAATTGAGTAGGTCTCACTCTTGGCAGCCATGAAGAACACCCACGAAAACCTGCTATATCCATCAGTTACTACCAGACAGAATTGTTTGTGGTCAATGCTTCTAATGGAAGTAGGACCAAATAAATCCATGTGTAGTAGCTGCAAGGGTTCAGTAATTAGACTAAGAGCAGTAATGGCCTTGAAGGATGCTTTGTGCTGTTTGCCTTTGCTGCAAACAATACAATTTATATCATTTCTAAACGACTTGGGAGGTAAACCAGAGACCAGATTCAGATTTGCAAGTTTGTGAATGGTCTTGAAGTTCACATGCCCCATCCTTCTATGCCATTGAGTGGCTTCATCTTCTGAGGCTTTAGCAACTAGACATACTAGCTGACCAGTAGGATTGACATCATTCAGCTTGATACAATAGAGATTGTGTCTTCTAAGGATTCTGAGGAGAACTTGTGAGTCATCCGGAAGCTGAAAGTCTTTGGAGAGCACAAGTACATCAATATCGGTGAAGAGAACAAACTGCTTCTTGTCACAAATCTGAGAGACATATATCAAGTTGAAATGCTGCAGTGCTTCTACGTAGTAGACCTGCTCAAAATTTAGATTTGGCGTCTTAATTGTTCCTTTGCCAGTGATCCTACCTTCACCCCCACCAAAATAGACCTTGCCTCCATGAAATGGGACAAAGTTAGAGAGAAGACTTTTATTCCCAGTCATGCTCCTGGAGCAGCCACTATCAACAATGCCTAGACTAGGATCCTGGTATGGAGTAACCTACAACAACAAGATAATAAAAATGCAAAAGTTAGTGTCTTAAGGGGACCCAAACCTTTTCAGGTTTGAGCCTGCCTTGTGGATCTTAAGAAGAGTGCCAAGAAGATTGATGAGATCCACCGTTGTTCGTTGGTTGCCTATGCATCATATGGGTATTATTATTTGACCAAGAACAACCTGCTGAGGACTTAACAGCAGTTCCCAAACTACCCAAACCAAAATACGTGTGGTCCAAAGTATGTGGATAAACTGGATTAAAATTTTGAAAATAATTACTAGTTGTTTGTAATCCAATGTTTCTCCAATGATCAGACACTAAAGGATAGGACCTTCTAGAATAAGGAAACGATTGAGCACTAGGATTGAGTCTTCTAGAAGCATATGGGGCAGCTCCTGGTGGACCAGGAGCAGGGAAAGCATGAGTAACAGTAGCATGTGTGTCATAAAAATCACAATCTTTAATTAAATGAAATGCACTTCCACAAACAAAACATGTTTTAAAAGACCTTTTATTAGAATGAGATTGTTTCATACTGCCAACATTATTACACACAATTCGAGGAGTAACATTCTTCCCAGGACTCAATAAACTAGGACCAGACACACTTGACTTAACAACAACTCTTTCTTCACAATTCCTAGCACCAGTAGCAGCATGATCATTCAACTTGGAACTTGTAGGTCTTGACTCTTCACTTGAACCACTAGATGCAGAGTCACTGGCTTTGTCACTAAAAGTACAGGAGACAAAGTCATTAGAATTAGTAGCACTTTTTGGGGACTCATGCATCTGTGATCCATCCAAGTCAGTATGCCATGAAGTGGGCATAAAAGTTCCAGTAAGAGGAGGAGGGACAACATGCATTTCTACTGCTGGTTTAAACCTATTGTAACTTGGTTTTCCCTCGTCCTCTTCATCGGCATCAAAAACACTTGAAAAAGATAAATCAAACACATCTTCTGAATCAATATATTTTTCAAATCCTAAGCCTCTTTTAGTTCTACCAGACATGCTACTATCAATTAATTTGAAAGATTTTTAGGTGCCTTTTGCCATTTTTCAAATCTCACCATTGTGGCATCTAATTTTTTTTTCATCTCCTCTTTTTCTTTGATACTGGCATCTCTTACTTTTTCTGTATATTTAAGCATATTTGTTGTGTTTTCTAAATCGATGCTTAGTATCCGGATTTTATCCTCATACGCACGTTGAGTATCTTGTAGCCACCTCTTTTGTTGTTCCAATGTGTTTAATGAAGCCTTATAGGCTTGAACCTCTAAAAAATACTTATCATTTTGATCATTTACTTCATTAAATTGGGACAACAATTCTGAGTATTTATCATGACAACCAAGAGGACAATGTTGTACCTGAGGTGAGATGCCCATAAGAGCAAACTCTTCTGCTTCTTCTGCATCAGAGAGATTCCCAGCAATCAATGCAAACACGTCAGTCGAGGACTCAGCTGATTCCAGAGTAGAAGCCTGATGATGATTCCAGTTGACAATAGAGTCAACAGATACCAATGCCTTCTTGTCATCTTTTACCTCCTGAACCTTAAAAGCTGAGTACCTACTCTTCTCCTAGTCATTCTTGCTAGGGCATTCCCTTGCAAAGTGTCCTTGTTGCTGGCAGTTGTAGCATCGAACTTTGCTTCTGTCGAATCTTGCTAGCTCCCGAGGGTTGTAATTAAATTTCCTTCCTGCTTTATTCTCAAACTTGTGAACCCTAAGAGTGAGCATGGCCATCTGCCATTTAAGATCCATTTCATCCAGGTCAAGTTTATCGACCTGTTTGAAGTCATCAAAAGCAAGTTGTTGTTGAGCATCAACATCAGCCACAAAAGAATGGAGAACAGCTTCTACCATACTACCAGACGTGGCAGTAGAATCAGGAGCAGAAGTATGCTGAAAAGTATGTTGAGAGGAGACAGTATTGCTTGGGCTACTGGCATATGATATGCGACTGGATGCCATAGAACTCACAAAGGCAGAATTAGCAGGAGTGGGAAAAGAGTCACTTGAAAAACCTCTCACATGAGGTTCAAAAGTTTTGAGCTTATGAAACAGATCATCAAAGCTAAGATAGTCAAGCCCACCTTTGGCTTTGAGAGAGATCACCACCTGATTCCATGAGTAGGGTAAGGCTTTAAGAAACCTTGCATTAATATCACCATCATCAGGCTTTGATCGAAGTTTATTCAGTTGGCTCAATATCTTCTGGAACCTGTCATACCCTTGATGTAAACCTTCAGTTTCTGAGATTTTGAATTCTGTGAACTCATCTCTCAGCATGGATCTTCGCATTTTCTTTGACTCCTCATTCCCACCAAACCTTGCTTTTATGCCATTCCAGATCTCTCTGGCATCACCCAAATGGTAGAAGTCACCCATGTGATCTTCAGGAAGAGATTGAAGCAAAATCGTTTTTGCTTTGACCTCCTTCTGAATAGTTATGATTTCTTCATGAGATTTAGGGTCAAGAAGAGTAATATTACCATTCTTATCTCTTCTAGTTAGCTTTCTGCTGTTCCCATTCAGAATGATCTTCCAAAGATCTTGATCAGTATTGGTGATCCACCATTCCATCTTCATTGCCCAGTTATCATATTCATCCTTTTTCAGAAGAGGGAATTTACCATTTGTGTTGGAAACCGTAGCAACGATCTGCTGAGGTTGCACCATTTTAGGAGTGCTATCTTCTCCTGTTTGAGTAGAAGTTGAGGCAGACATGATAAAACAAAATTGTCAGAAATAAGAAAACTTAAATCTTCTTGTATAGAGACACTCCCAGGCTCTGATACCACTTGTTGGGTCTACTAAATGTAGATCTTGCAGCCTGTCAGGAACGGTGAATGACTTCTGTAATCACAAGTCAATCCACAGAGAGACTCTATACACAATATGAATGTATAATACAAATATAATAAAGAAGAATAGAATAACTATAAAGACTTGATCCTTTATAAGGATTTCTAATATTGATAATGACTAGAACTACGTTTGGTGAAAGTCTACCTAACCCTTCTGCCTAAGGTTCCTTTTATACTACAAGGAAACCCTAATACAGCATTAAACAAAACGTGTAAAACTGATATTCATATCCTTTCCTAACATATCTCATGCATATCCTAACAGAATAATAAATAAATAATAAAGTTTGACTTCGACTAGGACCAGGAGCACGACTTGCTCCTACTACTACTAGGACCAGGAGGAACTACATACCTCCTAGTCTACCTATTAGATATTACAATGGTCCTAACACGGACTTTTTGAGCATGCCTACTTTTGATGAAGGCATTGTTGACATCGGCGAGCCCTTTGGAGAGAATGAGCAACTTGTTCCTCGCGTTACTGAACCCTCGCCTTTGGGACAAGATATTCCTGAAGTGACACCTATTCAGCTGGCGGTGGAGAAATTATAAAACCCGCATGCTTTTACCATGAACAATACACTTATGATCGTACGTACAGGATTAAAAATGTCCTTATATAACATGAACACGTATCACGAATGTAAATTACAAGAATTACGTACGTGTTATTACACGATAAGTATTTATTACGTATTAAGACACGATAATTATTATCAACAATAATTATAATCACGAACATGAAAATCATGAACGTAAATAATCACGAACCTAATATTATTATTTACGTATATTTATTACGATTACGTATAAATATTTATTACGACACGAACGATAGATAATTAAGTCACGTAAACACGACACGAGAACACGTAAATAATTAGAAAACGGGAAAACAACGGGTTTCCCCTTGGGGGCCCACATACCCACGAAATATAGGGAAAAGGAATGGGCCAAGCCCACTTTTGTTTTAACTAAAATAAGAAAAGGAGGAAACATATTTTTCATTTACAGAAGATTTAGAAAAAAAACACAAAACCCTAGCCTCCTCCTTCTTCCTTGTAGCCGCCGCCCATAACCACCACAAGAGAGGTGTTTGTTGATCTTGGTTGATCCAGTTTTGTTACAAGATCGTTCATGTTAGTTTTCTTTTATCCACGAATAGGTAATCTTCTTAAACCTTTTTTTTAATTATTTATTAGATCTAAAAACATGAAAACATAGGGTTATTAAAACAAGTTAATAAACATGTAGATCTAATCAAGTGGGTATTAAAAATACATGGTTTAAGGGGGTGTTTGGTTCGGCTAGTGTTTAACCGAGAGTAAGGCTCTCGGTGGTTGTGTGATCACCACCAACCGAGACCACAAGGTCTCGGTTTGGTTTCGGTGTTTCAGCCGAGAGGAATCAATGGACCCCGACGCATGTCGTGGTTATCCTTGGTGGTCTAGGGGGTCTCGGCTGTAGAACCACATGCACCACCGGTTTAGGCCGGTGGTGGTTTGCCATGGTTAAGGGTTATAGGCCGGTTCATGCGTTAAACCGGTCCGGTTCACGACATGTTTAGA
The DNA here is from genome assembly GCA_025667525.1 of Glebionis coronaria. Taxonomy (NCBI): domain Eukaryota; kingdom Viridiplantae; phylum Streptophyta; class Magnoliopsida; order Asterales; family Asteraceae; genus Glebionis; species Glebionis coronaria. The sequence continues at coordinate 2,885,174 of CM046875.1, forward strand.
TGGAAACACGGGTTCGTTTCATGGGTTGTTTTTACGAGGTTAATTATTTTTACAAGGTTAAATTAAATTAATTAAAATATGTACATGGTTAATTTAATTTATGCATGACTTAGGTTATTAGTATTCTTATTAATACATGAATTTTAACCTAAGTAATTACCATTTTATTTAAGACTATAATTAATTAATTATTAAAATCATGACTTATAATTAAGTAATTTACATGACTTAGGTTATATTATTAATAGATAATAATACATGTTTTAACTAAGTATTTGTACCTTTATTTAATTAAGTCATGTTATATTTAATTAAATATTTTAACTTGTAGTTTATTTAAATTACATGAAATAATTAATAAACTATACTATATATCACATGACTTAGAATATTAATCAGTAAAACTTAAGCTTATATATTATTAGGTTAATAATCCAACTTATCTCTAATTATGGAAACTTTCTATTTTTAGAAACTTATTTAATTAAGGCAGCTAATCTATTTATAGAAACTTTCTATTTTTAGAAACTTATTTATCTAAGGAAGCTAATCTATTTATGGAAACTTTCTATTTTGGAAACTTTCTTTTTTTTGGAAACTTTCTAATTTTGGAAACATTCTATTTTTGGAAACTTTCTTTTTTGGAAACTTTCTATTTTGGGAAACCTATTATTTTTAGAAAGTTACTTATTATTACACATGTATAATAATACAAGAAATACAAGTAATACTTAATCAGAATATACAGAATACATGATAAACATAGTATAACGTTAAAATCAGTAAACCAAGACATGAACATATAAAACAAGTTAAACATGATATAAAACCAGTTACGTACTCAGTAATCAGAATACTTATGCATGTATCCTATGTATGTAGCATTAGTGAGATCGAAGTAGAACTCTTTTCCCTTCGTCTTCTTCGTTCATTGGACTTAAGGTACGGATTCTCCGTCCTTTCAGTATGGACATTCTTCCTATTTAGGATTCCCCATATGCAGCCAACTGTTTTCCCAGTATATGTTTTATATGTTTTGAATTGCTTATGTTTAATTAGATACCTAAAGCTATATACATGCATGACCAGTTTCACCTAGTTATGGAGGTACCATAACCATAACACTAGAGGCACCAGTGTTATGACTTCACCACGACGGAGTGATAGTTCGTGGCGTCCCTTCAGCTTTTGGCCATGTTATCATTATCAGGTGGGGCGTATGGGTGCATCCTAATTTACATGTTTCAGCAAATTATTCATGTGAATGTGGTTCAAAAATAGGTTACAACAGTAAGAGGTCAAAACAGTTTTGAAATCAGTCGGGTTTAATTTAATGTTTTAAGATGGTTAGGGTACTTAGGAGTACAATTGGACTTTAAAACGAACATGAGAGTTATTTTATATGTTATATAAAAGATCTGGAGGAGGGTTAAACAAATGGGTTAGGGTAAGACCCTCTGATCATAACAAACTTTTCATATGTTCAAAATCAGTAAATTTTGGATTGCATCCTTCACAAGGAGCTGATCCCTTTTACCCAGACTTATATTAATTAGAGGCAGCCCCTCTAATTGCATGACGAGGTCACCCCTCTAAGTATTCATGCACATTGATACTTCATGACCTATATTGGCTTAATGGTTACTCAGTTAAACAAATTTTACAAGATAAACATAAGTCTTTTCAAACTATAAAACCAGTTTTATGAACATGTTCCAGGTTTTCTAGGACTTATACATTTCCGCTGCTATTAGTCTTATTTATATTTCAGCCATTCATACTATGTCGTATATCCGTGCACTGAGCGTTATGCTCAGCCATTACTTTCCTTTCCATATCCCAAAATGGCAGGTACCTAATGTTAGACTGGAGCATTTGGAGGACACGCATATGATGGGAGCTACCTTAGACTTCTTCTCCTCAGCCTTCATATATTTATGCTTCTTTAGTGTTCCTTTTGTTCATTTACTTTATTTATGTTTTGGGCTTATGTTTGGGAACCGATGTTTGATTTCGGTTTTCCCTATGGTCATGTATGTTTTAGTACATATTACCTTGCATGCTTTGATGACACGTCATAATTACGCGTAACGGTCCACTTATCAAAGTGGGGTGTTACAATTATGGTATCAGAGACAAGGCTTCGACCTGTAGGCTCTAAAACTTGACCTGTGACTAGTGGGTAGTCACCAGGAGCTTCCTAAGCCAACACTTGTTATTCTACGTATTGATGTTTTCAGCACTTTTTTTTAACCATGACGTTTTCAGCTCCTTGTTGTTTTAACCATGATGTTTTCACCAGTATCGTTTTACTAATATGGAATGAACAACCGTCATCCATACTTAGTTATGTGTCATTGTCTATGCATGATGTTCCTCGTGAACTGTGACTATGTGGACAGAACCCCAATAGTTCATAATTAGTCACATAACTTTTTTTCCTCTGCTAAGTTTTGACAATGACTTTTACTTATTTATGTTTCATGCATTCATGCATTTATATCATATGTCATCTGTTGCAGGAATTTTGACTAAGTAATGGTTTGTACAGGATTGGCCCTATTTACTCGCATGTGCTTTTATCGAAACTTTTAACTTTGGGACCGACCCTTAGGCATCCTCGCGCCCTGTCATTTTGTTTTGGGTAAACTGACCGTAGGCGTTTACCTTCGCGCATATAAGTTTTATAAACTACATCATGCATTCATGCACTGTTTTCACGTATAAATTTTTTCATGATTAACGCATAAAATGTTGTTTCATGTTTATTTCTATTACGCTTTAATCAGATTAATCATATCAGTTATGTTTTTTGAGCCGACCCCAGTCGTTCACACCAGTGAATTTCAAATTTTATTTCATTACAGTCATATTTATTTCATGTCCACCCATAAAAATTTTCATGATCTTTATGTCGATTATGTTTTCACACTATCATGGTTAACTTCATTTTCATTCTGATTATGTTTTATGCTCCCTTATGGTTAATTTCATTCCAAGATTTTTCATGATGATTTCATCTTCATGTTGAGTATGTCTTAAGTCTCCTTATGTTGATTATATTCTCGTCATGTTGAGCATGCCCTCATGCTAGACATTGAAGGATTTCATCAAATCCTGTTTTTATGACAGTCATGGTTGGTTTTCATTAATCATGCTTTCATGATAATTATTGTTGGATTTCGATCCACCACCCTTCTCGGTGTTTTCCCTATGTGACCAGAATGATGTCTATGCATATATTGCTAGGCTATCTTGATGAGCAGCCCAGTTTGGTCTTCAAACCATTTAATCAATTATTCCCTGTAAATCATTACAAAAGATCGGCCCATATCAATCATTTCATGTGCATTTCACGTTTACTCCACGTACAGTATTCCATGTGTATTACGCGTACCATAATCCATGTGTATTTCAATAACAATACTTCATGAGTATTCACTAGTCGATTCTAAATCATCTCATGTGTATTCCACTTGCTGGTGTTCTACAAGATGCTGATGCCGCCCATAACTCGGAGAGGGTACTAAATGTTGATGTTGCTGATTAGTTGGAGACGCTACGAGATGCTGATGATGTTCACAACCTAGAAACCCTACAAGACGAAGACAAAGGCGTCAGAGCAAAGCAACTGGATGAGAAGACGCATCACCATCAGACGATTTTCATCAATCATTGTCCCTAATTCTTAGTTACATGTCACACGTCATTCAGTTGTCGTTTCAGTCATATGAGTGCAAACCGGTACTGTGACAACCCGTCAATTTCAGGTCGTTATTTTAATCTCGACTATTACGTATTACGTGTTTACTTTAATGAGAATTTTAATTTATCGACTAGCCGAGAAGGTTATGACTTGAAACTAGCGTAAGAATGTCGATTAGATGAAAACCTACAAGGAATATGTTAGGTATCGATATTATATTCTCAAATAATCATAAAAATGATTTTTATTATATTTAATCTTTATATCTCGTATTTTACGTTTTAACGAATGACGATAACTATTAGTGATCGCGATACCGACGGATGCCCAAAAATTTACGTTTTATTATCGATTGTCTCGATATTGTATAATTTCGACGTTTTCGATTTAATTGCGTTTTAAGTCGTGTCGAAGCTTTATTATTATTTTTATGAAGCGTTTTAACTTACGAAAAGTATTTTTACGAAACCCGAGCCCCGTAAATATTTTTAAAATTTACAATTTACATTTTCTACCTTGTAAACTATTTACTTGCATTTTGGGACCAAAAGAATGCATTTTTGACAAAAACTACCCTACCTTTGGACTATTTAAACATTTTACACTAACACACTCACATTTAAAAATTCATTTTTAACAAAAACACACAAAATCTCTCTCCCCTCTCCTTGTTTTGTCGTCCACCTCCAACAACAAAACCCTCTCATAATTTTTGATTTACTTTGAATCAAGCAAAACTAAAACAAGACCCACCTTGGAAATTTCATAAGCTTCATATTGGTATAAATTTCTTCCACATGCATCCACTAAAATTTTATTTTCAATTTTGGTGAAGAACTTGATGTTTGATCCATTTTTATGTTTATATATGGTGTTAATAATATAATATTCATAGTGGGGTTTTGTTGCATGTAAGATTTTTTATTGTTTAATTTTTGTGAGATCAAATTTGAGGGTGTTATGAGTTAGTTAGATGTGTTAGTGTGATATTAGGATCATATTAGGACTATAGGAATTGTTGGAATGGGTCGAAAAATTGTTTTGGTATGATTTTTAGATAGGCTATTTTAGGCAGTAACTTTAAGGCCATTTTTGAAATTGTTACTCTGATAAACTTGGTAAACTAATGAGATAGGGTCGTAGAGAATTTCGTTAGCTTCGATTTGAGCTAAAGTAGAGCTTCTAACTCATTACGAGCGAAAAGTTATGCTACTTTTAGTATTTGTGTACCGGGAGACGGGTATCGGCACAATCCGAAATTGTTGTCGATATTTGGAACGAATCTCGGGGACTATAAAATGAGTTTTAAAAATGTTCAAGGGCTGTTGTAAGTTGATAAACCTCAGGTCATGAGTCTATTTTCAAACCCGAGTGTCGGTTTTGCAAACGGAAATGTTTAGATAAGTCAAAATGGTTTTACAAGTCAAAGGCGTAAAACTGTCCGGTTTTTGCAACACGAAGGTGTGACGGGCAGAAGGTCTTAGAAGTAATATTTATGAACGAAATTTAAACTGAGTCTTATTCATATTATGTGTGAGTTTGTCACCAAGTTTCGTCGAAATTGGACATGTCTAGATAGGTTAGATTGGTGTGTACATTTGAAGTGTACATGCTGAGTGGTATTTTTGGACACGTAGTTCAATACTTGTATGGCGTGAGTTGAGTATTCACTATTGGACATAGTGACTTACTCGAGTATTAAGTCATTATATAAATGACTTAGTTACTGGTCCGAGGGAAGTAAAATGAAGGTTTGACTTGCGTTGACTTGGCGTCTTATGACGGGTCAATGTCAAGGGTGTAAGTTTTTAAATGAATAAGTGTTGAATAAAAGGGTATAGAAGTACACTTATATTTTTCTAAATTTTTCGGAATTTTCATGGTTATATGAAATTGAGTTTCATATTATTTAAGTATTTAATATACTTGAGTCGTTTATTAACGAACGCGCCTTAATTGGTAGGTTGCGGTCTTCGTGTTTAACGGGCATCACAAATCGTCGGCGATCGTCACGTCACTACTATCGTATCAAGGTGAGTCTATAGCCTCGCTTTACATGTTTAATTGTTTTATAAAACCCGCGAGGGGGATAACATGCTTGTTTTATTAAAATAAAAGGGGTACGACGAGAAGTTGTGGAAACCCTTATTATTGGAAAAACATTTAGTAACAAATGAAGGGTACAACGAGAAGTTGTGGTAACCCTCTTTCTTTAAAAATTGAACACAAAGGACCCGATTGTATGCTTAGATGAAAGTTGTTATACAAGTTTGTTTAGCCTTAAAAGACCCATGAATCGTGAATTGTTAATCGAAAGGAACGCTAATACTATGGATAGATCTATCGGGGTGACACCCAGTCCGATCGCGACTAGCTATCGCGTGGTGTTGTGATGCACCAGTAATGAAACATCGGATGCAATTGTATAAGAGAAATATACGCACTTGGCTAGGTGTGTTGGGCTGAAATAATATATGTTAACGTTCAATTTCACGAGACTTATGAAATAACAATGATAATTATGTCTGATCCACATGATTGTCAACCACGGAAGGTTTATTCAGAATACTTGTGTTCATTTATTTAATTTAAACTCTATAGATTCACTCAACATTTTTGTTGACTTTATAGCATGTCTTATCTCAGGTCCATGAAGAAGGCACTCAAGGAAGGCGGTTTCACGCAGCTTGTTAAATTAAATTGTTTTGGCCCGCTTTACTAAACTATGTCCATACTAAGAAACTTTTATTGTTTGGTTGGTTGTGTAAACTTAAAACTATTTGGGACCATGTGTGAACTGTTTTATTTTTAAACAAATGAATGGATGTATGTTTTGTTAAAACGACTCATTTTGAGGCGTTTTCTATGATATTGAGGTTGAACCATGATAGTAACACCCAATGACCCTTCCGCTGCTATGACCCGAAATTGGGGGTGTTACAGATTGGCATCAGAGCTCAAGTTATAGAGAACGAAAAGATTTTCCAAAAATAAAATTTTGAAATCTTTTGACTATAACATCTGCAAGCGAAACCTCCGAGTTGCCAACGGACGAGAATAAGAAAAGTATATATATATGTTATACATATTTAATTATTAATTATGCTTAAAGCATAATGAAATTACATTTACTTATAAATGTTAATTATTTGATTATTATAATACTAATACGTGATTTATAAACGACGCTGATTGTCACAATAGAAATCCCTGTCTTTTGACTCATTCCTCGTGAATCTTCGTTCCTTGTCTAAATTCTATTCTTCGTTCTATCATCCTTTCTTGTTTCTTTTCACCCCTCTATTCTTATTTCATGTTATTCATGTTTTGTTATCACAAGCGTTGGATGAATACTCATTTTGATGTGAATTGTGTAACAGGATCATGCCGCCAAAACAGTTGACTGAGACTCAGTTACGTGCTATAGTAGCTGATCAATTTCAGATATCTATGAATGCATTTATGGCAAACTTGAATAATGGAGCTGGAGGATCTGGCGGATCCGGTGGAGCTGGTGGATCCGGTGGAGCTGGTGGATCCGGTGGAGCTGGTGGATCTGGTGGAGCTGGCGATACTGGAGCTGGCAACACTGGAGCTGGTGCTACTGGAGCTGGCGCTACTGGAGCTGGCGCTACTGGAGCTGGCGCTACTGGAGCTGGCGCTACGGGAGCTGATAATGCTGGAGCTGGTAATGCGGGAGCTGGCAATGCTGGTGCTGGAACTGGTGATGCTGATAGACCAGTGATTCCTGAAAACAAGAAGTGCAATTATACCTCGTTCATGAAATGCAAACCTCCAACTTTTAAGGGTACTGAAGACGCTGTTGGGTTAATGCAATGGTTTGAGAAATTAGAATCCATGTTTCGATTTAGTGGAAGTGAGGAAGGAGATAAAGTGATGTTTGCCTCTGCTACTCTTCAAGGGCGAGCATTAACTTGGTGGAATGGAAGAATGGCATCATTGGGTATGGATGCTGCTTATGCTACACCGTGGGTTGAGGTAAGAAGGTGGATGACTGAGGAATTCTGTCCAAGGAGTGTTATTCAGAGGTTAGAACAGGAACTATATCAGCTGAGACTGAAGGGTACTGACATCGATGGATACACCAACAGATTCCATGAGCTTGCTCTACTTTGTCCAAACAAAGTTAACCCTGAGTACTTGAAGGTAGAGCAGTATATTCGAGGCTTACCTACCAACATCCGTGGGGATGTGACCTCATCTAAACCTGCCAATATTGATGAAGCTGTTCGTATGGCCTACCAACTAATGGGTCAAATCATTCAAGACAAGGCTGATGGTGTTTCTGAAGGCAACAAAAGAAGAGCTGAACATGACAGTGATGATCGTGGTGATAACCGTCAATCTCACAACAGAAATCAAAACCGAAGGAGGGGTAACGCTAATGCGATGACTGAAGCTGCAACTGCTGATAAGGGAACCAGATTTCAACGCTGCAAGAAGTCTCATACTGGTGAATGTGCTAAGTGTGGAAAGTGCAACAAGTTAGGTCACAAAACTGAAGACTGTTGGGGACCAGGAAAGAAGGGAGTGACGTGCTATAACTGCCAAGCTAAAGGTCACATGAGGAACCAATGCCCTCAACCTCCGAAGAATGCACGTGGTGGAGATAACCAAGGAAAAGCTTATCAGTTGGGGGAAGCCGAAGCGAAGCAAAACCCGAAAGTTGTCACTGGTACATTTTTACTGAACAACCGTTATGCTACAACTTTATTTGATTCTGGTGCGGACAAAAGCTTTGTGTCTACAAGTTTTAGTACCTTAATTGATATCAAACCGGTCGAATTAGACGCAAGTTATGAGGTAGAACTAGCTGATGGTAAATTAGTGAGTACCAATCGTGCGCTCCTAGGATGTTCTCTTAATCTCTTGAACCGTATTTTTAAGATAGACTTGATGATTGTTGAATTGGGAAGTTTTGATATTATTATCGGAATGGATTGGTTATCCAAGTATAACGCGTCTATCTTGTGTGGAGAAAAGAAAGTTAGGATTCCTTTAGACGACAAGACCATGGTTATCGAAGGTGATCAACATAATTCACGACTAAAAATCGTTTCGTGCATTAAGGCTCGTAAGTATATCGAAAGAGGCTGTGAGTTATTCCTAGCTAAAGTAGTGGAGAAAGAATCGAAGGAGAAACATGCTGAAGATGTACCTGTTATCCGTGACTTTCCTGAAGTGTTTCCGGAAGATTTGCCTGGACTTCCTCCCCCAAGGCAAGTAGAATTCCAAATTGACCTAATTCCTGGTGCTGCACCCGTGGCTCGTGCGCCATATCGTTTAGCACCATCCGAGCTGAAGGAGTTATCTGTACAATTGCAAGAGCTATCTGATAAGGGTTTTATACGACCGAGTTCGTCACCTTGGGGAGCTCCTGTCTTATTCGTTAAGAAGAAAGATGGTTCGTTTCGTATGTGTATTGATTACCGAGAGCTGAATAAGCTGACGATCAAGAATCGTTATCCGCTTCCAAGAATTGATGATTTATTTGATCAACTTCAAGGTTCTCGTGTTTTCTCCAAGATTGATCTTCGTTCTGGTTACCATCAACTTCGCATACGTAAGGAAGATATTCCTATTACGGCGTTTAGAACTCGTTATGGTCATTATGAGTTTCTGGTTATGCCTTTTGGTTTGACTAATGCACCTGCTGTATTCATGGATTTAATGAATCGCATTTGTAAGCCGTATCTTGATAAATTCGTGATCGTTTTCATAGATGATATTCTAATCTACTCCAAGAGCAATGAAGAGCATGCCGAGCACTTAAAGATTATCTTGAACTTGTTGAAGAACGAAAAGTTATACGCTAAGTTCTCAAAGTGTGATTTTTGGCTTAATTCTGTACAATTTCTCGGACATGTGGTCGATAAAAGTGGAGTACATGTTGATCCTGCAAAGATCGAAGCCATCAAGAATTGGAGTGCTCCGACTACTCCAACTGAAGTGCGACAATTTCTAGGTTTGGCTGGTTATTACCGAAGGTTTATTGAAGGATTCTCTTTGATATCGAAACCATTAACGAAGCTGACTCAGAAGAATAAACCGTATGTGTGGGGCGATGATGAAGAAGAAGCTTTCCAAACCCTGAAGATGAAACTCTGTAGTGCGCCGATTTTATCGTTACCTGAAGGAAGTGAAGACTTTGTTGTTTATTGCGATGCATCTCTTCGCGGATATGGTGCTGTTCTTATGCAACGTGAAAAGGTGATCGCATATGCCTCTAGACAATTAAGGAAGAATGAGGAGAACTACACTACCCATGACTTGGAATTGGGCGCTGTGGTTTTTGCTCTGCGACTTTGGAGACATTATCTGTATGGTACGAAGTGTACAGTATTCACTGATCATAAAAGCCTACAATACATATTGGATCAAAAGGAGCTGAATATGAGGCAACGTCGATGGGTTGAACTATTGAGTGATTACGACTGCGAAATTCGTTATCATCCAGGAAAGGCGAACGTGGTAGCTGACGCGTTAAGTCGAAAGGAAAGGGAGAAACCGATTCGAGTGCGTGCTTTGGTGGTGACAGTTCATAATAACTTACCTGAGCAGATTCGGAACGCACAAGTTGAGGCATGCAAGAAGGAAAATATTGCTGCCGAAAGATTTAGGGGAGACGGTGAAACATTTGAGACGCGAGCCGATGGTATCAAATGTTTGAGAGGTCGAATCTGGTTACCATTATATGGTGGACTGAGAGACTTAATTATGTTAGAATCTCATAAGTCCAAGTATTCTATTCATCCTGGATCGGACAAAATGTACCAAGACTTGAAAAAGTTATACTGGTGGCCGAATATGAAAGCTGATATTGCAACATACGTCGCGAAATTCTTAACATGTGCAAAAGTGAAAGCTGAATATCAAAAGCCGTCAGGATTACTTGTCCAACCTGAAATTCCAGTCTGGAAATGGGAGCAAATTACGATGGACTTCATCACAAAACTCCCAAGGACACCGTCTGGGTTCGATGCGATTTGGGTTATTGTCGATCGTATAACTAAATCCGCTCATTTTATTCCAATCAACGAGAGGTTCAGTTTGGAGAAACTCGCCGATATTTATCTGAAGGAAATCGTGTGCAAGCATGGTGTTCCTATTTCAATCATTTCCGATAGAGATAGTCGTTTTGCTTCTGGATTTTAGAGATCACTTCAAAAGTCGTTAGGAACCAATTTGGATATGAGCACAGCCTATCATCCACAAAATGATGGGCAAAGCGAAAGAACAATTCAAACTTTGGAGGATATGCTACGTGCTTGTGTGATAGACTTTGGAAGTAGCTGGGATAAGCACTTACGTTTGGCCGAATTCTCGTACAATAACAGTTATCACGCGAGTATTAATGCTGCACCTTTTGAAGCACTGTATGGGAGAAAATGTAGATCACCCGTTAGCTGGAGTGAGGTTGGTGATGCCCAACTCACTGGACCAGATTTGATTAGAGAGACGACGGATATGATTGTGCAAATTAAGAATAGGTTGTTGTCTGCTAGAAGCCGACAGAAGAGTTATGCGGATGTGAGAAGAAAACCATTGGAGTTTAACGTGGGAGATAAGGTTATGCTAAAGGTATCACCATGGAAAGGTGTTGTACGATTTGGAAAACGTGGGAAGTTAAGTCCTCATTATATCGGACCATTCAAGGTTACATCTAGAGTAGGACCCGTGGCATACCAACTTGAACTACCACAAGAACTGTATGGGATTCATAACACTTTTCACGTGTCGAATCTGAAGAAGTATTTATCCGATGAAGAACTCATTATACCGTTAGACGAGGTTAAGGTTGATAAAAAGTTGCATTTTATTGAAGAACCGGTCGAGATCATGGATCGCGAGGTCAAGCAACTGAAGCAAAGCCGAATACCTATTGTCAAAGTTCGATGGAACACTCGAAGAGGACCGGAGTTTACTTGGGAACGAGAAGACCAAATGTGGAAGAATTACCCTCATCTCTTTGATTTCAACAAGCGATCGGGCAAGAACGCAAGTTGATCTTCGAGGGCGAAGATCCTAATTTGGAGGGGATGATGTGACAACCCGTCAATTTCAGGTCGTTATTTTAATCTCGACTATTACGTATTACGTGTTTACTTTAATGAGAATTTTAATTTATCGACTAGCCGAGAAGGTTATGACTTGAAACTAGCGTAAGAATGTCGATTAGATGAAAACCGACAAGGAATATGTTAGGTATCGATATTATATTCTCAAATAATCATAAAAATGATTTTTATTATATTTAATCTTTATATCTCGTATTTTACGTTTTAACGAATGACGATAACTATTAGTGATCGCGATACCGACGGATGCCCAAAAATTTACGTTTTATTATCGATTGTCTCGATATTGTATATTTTCGACGTTTTCGATTTAATTGCGTTTTAAGTCGTGTCGAAGCTTTATTATTATTTTTATGAAGCGTTTTAACTTACGAAAAGTATTTTTACGAAACCCGAGCCCCGTAAATATTTTTAAAATTTACAATTTACATTTTCTACCTTGTAAACTATTTACTTGCATTTTGGGACCAAAAGAATGCATTTTTGACAAAAACTACCCTACCTTTGGACTATTTAAACATTTTACACTAACACACTCACATTTAAAAATTCATTTTTAACAAAAACACACAAAATCTCTCTCCCCTCTCCTTGTTTTGCCGTCCACCTCCAACAACAAAACCCTCTCATAATTTTTGATTTACTTTGAATCAAGCAAAACTAAAACAAGACCCACCTTGGAAATTTCATAAGCTTCATATTGGTATAAATTTCTTCCACATGCATCCGCTAAAATTTTATTTTCAATTTTGGTGAAGAACTTGATGTTTGATCCATTTTTATGTTTATATATGGTGTTAATAATATAATATTCATAGTGGGGTTTTGTTGCATGTAAGATTTTTGATTGTTTAATTTTTGTGAGATCAAATTTGAGGGTGTTATGAGTTAGTTAGATGTGTTAGTGTGATATTAGGATCATATTAGGACTATAGGAATTGTTGGAATGGGTCGAAAAATTGTTTTGGTATGATTTTTAGATAGGCTATTTTAGGCAGTAACTTTAAGGCCATTTTTGAAACTGTTACTGTGATAAACTTGGTAAACTAATAAGATAGGGTCGTAGAGAATTTCGTTAGCTTCGATTTGAGCTAAAGTAGAGCTTCTAACTCATTACGAGCGAAAAGTTATGCTACTTTTAGTATTTGTGTACCGGGAGACGGGTATCGGCACAATCCGAAAATTGTTGTCGATATTTGGAACGAATCTCGGGGACTATAAAATGAGTTTTAAAAATGTTCAAGGGCTGTTGTAAGTTGATAAACCTCAGGTCATGAGTCTATTTTCAAACCCGAGTGTCGGTTTTGCAAACGGAAATGTTTAGATAAGTCAAAATGGTTTTACAAGTCAAAGGCGTAAAACTGTCCGGTTTTTGCAACACGAAGGTGTGACGGGCAGAAGGTCTTAGAAGTAATATTTATGAACGAAATTTAAACTGAGTCTTATTCATATTATGTGTGAGTTTGTCACCAAGTTTCGTCGAAATTGGACATGTCTAGATAGGTTAGATTGGTGTGTACATTTGAAGTGTACATGCTGAGTGGTATTTTTGGACACGTAGTTCAATACTTGTATGGCGTGAGTTGAGTATTCACTATTGGACATAGTGACTTACTCGAGTATTAAGTCATTATATAAATGACTTAGTTACTGGTCCGAGGGAAGTAAAATGAAGGTTTGACTTGCGTTGACTTGGCGTCTTATGACGGGTCAATGTCAAGGGTGTAAGTTTTTAAATGAATAAGTGTTGAATAAAAGGGTATAGAAGTACACTTATATTTTTCTAAATTTTTCGGAATTTTCATGGTTATATGAAATTGAGTTTCATATTATTTAAGTATTTAATATACTTGAGTCGTTTATTAACGAACGCGCCTTAATTGGTAGGTTGCGGTCTTCGTGTTTAACGGGCATCACAAATCGTCGGCGATCGTCACGTCACTACTATCGTATCAAGGTGAGTCTATAGCCTCGCTTTACATGTTTACTTGTTTTATAAAACCCGCGAGGGGGATAACATGCTTGTTTTATTAAAATAAAAGGGGTACGACGAGAAGTTGTGGAAACCCTTATTATTGGAAAAACATTTAGTAACAAATGAAGGGTACAACGAGAAGTTGTGGTAAACCCTCTTTCTTTAAAAATTGAACACAAAGGACCCGATTGTATGCTTAGATGAAAGTTGTTATACAAGTTTGTTTAGCCTTAAAAGACCCATGAATCGTGAATTGTTAATCGAAAGGAACGCTAATACTATGGATAGATCTATCGGGGTGACACCCAGTCCGATCGCGACTAGCTATCGCGTGGTGTTGTGATTCCAGAAGACATGCTCGTTTTATCAAAACGTTTTTGAACACACAATTTTGAAAGATTTAGAAAAACCTTTTGAGAAATTCTCGAAAAATTGTGTTCAAAGTTTTGAAAAACAATTTCTTGAGCTTAAGATGTTGAATATCTTAAAAGCGAGCTCAAGTCCGAGAAGTTGTGAACTTCCCGTTGTTAAGGATAAGTTACCATCGGCGATAAAATTTCCTTTTATCTGAAGAACTAGTCCTAAGCTGACATTTACTTAGAAGTCGTTTTCATGAGCTTGAAAACTTTGACTGTTTTAACGGAAAGCTCATGACCGAGAAAGGTTAATTTCTCGTTATGAGGAAAAGTTCTCTTATTTAAAAGATACACTTTCCTTTCTAAGCTTAAAACTTCGAATGTTTTAAGACAAGCTCATGACCGAGAAAATTGAATTTCTCGTTATGAGGATAAGTTTATCATTAATGATAAACTTTCCTTTATTTGAAGTTCGAGTTACAGTCTGACATTTAACTGTAAGTCATTGTGCATGAGCTTAAAAACTTCGAATGTTTTTATTATTAGCTCATGCCCGAGAAAACTTAATTTCTCGTTGTAAGGATAAGTTTATCATCGGCGATAAACTTTCCTTTATTTGAAGCACGGGTTACCATCTGATATTTAATGATAAACCATATACACGAGCTTAAAACCTTTGAATGGTTTTAGGATAAGCTCGTGTCCAAGAAAACTTAATTTCTTGTTAAGAGGGTAAGTTATCGTTGCGTGGATAAACTTCCCTGTCTCTGAAGTCCGGGTCGTCGTCTGTCATTTAACGAGGAGCCATTATGCATGAGCTTAAAAACTTGGAATGTTTTTGATATAAGCTCATGCCCGAGAAAAATGAATTTCTCGTTGTTAGGATAAGTCATCATCGGGATGAACTTTCCTGTCTTTGGAGATCGAGTTACAGTCTGTTATGTGACTGTAAGTCCTTGTGTAAGCTTTAACCATGATTCCCCTGAGATACTAGTTTCTCTGATATCTGCTTCTTCAGCAACCAAACTCTGAGAGTGTCCTTAGTTGAACGGTATACAACGATTGGACCGCTTCGTTCTTTTGGAACATCAACTTTGGTACCTGCATTCTCATTAGGAGTTTGTATACTTTTGCATAGGTTAGAGATATCTATTTGTGAAGCACGTGGGGGTTCACAGTTGGCTTTACTTGTGTCAGAGGTGGCCTGAGGGGATGATTCACTTGTCTTAGTTGGCAAACGTTTCCTTTTATAGAAAACCTTAAGTTCAGGCTTAAGTGATGTATCATCCTTTGCAATTTCCTCCCTAGTAGTCTTAGAAGAAACGGAGACTATCCTAGTTAAAGGGCACTCGTTTCCTACAAGAGTGAAAGTTCTACCAGTGGGGCGCCAATCTTTACCAACGGGTTTGATTTTAGCTATCCACTGGGACTTAATTCTAGCACGGGAGTTCACCTCATTAAGTAATTTCTTGATACAGGAATCATGATTTGCTGTAAAGACACATTTTCTACATGTTTTACAAGTAGCATATTTAATGTCCGAGTAAGATCTAGAATCCCTAGATGATTGATTGATGCTCCTAGGATTGGGCATGCTACGGTTAGCAGTGTTAGGTAAACTAGAAGGCATCTAACTAGGTTTGAAATTCCTATCTCTTACTTGTGTCTTTTGAATAGCTTCCCTTTGACCAAAATCATGGCGCACATCATTTGAACTAGTTCTAGACGTGTTCATTGAACTATTCTTGGGGAAATTAGAGGCAATCATGTGATTAGGTCTTGCTAAAACTGATTTAGTCACATTAGGCCTAGTTGGTGGAGTGACTGTTCTAGAAATATGACCCAAATCAACTTGGGAGGCAAACCGCGGTCTCGAGGATAGTGGTCGCTCGGATCTAAATGCAGTAGGTTGTCTGACAATCGGTTGTCTGACAAACTGATTTGTAGGCGGTTTCCCCAAGATTGATGGTTTTTCAAGCTTAGTGTCCACACTAGGTCCTCTAGTTTTCCTTAACTCGTTTTTCAACGTAGCTATAGCAAAAACCTTTTCCTGTACTTGGGCCTTTAAAGTCTCATTCTCTTTGAGCAAGTTATCTTGGGATGCCAACTTAGATTCAAGCAGTTGAATTTGTTTCAAAAGATTATCCTTTTCAGATTTAGAATCTTGAACAGTTTGATCCAATTTTCTTTCAAGAACAACGTTTGACTTTTCAAGTTTTTCAAAGTATGTTTCAAATTTGTCCGTTTTCTTAGAAAATTCAAGTTTGGCATCCTCAAGATCTTTTGATTGCCGAGCTACGATCGTTTCGAGCTCTTTAATCTTGGAATCAGAATCAGTTAACGAGGCAGTTGTAAAGCATTTATCGTGATAAACTATAGCATTTTGAACACTTTCTCCCCCATTATGACTCACATCGGATGAATCAGAAGTGGTATTTCTATCACTCTTTTCCATCCCATGTTTATCATAATTATGTTCAGAATGCTCAATATGCGGCATGTCATCAGCATATACATCATAACCAACATCACATTGTACCATGTTTGCAGGCTCTTCGTCATAAATGGGTAAGGTGTCATTAAGAGAAATCTCGTGAACATTCCCCGACGTGCCACTGGTATTATGTTGTCCTTCTGATTCCGAGCTCTTGCAATCGTTAGGCTCCAAGTTGTCAACCGTATGACCATTCACCTCTTGCATCTGCGTCATTGATTCTGGCACTCCATTATCATACGTTTGCTGAAGTTGTGATCTTTGATAAATCGAAGACGAGACCGATGTCATGAGTTTCAATATTGTATCACGGAAAACACGAAGCTCGGTATGTGTATCTCGAAGAAATGATTGGCAAATCACAGAACTTTCAGGCTTAATGATATTGAATAGGAGGAAAGGCGTGAGTTGTGTCACAAGATCCTTATAGGCAAGTGTCGATGCAGAGTGATTAAAGTTTCCATGGTTGAGTTGCTCGGCGAGTTGGGTCAAAGTGGTAAAAATTGAGTCGATGAATATATGACGATCTTGTCCAAAGATTGTCAAAAATTCGCTCCCTCCTTGAATCCTCGAAAGAGTGACCAGATGAGACTGAAGCATTTGAAATGAAGTGATGCCACTTTCTCTAACTTCGTTTTGCATTAAATACAACTCTCCCTTTTGACATGTCGAATCGAACGAATCCATTAAAGATCGATTAAGAATGACGTTAAGGGTTACTGATCGATGAAAAATCCGTCGTCAATCTTGACACTTCAAAGTTCTTGTAAATCTCGACAACGATTACAATACTCGGGCTATCTTTGTCACCTCTTTTTGTGACGATTAACTGTGTGAGCCACAAATATAACAAAAAACACGACAAAATAATACTCAATCTAAAATATTAGCCAATATCCAATTTATCGAAAACCAATTAGTGAAATTGAATCGAGCCTAATAGTTATGAGAGGCCCACTGAAAAACAAAACACTCAGCCCAACTTATAGAATAATACTCAGAAACTCCTATATATAAAAAGAAATTGGAAATAAAAATATTCAATGTCTCTTAGACTGGTTCATTGACTTAAAAAAATATCTTTATAAGTTAGTTTTAAAATATGTGAATATAAGCCCATAAATTTATCAACTACACATTTGTTCTTTTGTTTACGTTAGCCAAAAACAAAACCATAAGCAACTGCACGTTTTGTATAAACAAGAAAACAACGGTGGCTTTGTACCACACACGTGGCAACTAACACTATTTGGGATATGGCAAAGAAACTAGACGTGACTAGTTGATGGCCAGTTGTTGTCACCCCTAAGACCGATCAATATATATAACCCTGATCTCACCTAGAAGTCTCCGTCTCACAAATCTTATTCAAAATGCTTGTGTCTCTCTCTCTCCTCACTTGAAAACTCACACACAGAAATAGCGACCTAATCTCTCTCTCAATCTAATCTCTCTCTCCCAAAGAAAGCTCAAAACCTCCGCCTCATGGATCTTCTTTCTATGTATTGTAAAACCCACAAAATAAGGTCATTACTTAATCTTACTTTTCAAATATTTTTGAAGTATTTTATATATTAAATATTATTATGTTTAACGGTTTAAGTTGAAACCGATATTAAATATTTTATTTTAATATTTTGACGAGCAACGAGGACTACTAGTGATCGCGATACCGACTGATGCCAAAAGTTTTATATCGTATAATATTTTGAAACTTATTTTTGTGTGGGTTGATGAACTCACAATTTACGGATTTAAATTTGGGCTTACGTGCATAATTTAGTGTCTTTTACGACTAAACCGGAAACCTTAGGATTACGTATTTACGTTTTTGGACTCCGTTTTTGATGAGACAATTTTTATTGGATTCGTTTTGTGACGTTGATTCATAATTTATAAAAACGTTTTTCGCGAAACGACCCGAGGGCACGCAAATCGAGAAAACTAGACTCGAGGAATACCCGTAAACTAGTGAGATGGGACAAAATACATTGTCCCACCCCACTAGCTAGTTTGGATGGCACCAACATGATACCACCACCTTATGTGGCATCATGTTAGCTAGTTTATTACAAGTGTACTACAAAGCTTACTCTTTAAGCTTTGTCTAGTCAAAACCATCACCTAACTTCACACCACCATTTCCATACATGCAAAACTCTCACAAATCCTCTCAAAACCTTCCACCATTGCCATCCATATTCAAGCTACAAACACCCCTTTTGATCTTTTCTAGCCATGAAATACATGTTTACTAGCTCTATCATGGAGTTATCTTGAAGCCTTGATCATTTGGTGGCCATATTAACAACATTGGAGGTGATTTGCGTGTGTCCTAGGGCTGATTTCTCAACTTATATTCTTGGTGTTTGATGATCTTGGAGTTACTTGTGGTGTTCATCAAGTTCTTGTCTTCCAAAAACAAGAAATACACTTGGTTGGTAAAGAAGATCATCCTCTCCATTTTCTCTTGTTATTTTTGTAAAGAACAAATGTATTTTCTTTCATTTTGTATATGTATATGATGTATATATGATGATAAAAATGTTGTGTGGGGATCAAGTGTTGATAGATATGCTTAAAAAGGTTAATAACTATAAGAAATGAGGCTAAAATCTTGATTATTTAGTTGGCTGTATAAAAACAGTATATAACTAAAACTTGAACTGATAAAATTGCATGGTATGATCCATTTACAGTAAGTACAAGATGTTATACACATGTGAGAGTTGGCCATGCAATGGAATCAATATAATGAGTGAGATATGATCAAAACAAGTTGGGTGTTCTAATCTGAATAAGCAGTTTTGTAGGGACTGTTAAGGCAAGATAAACTTAAAATGAGCAGTAGCTATAACTAAGTTAAATGTAGCACATAATATGAAGATCATGCCACCCAAAAATGAGCTTCTAATTCATTATAGAACTCTAGATATGATAAAAATGGTGAACATGAAGATAAAAATCAGATTTTGAGAATTAATGTTTATTATTATTATATAAGCACTCAAAATTTATTGTATAAAATGTAAAATAAAAACCCACTAACTTATGAAACTTATTTATATAAATATGTAAAAGGTTAATTAAATGGATAAATTATATAAATGGTAGTGGAATAATACTTATAAGTAATAAAAACTATAAACTTGATTTTTACGACTTTTTCGGCTATTACCGTAAAATTAACGTTTTTCGCCAAATAAAACTTAGACGATCAAACCTGTCTAATGTAAAGTTTTTAAAAGTCATATACTGATATATAAGTAACTAATACAAGTAAAAACCGATAAAACCCGAACAATAGGACATACGGACATTAACGAGCTAACTAAGCATACTGGACTAATAATTGGACTAAATAAGTTAAACACTTATAAAAAAGAACTTATTGGGCTTAACCCATTTGGGCCCAACATGGAAAGTATAGATACTGATAATATAGGTATAAAATGGATTAAAACAAGTTAAAAAAAACTTATACTAAGCTTATTGGACTCAAAATAGGTAAATAGGTAAAACTAGTAAACTAGTAAAAAGTTACCAATACGTAAACACTAAAATGAGTAAACAAAGATATATAAACCCACTTGATCATCATCATATGTACAAAATCATCATATGTATATTGTTATTTTGATAAAAGTCATTAGACAAGAGTCTAAGACCGATTATTATTTATATAGGTTTCCGTGACCGAAGCACGCCCGTAGCCGATAATCCGCCTTTCATTATCAACGTGAGTCTATAGCCTCGTTTGAGCTCATTCAAATATTTTTAAAACCCGCGAGGGGGAATACATGTTTTTTTTAAACTTAGAACACAAGATTTTTATGGTATGCTTGTCCCTCTATGAATGGACCCGTGGTTGCCTTTAAATTGCATTAAGTGATTGCCTTAGTTAAAGCCTCAATTATGGACCGTTAATTAACCTATGATGGGTTAACCGCTAGTACAGTTAATAGATCTATGGGGGAAGCCGCCCCGGTTCAGTTTTTGTGGACTTGTCATAGAAGCTTAGGCCCGACCTCCACACTGTTTGAACATATTGTATTGAGAAGTCAGGTATACGGCAATGTACCAATAATCTGGAGGTAACCGACAATTAATAAATCTCTCGTCTTATTAGACTGATATGGGAGTGTCTAAGGGCTCGGTTCCATGAGCTTATTGCAATTTATGCTAAATACAATTATTATTGTTGATGAAAATTATTAGATGCTTGTTGCCTTTAAGCATGCCACAAACTTATAATCTTTGCTTGTGTTCAAAATGATTATATAAACCTATAGATTCACTCGGCATTTTTGCTGATGATTTTCTCACATGTATTTCAGGTAATCAAGAAGGCTGAAGCTTGGAAGCCACGGGAATGAATGTTGTGCACTACTTTGCAATATAAACTCTTTGAATATTTGTCGTTCCTTTTGTTCAAAACAATTTAAATCTTTTGTTTTGGTTGTACTTTGGTTACGATGTCTTGGGACTACGCTACTCTGATAAATGTTTTGGAACGATAAATTTAAAACGTCTCTTTTCGAGTCGTTCTTTATAAATTATGTGTTGTTGTATCATTGTTTAGCACCCAAAGATGTATTCCGCTGCGTGTAAATTTGGGGGTGTTAAAGATTGGTATCAGAGCCATGAGTTATAGAGAACTAGGTCTTTTTCTAAAAACCTAAACTATAACTGTCGGTTTTATTTTTCAAAAGAGTCGGTGCACATGATTTCGCGTGACTTCAGGTTCAAGCTACTTCTGGGATTACAACTTTAGTATACATTATTATGTATGCCTTATTGCTAAGTATTTCTAAATAAATACTATAATCCTTTATCGATATATATATTGATATCGTTAAACTTTTCGATAAGAGTTATCATTTATTAATGATTTACTTAAATAAATTTTTGGAAATTTTCTTGCAATTATTTTGAAGGATTTTCTACATTTATTTAAATTATTGGAAATTATCCTATTTCATTTTGTTATGACCTTATGCCTATTTTGTGAAATTTACCACCGTCAAATTACGTCTTCGATGAGGAGGAAGCAGGTTTCACTACTGCAAGCGAGACACAGTCAACTAAGCCATGTGGATCCCCACGTGACTAGTGTTTATTATTTTGTGTCGTTGTACTCTATCCTTGTATTGATAATGTGTATGCATTTGATGATTGATTTTGTACATGATATGACTATACCATGAATACAATTAACTCATTCATTTTATCTTCTCTTTGTGATGTGACAGAATCATGCCACCTAGGAGAATGACAAATGATGCCATTGCAAGGCTAGTTGCTGAAGAGGTTGCGAAAGCATTAGCTGCGGATAGAGCTGCGTGTGTTAACACTGAAGGAGCAGGTGGCTCTGCAGGTGCGGGTGCTGAAGGTGAAGGTGAACCTGCTGGACCAGAAGCTGCTGGGGCAGGTGTAGCTGAGAATCCTGCAGATGAGGTTGCTCCGGCTGCTGCTACGGTTAAAGAATGTACTTTTGCTGGATACATGAAATGTGGACCCACTACATTTCAAGGAACTGGTGGAGCACTGGAATTATTCAGGTGGATTGAGAAAACAGAAACAACATTTGAGATTAGTGATTGCTCAGAAAGGAACAAGGTTAAGTTCGCAGTTGCTACTTTCAAGGATCGAGCTTTAAGCTGGTGGAAGACTCAAGTTGCTACAGTCGGTTTAGAAGCTGCAAACAGGAAACCTTGGGATGAAATTAAAAGGTTATTGAAAGAAGAGTTCTGTCCAGAAGAAGAGTTATCTGCTTTGGAGGATGAGCTGAGGCACCTGAAGCTGAAGGATAACAACATTGCTGCATACACTAGCCGATTCAATGAGTTGGTTTTGTTGTGTCCAGATGCTTTTGTTACTGAGAAAAAGAAGATGGATCAATACATCAAAGGGTTGCCTGGGTACATTAAAGGTGAGACAACTTCATCTCGACCCAAGAACTTTGTTGAGACTGTAAGAATGGCTCATACACTCATGGGGCAGAAAGTTCAAGATAGGGCTGAGAAAGCTGCTGAGGGTAATAAAAGGAAATGGGAGAATTCATAGAGTGGTAATCAAGGTAGTAACCGCCATAGGCAGTACAATCAGAAGAGAAATGATGGGGCTAGAGCTGCAACTAACAAGAATGACAATGCTGACTATGGGGGACCAGCCCAGAAATGTAAGAGCTGTGGTGTTTGTCACTTTGGTAATTGTCCACCAAGGTGCACTAAATGTGGAAAGGTTGGGCATGCTGCGGAGAAGTGCAAGCCATGGATCCCTGCCACTGGAGCAAATGCTATTCCGATCAAGACTTGCTTTGAATGTGGAGAACGTGATCATGTTCCTCCCAAATGCCCGAAGTTGAAGAACAAGAAAGCAGGTGAAGCTGCTGGGGCAGTTTATGTTGTTAAGGATGTTGATCAGGCACAAGGTCCAAATGTGGTGACGGGTACGTTCTTACTCAACCATCGTTATGCTAGTGTGTTGTTTGACTCAGGATCTGATAGGAGCTTTATAAGCACTTCCTTTAGTCGTTTAATTGATATTGAGCCAACAAGCCTAAATACTAGTTATGAGGTCGAGTTAGCTGATGGACAATTAGTTAGTACTACCACTATCTTTAAGAAGTGTCCTTTGAAATTAGCAAATCATTTGTTTGAAATTGATTTGATGCCGATAGAGTTGGGTTCATTTGATGTGATTGTTGGTATGGATTGGTTGGGTGCTCATGATGCGGTAATTGTATGTGGGGAGAAAGTTGTCCACATACCGGTTAAGGGTAAGTTGTTAATAGTTAAAGGTGATGTCGGTAGATCTCGTCTGACGGTGATATCTTGTATCAAGGCGGGGAAATATGTAGAAAGAGGTTGTCACCTGTTCTTGGCTCAAGTAGTGGAGAAAGAACTACCGGTTAGGCGTGTGGAAGATGTTCCGGTTATTCGTGATTTTCCTGAAGTATTTCCCGATGACTTGCCAGGGCTTCCGCCTCAGCGAGAAGTCGAGTTCAAGATTGATCTAGTGCCGGGAGCTGCACCGGTGGCGCGTGCACCTTATCGTTTGGCACCATCTGAGATGAAGGAGTTGGCAGATCAGTTGAAGGAGTTAATGGAGAAGGGGTTCATTAGACCAAGTTCGTCACCTTGGGGAGCTCCAGTATTGTTCGTGAAGAAGAAGGACGGATCGTTCAGAATGTGCATAGACTACCGAGAGTTGAACAAGTTAACTATTAAAAATCGTTATCCACTTCCTAGGATCGATGATTTGTTCGATCAACTTCAAGGTTCGTGTGTGTACTCGAAGATCGACTTGAGATCGGGTTATCATCAACTTCGTGTTAAAGAGGAGGACATACCTATTACAGCTTTTCGGACGCGTTATGGACACTTTGAATTTCAAGTAATGCCGTTTGGGTTAACTAACGCACCTGCGGTATTCATGGACTTAATGAATCGTGTGTGTAAACCATACCTCGACAAGTTTGTGATTGTATTTATCGACGATATCCTGATTTATTCCAAAAGTCGGGAGGAGCATGAAGGTCATTTGAAGATTATTTTGGAGTTGTTGAAGAGGGAGAAGTTGTATGCGAAATTCTCCAAGTGTGATTTTTGGTTGGATTCAGTCCAATTCCTTGGGCACGTGATCGATAGTAGCGGTGTTCATGTTGATCCTTCCAAAATTGAAGCTATTAGAGATTGGGCTAGGCCTACGACCCCGACTGAAGTTAGACAATTCTTGGGATTAGCTGGATACTATCAACGATTCATAGAAGGATTCTCTTTAATTTCTAAACCTCTTACTAAACTTACACAGAAAAACAAGAAGTATGAGTGGGGTTCAGAAGAAGAAGAAGCATTCCAAACTTTGAAGCGGAAGCTGTGTTCTGCACCAATTTTGGCTTTGCCCGACGGAGCTGAAGACTTTGTGGTATATTGTGATGCATCACGTAAGGGTTTTGGTGCTGTGTTGATGCAAAGAGATAAAGTGATCGCGTATGCATCTCGTCAATTGAGGAAGCATGAGGAGAACTATACTACACATGATTTGGAATTAGGAGCTGTTGTATTTGCTCTTAGACTTTGGAGACACTATCTCTACGGTACAAAGAGTGTGGTATATACCGATCATAAAAGCCTGCAACATATTTTAGATCAGAAGGAGCTCAATATGAGGCAGAGAAGATGGGTAGAATTGTTGAGTGATTACGACATTAAAATTTGCTACCATCCCGGCAAGGCGAATGTAGTTGCCGATGCACTTAGTAGGAAGGACAAAGAAATAACCAAAAGGGTTAGAGCTTTAGCCATGAAAACTTATTCTGATTTATCTAATCGAATACTTAAAGCTCAAACTAAGGCGATGGAGGAAGAGAATGTGAGAGATGAAGACTTGGGTAGAAGGATGACACCTATATTTGAAATTTGTGATGACGGAATTCGATATTTCGAGAATCGTGTGTGGTTACCGGTGTATGGAGGACTGAGAGATCTAATTATGCACGAATCTCACAAGTCTAAATATTCGATTCACCCAGGATCGGATAAAATGTACCAAGACTTGAAGAAATGTTACTGGTGGCCGAATATGAAGGCTAACATTGCTACTTATGTTAGTAAATGCTTGACGTGTGCTAAGGTAAAGTTTGAGCACAAGAGACCTTCGGGTTTACTGCAACAACCTGAAATTCCAGAATGGAAATGGGAGAAGATCACTATGGACTTTGTTTCGGGACTTCCGAGAACTTCTAGTGGTTATGATACGATTTGGGTGATTGTTGATCGGTTGACTAAGTCGGCTCATTTCTTGCCGATAAAGAAAACTGATGACTTAGACAAACTTACTCGGTTGTATTTGAAGGAAGTTGTTTGTAGACATGGGGTTCCTTTGTCAATTATTTCTGATCGAGATAGTCGGTTCACATCTGAGTTTTGGAAATCGCTTCAGCGAGCTCTGGGGACTCAGTTGGATATGAGCACTGCGTATCATCCGGAAAGGGACGGACAAAGTGAGAGGACTATTCAGACCTTGGAGGATATGTTACGAGCGTGTGTAATAGACTTTGGAGGTAGTTGGGATCGACACTTACCTTTGGTGGAGTTCTCATACAACAACAGTTATCATGCAAGTATCAAGGCTGCGCCTTTTGAAGCACTTTACGGGCGAAAGTGTAGATCACCAGTTGGTTGGTGTGAGATTGGAGAAAGTCAGTTGACGGGTCCTGAATTGATTAGAGAAACGACTGAGAAGATCGTGCAAATCAAGAATCGTTTATTGACAGCTCGTAGTAGACAGAAGAGCTATGCGGATAAGAGGAGAAAACCATTGGAGTTTGATATTGGCGACATGGTTATGCTGAAAGTATCACCTTGGAAAGGAGTAATTCGATTTGGCAAGCGAGGAAAGCTTAGTCCACGCTATATAGGTCCATTCAAGATTATTGATCGAGTTGGTCCTGTGGCATATAAGTTGGAATTGCCAGAAAAGTTAAGTGCTATTCACAATACTTTTCACGTTTCTAATCTTAAGAGGTGTTTGGCGGACGAGAATTTGATAATTCCACTTGAGGAGATTCAACTGGACGACAAGCTGCATTTTATTGAGGAACCGGTGGAGATTATGGATCGAGAGGTGAAACGGCTTAAGCAAAGTCGGATCCCGATAGTGAAAGTGCGATGGAATTTCCGACGTGGACCCGAATACACTTGGGAGCGAGAGGACTACTTCAAGAGTAAGTATCCGCATTTATTCGTAGACGGACCTAAGGAGAAGTAAGCCCCGGGACGGTGCTCTCCTAAGGTGGTGAGGATGTAAAACCCACAAAATAAGGTCATTACTTAATCTTACTTTTCAAATATTTTTGAAGTATTTTATATATTAAATATTATTATGTTTAACGGTTTAAGTTGAAACCGATATTAAATATTTTATTTTAATATTTTGACGAGCAACGAGGACTACTAGTGATCGCGATACCGACTGATGCCAAAAGTTTTATATCGTATAATATTTTGAAACTTATTTTTGTGTGGGTTGATGAACTCACAATTTACGGATTTAAATTTGGGCTTACGTGCATAATTTAGTGTCTTTTACGACTAAACCGGAAACCTTAGGATTACGTATTTATGTTTTTGGACTCCGTTTTTGATGAGACAATTTTTATTGGATTCGTTTTGTGACGTTGATTCATAATTTATAAAAACGTTTTTCGCGAAACGACCCGAGGGCACGCAAATCGAGAAAACTAGACTCGAGGAATACCCGTAAACTAGTGAGATGGGACAAAATACATTGTCCCACCCCACTAGCTAGTTTGGATGGCACCAACATGATACCACCACCTTATGTGGCATCATGTTAGCTAGTTTATTACAAGTGTACTACAAAGCTTACTCTTTAAGCTTTGTCTAGTCAAAACCATCACCTAACTTCACACCACCATTTCCATACATGCAAAACTCTCACAAATCCTCTCAAAACCTTCCACCATTGCCATCCATATTCAAGCTACAAACACCCCTTTTGATCTTTTCTAGCCATGAAATACATGTTTACTAGCTCTATCATGGAGTTATCTTGAAGCCTTGATCATTTGGTGGCCATATTAACAACATTGGAGGTGATTTGCGTGTGTCCTAGGGCTGATTTCTCAACTTATATTCTTGGTGTTTGATGATCTTGGAGTTACTTGTGGTGTTCATCAAGTTCTTGTCTTCCAAAAACAAGAAATACACTTGGTTGGTAAAGAAGATCATCCTCTCCATTTTCTCTTGTTATTTTTGTAAAGAACAAATGTATTTTCTTTCATTTTGTATATGTATATGATGTATATATGATGATAAAAATGTTGTGTGGGGATCAAGTGTTGATAGATATGCTTAAAAAGGTTAATAACTACAAGAAATGAGGCTAAAATCTTGATTATTTAGTTGGCTGTATAAAAACAGTATATAACTAAAACTTGAACTGATAAAATTGCATGGTATGATCCATTTACAGTAAGTACAAGATGTTATACACATGTGAGAGTTGGCCATGCAATGGAATCAATATAATGAGTGAGATATGATCAAAACAAGTTGGGTGTTCTAATCTGAATAAGCAGTTTTGTAGGGACTGTTAAGGCAAGATAAACTTAAAATGAGCAGTAGCTATAACTAAGTTAAATGTAGCACATAATATGAAGATCATGCCACCCAAAAATGAGCTTCTAATTCATTATAGAACTCTAGATATGATAAAAATGGTGAACATGAAGATAAAAATCAGATTTTGAGAATTAATGTTTATTATTATTATATAAGCACTCAAAATTTATTGTATAAAATGTAAAATAAAAACCCACTAACTTATGAAACTTATTTATATAAATATGTAAAAGGTTAATTAAATGGATAAATTATATAAATGGTAGTGGAATAATACTTATAAGTAATAAAAACTATAAACTTGATTTTTACGACTTTTTCGGCTATTACCGTAAAATTAACGTTTTTCGCCAAATAAAACTTAGACGATCAAACCTGTCTAATGTAAAGTTTTTAAAAGTCATATACTGATATATAAGTAACTAATACAAGTAAAAACCGATAAAACCCGAACAATAGGACATACGGACATTAACGAGCTAACTAAGCATACTGGACTAATAATTGGACTAAATAAGTTAAACACTTATAAAAAAGAACTTATTGGGCTTAACCCATTTGGGCCCAACATGGAAAGTATAGATACTGATAATATAGGTATAAAATGGATTAAAACAAGTTAAAAAAAACTTATACTAAGCTTATTGGACTCAAAATAGGTAAATAGGTAAAACTAGTAAACTAGTAAAAAGTTACCAATACGTAAACACTAAAATGAGTAAACAAAGATATATAAACCCACTTGATCATCATCATATGTACAAAATCATCATATGTATATTGTTATTTTGATAAAAGTCATTAGACAAGAGTCTAAGACCGATTATTATTTATATAGGTTTCCGTGACCGAAGCACGCCCGTAGCCGATAATCCGCCTTTCATTATCAACGTGAGTCTATAGCCTCGTTTGAGCTCATTCAAATATTTTTAAAACCCGCGAGGGGGAATACATGTTTTTTTTAAACTTAGAACACAAGATTTTTATGGTATGCTTGTCCCTCTATGAATGGACCCGTGGTTGCCTTTAAATTGCATTAAGTGATTGCCTTAGTTAAAGCCTCAATTATGGACCGTTAATTAACCTATGATGGGTTAACCGCTAGTACAGTTAATAGATCTATGGGGGAAGCCGCCCCGGTTCAGTTTTTGTGGACTTGTCATAGAAGCTTAGGCCCGACCTCCACACTGTTTGAACATATTGTATTGAGAAGTCAGGTATACGGCAATGTACCAATAATCTGGAGGTAACCGACAATTAATAAATCTCTCGTCTTATTAGACTGATATGGGAGTGTCTAAGGGCTCGGTTCCATGAGCTTATTGCAATTTATGCTAAATACAATTATTATTGTTGATGCAAATTATTAGATGCTTGTTGCCTTTAAGCATGCCACAAACTTATAATCTTTGCTTGTGTTCAAAATGATTATATAAACCTATAGATTCACTCGGCATTTTTGCTGATGATTTTCTCACATGTATTTCAGGTAATCAAGAAGGCTGAAGCTTGGAAGCCACAGGAATGAATGTTGTGCACTACTTTGCAATATAAACTCTTTGAATATTTGTCGTTCCTTTTGTCTTGGGACTACGCTACTCTGATAAATGTTTTGGAACGATAAATTTAAAACGTCTCTTTTCGAGTCGTTCTTTATAAATTATGTGTTGTTGTATCATTGTTTAGCACCCAAAGATGTATTCCGCTGCGTGTAAATTTGGGGGTGTTAAATGTATACACTCAAAAAACCCAGCCACCGAATCAATCAGCAGCTTCAAGATCCTTGAAGGGGTCTCGGGTAGGTGTGTTTAATGTTTAATCAAAGTCTTCTCTCATCTGTAGTGTCATTCTTTGTCTAGTGTCGATTGGTGAGAGAGTCTGTTGGTGTGATATGGGTGAGGATGTGGTCTGAGTCGGTTGAGAGATGTGAGTGAGGGAGTGGTGTGGGTTGTGATATAGGGTGTGGGTGAGGGTGTGTATGACGAGGGTGTGGGTTTTGGTTTTGCGTGATTGATGTCAGTCGAGGGTTGTGGGAGTCAGAATCGAGTTAGGGTTGAGTGTGTCGGGGGGTGGCCGAGAGAGTTAAGAGTCAAGGGTAGGTTAGTTTAGAGTTGTAGGGTGAACGAGAGTCGAGGGTCGAGGGTGAAAAGAGGGGATGTTTGTGTGAGGCTGTTAAGATGACGAGGCGAGAGTGAGAGTGTGAGTCGAGGTTGATTTGTGTTTTGAGGTTCGAGAGATGTGAGGGTGTTCGTGAGTGTGAGTCTGGAGGGGGTGATAGACGAGGGTCTGGGAATGGGTCGAGAGTGTTGGTTGTTGAGAGGGTTTTCGAGGGTGGGTCTGTGAGTTGTGAGAGGTGTGAGTTGTGATGATGGGTTTGGTTGTCGAGTCTTTGGTTTACGTTATGTTTGAAATGGTTTCATTCGGAACTTTTCATTCATTCGGAAGAGTTCCGAATCGGAAGTATTTCAAAAATTGATTCGGAAGTTTTTTTCAAAAATTGATTCGGAAGTTTTTCAAAAAAAATTGATTCGGAAGTTTTTCAAAAAATTGATTCGGAAGTTTTTCAAAAAAATTGATTCGGAAGTTTTTCAAAAATTGATTCGGACAAGTTTGGTTCGGAACTGGTTGGTGCGGAACTTTGAGTTTGATTCGGAACTGTTTCGTTTATACGGAACTTTTCCTTCACCCGGAACTTTTTTCTTCACCCGGAACTTTTTGTCTTCACCCGGAACTATTTCTTCACCCGGAAGTTTCGTTCACCCGGAACTTTGTTTGTTCGTCCGGAACTTTTTTCGTCCGGATGTTTTGTTCACCCGGAACTTGATGAAGCGGATTGATATTTGTGAAAAACAGACCGAATTTATAAAGGACTGATATTTTTGATGAAGCAGACTGATATGATGAAAACCTTGATAACCTCGATGATAAAGGACTGAAGGACTGGTATTGGACAACTGGACAGACTCGAAACCCAGATATAATAAAAAATTATATATAAAAACTGGTATATAAAAAATTTAACTTGATTATATAAAATAAAAAAAAAACTGATTATAAAAACTTAAAGAAAACTAATAAAAACAAAAATTAAAAAATAAAAAGGATGAAATTGATAAAAAATTTAGAAAACTAATAATAGAAAAATTAAAGTGGCAAAATTGATTGAAAAAAATAAAAATAAAAAAGGACAAAATTAAAAGTTCAATTTAAGAAATTTAAACAAAAAGGCAATCAAAATAGAAGGATTTAATCAAAAAAAATACAAAGTTAAAAAGAGAAAAACACAAACTTTTATAAAAAAACACCAACTTTTTATAAAAACACAAACTTTTTAAGATTTGATAAAGAAATTTTTGATTTTTATATAAAAATTTGTGATTTTTTATCTAAAAAGTAAGTAAATTTGAAGATTTGATATGATTTAACACATAAAAACACAAACTTTTTATAAAAAATACAAACTTTTTAATATTTAAACATAATTAAATCAAAACCCACCAAAATCAAAAATAAATAAAACAAGAATAAACCAAACTAACCATGGCTCTTGATACCAATTGAAGGTCTACGAGATTAATGGCCTATTCTATATCATGGATTTGATGGATTTGGATGGTTGATTGATTGATAAATAAAGAAGAAGATGAAGGAATGAGATGAGGGATTAGAGAGAGAAAGGAGAGAAGGGAGAGAATTTAGAGAGAGAAAGTAAAATGGAATAATGATTAAGTGAAATGACAATCAACAACCCCTCCTAACATGCTAGGAGGGGATATATATAGCCCACCCTACATGTGGGCTATATGGACTATACACTAATTAAGTAGATCACGAGCCCATTACATAATTATCGTTGGAGCGACCGATCCTTCATAAATACGTAAAAACGTATTTCTAACAAAGGAGAAGGACGGTAACATGAGATTATGTGTCGACTACCGTCGATAAAAACAAATCACCATTCATAACCGTTATTCTCCTCCACGTATTGACAACATGTCCAATCGACTTGAGGGTGTCAAACACTTTTCCAAGATCGGATTCATGACCATACTGCCAACAGTGACGAGTGAAAGAGCAGGACATTTCCGTGAGTGCTATTCGTACACGACTCGGTCATGCTAGATTCGTGATTTTGTATTAGTCTCATAAATGCTCCAGTAGCCTTATAGACTTAATAAAATGAGTTTCCATAAAATCATAAACAAATTCATCAGTGTTTTCATCTATGACAACCTAACCTTCTCTAAAGTCTAGAGAAGAGCTGGAAGACTATATTTGCAGTATGTTGCAAATTCTATGACAGGAGAAATTACACCTTGAAATTTTTCAATACAAATTCGGATTGATTACAGTGACACGCTGAATCACGTGGATTCTCAAGAATTAATCTTACCATGACTCAGCCTATGCGTAAAGGTGAGAACCCTACACTACGTTAGGAGTTCAAAGAAAATCCTACACTAAGAGAAGTCTAATTTTCGGAGACTTATAGATCCGCAAATTTCTATATATCAGGTTTCTACGAAGCAAGATATAGTTACATTCATATCTAAGTACCTGACATACCAACATGCTAAGATAGAACACCAAATGACTAGGATGTTTTCCATCATCGGGAAAAAGTGAACAAAAATGGGACAAGATCTCCATGGATTTTGGATTACCAGATTCACGCAAACTCAGAAAGAAGCATAATGCTATCTGGGTTATTGCCGATAGTTCAATCAAGTCTGCAGAATCCTTACATCCGCAAGGATTTCAGAACCAACAGATTGATCGAACATGTTCCAGCCAAGGCTCATCCGATCACTTGGCAATCCCTCAGCTATCGGGTCATACAAAGGTTCGCATGTGTGCTCCTTATGTACTTTCACGTCCTCGTTCTAATTTCAAGACTTGCTTTCACACTCACATTCATAACACAATTCATAATCATGACCGTATCCTTGGTTACGATTTTACGTTCATTTTCGTTCTGAGAAGTTCTCCAAGAACTTGAGAGACCAGACCTAAGTTTAGTATAACTCTCTATCCTCAGATAGACGTGTCACGTCACATTCCACGTCTCACCTTATAGCATTTGGCGTTACCGCCGCCGTATTCCATGTTCACAATATGTTTCACATGTCATGTTCATTCCACGTTTCTCATATCACGTTCACGATATGTTACACGTATCACTGATCACGATGTGTTGCTCATATTACACTCACCATGTCTCCAAGTATCACGTTTAAAAAAATTTCACATATCACGTTCAAAATGTTTCACGTACTACGTTTAAATATGTTTCGCGCATCGTTGCTAATTATCAGTTAGGTTAGATTATTTTGCATCATAACGTTTCAGTTACCCTTGCACGTTAACTCTTATTTCCTCGATCGAATTCAGGGGATCTATCTTACATTGATGACAATGAATTTTTCGTGTTTTCAAGCCAAGGTCAGGAGAGATCCATAGTTCATAAGATAACAGTCGCCTTCTCATGACACAACGCGTTTTGTGGTCTATTGCACGTGGGATTCTTAGGAACTGGCAATTAAGCGTGCTCATGTCAAAGTAGTACTAGCCTGGGTGACCAGCTGGGAAGTACTTACATGAGGTCCACAAAGCAAAGCCGTGAGCCTATGGGCAAAGCGGACAATACTACCAAGATTTATCATTTGTAACAAGATCTTGTGAAGGAACCGTTCCAAGAGGGAAACCACTTGGAAACGGACAAGTTCATCTGGACTTCGTATCTGTTTTTCTCTTATCGATTAGATATGTCCTTTCAGTCACGTCACGCTCCATGTCCTTCCAAGAGATGTCACGTTCCACGTTCCTTTCAAGCACGTCACCTCCACGTCCTTTATCTTTATACCATCTCAGTTTGATTCGGGTATGTTACGCTTCCAGTTACGTTATCTATAATTCAGGGACAAATTAGTCTTTTTAGGGGGAAGAGTTGTAAAACCCGCATGCTTTTACCATGAACAGTACACTTATGATCGTACGTACAGGATTAAAACTTTCCTTATATAACATGAACACATATCACGAATATAAATTACAAGAATTACGTACGTGTTATTACACGATAAGTATTTATTACGTATTAAGACACGATAATTATTATCAACAATAATTATAATCACGAACATGAAAATCATGAATGCAAATAATCACGAACCTAATATTATTATTTAGGTATATTTATTACGATTACGTATAAATATTTATTACGACACGAACGATGGATAATTAAGTCACGTAAACACAACACGAGAACACGTAAATAATTAGAACACGGGAAAACAACGGGTTTCCCCTTGGGGGGCCCACATACCCACGAAATATAGGAAAAAGGAAGGACCAAGCCACTTTTGTTTTAACTAAAATAAGAAAAGGAGAAAACATATTTTTCATTTACAGAAGATTTAGAAAAAAAAAAAGCACAAAACCCTAGCCTCCTCCTTCTTCCTTGTAGCCGCCGCCCATAACCACCACAAGAGAGGTTTTTGCTGATCTTGGTTGATCCAGTTTATTGCAAGATCGTTCGTGTTAGTTTTCTTTTGATCCACGAATAGGTAATCTTCTTAAACCTTTTTTTAATTATTTATTAGATCTAAAAACATGAAAACACGGGGTTATTAAAACAAGTTAATAAACATGTAGATCTAATCAAGTGGGTATTAAAAATACATGGTTTAAGGGGGGTGTTTGGTTCGGCTAATGTGTAAACCGAGAGCAAGGCTCTCGGTGGTTGTGTAATCACCACCAACCGAGACCACAAGGTCTCGGCTTGGTTTTGGTGTTTCGGCCGAGAGGAATCAAGGGACCCCGACGTATGTCGGGGTTATCCTTGGTGGTCTAGGGCGTCTCCGCTGTAGAACCACACGCACCACCGGTTTAGGCCGGTGGTGGTTTGCCATGGTTAAGGGTTGTAGGCCGGTTCATGGGTTAAACCGGTCTGGTTCACGACATGTTTAGATTGAAACACGGGTTCGGTTCATGGGTTGTTTTTGCAAGTTAATTATTTTTATGAGGTTAATTATTTTAACAATGTTAAATTAAATTAATTAAAACATGTACATGGTTAATTTAATTTATGCATGACTTAGGTTATTAATATTCTTATTAATACATGAATTTTAACCTAAGTAATTACCATTTTATTTAAGACTATAATTAATTAATTATTAAAATCATGTCTTATAATTAATTAATTTACATGACTTAGGTTATATTATTAATAGATAATAATACATGTTTTAACTAAGTATTTGTACGTTTATTTAATTAAATCATGTTATACTTAATTAAATACTTTAACCTATAGTTTATTTAAATTACATGAAATAATTAATAAACTATACTATATATCACATGACTTAGAATATTAATCAGTAAAACTTAAGCTTATATATTATTAGCTTAATAATCCAGCTTATTTATAATTATGGAAACTTTATATTTTTAGAAACTTATTTAATTAAGGCAGCCAATCTATTTATGGAAACTTTCTATTTTTAGAAACTTATTTAATTAAGGAAGCTAATCTATTTATGGAAACTTTCTGTTTTTGGAAACTTTCTATTTTTGGAAACAATCTATTTTTGGAAACTTTCTATTTTTGGAAACATTCTATTTTGGGAAACCTGCTATTTTTAGAAAGTTACTTATTATTACACAAGTATAATAATACAAGAAATACAATTAATACTTAATCAGAATATACATAATACATGATAAACACAGTATAACGTTAAAATCAGTAAACCAAGACATGAACATATAAAACAAGTTAAAACATAATATAAAACCAGTTATGTACTCAGTAATCAGAATACTTATGCATGTATCCTATGTATGTAGCATTAGTGAGATCGAAGTAGGACTCTTTTCCGTTCGTCTTCTTCGTTCACTGGACTTAAGGTACGGATTCTCCTTCCTTTCAGTATGGACATTCTTCCTATTTAGGATTCCCCGTATGCAGCCAACTGTTTTCTCAGTATATGTTTTATATGTTTTCAATTTCTTATGTTTAATTAGATACCTATAGCCATATACATGCATGACCAGTTTCACCTAGTTATGGAGGTACCATAACCATAACACTGGAGGCACCAGTGTTATGACTCCACCATGACGGAGTGATAGATCGTGGCGTCCCTTCAGCTTTTGGCCATGTAATTATTATCAGGCGGGGCGTATGGGTGCATCCTAGTTTACATGTTTCAGCAGATTATTCAGGTGAATGTGGTGTGTGCCGTGCATCCTTCACAAGGAGCTGATCCCTCCTACCCAGACTTATATTAATTAGAGGCAGCTCCTCTAATTGCATGACGAGGTCAACCCTCTAAGTATTCATGCACGTTGATACTTCATGACATATATCGGCTTAATGGTTAATCAGTTAAACAGATTTTACGAGATAAACATAAGGCTTTTCAAACTATAAAACCAGTTTTATGAATGTGTTCTAGGTTTTCCAGGACTTATACATTTCCGCTTCTATTAGTCTTATTTATGTTTCAGCCCTTCATACTATGTCGTATATCAGTACACTGAGCGTTATGCCCAGTCGTTACTTTCCTTTCCATGTCCCAAAACGGCACGTACCTAAAGTTAGACTGGAGCATTTGGAGGACACGCATAGGATGGGAGCTACCTTAGACTTCTTATCCTCATGCCTTAATATATTTATGCTTGTTTAGTCTTCCTTTTGTTCATTTACAATATTTATGTTTTGGGCTTATGTTTGGGAACCGATGTTTGATTCCAGTTTTCCCTGTGGTCATGTATGTTTTAGTACATATTACCTTGCATGCTTTGATGACACGTCATAATTACGCGTAACGGTCCACTTATCAAAGTGGGGTGTTACAGAAACCCTCGACCCGAATCTTGGAAGCGAAGCAAAGACAGGAGAAAAAACCAAGGGTGAGGAAAACCCCCTCAGTTGCTGTAGGAAGTACATCCGATCTTCGTGCGAAGAAACATAATCGACAGACTGTTCATACCGACTCCGAAGTGGATTCCCAGAAAACTCTTTCGACCCAACCAATTAGCATTATGAAACCATCTACTCAAACCTCAGCCGGAGGTTCTGATTTTTTTAAGGAAACATCTCATTCGCTTGTACACATTAGTGATCAATCATCACCTCATGTCGAGCATGATACACAAGCCGCTGGTAAGTTTTTATTTTCTTCTATCTTCTCTTTTATTGTTATGTCTTCTTATATTCGATTCTCATGTGTTTCGTAGGAGAAGATTCTGTGCCCCCAAAATTCATTCCGAGTTGGAGGTTAAATGAGGCGTGAGGGTCAACACCAATTATGATGCCAAGGAATTTATGTACAACCTCGCTACTCCTGCCGATGACCAGCACTTGAAATCAATGTCTAACTATGATGTCCTTCATCATAGTTGTCGGACCATTGCTCAAGGTACCCTTGTTGTAACACCCCCAAATTTATACAACTCAATACAGCGGAAGACACGTTGGTGTTACGGGATAGCACATTACTCACATCATAGACAACGCTTGAAAATCACGTCGTTTATTAATAAATCATTTCCATTCATAAACATCAAAGTTACATAGGTCCCAAGTCATATTATTTCATACAAAGTTTTACAAAGTATTTGAATGGAAATTATTGTTTAAGTGCGAGCCATGAATTCTTGTTGTCTTCCCGAGAATTACCTTCAAGTACCTGAGATAAAACATGTTAGAAGAAAAGGTAAGCGATAACGCCGAGTGAATTCATAGAGTTTAATAAAACCATTAATATATCATCGGTACATAATTATTACCGAAAATCATTTTATACAAATCTTTATAATAGGCCATAAAATAGCCAAAGTCATTTTATACAAATCCTCGTCAAAATCATAATATAGGCTTTCGCCTTCAAAATCAGTATACGAACCATTGTCGTTAAAAACATCATACAATACGTCTTATGACGTTGTATAAAGTTACATAAAAACCGTTATATGAATATGGTTATAAAAAACCAAAACACGAACATAATATCAATAGTAAGATCCTATATTGCTAGTCAGGCAATATATCATATTTTGGTGCATATAGCAGTATTTCGTTAATTGGATTATTATAAGCCACATGAAATTGTTACCTTACTACAACAAACAACGGGTAGCTAGCCCGAAACTCATTTGCCCATCTAAATTAGCGTGTCGTCACAAAGGTCACGCTATGTAAATCTTCTCATACATAAATTCGCTTACCAATCAATAAGGCACGACGGGGATCAACCGCCAAGGCGCGAACTGGGGTGATCGTCCCCAAATAGTACTATTATATGCATAAGCATCTACCAAATCCCGGTAGTTCACAATTCATGCTAATGGGACTTTTAGTGACATAACCTAACTTTAATAATCCATTTTATTTCATCTATCGGGTCATTTAATCATTCATCGGGTCATACAATCATTCGGGTCCAAATCAATAAACAGACAATCGTGACAAATGGTGTCCTATTTTATAAAAACTAACATGTTATCTCCCTCGCAGGTTTATAAAACATTTATAAAAACATTTAAAAGATTGCGAGTCTATGAACTCACGTTGATGTGGGAAGGCGGGTTATCGGCAATTCGGACGTACGGTACGTTCTTCAATCACGGAAACCTAGACAAATAATACTCGTCTTAGACTCATGTCCAATGACTTTATAAAACTATCAATTATGTATACATATGATGATTTTATATATATATGATGATCAAGTGGGTTTATATATTCTCATTCACTCATTTTTGTGTTTATGTATTGGTAACTTCTTACTAGTTTACTAGTTTTACCTATTTACGTGTTTTAGGTCCAATAAGCCTATTATAAGTTTATTAACTTGTATTAATCCATTTTACACTTGTATTATCAGTATTTACCCTTTACATGTTGGGCCTAAATGGGTTAAGCCCAATAAATAAGTTTATAAGTATTTTAGCCCATTTTGTTGTATTATTAGTCCAATAACGTTAACTTAGCCCGTTAATGTCTGTTGGTTATATAGTTCGGGTTTTATCGGTTTTTACTTGTTATATATGCTTATATATCAGTATATGAGTTTATAAAAGTTTACATTAGACGGGTCCAACCGTCTAAGTTTTATTTAACAAAAACGTTTATTTTACGGTAATAGCCGAAAAAGTCGTAAAAATCATGTTTATAGTTTTATAACTTATAAAACTTATCAAACTACCATTTATAAAATGTCCATTTCTTTATCCTTATACATATTTATATAAATGTATTATATGAGTTAGTGGGTTTTAATTCACATTTTATACTATTTTTATTTGAGTGCTTATATAATACTATTATACTTTAATTTCCAAAATCTGATTTTTACTTTTATGTTCACCAAAACAGCCATATCTAGAGATATATATGGAGATAGAAGCTCAAATTTTTATGACATAAACTACATGATATGTGCTCCATTTAACTCTCCTATAGATACTTTTGAATCAGCTTCTAAGTATTTTCTAAAAATCGTCCAAAACAGTGAACTCAGATTTGTACTCTAAACTTGTTTTGATCATATCTCACTCATCCTAATGATTCCATTGCATGGCCAACTCTCACATGTGTACAAGACATATTACTTACTGTATATCCATTAATCTATGCCATTTTATCAGTTCATCACATGGTTCTTTACTGTTTTTTGCAGCCAACAATTGAAACAAGATTTTAGCCTTGTTTCTTATAGTTATTCATCTTTTTAACCATGTTTATCAACACCAAATCCCCACACAATATTTTTAATCATCATTCATCATCATATACATATACATAATTAAAGGAAATACAAGATTATATAATCAAAAATAACAAGAGGATGATGAGAACAATCTTTATACCACCAGGATGATGTAGGTTATGATCAAGACATGGATTTTGATGGAGAAACTTGTGATAAACCAAGACCATATTCAAGACCACCATTCTTCAAGAACTCCTTGTAGAAAATCAGCCCCAAGACTCCATAGTAACTCCTCGTTGGATGTTATAATCACCACCAACCAATAGGGTTTCAAAAGGGCTCCATCATGTGTGTAAATAACATGAGATTTCATGGTTAATTTTGATCAATGATGGTGGTTTAAGGTGTAAATGGGACGGCATACATGGAGGTTAGAGAGAGAGATGAGAGTGTTTGCATGGATGAAAATGGGAGAGTGGTTTGAGTGCTAGTTGTTTTGAGGTGGAGTAGTAGTATATTTAGCTTAAAGGTTAAGCTTGTTACATGTGTACAAGCTTCCTTGTGAAGCTTTGACAACACATGGGTATGTGGCTAAGTCTAGCCGTGGGTTTGTGGGGGTGGGGCAAGTGTCCCACTTGTCTCATCCCCATTAAATTACGGGTACTCCTCGATTCTAGTTTCCTCGATTTGCATGCCCTCGGGTCATTTTATGAAAAACGTTTTTATAAATTATGAATCAACGGCACAAAACGAATCTAATAAAAATTGTCTCATCAAAAAACGGAGTTCGAAAACGTAAATATGTAATCTTAAGGTTTCCGATTTAGTCGTAAAGGAAGTTAAATTAAAATCGTAAGTCCTAATCTCTTCTCGTAAATTTGTGAGTTTATGAACCAACACAAATTTAAAATCTGAAATAATATTCACGGACAAATTTATTTTCTAAAATGTCAGACTGTCACCAAAAACGGTGTATGTAAACGTAAGCACGTAACGTAGAATCCTCCGGTTTAGACGTAGTCGATGCTACTTCAAGACGTAAATCCAAATTACTTCCCAAAAATAAGTGAGTTCATAATATAACATTAAAATAATGTTTTTAAATAATATTTGAGAATAAAATATCAACCATAAATTGACGGATTGTCACAGCATTTACCCCTAAACAGGATCTTTGTCCTCAAAGATCATCTTACCTTACTACTCGCTTCTTATAGAGTTAAAGCCATGTGGGTATTTCCTCCACATTCGGTCTTTTCTCACAAGTGTAATCCATTACAATACGCGAGTTTCATCAAACATAACTACAGGAATAAGATCAGGCTTAATGTTGACTTACTTTCTCTATCCATGATGTTCACGGGTTTCTGATGAATGCAACCTTTCGCCGATCTAGACTTTACTAAGAAACAATCAAATTCTCACTTGATAGATGTTCCATCAAGTTCGATATTTGAATCATAATTCACGCAGCTCTTGAAGTCCTAGGGTAGATCCAGCTTATATGCCTTTCAAACCAATCTTTTACATCATCTCAATGGTCCTATACTACGAGGACTTATATCCCATGATCTTTCAGATCATCAATTCATTTTTCCATAGTTAAAATTTTGGCATAACTTCGCTACCCATCTGGCACTTCAAGATCTACATTTCATATTTACATAACCTCCTGCCCACTACCAGCAATCAATACTCAAATCCTAATTTCAACAATCATTTCAGGTCTCGCGGGTCGAGTATTTTGTAAGGTTAGGTTCGCATCATAGGAAACCTTAACCCTAAAAGACATGTCCAACTCACAATGGGTGTATGTCGGGTGTCTTCATCGCAACTCCTGCTTACAGATGCTCTTATATATAGATCCTAACAAGATTCGGTCTCGATCCTAATACGATAATTATCATTGATAATCTCTACAAAGGAAAGCGATTATATGGTTTATTACCAAAGGTCAATCATTCAAGCATAAAACAGTGCTTCTAGTATTTTGTATCGCTACTTTACCTAGTCCTTTCGATTGGGGTGGTACATAGTACTCTCATCAAGATTCGTTCTCAATGTCTTCTGAGCAAATCTCTAGAAATTCAATGCGAAGCGAGGATCTTGATAGAGATGATCGATACAGGCACACCATGTTTACACAACTCCTTTAAATACAAAAGAGTCAATTTCTTCATGAAGAACCTATCATTAACAGGAATGATATTAGCAGATTTGGTCAGTCTGTCGACGATGACCCAAATCGAATCAAATTCAAATGATGACCTTTGTAATAGTTAGATGTTTACTAATGTATGAGGCGATGTCTGCCTTCATAATTTGCCATTAGTACAACTTCTTTAGATAAAAATACATTAAATCATAAATGTCATGAATAAAATACTTATACTTACAAGACTCCAACATAACTATATCTCACAATCCTCCATATTTAAACAATCACAAATGGCCTTTTAATCATTTAACGCCATCGGCTTCTTAATTCTAATGGTTCACATTAGCCGCGAACCCCCCTTTTATTATCTATATTATCCTTTTTATAAGCATCGGCTATATTTTAAATTGTTCGGCAATTTATTTTGCACCTTCTTTATTAAGGAACATGTCCTAATTGGTTATTTATCTTTTCTACATAATGTGTCAGTATCTACATTCACTTTCTCTGATGAAATATATATCATGACCGTATACATTCAAAATTTCTTTCTTCATATTTTCTAAGTTTTAGTTTCTTCTCAACTATCATTTTTATCCGTTTTACTCAATCCGACGTTTAAAGCGCCGATAATTATTACAAGTAATCAAATAATAAATATTTAATTTTATGAAACGTAACCGTAAAATTTTTAAATTTCTTAGTTCGACTAATTATGTAAAAATGTTCAAAATAAATTTGAATTTAATTAATACGATTTTGCTGATTTATCGAAAATAATTAATAAGATTCGTAAATGTTTGGAAAATCTTTGGTTATACTTTGGTCGAAATTTTCTTAGTTGAAAAGCAAAAATTGTCGTTTCAAATTTCAAGTCATAGTTTAAATGTTTTCCTCAATCCCTTTTAGGTTG
This sequence comes from Glebionis coronaria, assembly GCA_025667525.1. Taxonomy (NCBI): domain Eukaryota; kingdom Viridiplantae; phylum Streptophyta; class Magnoliopsida; order Asterales; family Asteraceae; genus Glebionis; species Glebionis coronaria. The sequence continues at coordinate 2,927,757 of CM046875.1, forward strand.
TCTTGAGGTATATACAAACATTTACCCCTAAACAGGAGTTTAGTTAAATGATTTGTGTATAAGGGAATAATCCCTTAAAAATCCTTTGTTAAAACATTTGTCAAAACATATTTCCATTTTCTTTTTGCTATAACCCTAAGCCTTAATGGCTCTAATCTTTGATGAGTCAATATAGATTCCATTATCTTATTAATCACATGGTCAAATAATGTAAAGGATTAAGTTTTTAATCACATGTTAAATACTCAAGGTACAAGTTTTTATTGTTCGGCCAATTCCGGGCAATCTATAAATAATTATTAACTCATTCTTATTCTTATAAACAAACAAATAGTCCTTAATGATCACAAGCATGAATTTATCAAATTACAGCCTACACACGCGATTCACCAAATTTATGAATGCTACATGTGTATTAGTCAATCCAATACATCACGTGAAACTCATAATGTTCATTACAAGTACTGGATGTAGTGACTGGAATAGATAATCTTTTTCGCGGAAATTGATGATAACCATGCCATGGATCAAATCTTTAAAACATACACTAGAACCTTGTAAATGATCGAACAAATCTTCCATTTCGAGTTATGGATATCGTTTTCGATTGTCAATTTACTCAGTTCACAGTAATCTATAAATATAAGAAATAATAACACCATAGCTCTTCATGATGACGAGCTTGGTAGAATAAAATCTTTCTCCGACAACTCTCTCAGTTGTATGGTAATTCTTTTAATTCAAATGGTGCTGACTTATAGTGCACATGCCATAGGTGCAGCACCGAGAATATAATCAATACCAAATTCAACTTGACTTAATGGCGAAAGTCTAGGTAAGTCACCAATAAATACCTCCTAAAGTTTCAGATAACGGAAACATATTTTAATAAATTCATATTAGGTTCTTTCTAGATTATAATATCTATGACTAATTCACAACCATTCACGGTATAATTTCAAGTCTAAATACAGGATATGGTCATCCATCAAGAATTATTTAGATCTCTTTTGATAATCAACATCTTATCTTTTAGGGGATTTCTACTCAAGTTCCCATCAATTAAGACAATGTCGTTATGTCATAATCAATTAATCCATTCTACTGGCACTATCAACTTTTCAGTTTTATTACCGTCGATAAGATGTGAACTTCTCAAAAGGCTAATAATAACTCATAATCCTTCACAAGTTCAAGGATATCTGGAGACATAACTAACCTTAAAAGGGTAAGGTTAACGCATAATCTATGCGAGAGAATTTCAAATCAAATACAGACGAAAACATTTAACGAATATGAATATATCCCATGTTTTCATAATTTGAGTACGCATTCGAAAGCTCCTCGGATCGTTACCCAGGTCATTCAAATGAAATCAAATCAAAAGAAATGATAGGAACGTCGATACATCCAGTCGGGTATCAACACTCGGTAATCAGATATTTTTCCTAAGAATCTCACCACGAGAGAATTGGACAAGAAAGAATTGTCAATTGTCAAATAAGACAATTTCCACAGATGAGTAAATTCGACTCGAAAGAATAAATAGTACGGGCACATATGTAGGCGTCCCTAACACTATGTCCCTATTTTTCACTTCTTACAGATCTCATAAAATGTAATCTTTCACAATCTTTAAAGAAAATGTAGTGTTTATTAATCAGTTTTATGGTGACTACTAATCAGCCTTGCATGGTCCATTCCAAATTATATGTAGGCGCGCAACTATATACAATTTCAAGATTAACAATGCAATACTCAGTTCGTCAAAATCTTATCATCATGTTTATAATAAAAACATTTTCATGCTTAATTCTTAAACAAGAATAAAAAATTTACAAAGATTTTCTTTATTATGAAAACAATTAAGTTTTTCCAAGGTGTTTTATAAACAGCCTCATTTTGTTAAAAATCACTTATAAATCTTACTTTAAATAATCCTTATGGTGAAGAAAATTCAATTTTTCTCAAGGGATACTATTGTATCTTATAAAACAATGAGTAATCTGCAAAAGAGTGATGAAAAGTTGTTCACCAAGAACTAACTACAATATGAATAAGCTTATCCAATTAATCATGAGGTTCATGACCTCGATGGCACTCAAAAAGAATAATTCACAACGTAACTCAATTCGAGATGAGTACTTGTTCAATGGTTGCATCACTAATGCGAGCATTAGGAAGAAGCAAGAAAAGATAGATATCATCGATACATGTAGAATTTAGCAATCAAAGGTAGTCTTTTCATTAATCACAAACAAGTCAAATTGTACCGTAACACATTACGTGTCACTATGTCATACAATTTCCAAAACTCATCCTACCAACTGATATCTCAGTTAAGTTAGGGATTTTTAAAACACACCATAATGAAAACTAATCTACAAGAATCATTAGGTGTCCCACCTGTCCCGGAAGATCCATCGGTCCCAATTCAGAAGAAGATTTCTTCAATTTATTTCTTGGACACTGGGCATCCTCGTTAGTGGACAATGACCTAGGAACAACCTTTAACACGAATCAACAATCATTTAAAACCTTATAATCCAATCACAGAACTTAACGACTTCCTCTTAACAATTTCTTATTCCATACAAGTTAAATTTTACTTCATTCAAGTTTCAATCAACTTATACTCAATTCGATATCCTACCCCATTCTCCAATACTTTCAACCTTATTCTTAGACCTTCAAAGTGCAATAAAAGCTCGATATGAACAACACTTAATTTCCAATCCTATAGCTCTTACAACAACAATTATCAAATGAGTCACTAGTATGAAATGACTTGATCATTCAACTAGGCTTCTCGGAAAGGTACTAGTGGCATGAGGCTTTTGGGTAATTGTTCCAATGACAGCCTTGAGTGCAACATTCACCCTTTCGATTTCAATTTAAGAATTGGATGACAACGAATCATATGACATCTTTCTAGGTGGTAACGTTTTGTCAAACTCCACTCTATAAGGAAAGATCGTCATGACATCGACATCAGATTTAATCTCACCAATTCTTCTTCAATATCACAATCAACTAATATCTACATTTCTACGAATATCAACCATTTTGTTGGGATCATAAATATCCACAACTTGGTTTAGATCTTGGATAGCTATAATTCCTATGAGAATAGCTTCGATTAATTTACTAGGGGATTTAGGGTTCCTTGTGACAATCTACGTCGTATAAATACCTCGTATAAATATCAAAATAATCATCAAACAATCATGTAATCAAATTACAACATATATATATAATTCAAGTTATATATATATTAAAATAACACTTCTCAGTCTGGCCTTGTCGGTAACTTGGGAATTCTTCGGCACCGTTATAGTCAAAAGATTTTTAGACATTTTTAGAAAAATGTTTATGGTTAAAAGATTTTGAAATGTTTTATTCAAAACCTTAGTTTTAAAAATCTTTCGTTCTCTATAACGAGAGCTCTGGTACCAAACTGTAACACCCCCAAATTTATACAACTCAATACAGCGGAAGACTCGTTGGCGTTACGGGATAACACATTACTCACATCATAGACAACGCTTGAAAATCACGTCGTTTATTAATAAAGCATTTCCATTCATAAACATCAAAGTTACATAGGTCCCAAGTCATATTATTTCATACAAAGTTTTACAAAGTATTTGAATGGAAATTATTGTTTAAGTACGGGCCATGAATTCTTGTTGTCTTCCCGAGAATTACCTTCAAGTACCTGAGATAAAACATGTTAAAAGAAAAGGTAAGCGATAACGCTGAGTGAATTCATAGAGGTTAATAAAACCATTAATATATCATCGGTACATAATTATTACCGAAAATCATTTTACACAAATCTTTATAATAGGCCATAAAATAGCCAGAAACATTTTATACAAATCCTCGTCAAAATCATAATATAGGCTTTCGCCTTCAAAATCATTATACGAACCATTGTCGTTAAAAACATCATACAATACGTCTTATGACGTTGTATAAAGTTACATAAAAACCGTTATATGAATATGGTTATGAAAAACCAAAACACGAACATAATATCAATAGTAAGACCCTATATTGCTAGTCAGGCAATATATCGTAATTCGGTGCATATAGCTGTATTTCGTTAATTGGATTATTATAAGTCGCATGACATTGTTACCTTACTACAACAAACAATGGGCAGCTAGCCCGAAACTCATTTGCCCATCTAAATTAGTGTGTCGTCACAAAGGTCACGCTATGTAAATCTTCTCATACATAAATTCGCTTACCAATCAATGTGGCACGACGGGGATCAACCGTCAAGGCGCGAACTGGGGTGATCGTCCCCAAATAGTACTATTATATGCATAAGCGTGCACCAAATCCCGGTAGTTCACAATTCATGCTAATGGGACTTTTAGTGACGTAACCTAACTTTAATAATCCATTTTATTTCATCTATCGGGTCATTTAATCATTCATCGGGTCATACAATCATTTAGGTCCAAATCAATAAACAGACAATCGGGACAAATGGTGTCCTATTTTATAAAAACTAACATGTTATCTCCCTCGTGGGTTTATAAAACATTTATAAAGACATTTAAAATAGTGCGAGGCTATGAACTCACGTTGATGTGGGAAGGCGGGTTATCGGCAATTCGGACGTACGGTACGTGCTTCAATCACGGAAACCTAGACAAATAATACTCGTCTTAGACTCGTGTCCAATGAATTTATAAAAATATCAATTATGTATACATATGATGATTTTATATATATATGATGATCAAGTGGGTTTATATATTCTCATTCACTCATTTTTGTGTTTATGTATTGGTAACTTCTTACTAGTTTACTAGTTTTACCTATTTACGTGTTTTAGGTCCAATAAGCCTATTATAAGTTTATTAACTTGTATTAATCCATTTTACACTTGTATTATCAGTATTTATCCTTTACATGTTGGGCCTAAATGGGTTAAGCCCAATAAATAAGTTTATAAGTGTTTTAGCCCATTTTGTTGTATTATTAGTCCAATAACGTTAACTTAGCCCGTTAATGTCCGTATGTTATATAGTTCGGGTTTTATCGGTTTTTACTTGTTATATATGCTTATATATCAGTATATGAGTTTATAAAATTTTACATTAGACGGGTCCAACCGTCTAAGTTTTATTTAACAAAAACGTTAATTTTACGGTAATAGCCGAAAAAGTCGTAAAAATCATGTTTATAGTTTTATAACTTATAAAACTTACAAACTACCATTTATAAAATGTCCATTTCTTTATCCTTATAAATATTTATATAAATGTATTATATGAGTTAGTGGGTTTTAATTCACATTTTATACTATTTTTATTTGAGTGCTTATATAATACTATTAAACTTTAATTTCCAAAATCTGATTTTTACTTTCATGTTCACCAAAACAGCCATATCTAGAGTTCTATATGGAGATAGAAGCTCAAATTTTTATGACATAAACTACATGATATGTGCTCCATTTAACTCTCCTATAGCTACTTTTGAATCAGCTTCTAAGTGTTTTCTAAAAATCGTCCAAAACAGTGAACTCAGATTTGTACTCTAAACTTGTTATGATCATATCTTACTCATCCTAATGATTCCATTGCACGGCCAACTCTCACATGTGTACAAGACATATTACTTACTGTATATTCATTAATCTATGCCATTTTATCAGTTCATCACATGGTTCTTTACTGTTTTTTTGCAGCCAACAATTTAAACAAGATTTTAGCCTTGTTTCTTATAGTTTTTCATCTTTTTAACCATGTTTATCAACACCAAATCCCAACACAATATTTTTAATCATCATTCATCATCATATACATATACATAAGTAAAAGAAATACAAGATTACATAATCAAAAATAACAAGAGGATGATGAGAACAATCTTTATACCACCATGATGATGTAGGTTATGATCAAGACATGGATTTTGATGGAGAAACTTGTGATAAACCAAGACCATCTTCAAGACCACCATTCTTCAAGAACTACTTGTGGAAAATCAGCCCCAAGACTCCATAGTAACTCCTCCTTGGATGTTATAATCACCACCAATCAATAGGGTTTCAAAAGGGCTCCATCATGTGTGTAAATAACATGAGATTTCATGGTTAATTTTGATCAATGATGGTGGTTTAAGGTGTAAATGGGACGGCATACATGGAGGTTAGAGAGAGAGATGAGAGTGTTTGCATGGATGAAAATGGGAGAGTGGTTTAAGTGCTAGTTGTTTTGAGGTGGAGTAGTAGTATATTTAGCTTAAAGGTTAAGCTTGTTACATGTGTACAAGCTTCCTTGTAAAGCTTTGACAACACATGGGTATGTGGCTAAGTCTAGCCGTGGGTTTGTGGGGGTGGGGCAAGTGTCCCACTTGTCTCATCTCCATTTAATTACAGGTACTCCTCGATTCTAGTTTCCTCGATTTGCGTGCCCTCGGGTCGTTTTACGAAAAACGTTTTTATAAATTATGAATCAATGGCACAAAACGAATCTAATAAAAATTGTCTCATAAAAACGGAGTTCGAAAACGTAAACACGTAATCCTAAGGTTTCCGGTTTAGTCGTAAAGGACGTTAAATTAAAATCGTAAGTCCTAATCTCTTCTCGTAAATTTGTGAGTTTATGAACCAACACAAATTTAAAATCTCAAAATAATATTCATGGACAAATTTATTTTCTGAAATGTCGGACTGTCACCAAAAACGGTGTATGTAAACGTAAACACGTAACGTAGAATCCTCCGGTTTAGACGTAGTCGATGCTACTTCAAGACGTAAATCCAAATTACTTCCCAAAAATAAGTGAGTTCATAATATAACATTAAAATAATGTTTTTAAATAATATTTGAGAATAAAATATCAACCATAAATTAACGGACTGTCACACTTGTTGCATTCGATTTGATGAAGCGCTTTGAGAAGCTCAACAGCGAGTATGTGGAGATGGCCAATTCTCATATTGCTGAGAAGGAGTCTTTTACTCAAGGCAAAGCTATTTTGGATCGCTTGAAGGTTTCTCATCAAAAACTCAAGGACTCTCATTCCACGTGTGCTAAGACTGAAGAGGATTTGAACCTTCGAATCCAAGCGTTGGAAGAAGAGAATGAGAACCTCGAAAAGACCGCAGCCGAAGCTAATGAGCAGCTTACCCTTAAAAGTCGAGATCGCTTGGAAACTTCTAACAAGTTTTCGACCTCTGAGATGAACAATAAGCACCTTACAGTCTTTCTCAGCCAAGCCGAAGTCGATAAACAGATGCTGATCCGGGATGGAATCCCCTGTTTGGTAAGAAAATTGTTTGGTAGTTATGAGTATCGCAAAGATCTTGGTGCGGCATGCAGTGTGGCCTTTTCCATTGGTTTTATGAAGTCGGTTGGCCTCGGCAGGACTCCGGAACAGATTCAGAATGCTTTCTCTAGAGTTAAGAACATAAAGAAGGATGCACTCAAAACTTGGGTCGGAAGTTCCGATGCTTTATTTGTTGCTTCATATGCTTTCATTCAAAAGGTATCCTCCTCCTTTTCTTCGCCTATTGAGGACTTGATGCAGTTAGAACCTGAGTGTGTACTATCTCATCCTGCCATTAGTGAAGTGCCTTCAGTTGCGACTTCCAATGTCACTCACAAGGATGTTGACTCGTCTGAACCTTCGTCACAAGTTCAAGAGGAGAAAAAGGTGGATTTTGAGGTCGATGCTTCCGCTGCATGAGTTTCCTTTTGCCTCCAGAATGCCGGGATGGGCTTGTAACAAACAATGCTTTTCTATCTTTGTAATAATTTATTAACTTTGGTTTTTTGGGTACTTTGTCGGAACACTTTATGCACGTTGTTATGTATGTTTGCCCCATTTTCTATCCCTTAAGTATGTAACAAACAACGTTCCCTTATATTTTTCTACCTTTCTAAATGTATTGGAAATACTCCTTATTTTGCTCATATTTGTACTTTTTACTTTGTGTTTGATAAGTTTGAGCATTATGTATCCTTCGGCGTTGAACCGGTAGATTAGTGTTGAATACAAACATTTAAATTTTCAGAAAAGTTTTTTTGTTTGTATATATCCTTACTAACTATGGCAGGATATCGGCACGTGACCGCTTTTAATTTATCCTCCGGACTGCCTCTTAGGCGCGTCCAAACACCTAAAGTGTTTTTTTACTAGACGTGAGAGGACATCGGTACGTGACCGTTTTTAATTTGTCCTCCGGATTGCCTCTTGGGCGCATCCAAACACTTATAGTGTTTTTCATTAGATATGGAAGAACATCGGCACATGGCCGCTTTTAATTTGTCCTCTAGATTGCCTCTTGGGCCACAAATGTAATAACAATTGTGTCGCTTAATCAAAGTGAAAATTTCATTCATTCAGTTGTTCGATCCATTACATTGCTTTTCTACATAAAACATTTTTGGAGGTTGACTGCATGCCATGTTCTTGGTATCTCCCTTTCATCCATGGTTTCAAGCTTGTACAAACCATTCTGGTATGCTTCTTTTACCCCGTATGGACCTTCCCAGTTGGGACCCAACTTGCCAATCTTCTCAACCCTGCTGGCTTCATTTCGACGATAGACCAGATCACCTACTTCGAAAATGTAAGGCTTGACTCTCTTGTTGTAGTATTGTTCAACTTTTTTCTTGTATTTTGCTTCTTCAATGGTTGCGGTCTCTCGCCGCTCCTGTAACAAATCAAGGTTTAGCCAGAGGTCCTCCTCATTATTGTCCTCATTGAAAAGAAGTGTTCTTGAAGACGAGACTCCCTTTTCAGCTGGGATCACTACTTCACTCCCATATGTTAGGCTGAATGGGGTTTCCCATTGCTTGTCTTTAACATAGTTCTATGGGCCCACATCAAATGAGGTAGCTCATCAACCCACCCCGTCAAATTTCTCCCTAAGCGGGCTTTGATTCCATGCATTAAAGATTTATTGGCCCTTTCCACTAGACCATTGGCATGCGGATGAGCGACGGCGGTGTTCATTTGGTTGATTCCTCATTTTTCACACCATTTCCTCAATGTTCCCTCTACCAACTATTTTCCATTATTGGTCACAATAACTCTGGGTAGTCCGAACCTGCACCCAATATTTTGCCACGCAAACTTTTTTACCTCCTTCCCGGTCACCCATGCTAACGGTTTTGCTTCTATCAATTTTGTGACGTAATCGATGGCTACAATTACAAATTTCTCATTTCCTGGAGATCCATCAATTCGACCAAGGATGTCCATTCCCCACTGGTAAAAAGGCCACGGTGACATGATGGAGGTAAGCTTGGTTTTAGGTAGCCTTGGCACCAGTCCATGTATCTGACATGAATCACACTTGGATATTTCTTCCTATGTATCTTGGTGCATGGTGGGCCAATGATATGCTTGCCTTATAATTTTTGCCACTACCGACCTGGTTCCGGAGTGCATCCCACACGACCCTTCGTGGACTTCCCGAATGATGTAATTGGCTTGAACATGAACCACACATCTTAGCATTGGAGATAAGTAGGATTTTTTGAATACCACATCATTTTCTATCGTATACTGACTTATCTTCATTCTCATTGCCCTAGCTTCATTAGGGTCTTATGGCCATCCGCCATTCTCCAAACACTTCCGAATGGGTGTCATCCAACATTCTCCTTCTTCTTGCAATATGTCATTAACTTCTTGGGCGTCTTTTGACCGAGACTCTTGGATTTCCACTAGGATTTACTTGGTGAGGTGATGAAATGCAACCGAGGCGAGTTTGCTGACAGTTTATTGTTTTTAGTTTGGTGACGCTTAAAATTTAATCATTTGATACATGTAGCCGCAATGCGTGGGTACCCTGCTGGTATATACTTAAAAGAGTTCATGTGTCGATCTGTTTAATATTTACTCAACCTAAACACGACCCAATTATTAAACGGGTTATACAAGTTGACCTGTTTTTGACCCAAACCTATTTATCCTCAACCCATACCTGTTTAACTTCGTGTCAAGTTCGTTTCGTTTATCATGTCGTGTCAAAATTTGTCACCCATAACTTGGACCAATAGAAATACTTTGAGTTGAATACAATCAAATTTAATGTGCAGAGTTTGAAACACTTTGTTTTTTCTCAATATTTAGTTTGGATTTAATCGAGCTAGTTTTCGTGAAATTGAATAGTTAAAATGTTGATGGTAACACGTGTCGAAAAGAGTAAATCGACCCGTGTATTTGTCATTCCGAAACAGATTTTGCACAAAATATTCATCTTTCAAATATACATTCAACTATTCAAGCTATAGTTTATGATTTTAGTTAAAGTAGTGTACTATCTTATAATTGTTAAAATAAAAAGTGTTTTAGACCTTTTGAGCTACTAGTTTAATTAATATGACATCAATCATATTAAAAGAACATTAAATTTTGTTATTAATTGCATTTCTATGTTTGTTACAAGATTTATAAAAAAATGGTCTCATTGATTGAATTTAACCATATTTATTACCCTTATTAATTATAATAATTTGAAACCCTTGATTTAATTGAAAAAAAGTACTGTATTTTTTCTAAAAGTAACTAGATTTTACTTATATGTACTAACAATAATTAGGAGTTTTAAATTTTTTTATGCTGTATCACGTTTTAATTTATATAATGCAAGACAAGTGTGTATATTATATTAAGTTATAGTTACGGACACCAATTGGTTCATGGTATTTTTTAGGTAGTGTACGAGTTTAATGTTAAATATGTAGCATCGTATTTGTAATTTTTTATGTGACGTGATTGTATCTACTTTTTGTATAAGGTGATAGATACGTACCTCTATCTTCTTGTTGATGTATCATATTATTATTTTGTAAAATTTTGAATTTGTAGTTGTTTAGACTTGTAAAGATTATTATTTAGACATGATGTATCAAAACTTTGTTATGTATCAAGTCTACATAATATAAAGAATAAAAATATATAAAAAAATAAATATAAAGATGTATCAAGAAAAATGTCATTATCTAAAAGTTTGGTTAAATAAAAATTAAATATTGTTTAAAAGAATAAATAGCATTCTTTAAATGAAATTCGTTTTAGGTTTATTTATTAATTGTCATTTGACCAGATATTTGTTACATTAATACAAGGCATCTATTATTAAGTTCATTTAATACTAACAAATTAAATCTAAAAGTTCATAGTACTTTTTATTTTAATAATATTAAAAAGGTACACCATATTAACCTAACTCATAGTTTACTATATACTTAAAAAGCTAATAAATAAAATCATTTAGACATCTATAAAATACAAAACAAAATTATTTTATTTATATTTAGACATTGTGATTGTGATCACCTCTTACTAATAATCGTGTTAGTCAGATTCAGACCTAAAACATTTTAATGAAACAAACATCATCTTAATCTATTTTCGAAAATGGCTATTAATTTAGAACGTTTAAAAATAATAAACTGAATTATAATTTTGAGACAGATGTAGAACATGGTAGCACAATTATGGTAACAAACTTTTTGTTATTAAAATTTCAAAATCCGACATTGATAAAATCATAAACAACCAAAGTATTCGTCGTCACTCATGACCAATCATGCATTTTAGTCCATCCGTCTGGAAATGGAGCCCACCCTTGCCCGACATAAAATCCATCATCTCTAATTATCCATAAACATAGTCGCGCTTTCAAAGGTGACCCTTTTGCACAATGTGGGGCAACATGTTTATCGAACACATCAAGACTAGCGTTCTTTGTACCATTCCAATTGAAATCAGCATAGAAGACGGTACGTCCCAACCAGTTTTCGCAAAAGCTCCAGTTTTGATTTTGGTTCAACGCAAGAAAATGATCTCCCAGGTCGTCATCTTTTGATTTTACATGAACGTGGATTGGATCTTTGATCTGATTAAAGATATAGATGGTAAAAAATCAAGCAAACAGAACTTGAACTTTTTGGCATTAGCTGTTGAAGGTTTCGCTATTGGTGATGCATTTATCGTAAAAACAAGGAAAAGGAACAAGAAAATAATAGCATTAGTAATCCTCATAAGTGCGTTGTATGTGTATGTAAATACGTACCAAGAGTTATATAGAACAAAAAAGATTGTTCACCATCTTCAAATAAATATTAAAAAGATCAAAGACAATTAATACTAAAAATATTGTTTCGGTTTAACTTGTAACATGTTCCTAAAAAGTACCAAAGACAATTAATAGTATTAACTAAAAAAATATTGTTTCGGTTTAACTATGCATATTGTAGTTACTAACTTAACTAATACGGAGTAATAACTTATGCATGTTTTGTCAATTAAAAGTTTTTTCCAGGAATATTTTTTGATAAGACATGTTTTTCGTGATACTAACTTTACGAATAGTTTGAATTATTTTGAGTAATAACTTTATTGCATATTATTTTGCATTAAAGTGTCAAAGACAGAAATATTTGTAGACAAGCATATTAGTATTTACTGCACTAGGTACAATGAGTCATGCCTTGAGTTTCCGGCGAAAACTTGAAGCCAATCATATCGGGGTTCGCGTTTAGGGTCTCGCGTCATGAGGGTCACGCGACGTTTTCAGCTGAAATATTTGTTTGTGTTATAAGCATATCGTTGTGTTATACATATCCGTTTGTGTTATAAGCATGGGGGTCATGCATCCAAAATATTTGTTTGTGTTATAAGCATATCGTTGTGTTATACTAGTGGAAAAATCCGTTCGATCGACGGTTTTGACTTTTGATTGTCGTTAACTCTTTTTATTTGATAAATATTTTTTTGTAATGTTTGATTGACGGGTGTGACTACTTATTGTTGTCTAAACGACTTTTTAATTTGGTAAATAACTGTTTGTACTTTTTAGCATGATGGTCCTTCAATGCATTATCAGTCATGACTTTTAATTGTTGTTTAACTTTTTTATTCACGGTATTAATTGTTTCTAATTTTTCTGTTTGAGTAAATATTTGTTTGTGTTATAAGCATATCGTTGGTTATTTAGTGCTTCTTTTATATAATTATTTTTAATGCACGATTAGTCGACATGAACTTTATTTGATAAACTGCTTTTTTAGAAGTGATGGTAATTTTAACTTTCACCATAAAACATCAGTTAGTTAGTGTCTAGTCAAAGATTTAGAACTAAACTATTTCGTTCGCCATATCAATGTCTTAACTTGTTAATGTGTATTGACTATCTCAAGATAACACTTGTTTAATGTTTTATGGTTTTACTAAAGCTCATTCCTAAGAGTTGATAAATCTTGATCATCACCATCCGTTTATAATTTGCTATTTTGTTATCATTTGTGAAAATAATACAATGTGACCAACCTTTTCTTACTTTCATTATGGACCATCATGTTCCATAAAAGACTAAAATAATGATCAAGATACCGTCATAGAAATCTATCTTTATCATCCTACAGAATATCTTTAACAGTCATTTGCATTATATAAATTCAGATAAGAGAATTTAAGTCGTGTCTTCCTTTTTGGTTACTGGGCATCTTCATTTCCTTCAATATCCTCTTTCCTTCAAAATGACTCTAAAACTTACATGGTGTATCTTAAAACACTGTCTCTCCAACCTTGAAGTTTAACATATTAACTCTACTTAGTTTTTTGATAACATATTACTATGATTAAAAATAGTGAACTAAGGGTATGTATGGTGAACGAAGCCATACAACTCTTACCCAAAGTAGGGTCAGCAAGTCAGCAACGAAAAGATTGTTTTGTAATCCACTTGCCAGATCATTGATGGGTATAAACCTGTAGAAGTTCATTAAATTGTATGATTAAGCTAACACGTACTGTACAATATAAATCACCCATTTTGTTATTTCCTCCATAAAATTTCTGTCATCCATTATGGCTTGATCATAATGATGTCAACCAAATGATTTGTAGTAGTATCGCCACATCTGAACATATGCTCTCCAATACTGAGTTCCGACCATAGTGGCTTAAAAAATCTCTCATACTCTCGTGCTTTAGTATCTTCCATTGGTTCACACATTGTGATACGATCATCCCTCGTTCTCCACTTTCTCTCAAAGCTCATTAAGAATGCTTGTCTCATACTTCTTCAACATCTACACAGAATTCACTTCAGATTCTTTCAAACCCTCTGTTATTCCTCCTATTTGCTCTGTTGTAATCTCTGCTTTAGAACCAAATGCTATGTAATCCACAATCTATCTCATGAACTTAATATATGGGCACACATATAAACAAAGGGTTACGGTAAGTGTAAACTCAGTAGCTCATGAACTTATGCGGATAATCTAAAATAAGCAGGTTGTTTTATTTATGCACGCACAACAACTTATTTTCTCTAAAAATAATTATCTCAAAACACCCTATAAAAGAAACATATCAAATCAGCTCACTATAAACCCGTCTAACATGTCTAGCGAGCATTGACCTGAATTGCAACAACATTTGTTTGAGCTTTCATAGTCCAAATAGAATCACATATGAAGATAACTATGTTATCAATCTGTTGAGTCATTGTATGAACTGGCATAACAGGGAAAGCTTCAAACTGCAATTTATTTAGTATCATTGTGTCGATGTTCTAAGATTGTTTTTACTTCAAGCAAATTTTTTTTTTTGGCGATCAGAATAGACCACACGCTAGCCTATAAATATATACCTAGCCTATTGCAGCTTCGATATAACATTCTTCGATCATTTTCTGCGAGCAATAGTAGTGTAAAGACTGAACTCAACTCATTATATTTTTTTAGCTTATTTTTGTTTTTAAACTTTATTAAGTTCAAGCTTAATTTAGTACATATAACTCTGACTTATATGTACCACTTTGAAAACTGATCAACAATATTGTAGCTAAAAGCCAATGACATGATTCTCTTCATAAAGAAAATGGCACTCTCATTATCAATAAGGGCATTCATGATATTTCAAGATGCAATTCAGCTTTGGAGCTACTAAAAGTCTGCACAAATGTTCTTGAAGAATTGGATTTTGTCCTTTTCCAAACTAAATCTTTATTTACGAGTATTTTAGATAAATCAGCAAATACTTTGAAGTTTTCTTGGTCTATGCGTGAAGTTAAACACTATAATTTTCTCAGTCAATCTCTATGTACTGGTATATTTGGACCTGAGATGAATATTCCACCACGTGGATCAACTATCACCGAAACATATGGATGAATGAATAATTTGCTTTCCTATTCCCATAAAGAATATACAATATATATAGTTACAGAGATAGGGCTTGAGCCCAAGACTAATTCTACACATTAATGATACAGCTATACAACATGAATGTAAATATAGTTATCCTAAAAATAGGACACACTTAGAACACATGCTAAATATATGTCGGTTAATACGCGCCCGCAGTTTGAGCGGGAGGAAGCCGGACACTCAAACTGGATCTGAATTCTTCAAATAATGCCGAAGGCAAACCTTTGGTGAAGATATCGGCAAACTGGTAGCGAGAGGGTACGTGAAGAACGCGCACCTGTCCAGCAGTAACCATATCTCGAACAAAATG
Organism: Glebionis coronaria; assembly: GCA_025667525.1. Classification (NCBI taxonomy): domain Eukaryota; kingdom Viridiplantae; phylum Streptophyta; class Magnoliopsida; order Asterales; family Asteraceae; genus Glebionis; species Glebionis coronaria. The sequence continues at coordinate 2,943,269 of CM046875.1, forward strand.
GATGTCTATTTCAATATGCTTCGTCCGCTGATGTTGAACAGGATTAGCAGATAAGTAGATGGCACTCACGTTGTCACAATATACCAGAGTTAGCACATGAAAAAGTAGAATGAAGCTCACGGAGAAGATTACGAATCCAAGCAGTCTCAGCAACAACGTTAGCAATACCCCTATATTCCGCTTCAGCACTGGATCAAGAAATGATGTGCTGACGTTTGGATGACAAGGAAAAAAGATTGTCACCTAAAAAACACAATAACTAGAAGTAGACCGTCTAGTCGAGGGGCAACCGGCCCAATCAGCATCCGTATAGCCAACAAGAGATGTAGTGGAGGATGCAAATAAATGTAAACCAAAGTCCAATGTCCCAAAGAAACGTAAGATGCGTTTGAGAGCCACAAAATGCGGTTCCCGAGGATCATGCATATACAAACATACCTGCTGAACTGCATAAGATAGGCCTGGTCGTGTAAAGGTGAGATATTGGAGGCCACCTTCAAGACTGCGATACAAAGTAGGATCCTGGACCGGAACTCCTTCGGGACCCAATTTAGATTCGGTGTCAACTGGAGTCCGAGAGGGGTTACAGTTATCCATATGAGCACGCTCAAGTAGCTGAGAGGCATACTGTCGTTGGGATAAAAATAGACTTGTGGATTGACGGGTTGCTGATATACCAAGAAAGTAGTTAAGTGCACCTAGATCGGTCATATCAAACTCATTATGGAGTGAACTAATAATCTGCTGCAGAAGAGTATGAGATGAAGCTGTAAGAACAATATCGTTCACATAAATGAGTAAGTAAGCAACCTCAGAACCCTGTAGACAAATAAACAATGAAGAATCACATCGGCTATGATAAAATCCAACCCTTGTGGCGTAGCGAGCAAACCTCTGAAACCATGCACGAGGTGCTTGTTTCAGACCATATTGAGACTTCTACAAATGACGCACATGCTGAGGATACCGAAAATCAATAAAACCAGGAGGCTGATGCATGTAGATAGTCTCAGACAATTTACCGTTAAGAAATGCATTCTTAACATGAAGCTGATGAATAGGCCAGTTGTGGGAGAGCGCAAGACTAAGGACAGTACGAATAGTGGTTGGTTTAACAACTGGGCTAAAAGTCTCATCTACATCACTACCAAGTTGCTGACTGCTTCCATTAGAAACCAAGCAAGCCTTATAGCGGCTCAAAGTCCCATTAGCATGAAACTTATGCTTAAATAGCCATATAGAGCGAACCAAATTAACACCTGCAGGCCTTGGCACAAGAGTCCAAATACTATTTTTAATTAACGCATTATACTCATCATACATAGCATTATGCCATTGAAAATTTTTAGGGCGTTAGAGGGGTTTTTTGGAATAGGGGACATAGAGACAGTGTTAAGAGACAAACGAACAACATGTTGTGTAATACCGAGTTGTGACCGTGTGACCATGCGGTGAGTACGAGGTGGGTCATTTACAATGTTTGGTTGAATATGGGAATGTTGAGAGGTTGTGTTGGTGGGTTTGTGAGCGGGAGTACTATTTGGAATAGATTGGGTTGGTGATGTTGGGTCGAGAGGTAGGGGTATGTTGGTTAGGTGATAGGGTGGTGAAGAGGAGGAGAAGTAGGCGGTATGGGAGGGGTGGTTTCAGTGAGAGTACTTTGGGTGGGAGATGTAGTATTATTTGGAGAAGTATGTGAAGATGATATGGAGGTAAGGAGAGGGGAGGTTGTTGAGTCAAGAAAGGTGTAGGATGGTGGTGAGGATGGTGTCATGGAGCGGTAAGGGAATTGGGTTTCGTCAAAAGTAACCTGCCTAGACAAAATGATTTTATTTGTCTCGAGATTGAGACATCGAAAACCACGGTGATAGGCGGGATATCCTAAAAAGATAAATGGGGTTGCTCGTGGTGAAAGCTTGTGTGGAGAATGGATGTGAGGGTAGCAAAGACACCCAAAAACGTGAACGGTAGAGTAATTGGGTTGTTTGTTGAAAAGGCGGGTAAAAGTTACTTCGTTTTGTATAGCGGAAGATGGTAATAGGTTTTGGAGGTATGTGGCCATGTGGAGAGCTTCGACCCAAAAGGTAGGAGGGAGATGTGCTTGGAAAAGAAGGGTACGAATGATATTATTGATTGTTCTAATCATGCGTTCTGCCTTTCCATTTTGTTGGGAGGTTTTTGGGCAAGAAAACCGAAGTTGGATACCATTTTTGGCAAATAGGGTATGAAGGCGATTATTGTCTAACTCACCACCATGATCACATTGAAAGCTTTTTATTTCACATTTAAATTGGTTTTTGACATACGTACGAAAGTGTAAGAATTTGTCAAACATGTCAGATTTGGAACGAAGAGGATAGATCCAAAGATAGTGAGAAAAGTGATCAAGAAATAAGACATAATATTTAAAATCACTATAACTAACAATGGGAGATGTCTATAAATCGGAATGAACAATATCAAAACAACGTTCAACAATAGAATCCAAACTTTGAAAAAGAATCTTTACATGCTTGCCAAGCTGACACGCATGACAAAGATGCTTAGACTTGTCTTTATTACATGAAATAAAATGACGAGAAACAAGAGAACGTAGCACTTCATCACCCGGATGGCCAAGGCGTTGATGCCATGTAGGTGCACTAGTGGAGATAAAAGCAGAGGGATGGTTGACGGCTTGGTAAATGGATAAAGATCACCCGAGCTGTCACATCGAAGGAGGATATGACGAGTCATGAAGTCCTTCACAGAAAAACCAAATGCGTCAAATTCAATAATACAATTATCGTCTCTAGTAAACTGACACACATAAATGAGATTTTTAATTATATTCGGGGTGACAGGGACATTATGAAGGTGAAGAGTTCGATGAGTAGATGGAATAATGTTATGGCTCGTGTTGATGACGGGAATAGAGTTACCGTTACCAGCATGGACAGATGGAAATAAGCGTTTATAAAATATAGTACTTAAATTACTTGCATTAAAATTTAAATGAGATGATGCACCTGTATCCATGTGCCAAGTCAGATCCTATAGATTCATGATACTAAAAGCACTCGGAAGCGTAGTTGCTTGTGACCCGTACTGTATTAGAACCGGACCAAGTATGCCATGACTGTTTGGTGAAAAAGCTGTATATGAACTGTACTGTTGTGGTGCAACATGTGGACCTTGGGCAGACGTGGCATGTTGGAGCAAGCCATATTGAATGGGATGATTATTGGTAATGGGTTGTGGGGGATAGTGGGCCAAAGGATTTTGTTGGGCTTGGCGGTTGGTGTAGGAACCTGGTGGGGCAGAAGAAGCCCAATGCAGATTGGTTTGTTGTCGCATGTTTCTGCCATTATTAGTATTCCCAGAACCAGTACTTCGAGTACTTAAGCCAGGTCGATTACGATGATCATGGATAAATCTACACTTATTACCAATCCTACACACCCCTTTGTTGAAGTGATTACAAATTTGAGTAACAGTAGATGAATAATTTGCTTGCCCATTGATGCCATATAGTTTACTGTTCAGATCAAATTATCCTCTATTGATCTAAATAATCACTAATAATACAAACAACGTTCATAGAAAAAAAATTCACAAACAAAGATTAAGAAAACTTTATGTGTAATATTAAACCCACATGGGTAGCACCACGTTCATAGTACCACTGGTAAGAACACAAAAAGATCAGAAGTTTTATTTTTGAGATTCAACTTGAATAAAGAAATTTTAAAGACCTATCTACCTCAAAATAGGAATGGAAGTTTAGACGCAAAAGGAAACGCCTAAGGAAAATTGCTTGTTGACTACGAGCAAGCCTGCTGCTACGTAGTATTGTGTATGACGAATTTAATTTTTTGTTATATTCCTGTAGAAAAGGGAAACATCAAATAAATATGATGAAATTCACCTCTCGTTACTGTTCAATTCAAGCCTGATGCTTTCTCTAAAGTAAATGAGAAAATATGTTATGAAGAAACGGGTCAAATTGGTCTTTTGGGTCAAAGGGGTGGAAAGACAAAATAGCAGCCATGTTACCTCAGCTATCTGTTCGGGTTTGTGATAACCCGAACCCAAGGTCATTATTTAATCCTATATTATGAATATTTTTGAAATTTTTGATAAGCTTGAATGCTATGACGGTTGGTGGTTTAATTTCAAATCGATGTTGGAAGTCTTATTTTTTTCCTTTTTTACTAATTCAGAGGACTATTAGTGATTACGATATTGACGGATGCCCGATATTTTACGTTTTATTATTTATTGTTTCGATATTTATATTTTTGACGTTTTATTTGTAATTGCGTATTAAGTCGTACCGGGACTATATTAATATCAAATTTAAGTGTGTTTTATTTTTGAGAAGTATTTTTATGAAACCCGAGTCTTGTAAATATTTTCAAAATTCACTAATATACATTTTCTACCCTTTAAACTATTAAATTTCATTTTGGTCCAAAAGTATGCAAGAATGGTAAAAATTACCCCTCCACCACAACTATAAATAATTTTTCCTCTATCTACAACGCATACAAAATAATTATATAAAATTTTCAACCACTTTTTCTCTCTTTCTTGTGGTAGCCGTCCAAAAACACAAACAAAAACCCTTTTGATTTTGAGAATTTACTTTGAGTCAATTGAAACTAAACAATATCCCATCTAGGAAATTTGATGGTGATCATTTTGGTATAATTTTTATACACATGCAACAAGCTTTATTTTTTCATATGATCCATGGTGATTTGATCTATTTTTATTAAGTGGGTATGTTGTTAGTGTTGTTATATTTGATTTTTGAGTATTGCATGTTTGAATTTTTGAAAAGGATTATTTGAAGAATGATCATGCAATGGTGTTATAGGTGTGATAAGTTGCTTAGGATGATTGTGGTGTAATATTAGGAGTATGAGATTGATTAAAATAGGCTGAAAATTTGATTTAGTGGGTTTTTTAGAGAGATAGTTAATGCAATAATGACTAAAAACGTTACTTGCATTTTTCGGTCTCGCTTAGTTTTGATTACGACAATATGTAAAAACAAGCATTTACGAAAACAATGAAAAACGAATTCTTGAGTTCAAGTATTTTTCATTTTACCCATTTTCACTTAAGGTATGGATAAACAAGTACTAACCTTAATCAAGTGATCAAGTGATTTAATCTTTTCTTAAAACTCACTTTATATAAAATGTGACAAGTTTTTATTAAACTTTATTTTTAAGAAAATGTTTTATTTAATTGATTATTTGAAATTTGAAAATGGCATATTCTTATTTGGTTAAGAATATCCTTTCATGATATTTTTTATACCCAGATAAGACCTCCACCACTAAAGGACAAAAAGGAGCGGATTCTAGTCCGGCGGTACCTTAGCGCCTAGGCGGTACCTTATCGATAAGTTACCGCGGGCTAAGATAAGGTACCGCGGGCAGATATAGCCGTTGGCTCCTTTGTCCTATAAATAGTGGACCATTCTCAGCTTTTCACCTCACCTCTTTTGCACATTTATTTCCAGATTCAAACCCCTTCTTTAATCACTCAAATCTTTGATCATTTGTTTGATTATTACTTGTGTAAGAAGTGAATCTTGTTCTTCCATCCCTTCCTCTCCAAGTGCAAAGAGAAGAACACTATCCTAGTGAAGTGTTGAGTCCACCACCAAAGATCCATTGAAGATCTAATTTTATACACTTGTAGTTGTGTCATAGTTGTGAAGATCCAAGTAGTTGTGTCTATTTGGAAGTTGTGTATGTACTAAGTATAGTTGTGAAGATTGGTCCTAGCTACGATTAGGGCTCGACTTTTAGCTTAGAGTCGGAAATTGGTTAAGCGACGTGTACGGTTTTCTCCACCATAAGGAGCTTGTTGTGTAGTGAACTCTCGAGTAAGGAGTACTCGAGGAGTGGAGTAGGAACGAGGAGTGAGCTTCGTTGCCGAACCACTATAAATCCTTGGTGTTCGGTTTGATCTTTCTTTACCCTTAACTCTTTACATTCTTTATTCTTTATGCATATACATGTGTTAGTACTAGATTAGTTACACTATCATTCTTTATTCTTTGTGGATATATTTTTGTTAGTATTAGTTTAGTTACATTATCATTTTTCATATTGTGCATAAGAAGATTTCACATATTTCCTCAAGCCTAAGTTTTTGTAAAAGGATTTTTGGAAACCACATTTTAACAAGTAAATATAAGAAACTATTCAACCCCCCCCCCATCTAGTTTCTACAATTGGTATCAGAGCGGGTTGCTCAAGAATTTTTAAAGTATATTGTATTTTAAAACTTGAATCGATCTATGGATTCCAAGAAGTACCTAGAAGGGCAATCTATGCAAAGACCACCACTTTTTGAAACCGATAGTTTTATTTATTAGAAAAATAGATTTGTAACTTATGTGAAATCAAAAGATTTAGATCTTTGGCATGTTATTACCAATGGTGACTTTTTACCCTTTCAATTTAATGAAGTTTCTAAAATAAAAGAATTGGTCACTTTTGACAAAGCTAATGATGATACTAAAAAGAAACTTTCAAAAAATAATGAGGCTAAAATGGTGATTTATAATGCTTTGCCTAAGAAAGAGTATGAAAGAATTTTTATGTGTGAAACCGCTAAAGATATTTGGAACACTCTTTTAGTAACCCACCAAGGTAATAGCCAAGTCAAAGAAAGCAAAATCGATCTTTTTGTCCAACAATATGAACAATTTGTCATCTTAGAAGATGAAACTACTAATAGTGCATTTGCTAGGTTTAACACCATTATTACTAGTCTAAAAGCACTTGATGAAGGTTTTTCTAGCAAGAACAATGTTAGGAAGTTTCTAAGGGCCTTACATCCAAAGTGGAGAGCAAAAGTCACGGCGTTTGAAGAGTCGAAAGATCTCTCAACTTTATCACTCGATGAACTCATAGGAAACTTGAAGGTTCATGAGATGATAATTTTGAAGGACTCGGAATTAGTGAAAACCAAGAGTGAAAGGAAATCTCTGGCATTTAAAGCCAAGAAGGCACAAAGTGACCATGATAGTTCCTCGGAAAGTGATGACGAGGAGTATGCATTGGCGGTGAGAGATTTCAAGAAGTTCTTCAAGAGACGAGGTCAACACGTTAGGCAACCCAACTATGACAAGAAACCATTGTCAAAGAATCGGTTTGTCAAGAACGAAAAAGGTGATAGGAATTGCTTTAGATGTGGTGATCCAAATCACTTCATTGGTGATTGTCCAAAGCCCGCTCGTGATAAGAACCATACGTCATTCGTTAGTGGCGCTTGGAGCGATAGCGGTGAAGATGATGATGACAACCCCAAAGAGGAGAAATGTCTTATGGCTCACACTTCTAAAGAGGTACATTCCGAAACCGAATATTATAGCAATGATAGTTCCACTTTAGATGATATTGAATTTGAAGGCAAATATGATAGCTTACACAAACTTAATCTTAAATTCATAGAAAAGAATAAAACCTTAAAATCAACCAAAACTAAGCTTGAAAATGAGATCAATGAACTTAGGGAGAAATTGGCTAAACTTGAGAAAAACAAAGAGGTTGATTTAGGTTGCTTAAGTTGTGAGAAACTTAGATTAGAGAACGAAGATCTCAAGAGCACCTCCATTAAATTGGAAAAGTTCATGAAAGGTACTAGTGCTCTTGATGATATGTTAAACAAACAAGTTCATTCTAAGGAAAGACTTGGTCTAGGTTTTAACTCAAATAAAGCCTCAACTAGTGAACCAAAACAAGTCAGGTTTTCACAAAAAACGCCCACTGGACGCGGTTCTAAACTGTATGGCGCGGTTTCTTTATCACTATGGAACCGCCGCCATAGATAAGGTACCGCGGCCAGAAGATGAATTTTGTGAAAATCCTGAACTTTCTGAAAAGTCTAAGTTAGATGAAAAACTAAAGCATCTTACTGTTAATAAGGTACAATTACCTCTTCTTGACGACAATGCTATTGGTAAGTTCTACAAGCCTTTAAGTAAACCTCTCATGGGAAATAGAAGTTTATCTAGACTATCCTCTACTCCACCTAGAGTACGGACTGAGTCTAAGCCTAGAAGTAGAACGACAACGCCTAGAAGAGATAATCAAAACAACTCACGACCTAGAAGTAAAACTCCAACACCTAGAAGGAATAATAATAACTCTAAACCTAGATCAAACACACCTAGGAGAAGTAATAAACAACAAAATGGTTATATGAATTACTACCCTCCTTCATTTTGTTCTCCATGGGGAATCCCCTCCTCATTCATGCATCCCAACAAAATGCAAGGGATGTTTGGAACTAACAATTTTGGACCCATGAGATATTGGGGACCAAATGTTTGATCTTGTGTGTTGTTACCTAGATATGCTTGGGAATTGATTTGGAGCCCGATGAGTAGATTAAGGATAGTGGATGTTCTAAACACATGACGGGTAATCGAAGTTTGTTCTCGCATTACAAAGCATATGATGGAGGTAACGTCACATTCGCTAGTAGTCTACGTGGTAATATCATTGGCAAAGGTACGGTTTCTCTTGACTCCATGACCATTGAAAATGTTGAGCACGTAGATAACTTAGGTTTTAACCTTTTAAGTATAGGTCAAATTTGTAATAATAAGTGTAAGGTAATCTTTTCGGAACATGACAGTGAAATCGTAAAAGATGGAAAAGTCATTGGAAAAGGTGTTAGAAAGCATGGGCTTTATGTCATGAAGGTTAATAAGAAGTCAAAAGACAACATATGTCTTGTGACTATAGATGATAGTTCTACTCCTTGGCATAGGAGATTAGGTCACGCTAATATGCGTTTAATTCAATCTTTAGTCTCTAAGGAGTTGGTAAGACACCTCCCCAAGATTAAGTTTGATAGTCACTTTTGTGATGCTTGCAAAGTTGGAAAGCAAGTTCACTCAAGTCAAAAAGCCAAGAATTTGTTTTCGACCTCTCGGTGCTTAGAGCTCCTACATATGGATCTCTTTGGACCTTCCGCCATATGGAGTTATGGAGGTAACCTTTATACCCTAGTTATAGTTGATGACTATTCTAGATTCACTTGGACTAGATTTTTGGCATCTAAGAATGAAGCTTTCGATCACTTCGAAATATTTAGTCAAAGAATTCAAAATCAACTAGGATGTTCAATTGTTTCTATTAGGATGGATCATGGTAGGGAATTTGATAATGAAGTGCAATTTGGTGCATTTTGTGAAGCTCATGGTATTACCCATAACTTCTCGGCTCCTCACACTCCACAATCAAATGGGGTAGTTGAAAGGAAGAATAGGACTCTCCAAGAGATGAGTAGGACGATCTTAAACGAGCAGTCTTTGCCTCAAAAGTTATGGTGCAATGTCGTGGACACATCGACTTATATTCTCAACCGAATTCTTATTCGACCTTTCCTAGGAAAGACCCCCTATGAGATTCTTAAAGGTAAGAAACCCTCATTAGAATACTTTAGGGTGTTTGGAAGCAAGTGCTTTATCCTCAACACCAAAGACTACCTTACCAAGTTTGACCCAAAGTCTTACGAAGGTATCCTTTTAGGTTATTCCCAAACTAGTAAAGCCTACTTAGTCCTAAATAGAACCACAGGGGTTATTAAAGAATCACTCAACGTAACCTTTGATGAAACCCCTCCTTCACCCAAGATACCACCATTGGTTGATGATGACTTGGATGAATTAGAAGTAGTTAAAGCCAAAGAGGTTAGAAAAATAGGAGTTGAAGACCTTAGTGTTGAAAAGGAAGTAAACATTAAGGAGTCTAGGGATCATACTCTCAATAATGTCATTGGTGACTTAAATCAAAGGACCCTAAGATCTCAAGTCCAAAACCAAAGCAACTTCTTTTGTTTTGTCTCCTTGATTGAACCAAAGAAAGTTAAAGAAGCTTTGACGGATGAGAGTTGGGTCATTGTGATGCAAGAAGAATTGAATCAATTCTTTGCCAATGATGATTGGGAACTTATTCCTCCACCTAGAAGTTCTACCATTATAGGAACCAAATGGGTATTTAGGAATAAGCTAGATGAGAATGGTGTTGTGTCTCGTAACAAGGCTACACTTGTAGCTCAAGGCTATAATCAACAAGAAGGGATTGATTATGACGAGACATATGCACCGGTAGCTAGATTAGAATCTATTAGAATCCTTTTAGCCTACGCTTGTGCTTTAGATTTTAAGCTTTAACAAATGGATGTAAAGAGTGCATTTCTTAACGGTTTGATCAATGAGGTATATGTGGCTCAACCTCCTAGCTTCATTGATTTTGAGAAACCGGACCATGTTTACAAGCTTAAGAAAGCACTTTATGGACTCAAACAAGCAACCAAAGCTTGGTATGATAGACTTAAAGCGTTTCTTGTTAAACATGAGTATACCATGGGAATGGTAGACAATACACTCTTTACAAAGAAGAAAGGTCCTCACCTCATAATCGTACAAATATATGTTGATGACATTATATTTGGCTTAACTTGTCAAGAATTGTGTGATGAATTTGCCAAAATCATGCATGATGAGTTTGAAATGAGTATGATGGGAGAACTTAACTTCTTTTTAGGACACCAAATTAAACAAATGGACGATGGTATTTTCTTTAGTCAATCTAAGTACGCTAAAGAAATGCTAAAGAAATTTGGATTAGAAGAATCTAGACCAATGAAGACCCCTATGGCCTCAGATACTAAACTCACCGTAGATGATGATTGTGAGTCGGTAGACAACACCAAATATAGAGGTATGATTGGTAGTTTGTTGTACCTAACGGCAAGTCGACCGGATATCATGTTTAGTGTTTGCCTTTGTGCTCGCTTCCAAGAGGCTCCCAAAACCTCTCACCTTGAAGCGGTTAAGCGTATCTTCCGATACATTAAAGGCACTATACATTTAGGATTATGGTATCCTAAAGGGACCAGCGTAGAAACCATTGTCTACGCGGACTCGGATCATGCGGGAGACTATGTGGACCGGAAAAGCACTAGTGGAGTTTGTACCTTCATGGGTTGTTGTTTAACTTCTTGGTTCTCCAAGAAACAAACCGCTCTTGCGATATCCACCACGGAAGCCGAGTATGTGAGTGCCAGAAAAGCATGCCAACAAGCTCTATGGATGAAGCAAGCGCTTGTTGATTACGGGATTTCTCTTGATGATGTTCCCATCATGTGCGATAATAAAGGCGCTATAGACCTAAGCAAGAATCCCGTGCAACATTCGCGAACCAAACAAGTAGAAATTAGACACTATTTCCTTAGGGATAGTGTTCAAAAGGGGAACATTACTATTGAAAAGGTGCCCTCCGAGGACAACTTAGCCGATATCTTCACTAAGCCACTTAAGAGGGAACCTTTTAATTACTTGCGTCTAGGTCTAGGATTAATGGAACATCTTCCTTAAATTCTTTTCTTCTTGTGTTTTTTCTTTTACCACTTTGAGTCCTTGAGTCTTTTAAACTCCTTTTGAAAAATCTTCTCCTCTCCTTTTCAAAACTCTCAAAGTCTCTATCGAAAATGGTTTAGAAATTCGTTTGACATTGTTAATTCAATCTACAAACGATTTTTCATAGATTCTCGCTATTAATCTAGAGCTTACATAATTCATATGTATGATTCTCTCAAACATAGCAAGAACAAGATTGAATCATGGAGGATCATTGTGTCATGACTTAAGGTCTTGTCTTACACACCTCCTACATCGATTTTTTAATCCATCTATTTTGGTCAAATCTCTATTTGGTAAGTTTGCATATGTTTTCTTTATCTATCTTTGCTTTTAAGCATATCCCTATGATAAGTTAGACTAGAAAAATAAGATTTGCTGAAAATCTTCCTCCAAACACCAAACCCTACTTCTACAGGCGGTTCCATATGTGAACCGCGGTACCTTATTGATAAGGTACCGCCACCCTAGATAAGGAACCGCCTACAGTGGCCTTCCTTTTTTGGGTTGTTTTCTGAAACTCCAGATTTGCTCCAACATTTTTGAGAATCTTTGTTTCAAACCCTTTGACCACCCCAAAAATACCCTAAGCCTTCCCTATTTAAACCATAAGCATTTTGCATTACTTCACATCAAAAATGTCTTATTCTCCCAATGAAAGCCTTTAATCTCCTCCTTTTTCTCAAATTGCTTTCAATCCAAACCCACCCAAGAACACTCTTAATCACATTTCTCCTTCCAAGAATGTTGATTGTGGAACATCAATTCTTCCACCATCGCCCTTTAGTGTTCTTCCTCCTTCTCATGATAATGTCATGCACCATGGAACATATTGTCATTGTTGTCAATATCAACATATTGCTATGCCACACATCTATGAGGAGTTGAGTTACATCAAGAGTCTCTTAATCAAGCCTCCTCTTCACTTTGATTATGAGATCTCCAACAAGCCACCACCACCACCCTCTGCTATTACCTTGTCTTTCATATAAGCATTGGTTGCTTATCCACAAGACACCAAATTCAAGCAAATCTTAGAATTCTAGAATAACTAGGATTAGATTTATGCTTTTGGCTTGTTTCTTTTTCCATACTTCTTTGTATGATGTTCTTTAAGTAACCTATCTTGGATCTTTGTCTTTGTGTTTTCTTCTCTTTTAATTTTTTTTGACCTATTGCTATATATTGTTGGTTGTTTCTTTTGTTCAACTAACCCTTCTATGTAGCTTGTCACCATATCTCGATTCCTCGATGCCCCAAGCTAGGGGAGTAAGCATCAAGGGGGAGTCTTTCCAAAGTCCGTTTCTTCAACACCGGCTTACGCAACCTTTTTGCTTCGACAAAGGGGGATAAATGAATAATCTCGTCTTCGAAAATCTTGTTTTTGTGTGATTGAGTTTATGTATTGTCGGAATCAAAAAGTGGGAGATTGTTAATGCAATAATGACTAAAAACGTTACTTGAATTTTTCGGTCTCACTTAGTTTTGATTACGACAATATGTAAAAACAAGCATTTACGAAAACAATGAAAAACGAATTCTTGAGTTCAAGTATTTTTCATTTTACCCATTTTCACTTAAGGTACGGATAAACAAGTACTAACCTTAATCAAGTGATCAAGTGATTTAATCTTTTCTTAAAACTCACTTTTTATTAAATGTGACAAGTTTTTATTAAACTTTATTTTTAAGAAAATGTTTTATTAAATTAATTATTTGAAATTTGAAAATGGCATATTCTTATTTGGTTAAGAATATCCTTTCAGGATATTTTTTATACCCAGATAAGACCTCCACCACTAAAGGACAAAAAGGAGCGGAGTCTAGTCCGGCGGTACCTTAGCGCCTAGGCGGTATCTTATCGATAAGGTACCACGGCTAAGATAAGGTACCGCAGGCAGATATAGCTGTTGGCTCCTTTGTCCTATAAATAGTGGACCATTCTCAGCTTTTCACCTCACCTCTTTTGCACATTTATTTCCAGATTCAAACCCCTTCTTTAATCACTCAAATCTTTGATCATTTGTTTGATTATTACTTGTTTAAGAAGAGAATCTTGTTCTTCCATCCCTTCCTCTCCAAGTGCAAAGAGAAGAACACTATCCTAGTGAAGTGTTGAGTCCACCACCAAAGATCCATTGAAGATCTAATTTTATACACTTGTAGTTGTGTCATAGTTGTGAAAATCCAAGTAGTTGTGTCTATTTGGAAGTTGTGTATGTACTAAGTATAGTTGTGTAGATTGGTCCTAGCTACGATTAGGGCTCGACTTTTAGCTTAGAGTAGGAAATTGGTTAAGCGACGTGTATGATTTTCTCCACCATAAGGAGCTTGTTATGTAGTGAACTCTCGAGTAAGGAGTACTCGAGGAGTGGAGTAGGAACGAGGAGTGAGCTTCGTTGCCGAACCACTATAAATCCTTGGTGTTCGGTTTGATCTTTCTTTATCCTTAACTCTATACATTCTTTATTCTTTATGCATATACATGTGTTAGTACTAGATTAGTTACACTATCATTCTTTATTCTTTGTGGATATATTTTTGTTAGTATTAGTTTAGTTACACTATCATTGTTCATATTGTGCATAAGAAGATTTCACATATTTCCTCAAGCCTAAGTTTTTGAAAAAGGATTTTTGGAAACCACATTTTAACAAGTAAATATAAGAAACTATTCAACCCCCCCCCCCTTCTAGTTTCTACAAAGATGTTTTAGATCAGTAGGTTGTAAGGCAATTTTGGAAATCTTATGTCTAGTTTGACGTTGATATGATAGTATTATGTTGTAGATTTTTCATTAGCTGCGTTTTGATATAAAGTAGAGCTTCTAACTCCAAACGAGAAAGAAGTTATGCTAGTTTGATTATTCGTGTACCGGGAGACGAGTATCGACACAATCCGAAGTTGTTGTCGATATTTGGATCGAATCTCGGGGACTATAAAGTGAGTTGTAAAAAAATGGTCAAGGTCTGATGTTAGGTTCTAAACCTAGGGTTGTGAGTCTATTTTCGAACTCAAGTGTCGATTTGTAAACGAGATTGTTTAGAATGGTCAAAATGGTTTTATGAGTTGAAGGCATAAAACTGTCCGGTTTTTGTAACTCAAAGATGTGTCGGGCAGAAGGTTAAGGAAGTAAAAACTTTTGTTGGGATTTTAAGATGACTTTCTATAGATAGTAAGTGAGTTCCTCAAATGGTTTCCTAAACTTTTGAAGTGTCTAAGTATAGGAAATGGACTTGTACATTTGGTATGTACCGGCAGATTTTTATCAAGTGCATTGTCTAATAAAGTAAACATATATAAGGAAGTAATAGTGTCACTTGTATGGTTTTTCTTTTGAGTTAATCAGGGTTTTGTATTTTTAATTTTGTGTTATTAAGTATGGATTATACTTGAGTCTATTTATTAACGAACGCACCTTATTTGGTAGGTTGCGGTTTTCGTATTTATCGGGCATCAACTATCGTTGAAGATCGTCTTGCTACTGCTATTACTCAAGGTGAGTCTATAGCCTCGCTTTTGTACAAGTTGTTTTGAATGATTTTAAAACCCGCAAGGGGGATACATGCTATTTGAAAATAAATGGAACACAAGTCATGAATAACTGTTTGGACCCGTATGTTGCCTTTGGACCCGAATGTTGCCTGAATTGTGTTGAGTACCTAGTTGTAGAAGGCCCTAATTTCATGAACCGTTAATTATTGTCTTGCCCTTGTGTGGGTTGGAAATATCCGCATAAACAATTGGTAGTACTATCGGGGTTGACACCCCTATCCGAGACGAGAGTTAGTACGTTGAGTGCGCTGCTCGGACGGATAACTTGAATAAGAGACAAGGTAAAATTTACAACGATTACCATAAGAGGGGAAATGGTTTCACTGTTATCATGTCGGCCTTTTGGCGGATTATTGGTCATAACGTATCAGTTTCATGAGCTTAAACATAATTGTATAGCTTATGCTATAAGATCAAATGCCTGAATAATAGATTGTATGCGCACAATTCTATTAAATCATTATGATTGATTTTTCTCTTGTGTTCAAATGTGATTTGATAAACCTATAGACTTGCTCAACCATTGTGTTGATGATTTTAAGCATGTATTTCAGGTGATTGAAGTTGATAGATGGCGAAGCTTGCTGGAGAAGGATTGCGGGTTGCTTTTGTGGTGATTGGGTCTAAAAGTGTTTCCTTTCCCTTTTGTCATAAAAGTAATAATGTATGGTCATGTATTTTGATAAACATTGTTCGTTGATTGGTTGAGATTTTTGAGGGACCTAAATGCTACTCTGATATTTCTAAACTTGTTTTATTTGGGAACGAAGGTTTTAGACAATTTATAAATTATTTCCTCTTATTTTTCAAATGTCTTATTTTGAGATTGTTCAAAGTGTTTTGTGTAATGATGTTTGAGTTTAGCACCAAAATGTGTATATCGGATGTAATTGGGGGTGTTAAAGTTTGGTAATCAGAGCTTTTAGTTATAGAGAATTGGGTCGATTTTAAAAAATGTCCTAAACTATAACTTTGGTGTCGAAAATATTTGACAAAAGCACGCAACTTTTCTACAAGGCTCCGGTAAGATTATTTTAGTTTTGTTGTTGTATTATAGATGTATCCCTTAAAACTGTAATGATTTCTCGAGTATTTATTAAGTAAATACTATAATGATGTATTGATGTTGTTGAAAGTACGTCGAGTACTTGTATCATAATTTTCTTTATGCAATGCATATGTATATAATTTTGAATAATGACCTTATATAGCGCCGAGGGTCTTGGACAGTAGACCAGATGATGAACGATTTTACAACTGATTTCTTGCGACTTGCATCGGGTATGAGGAAGTTTGATCAATTGATGTATGAAAGATATGTGGTTGAAACTCGTGTGATTAGGAGGTTTGATGGGAATGAAAAGTTGTTTCAAAGGTTGTGTCTGGTATGTGGAGATTGGAATTTGTTAGGACTCAGAAGATGGATGTGATTGCTAGCCTTAGGTCGATGGTGATGAATTTGAGTGTTTGAATTGAAGGTTTAAAGAAAAGTAGGCAAAGTTTGAGAGGATGAGTGAATGGGAGTCTCATGTGAGATCAATTTAAAGTCAAGGTTGGAAGTTTAGGAATGTTGAAAGTCATACTAAAACTTGTTTTGTGATTAATCTTCCGTGTAAGATTGAGTATTTGAACTTTAGGAATGAGCTACCATTATGTTATGATTCGACTTTGAAGTGCGAAGGGGAGGTACACGACTGTGATGAAGTTGACATCAATGATAAGGAGGATGAGGAGCCGGTGCCTAAGAAACTAACAACATGATGTATTTCTTTGTATTTTATTTTCTTTTTGTGATTGAACTTATTTAAACCTTTATTTCATGGCATTGTGATGAAACTTATTATCTTTTAAGCTTGTTCGGTAGATGATTGTAGTGACAGATATTACCACTATCTTGTTAAACCCTCTACGCAATCTGAATTATCCTCATAATCTATGATGTGCCTTTATTAACTCTTTTGTGTTTTGATTGATGAATAAGTGTGGCTTGTGTTGTTTGTGCATGTAGTATCCATGATATGTGCTGATAAAGAAATCCTTCTAATATCTTATGTATACTTATCATGTTTCTTTCTTCTGTGATGATAGAAAAAGGAGTAGGGGAAGCATATTTTTGTCATTAGCGGATCGTTGCGTGACTAAGTTTCCTGAAATATGCCGCCAAAGCTAACAACTTCTACTGTGAACCCTATGATTGAGCGAACTATTGCTATGGCACTTAAAGTTGATCATGCTGTAAGGAATCAAGATGCTGAACTTAATGGTGATGAAGTTAGTGGTGTTGGGAATAATGATGATGTTGCTGGTCCAGTTAGGAGTGTTGTTGCTGCTCTACAAGTTCCAAGAGAATCTACGTATGCTAGTTTCATGAAGTGTGGTCCTACTCAGTTTCGTGGTACTAATGGTGCTTTAGAATTGTGTAGATGGATTGAGAAGATTGAAAGTACTTTTGAGATTAGTGGGTGTTCTGAAGCCAATAAGGTGAAATTTGTTGTTGCTACATTTCAGGATGATGCACTGAGTTGCTAGAATAGTCAAGTGGCTACTGTAGGATTAGTTGTGGCTAATGGTAGGACATTGATTGTGACCAAAGGATTATTGACTGCTAAGTTTTGTCCTGAGGAGGAACTAGGACATTTGGAACAGGAATTGAGACACTTAGTGTTAAGAAACGATAATATTACTACTTATACTAAGAAGTTTTATGAGTTGTGTTTGTTATGTCCTGATGCTTTTGCAAATGACCGCAAGAAGATGAAATAGTACCTTTAAGGGTTGTCTAGTAATATCAAGGGTGAGACTACTTCTTCAAGACCTAAATCTTTCGATGAAGTTGTTCAGATGGTGCACCCTATAATGGACGTGAAAGTGCAAGATCAAAAAGATAGCATTAGTGAAAGCAATAAGAGAAAGTGGAAATCTGCCCAGTAGAGCCTGAATCAATGAAAACCCCGTGAGGATTATCGTAGTAACAATAACCAGAGACATAACCGAAATCAGTATCTAAACTATGTAAAGAATGATGGGATTCGTGATGCCACTGTTCTTGAAGAAAACAAGATAAATCACAAGTGTGTTTGTTGTACTCTATACCGTGTAGGTAATTGTCCTCCTGCTTGCTTTAAGTGTGGAAAACCTGCTCATAAAGCTGCTAAGTGTAGGATAAGAGGATTAGTTACTGGAATTAGTACCCCCTAGAGTAGTGATATGTTTTCGATGTGGTGAGAAAGGACACAAGCAAGGGAATTGTTCAAGGAAAGGAAATCGACAAGGTGGGAATGTTGCCACTCCAGGTTACCTTATAGGTGATGTTGACAAACCTTAAGGTCCGAACGTTGTAAATGGTACGTTCTTACTTGACATTAGTTATGTTAGTGTGTTGTTTGATTTTAGATTAGATAGAAGCCTTAGAAATGTAAATATTCAGTCGCCTTATCAACATAAAATTACTAAGATTAGTAACTAACCATGATTTGGAGTTAACCGATGGAAAGGTTGTTAGTATTAGTTCTATACTAAGAGAGTGTTCCTTGAATTTAGGGAATTAAATGTTTAATATCGACTTGATGCTCATAGAGTTGGGATCTTTAGATGTAGATTATTGGTATGAATTAGTTAGTTGTGTCTAGTGTTGATGTTTGAGATTGAACCAATCCCTACTATAAATTGATAACTACTAGTTTAGATTATGTGGAGAAACTGAGTGTTGACTGTGAGAAGTGATGAGTGAACTTTCTGTTTGAGAAGTATCTTGTTTGGATATGAGGAAGTATGCGGAAGAGGGATATGATGTATTTATGGCTCAAGTAACTAGTGATAGCGTAGTTGAGAAGATGTTGGGAAATGTGTTAATGATTCGAGAGTATTCTGAAGTTTTTTTTCCTAATGTTTCGCCTAGCTTACTACCATCTTATGAATTGTAGATTCGTGTCGATTGAGTATTGGAAGCAACCGGTGCAGCGCTCCTGCGTTTTGTGGTGTAGTGCTCCTGCGTTTCATTGAGTAGTATGCGCACGCCTTATCGTTTGGAATTGTTAGAATAGGGGTTATGCGATCAATTGTGAGAATTGATGGATAAGGGATGTATTATATTAAGTTTTGTTGCAGTAGTGATCTTTTGTGTTGTTTGTCAAAAAGGATGGATCGTTTCAGATGTGTATCGACTATTGTGAGATTAGCAAATTAACTGCCAAGAATTGGTATCCACTGTCGAGGATTGACGTTATTTGACCAATTGTAAGGATACAATATATACTCGAAGATCGCTTTGAGGTCTGGTTATCATTAATTGAGACTTAGAGAGGAAGATATTCCTATAACTGTTTTTCATATTTGATATGGGTACTTTAAGTTTTAAGTTATGTCTTTTTGTAATTAACGAATGCGTCCGTCATATTATGGACTTGGTGAATCATGTGTGTAAGATGTACTAGGATGAGTTAGTCATTGTATCTATTGACGATATTCCATTTTATTCCAAAAGGAAAGGAGGAGCATAAGTAGCATATGTAGATAATTTTAGGATGGTTAAAGAAAGAAAGTTGTATGCAAAGTTCTCTATGTGTGAGTATTGGTTAAAAATAGTGCATTTTCTAGTTCATGTGATTGACAACAAATGTATTCGTGAAAATCTTGCCAAGACTTAAACAATTAAGGATTGGTCGGTACCAACGACACCGATGGAAATCTGTTAATTCCTTGGTCTTGGCTGTGTATTATCGGAGGTTTATCGAAAGGTTTTCACTAATTGTTAAACCATTGATTAAGATGACTAAGAAGAATTGGATGTGTGAGTCCCACTTGTACATCTAAATTTGTAAGTTTCGAGATCTGATCTTTATCAGATGAGGAAGCTATTTTCTGAACACTAAAGGATAGGTTGTGTTCTGTACCGATGTTGTCATTGTTGGAAAGATCTGAAGGATTTATAGTCTATTGTGATGTGTTTCATAAGGGTTATGGATTTTTGTTAATTACTTTGAGAGTGTGGAAACATTACTTGTACGGAATCAAGTGTAGTGATCAAGGATCATAAGAGTTGTCTCATATTGAATTTCTTGGAAGGCAAAGGAGATGAGTAGAGGATCACCAGTTATAAACTTTGAGTACTTAAGTATGTTGGTGGTTATGACTGTGAGTGATTATGACTATGAGATTCGCTACCATCCGGGAAAAGCGAATGTGGTAGCTGATGCACTTATCAGGAAGGGTAAAGGGAAAAAGCCTTTAAGTTTTGAGCTTGGGTAATGACAAGAAGTGTGGACTTGATAGAAAGGATATTGAAGTTTTAAGTTAGTGGTCTGATTAGAGAAAGATGTCAAGGTAAGTGGTTTCAACATTTGGTCAAATTTATGGAAAGAATGGTAGTAAGATCTAATGATATGAGGTATTTTGGAGAATCGGATTTGATTACCATTATGTCCATCTGAGAAAGGTATGTTAAGAGTGCGAGACTTAGTTATGAAGGAATATCACAAGTCAAAGTATTTGATGCATTCTGGTTTGGGTAAAGGTGAAAGTTGAGTTGAGTACTGCGTGTTATACAGAGATTGATGGACAGAGTGAAAGGACGATTCGAACATTGGACGATATACTTGTGTGTGTGTGTGATTGTTGGATTTCTTATACGACAATGGTTATCATGTTGGTAATAAGGCTATACTATTTGAAGGTTCATAAAGAACTTCAAATTGTGAAGATTAAAGATCGTGAGTTATGAACGTAAGTTTGGTTTTCTATGTATTTAAGTAATGTATGCGGAATTAAATTACTTAACTAAAAATGATGCTGGTGACTACTAGTAAGTATGTGGATGAAATGGTGGAGGAAGTCAGTAATGATTCTTCTGCTCATGCTGAATTCATGGTCCAAGATACTGTCTCAGGCCCGGGTGAGTCTAGTATGGCTGATGTATCAAAAGATGGTAATGGTGCCTCATCCTCTCTATGTTAATGGATATCAAAATTGCTGCGTGGAACATTAGAGGTATGTCTAACACCTCTAATCAAGATGAAATCAAATTATTAATTAGTGAGAACAATTTAAAAATGTGTGCGGTTGTTGAAACTCAACTTTGTAAGAAGAAAGTGACTTCTGTTTGTGAGAATGTGTTTGGTCAGTGGGAGTGGGTTTCTAACTCTATTGAGAGTCCTAAGGGATGTAGAATTTGTGTGGGATGGGATACGACTGATATTCATGCTGTTATGTTATCTTTTAGTGATCAGGTTATGCACTTTGAGGTGACTCTTATCCATGACAGTGGGAAATTTTTTATTTCTTTTGTTTATGGTGAAGTAACGCCTAATGATAGGAACAAACTTTGGATTAATCTTCAAAATCATGCTGTTTTTATTAATCAGAAGCCTTGGGTTCTCTTAGGTGACTTCAATGTTATCCTTAGTTCTACTGAGAACTCTAAGGGTGATTTTGATAAAAATCATAGTATGCGGAATTTCAGGGAGTGTATTGATGGGTTAGACCTTGAAGACTTACCTATGAATGGGTTATTCTTTACTTGGGTTCAGAAAAGGAAAGACCCTGAAAATGGGATTATGAAGAAATTAGATAGAATAATGAGCAACACTAAATTTATTGATTTGTTTGAAACTAGTTATGCTAGGTTCCTTCCGTATGTTGTTTCTGATCACTGCCCTGCTGTTTTGGTTATTAATGATGTTAAGAAAGGTAGGAAGCGAGCGTTTAGATTTATGAATTATTTGACGCATAAGGAGGTATCTCACAATGTGGTTAAGGAGCATTGGGGTATAAATGTGGATGGTTTTGCTATGTTTATTCTAGTTAAAAGACTTAAAGCCATGAAGTATCATCTTAGAAATTTGAACAAGAAAAATGGGAATGTTTTCGATAAAGTCAAAATGCTTAGGTCTGAGCTGAAGAAAGTCCAAGCTGAGTTGGAATTTGATCCTAACAATGTTTTTCTTAAAGAAGTTGAGATGATTTTTAATAGTGCGTATAGGAGTGTTGCTCTTGATGAAGAGAGAGTTCTTAGGCAGAAAGCTAAGATTGAATGGTTAAACGAGGGGGATCGTAATAGTGCTTACTTTCACAAGATGATAAAAGGGCGGATGAAAAGGAGTAGGATTATAAGTGTTAAAGATGTTAATGGGAAGGATTTTTTTGGTGATGATGTTGTCGAGGTCTTTGTTGATCATTTTCAGAACTTCCTGGGTACTTGTGATGAAGTTTTTCCCATTGAAAAACCTGATGAACTATTTGTTAAGAAAGTGGATTCTGTTGCTGCTATTCATATGATTAGAGAGGTCTCCAATGATGAAATTAAAACTGCCCTGTTTGATATCCATGATGACAAGGCGCCAGGACCAGATGGCTATACAGCAAAGTTCTTCAAGTCTTCGTGGGATGTGGTGGGCAAGGATGTTTGTATGGCAGTGAAGGAATTCTTTGCTAAGGGTAAGATGTTAGGTGAGCTTAACACTACTCAAATATCCTTAATTCCTAAATGTAATCTTCCACGTCTTGTTACTGATTTTAGGCTTGCTTACAAATGTATCAGCAAGGTTATTACTAATAGATTGAAAGAAGTTCTTAAGGATACTATTAGTGCTAATCAAAGTGCTTTTGTTGAAGGAAGGTTAATTAGTGACAATATCATGCTTGCCCAAGAATTGATGTGTGGATATCTTAACAAACATAAACCTCCTAGATGTGCTTTTAAAATTGACATCCAGAAGGCGTATGATACGGTTTCTTGGGAGTTTCTTGAAGGCATTTTGCTCCAATTTGGTCTACACAAATTTATGGTAGGTTGGGTTATGATATGTCTGAAATCTGCTTCTTTTTCCATTAGCGTTAATGGAGAATCTAATGGTTTTTTTAAAGCTCATCGTGGGCTCAGGCAGGGTGATCCAATATCACCCTACT
This sequence comes from Glebionis coronaria, assembly GCA_025667525.1. NCBI lineage: Eukaryota > Viridiplantae > Streptophyta > Magnoliopsida > Asterales > Asteraceae > Glebionis > Glebionis coronaria. The sequence goes on from CM046875.1 coordinate 2,966,166, forward strand.
TGTTTACCATGGTTATGGAAGTTTTTATGTTAATGCTCAAAAGACAGATTAAAGAGGAAAAGAAGTTCAAATACCATTGGGGCTGTGAGAAGCTTGAGATTGTTAGCTTGTGCTTTGCGGATGATTTGCTAATGTTTTGCCACGGTAATTTTATTTCAGCTTGTGTTTTACGTAGAGCTCTTGATGAATTCTGTTTGGTTTCTGGTCTTAGGCCAAGCATGAATAAAAGCACGGTTTATTTTGGTAATGTTGATCGTAGAGTTCAAAACGATATTAGATTGGTTATGCCATATAATGTAGGTAGTCTGCCTGTCAAATATTTGGGTATTCCCCTTGATGCTAGGAAGCTATCTAGATTAGATTGTGGTATTCTTTTAGATAAGGTTAAGAGAAGGATTGGGGATTGGAGAAATAAGTTGTTATCGTTTGCTGGTAGATTACAGCTTGTGCCTTCTGTCCTTTGTTCTCTTAGTACTTATTGGGCTTCCATTTTTAGTCTGCCTAAAAGTATTTGCGATGAGGTTGATAAGCTGTTAAAGAATTTTCTCTGGAAGGCGGACGGGAAACAAGGTTATAAGCATAATATTTCTTGGAAAGAGGTTTGTAAGCAGAAAAGTGAAGGTGGACTTGGCCTTAAATCTTTGTATGATATAAATGTTTCTCTTATGGCTAAGCATTTGTGGAGTATTTTAACTAACAGAAAGTCTATTTGGGTTAGTTGGGTTAAATCCAAGTGGATTAAAGGTGAGAGTGTTTGGTCTGCGAATAGTAGAAAATGTATTTCTTGGACCTGGAAGCAAATTCTTCAGTCGAGAGATATTGTTAGAAGGTTTGTTAAGGTCGGAATTGGGAATGGAATTGACTGTTTTTTCTGGTATGAAAACTGGAAGAATGGAACCCCTTTATGTAATTTGGTTAGATATAACATTTTGACTGCTGATAGATTTGCTATGAAGGTCAAAGTTGCTGACCTTATTGATGATAAAGTTTGGAAGCTGCCTGATGGTTGGAATGAAAAGTATGCTAAAATTTGCAATATTGATGTTCCTGATATAAAGCCGGATGTTGCTGATGAAACCATTTGGGTGGATAAAAAAGGTATGACTAAAACCTTTAGTGTTTCTGAAGTATGGAAAGGTATTCAAGATGATTCGGCTAATGTCATATGGTGTAATCATGTTTGGTTTAATCAATGTGTCCCGAGTCATGCTTTTATTCTTTGGTTGGCGGTGAAGGGTAGGCTTAAGACACAAGATAGGCTATCGAAATGGTTGAATATTCCAGACATGTCTTGCCCTTTTTGCAAACAGTGTAAGGATTCTCATAGCCATCTTTTTTTTAACTGTCATTTTACTATAAGGCTATGGGAAAGGCTTAAGTGCTTGGTCAATTTAGATAATGTTTCGAATGATTGGGCTCAAGTAATTTCTAGGTTTGTTAATGTCACTGCTAGTAATAAGATTTGGAGTGTCATTCAAAGGTTGCTGTTTGGCGCTGTTATTCGTTATATTTGGCAAGAAAGGAATATCAGATTGTTTGAGGGTTCATCTAGGAGTGAGACTGATTTGTTCAATATCATTTGTAACTCTATCAGGATGAGAATTTTAAGCCTTAGTATTAAGACTACTCCTGACGTTTTAGAGGCTTCTAAGATTTGGAACTTTCCTATAGTCAATAAGGATAAGTTTAAGGTTATTGATGATGAGGATTTTAGTGTCTTGATGGATGATGATGGCGAGTGATTTTTCTGATTTGTGGTGGTGTTGGTCCCATGGTGGGACGGGTTTTTGGGAATGTAACAGAAGGTGGTTTCAATTGTCTATGGCACCAGATTGTTACTATTGGTTGAAGACCTGTTGCTGCTGCCTTGCTTTGAAGTTTGGCGGAGTTCCTTTGGTTTTCACTTATGGTAAGATCAGTTATGGTATTGTTTACCTTGTTATTTAACCTTTTGTTATGTTTTCTGCTCTTATCTTTAGGGAGCTCGGGGGAGGACTTTCTGGATTGGTTGTGTTGAGGTTTGATGTGCTACTAGTGGGCTTATGGGTAGTGTTTGGGGAAGTGTACTATGCCAACTAGAGCGTGCTGAAAGATGTGCCGTCTATGCTTGGTATGGTGTATTTCTCCCATTTACTACCTATTTGAACAATTTTTAGTTGCCAAACCTGTTAATTTGATGCCTAGTCCTCCCTGTTATCTTTATTAACCATGTATCTGTTTTTTGTTAAGCTGATAGGTATTTTTAGTTATTACATAAACAGGGCTTTTGAGGAGGCAATTAATATGATGTGCTACACTGGCACCTCTCTATGGATTCTGCTTGTTCAGATGGCGATTTATGCAGGTTTATTATGGCTTGCTTTCCCTATACTTAGTTTTGGTTAGAGGTTCTATTGGGATGGATTGGTTGCTCTTGGTATTTTCCCTTTGTGGATTGTATTGAGGGTTTCCATGGATTCTGAAGTAGGACTCTTACTTGAACTAAGTGATGGATTTTTTTGGTGTGCCATTGAAGAGCAGGAGCTTGGTCCTCATCAATTGGGATTAAGTTTTGGTAGGAGTTAGCAGCTTTGTCTACATTGGATTTAGTTGCTATTTGTATTAGTACTTTTTGATATGAGCATGGGAATTGTCCATGGCCATTTGTTTTTTGTTGCCAAAGCTAGAAGTTTAGGGGTTTGTCCTTGCTTCTTAGTCTTTGTGCTTTTTGACATTGTACTTTTTCTTTTGTTTTAATGCAATTTACCTTTGGTAAAAAGATTATAAAGACTAAGGATAGTATGTTTGCTACAAGGAGTCGTTAGGAGGGTTATATTGGCAATCGAAGGAAATTAATGGAGTTTCAAATTGGAAACATGGTTATACTTAAGGTGTCGTTATGAAGGTAGAATTTGTTTTGGGAACAACAAGGAAAGAATTCAACTTGAAGATAAGTTTCATTTCATATAGAGAACTGTGAAGAATTTCTAAGGGGTTGAAGCATAGTAAGATATCTATTATGATGATACAAGAAATATAGGAGTGGACCCGAATTCGCGAAGGAAGCATGAGGATTTCCTTAAGGAAAAGCGTTCTCTTTTGTTCTAGAGGTACGGAATGTGAGTATAAAAGGGGTCGAGTGCCGGGACGTCGCTCTCTTTTAGAAGGGTAGGATGTGATAACCCGAAACCGAGATCATTATTTAATCCTATATTACGAATATTTTTGAAATTTTTGATAAGCTTGAATGTTATGACGGTTGGTGGTTTAATTTAACACCGATGTTGGAAGTATTATTTTTTACTTTTTACTAATTGCAAGGACTATTAGTGATTACGATATCGACGGATGTCCGAAATTATACGTTTTATTATTTATTGTTTCGAGGATTATATTTTTGACGTTTTATTTTTAATTGCGTATTAAGTCATACCGTGACTATATTAATATCATATTTAAGTGCATTTAAATTTTTGAGAAGTATTTTTACGAAACCCGAGTCTTGTAAATATTTTCAAAACTGACTACTATACATTTTCTACCCTTTAAACAATTAAATTTCATTTTGGTCCAAAACTATGCAAGAATGGCAAAAATTACCCCTCCACCACTACTATAAATAATTTTTCCACTATCTACAACACATACAAAATAGTTATATAAAATTTTCAACCACTTTTTCTCTCTTTCTTGTGGTAGCCGTCCAAAAACACAAACAAAAACCCTTTTGATTTTGAGAATTTACTTTGAGTCAATTGAAACTAAACAATATCCCATCTAGGATATTTGATGGTGATCATTTTGGTATAATTTTTATACACATGCAACAAGTTTTATTTTTTTCATATGATCCATGGTGATTTGATCTATTTTTATTAAGTGGGTATGTTGTTAGTGTTGTTATATTTGATTTTGAGTATTGTATGTTTGAATTTTTGAAAATGATTATTTGAAGAATGATCATGAAAAGGTGTTAGAGGTTTTATAAGTTGTTTAGGATGATTATGGTGTAATATTAGGAGTATGAGATTGATTAAAATGGGTTGAAAATTGATTTAGTGTGATTTTTAGAGAGGTGTTTTAGAGCAGTAGGTTGTAAGGCAATTTTGGAAATCTTAAGTCTAATTTGAGGTTGATATGATAGGATTGTGTTGTAGAGTTTTTCATTAGCTTCCTTTTGATATAAGTAGAGCTTCTAACTCCAAACGAGGAAGAAGTTATGCTAGTTTGATTATTCGTATACCAAGAGACGAGTATCGACACAATCAAAAGTTGTTGTCGATATTTGGATCGAATCTCGGGGACTATAAAGTGAGTTGTAAAAAAATGGTCAAGGTCTGATGTTAGGTTCTAAACCTAGTGTTGTGAGTCATTTTCAAACTCAAGTGTCGGATTTGTAAACGGGATTGTTTAGAATGGTCAAAATGGTTTTATGAGTTGAACGCGTAAAACTGTCCAGTTTTTGTAAATCAAAGATGTGTCGGGCAGAAGGTTAAGGAAGTAAAAACTTTTGATAAGCTTTTAAGAGGACTTCCTATAGATAGTAAGTGAGTTCCTCATATGGTTTCATAAACTTTTGATGTGTCTAAGTATAGGAAATAGTCTTGTGCATTTGGTATGTTCCGGCAGTTTTTTATCGAGTGCGTTGTCTAATAAAGTAAACATATATAAGGAAGTAATAGTGTAACTTGTATGGTTTTTCTTTTGAGTTGATCATGGTTTTGTAATTTTAATTTTGTGTTATTGAGTATGGATTATACTTGATTCTATTTATTAACGAACGCACCTTATTTGGTAGCTTGTGGTTTTCGTGTTTATCGGGCATCAACTATCGTCGAAGATCGCATTGCTACTGCTATTACTCAAGGTGAGTCTATAGCCTCGCTTTTGTACAAGTTGTTTTGAATGATTTTAAAACCCGCGAGGGGTATACATGCTATTTGAAAACAAATGGAACACAAGTCATGAATAATTGTTTGGACCCGTATGTTGCCTTTGCACTCGAATGTTGCCTGAATTGTGTTGAGTACCTAGTTGTAGAAGGTCCTAAATTCATGAACCGTTAATTATTTTCTTGCCCTTGTGTGGGTTGGAAATAGCCTCTTAAACAATTGGTAGTACTATCGGGGTTGACACCCCTATCCAAGACGATAGTTAGTACGCTGAGTGCGCTGCTCGGGCGGATAACTTGAATAAGAGACAAGGTAAATTTTAAAACGATTACCTTAAGAGGGGCAATGGTTTCACTTTTATCATGTCGGCCTTTTGGCGGATGATTGGTCATAACGGGTCGGTTTCATGAGCTTAAATACAATTATATAGCTTATGTTATAAGATGAAATGCCTGAATAATAGATTGTATGCGCACAATTCTATTGAATGATTTTGACTGATTTTTATCTTGTGTTCAAATGTGATTTGATAAACCTATTGACTTGCTCAACCATTGTGTTGATGATTTTAAGCATGTATTTTAGGTGATTGAAGTTGATAGATAGCAGAGCTTGCTGGAGATGGAGTGCTGGTTGCTTTTGTAGTGATTGGGTCTAAAACTGTTTCCTTTCCCTTTTCATAATGTATGGTCATGTATTTTGATAAAAATGTTCGTTGATTGGTTTAGATTTTTGAGGGACCTAAATGCTACTCTGATATTTCTAAACTTTTTTTATTTAGGATCGAAGGTTTCAGACAATTTATAAATTATTTCCTCTTATATTTCAATGTCTCATTTTGAGATTGTTCAAAGTGTTTTGTGTAACGATGTTTGATTTTAGCACCCAAATGTGTATATCCGCTGCGCAGTGTAATTTGGGGGTGTTAAAGATTGGAAATCAGAGCTTTTAGTTATAGAGAATTGGGTCGATTTTAAAAATATCCTAAACTATAACTTTGATGTCGAAAATATTTTTGTTGTTGTATTATAGATGTATCCCTTAAAACTGTAATGATTTCTCGAGTATTTATTGTTGGAAATACGTTTTTACGTATTTAGGAAGATTCGGTCACTCCGACAATATATTAAGTGGTAGCTCGTAGTCTAGTATCTTTACATTTAACAAACATTGCCAAGCTTGGTATTCCTTTGTAAACCAAGTGGCCCAATATGTAATCCCAAGCCCATCACAAGGCTTGGGTATATAAACCCTCTCCTTAGTTGGAGAGGGTGTGGTTCACATTTGTTTTACACATAGTAAAATGTGTTTCTTCATACTTTCTCTCTCTAAGTGTGTGTGTATGTGTTCTCACCATCTTTCTATCTCTACTCTCTCTCTAGTATAAGCAAGATATACAATCTCCTACAAATGGTATCAAGATCCATGGGATGATTGTCTTGTTTATGTGTTTGTTTTCTTGATTTTAGTGATTTTTTTAATTAAAAAACCCACGTCCAATTTTTTTGTGTTTTTCGTGGTTTGATCTTTACCAATATCATCTACATAGTCGTGGTAGTGATTTGGTTTATTTGTTTTGGTCAAACACACAAAAATTTTGGGCGTTTGGATCTTTTTTGGTGAAAAATCGTACTTGAAGCATTGTGATCCGATATCTACTTTTTGAGGAATAATTTTGCAATATTTGAAATAATGCGGAATTGAATCCCTGTTAGTATTGCGGAATGGTATCCATCTTCTGATTGCGGAATTGTATCCTAACTCTGATTGCGGAATTTTGCTTTAAGAAAGATTGCGGAATCATTCGTCAAGAAAGATTGCGGAATCATGTCTTAAGAAAGATTACGGAATCATTCGTCAAGAAAGATTGTGGAATCATTTGATAGGAAAGATTGTGGAATCATTTATTAGGAAAAATTGCGGAATCATAAGCTTTTTATTATTGCAGAATTATACTCTTTTAGAGATTGCGGAATCATAACCTTTTTATGATTGCAGAAATCATAAGTTCTTAGCGATTGCGGAATTATACATTGTTTTACATTGCGGAATTGTATTTGTAACACCCCACTTTGATAAGTGGACCGTTACGCGTAATTATGGCCTGTCATCAAAGCATGCAAGGTAATATGAAATAAAACATACATGACCATAGTGCAAACCGGAATCAAACATCGGTTCCCAACATAAGCCCAAAACATAAATAAAGTAAATGAATGAAGGAAGACAAAACAAGCATAAGTATATGGGCAAAAGGAGAAGAAGTCTATGGAAGCTTCCATCCTATGCACTTCCTCCAAATGCTCGAGTCTGTTGCCGTTTTGGGACATGGAATGGAAATTAACGGCTGAGCATAAGGCTCAGTGCGCGGATATATGACATAGTATGAATGACTGAAACATAATAAAGACTTAATAGCAGTGGAAATATATAAGTCCTGGAAAACCTGGTATAACTTAGTAAAACTGGTTTCATAGTTGAAAAGCCTTTTGTTTATCTTATGAAAACTGTTTAACATGTTAACCTTTAAGCCAATATATGTCATGAAATATCAACATGCATGAATACTTAGAGGGGTGACCTCATCATGCAATTAGAGGGGTTGCCTCTAAATAATATAAGTCTAGGTAGGAGGGATCAACTCCTTGTGAAGGATGCAAGGCACACACCTCATTCACTTGATAATACTGCTAAACATGTAAACTAGGATGCACCCATACGCCCCACATGATAATATAATAATATGGCCAAAAGCTGAAAGGGACGCCACGAGCTCTCACTCCGCCGTGGTGAAGTCATAACACTGGTGCCTCCAGTGTTATGGTTATGGTACCTCCATAACTAGGTGTAACTGGTCATGCATGTATATGGCTTAGGCATTTTAAAACTGAACATAAGCAATTCAAAAACATATAATGTAACACCCCCAATTTCAGTCATAACAGCGGAAGGGTCATTGGGTGTTACTATCATGGTTCAATCTCATAATCATAGAAAACGGCTCAAAACAAGTCGTTTCAATAAACATCCATTCATTTTCATTCAATAAAAGTATAACTTCATACACGGTCCCAGATGATTCAAAAGTTTACAACTATTTTAAATGATAAAAGTTATTTGAATGGATATGTTTTAGAAAAGCGGGCCAAAACATTTCAAATATGCAAGCTTCACGAAACCGCCTTCCTCGAGTGCCTTCAATATGGACCTGAGATAAAACATGCTTAAAAAGTCAGCAAAATTTGCTGAGTGAATCTATAGAGTTTAAATTTAAATAAAGAGAACACAAGTATTCAAAATAACCTTCCATGGTTAATAATTTACCGAAATACCATTATGTTGTACGGACATAATTTTCGGTTTCATTACATAAGCCTCGTGACATTGAACGTTAACATATATTATTTCAGCCCAACACACCTAGCCAAGTGCGTATATTTCTCTTATACAATGCATCCGATGTTTCATTACTAGTGCATCACAACACCACGCGAGAGCTAATCGCGACCGGACTGGGCGTCACCCCGATAGATCTATCCATAGCATTAGCGTTACTTCGATTAACAATTCACGATTCATGGGTCCTTTAAGGCTAAAACTAACTTATGCAATAAATTTCATCTAAGCATACAATCAAGGTCCTTGTGTTCAATTTTTAAAACAAAGAGGGTTTACCACAACTTCTCGTTGTACCCTTCATTTATAATAATTACTTTTCCAATAATAAGGGTTTCCACAACTTCTCGTTGCACCCATACTTTTCCAATAAGTAGAGTTTCCACAACTTATTGTTGTACCCTTTTATTTTAATAAAACAAGCATGTTATCCCCCTCGCGGGTTTATAAAACAAGTAAACGTGTTAAAAGCGAGGCTATAGACTCACCTTAGCCAATAGTGGTAATGAGACGATCGCCGACGATTAGTGATGCCCGTTTAAACACGAAAACCGCAACCTACCAAATAAGGTGCGTTCGTTAAAAATCGACTTAAGTATAAATCATACTTAAATAATACAAAAATCAAAATTACAAAACCAAAACAATCCCGAAAAATTTAATAATACAAGTGTTATTACAATACCCTTTTATTCAACACTATTCTTTTAAACACTTGCACTCTCGATATTGACCCGTCTTAAGATGCCAAGTCAACGCAAGTCAAACTATCATTTTACTTCTCTCGGACCAGTAACTAAGTCATTTATATAATGACTTAACACTTGAGTAAATCACAATGTCCAATGGCGAATACTCAACTCACGCCACATAATTATTGAATTACGTGTCCAAAATACCAATCAGCATGTACACTCCAAATGTACACACCAATATATCCTATCTACACTTGCCCGATTTCGACGAAACTTGGTCACAAACTCACTTATAATATGAATAAGACTCAGTTCAAATTTCATTCAAAAATATTACTTCTAAGACCTTCTGCCCGACACATCTTCGTGTTATAAAAACCGGACAGATTTACGTCTTTTACTTGTAAAACCATTTTGACTTATCTAAACAATTCCGTTTGCAAAACCGACACTCGGGTTTGAAAATAGACTCATGACCTGAGGTTTATCAACTTACAACAGTCCTTGAACATTTTTAAAACTCTTTTTATAGTCCCCGAGATTCGATCCAAATATCGACAACAATTTTCGGATTGTGCCGATACCCGTCTCCCGGTACACAAATACTAAAAGTAGCATAACTTTTCGCTCGTAATGAGTTAGAAGCTCTACTTTAGCTCAAATCGAAGCTAACGAAATTCTCTACAACCCTATCTTATTATTTTACCCAGTTTATTACAGTAACTATTTCAAAAATGGCCTTAAAGTTACTGCCTAAAATTGACCATGTAAAAATCATACCAAAACACATTTTCAACCCATTCCAACAATTCCTATGGTCCTAATATCATCATAATATCATACTAACACATCCAACTAACTCCTAACACCCTCAAATTTAATCTCACAAAAATTAAATAATTAAAAACCTTACATGCAACAACAACCCACTACTAATATAATAATATTAACAACATCCATCGCCATAAAAATGGATCAAACATGATGTTCTTCAAGAAAAATAAATTTTTGAAAAAGTTAATGCATGTGTATAAAAATCATACCAATATGATCCTCCTTGAAAACCATTAATGAGTCATTGATTAGTTTTTAATGAATCAAAGTAGAAAATTGATGGATCATGTGTTTTGGTGTCGGTGTTGTACGGCAAAAGAAGAAGAAAAAGAGGGTGGGGAGATTTGTTTTTGTGATAAATGAATTTTTAATGTAAAGTGGTGAGTGGAAAAATTATTTATAGTCCAAGGTTAGGGTAGATTTTGCCAATTAGGTATAGCTTTGGTCCAAAATACAATTAAATAGTTGTAAAGGTAGAAAATGTAAATATTAAATTTTGAAAATATTTACGGGACTCGAGTTTCGTAAAAATACTTTTTAAAAGTTAAAACGCTTCAAAAATAAAATAATATAACTTCGACACGACTTAAAACGTAATTAAATCGAAAACGTCGAAAATATTAAATATCGAGACAATCGATAATAAAGCGTAAATTTTTGGGCATCCGTCGGTATCGCGATCATTCGTAGTTCTCGTCATTCGTTAAAACGCAAAATACGAGAAATGAAAATAAATACAATAAAATCATTCATATGATAATTTGAGAATATAATATCGATACTTAATGTATTTCTTGTCGGTTTTCACCTAAACGACATTCTTACGTTAATTTTCAAGCTATAACCTTCTCGGTTAGCCGATAATTTAAAATTCTCATTAAAGTAAACATATAATACTTAATAGTCGAGATTAAAATAACGACCTGAAATTGACGGATTGTCACATTATCCCCACCAAATTGGGATCTTCATCCCGAAGATCAACTTGCGTTCTTCCTCGATCGCTCGTTGAAATCAAAGAGTTAAACGTATTTTGGTCCTCGTCTTGAGTTCCATCACACATGACAATAGGAATACGACTTTGCTTCGGTTGCCTAACTTCCTTATCGATAATATCAACAAGTACTTTGATGAAATGCAACTTACCGTCGATTCATACTTCATCAAGAAAGATAATAAGATCTTCGTCAGAAAGATATTTCTTTAGGTTCGACATATGAAAAGTATTGTGAATTCCTTGTAGCTCTCGAGGTAATTTAAGTTTTTCATGCCGCCGGATCTACACTCGATATCATCTCGAATGGTCCAAACTAACGGGGACTTAACTTCCCACGTTTTCCAGAATATATAACACCTTTTTCATGGTGATAATTTGGCATAACTTTTCCACCTACCTCGAATTTCAAAGGTTTTCGCTTCACATTATCATAACTTCTATGTCTACTATGAGTGGTTAACAAACGATTCTTAGTTCGCACGATTAATTTATTTATCGAAATAAAATGAGAAGAGTCAATCAATCAACATTGATAGAAATCGAGTCATATTCAGACTGAGTTTTCGAGAGCTTAACAATGAATCCATTGTAATTTGCTCCTACCTCTCAAATGGTAACGAATAACATAATCGTAATCACTTACAGGCTTATTTACCTCTTTTAATCCAGAATACATTGTAGGCTCTTACTATCGGTGGATACCGTACCTTAGTGCCATACAATTAATGTCTCAATAGACGAAGAGTAAAATCACCGCACCCAATTACAAGTCATGGGTTATGCAGTTTCCTCATTCTTCTTAGGCTTCCTACGAGCGTATACAAATAAAAACAACCCCAAATCATAAAGGAGATGTATCACGATCAACAAAAAAATCTTCACTTCCTTCGAGTAATGATAAGATCGGCGTGTCGCAGAGTTTTCTTTTCATAGTCTGAAAAGCTTTCTCTTCATCACCGCCACACACAAACGGTTCATTCTTTTTAGTTAGCTTAGTTAATGGTTTTGATATCAAAGAGAATCCTTCGATAAACCTTCAATAATAACCAGCCAAACCTAGAATTTTTCGTACTTCAGTTGGAATAGTTGGAACATTCAAGTCTTCGACGGCTTCAATTTTCGCAGAATCAACATGTATGCCACTTTTGTCAATCACATGACAGAGAAGTTGCACAGAACAGAGCCAAAAATCACACTTTAAAATTTTTGGGTACATCTTTTCGTTCTTTAACAAATTCAAGATAATCCTTAAGTGTTCGGCATGTTCTTTCTTTCTCTTCGGGCAGATTAGAATATCATCAAAGAAAACAATTACAAATTTATAAAGACACGGCTTACACGTACAATTCATTAAGTCAATGAATACAAAGGTGTACTGGTCAAACCAGAAGGCATAAACCTAAACTCATAATGATCATCACAAGTTTTTAAAAGCCGTAATAGGAATATCTTCCTCGCGTATGCGAAGTTGATGATAAGCAAAACAAAGATCAATCTAGGAGAAAACACCAAAATCTTGGAGAAAACACGAGAGTTTCGAAGTTGATCAAATAGATCATCAACTCTTAGAAGCGTATAACGATTCTTGATCATTAGCTTATCCAGCTCTCGGTAATCGATACACATACGAAATGAATAATCCTTCTTCTTAATGAATAGAATAGGAGTTCTACAAACTGACAAGCTCGGTCGAAAAAACCTCTATCAGATAATTCTTAAAATTGCACAATTAATTCCTTCAACTCAGAGGGTGCTAATGAATATGGCTCATGTGCCACAGCTGCAACACCAGGAATTAGATAAATTTGGAATTCTATTTGCCTTGGAGGCGGAAGCCTTGGCAAATCTTCCAGAAACACTTCAGAATAGTCGCAAGTGACTAGAGTAATTCTACTTACTTTTCTTACGATTCCTTCTACGATTTTTAAGCCATGAATAATCCACAACCTTTTTCGATATACTTACGAGCTCTATTACACGAAATGAATTTTCAATTTGGAATTATTTTTCCCTTCAGTGACCTCATCAGCCTTGCCTTGGATTATGTGTCCCATGAGCTAATCAGCCATTCAGACAACTTCACAAATAGTAAATGGCTTAGAAGAAGTCACATCACCGCATATATTCCTGGTCAGCCGTAATTATACTTCTTGACCTTGACGGTTTGGGTTCCACAATTCTTGGACATAAAGGAGTTAACTTGTGGAAACACTTGATATATCTACCAATGTTAGTTCCCTTCAGTTTCAGATTGTACAACATTTGCTCCATACTTTGGAAATGCTTCGAGGACAAGCTCCTCAGTTAACCGTTTCCTCACCTTAGTCCATGGTGTCCCATAAGTAACGATACCCATGGAAGCAAGTCTGCCATTCCACCAAATTAATGTACGACCTTGGAGAGTAGCGATTTCAAACTGCACCTTATCCTCCTGATTAGGGTCACTGATTCGAAAGACCTACGCCAGCTTTTCAACAACTAACACAATCCTCCATCATTATTAGTCCCCTTAAGAGTCTACGGTTTGCAATTAATGAATGAAGTGTAGTTATAGCCTCTAACTTCGGGCACATATGTTCCATCCGTACCACGAACGTTATCGGCCCCAGCTTCAGCTCCACCGGTTCCAATTCCACCAGTTTTAGCTTCAGCTCCAGTTCTAGATCCAACATTCATGTTGGCCATGAATTTAACTAAAGATACAACAACTTATTCACTAATAACTTGGTGTATTCGTGCTTCAGTCATAGCTTTCATTTACTACATGATTCTTGTGCAACACGAATCAAATCATAATGAGTATTCATTCAGTGATTGCGTTATACCACATGAATTTTACAAGAGAAAAGCAAAGAAATATAATAATAGAACGATGTAGAATTAGGAATCAAAAGATAGTCATTCCATTGATCACAAACTAGTACAAGTCGTATTGTCAAACATTATAGATAATCATCGTCTACTGCCATACAACTTAAAAGACTAGTCCTACTAACTGTTGTCACAGTTTAGTTAGAGATTAATGAGAAGATACTACAATTGATAAACTAATCTACTAAGAGTTACTAGTTATTTCACATGGCTAAGAAAGCTCCTCAGTCCCACAAGCAGAAGATTTCTTCAATGTCTTTCAGAGACGCTTGATATCCTCCTCAATTGGTGCTTTTGGAACAATCTCAATACAACCATTTCACGATCAAGGAATTAAGGAACTAAATCAAAGAATGAATTGAGCAAACAAATTACAATTTAATAAGAGTTTAATCACGCAGATGCTATATGCTTAAGCCCACACCTTTATGAATCATTATTCCATGGATTGATCAAGTCCTTCCAAATAAGATTCAGAAATTTGTAGTTCAACAATTTATAATTTCCTTGTTCAAATAAATGGCCAATTTATTTCAACGATTATAAATCACTTTATTCAAGCATCGCCAGCTCAACGCAAAAGATCAAGATCGAAACAAATGAGAACTGATTTAACAGAAAATGATCAGTGATATGATATGGAATCCTGGTTGGCATGTGAATACCATACAATCAATCTCAATTCCTAACAATCAATAGTACCTTCTCAGACAACTTGTTTTTATCAAAACAGTATAATGTCGAAGATTAATGAAAATGCAGATTAAATTTGCTAAACGAAATGAACGAATCGATAAATCAAGAATAAGAATCAAGGAAATCAAAATCCTCGTAATCAGAAGAATATCAGCAAGAATATTAACCATTTCGTTGTGATCATGTCTATCCACAACTTAGTTAATCTCGAGAATAACAGGATTCATTTCAGGAATAGCTTCGGCGCTAGCATTAAAATGACTAGGGTGGCTTCGTGACAATCGACGTCGTATAAATATCTCGTATAAATATAAAATTATCATTTATAATTAAATAAATGAAAACATACCTTGTAATTTACAAGTTCAAATAATCGATAAAGATTACAACATATATATAATCCCATATATATAAATACTTTAATTCTCGTCCATTGGCAACTCAGAGGTTTCGCTTGCAACAGTTATAGTTAAAAGATTTCAAAAATTCATTTTTGGAAAATCTTTTCGTTCTCTATAACTTGAGCTCTGATGCCAATATGTAACACCCCCAATTTCAGTCATAACAGCGGAAGGGTCATTGGGTGTTACTATCATGGTTCAATCTCATAATCATAGAAAACGGCTCAAAACAAGTCGTTTCAATAAACATCCATTCATTTTCATTCAATAAAAGTATAACTTCATACACGGTCCCAGATGATTCAAAAGTTTACAACTATTTTAAATGATAAAAGTTATTTGAATGGATATGTTTTAGAAAAGCGGGCCAAAACATTTCAAATATGCAAGCTTCACGAAACCGCCTTCCTCGAGTGCCTTCAATATGGACCTGAGATAAAACATGCTTAAAAAGTCAGCAAAATTTGCTGAGTGAATCTATAGAGTTTAAATTTAAATAAAGAGAACACAAGTATTCAAAATAACCTTCCATGGTTAATAATTTACCGAAATACCATTATGTTGTACGGACATAATTTTCGGTTTCATTACATAAGCCTCGTGACATTGAACGTTAACATATATTATTTCAGCCCAACACACCTAGCCAAGTGCGTATATTTCTCTTATACAATGCATCCGATGTTTCATTACTAGTGCATCACAACACCACGCGAGAGCTAATCGCGACCGGACTGGGCGTCACCCCGATAGATCTATCCATAGCATTAGCGTTACTTCGATTAACAATTCACGATTCATGGGTCCTTTAAGGCTAAAACTAACTTATGCAATTAATTTCATCTAAGCATACAATCAAGTTACTTGTGTTCAATTTTTAAAACAAAGAGGGTTTACCACAACTTCTCGTTGTACCCTTCATTTATAATAATTACTTTTCCAATAATAAGGGTTTCCACAACTTCTCGTTGCACCCATACTTTTCCAATAAGTAGAGTTTCCACAACTTATCGTTGTACCCTTTTATTTTAATAAAACAAGCATGTTATCCCCCTCGCGGGTTTATAAAACAAGTAAACGTGTTAAAAGGGAGGCTATAGACTCACCTTAGCCAATAGTGGTAATGAGACGATCGCCGACGATTAATGATGCCCGTTTAAACACGAAAACCGCAACCTACCAAATAAGGTGCGTTCGTTAAAAATCGACTTAAGTATAAATCATACTTAAATAATACAAAAATCAAAATTACAAAACCAAAACAATCCCGAAAAATTTAATAATACAAGTGTTATTACACTACCCTTTTATTCAACACTATTCTTTTAAACACTTGCACTCTCGATATTGACCCGTCTTAAGACGCCAAGTCAACGCAAGTCAAACTATCATTTTACTTCTCTCGGACCAGTAACTAAGTCATTTATATAATGACTTAACACTTGAGTAAATCACCATGTCCAATGGCGAATACTCAACTCACGCCACATAATTATTGAATTACGTGTCCAAAATACCAATCAGCATGTACACTCCAAATGTACACACCAATCTACCCTATCTACACTTGTCCGATTTCGACGAAACTTGGTCACAAACTCACTTATAATATGAATAAGACTCAGTTCAAATTTCATTCAAAAATATTACTTCTAAGACCTTCTGCCCGACACATCTTCGTGTTATAAAAACCGGACAGATTTACGTCTTTTACTTGTAAAACCATTTTGACTTATCTAAACAATTCCGTTTGCAAAACCGACACTCGGGTTTGAAAATAGACTCATGACCTGAGGGTTATCAACTTACAACAGTCCTTGAACATTTTTAAAACTCATTTTATAGTCCCCGAGATTCGATCCAAATATCGACAACAATTTTCGGATTGTGCCGATACCCGTCTCCCGGTACACAAATACTAAAAGTAGCATAACTTTTCGCTCGTAATGAGTTAGAAGCTCTACTTTAGCTCAAATCGAAGCTAACGAAATTCTCTACAACCCTATCTTATTAGTTTACCCAGTTTATTAGAGTAACTATTTCAAAAATGGCCTTAAAGTTACTGCCTAAAATTAACCATGTAAAAATCATACCAAAACACATTTTCAACCCATTCCAACAATTCCTATGGTCCTAATATCATCCTAATATCATACTAACACATCCAACTAACTCCTAACACCCTCAAATTTAATCTCACAAAAATTAAATAATTAAAAACCTTACATGCAACAACAACCCACTACTAATATAATAATATTAACAACATCCATCACCATAAAAATGGATCAAACATGATGTTCTTCAAGAAAAATAAATTTTTGAAAAAGTTAATGCATGTGTATAAAAATCATACCAATATGATCCTCCTTGAAAACCATTAATGGGTCATTGATTAGTTTTTAATGAATCAAAGTAGAAAATTGATGGATCATGTGTTTTGGTGTTGGTGTTGTACGGCAAAAGAAGAAGAAAAAGAGGGTGAGGAGATTTGTTTTTGTGATAAATGAATTTTTAATGTAAAGTGGTGAGTGGAAAAATTATTTATAGTCCAAGGTTAGGGTAGATTTTGCCAATTAGGTATAGCTTTGGTCCAAAATACAATTAAATAGTTGTAAGGGTAGAAAATGTAAATATTAAATTTTGAAAATATTTACGGGACTCGAGTTTCGTAAAAATACTTTTTAAAAGTTAAAACGCTTCAAAAATAAAATAATATAACTTCGACACGACTTAAAACGTAATTAAATCGAAAACGTCGAAAATATAAAATATCGAGACAATCGATAATAAAGCGTAAATTTTTGGGCATCCGTCGGTATCGCGATCATTCGTAGTTCTCGTCATTCGTTAAAACGCAAAATACGAGAAATGAAAATAAATACAATAAAATCATTCATATGATAATTTGAGAATATAATATCGATACTTAATGTATTTCTTGTCGGTTTTCACCTAAACGACATTCTTACGTTAAGTTTCAAGCTATAACCTTCTCGGTTAGCCGATAATTTAAAATTCTCATTAAAGTAAACATATAATACTTAATAGTCGAGATTAAAATAACTACCTGAAATTGACGGATTGTCACGTATAAAACATATACTGGGAAAACAGTTGGCTACATACGGGAATCCTAATAAGGAAAGAATGTCCATACTAAAGGACGGAGAATCCGTACCTTGTGTCCAGTGAACGGAAAAGATGTACGAAGAAAATCCTACTCCGATCTCACTAATGCTATATAGAAGGATACGTGTATAAGTATACTGTTTATTGTGCACGTAACTGATTATAACATGTCTTGACTTGTTTTATATGTTTTGGTCTTGTCTTACTGATTTTAATGTTATAATGTATTTATCATGTATTTTAAGTCTTCTGATTAAGTATTAACTGATATTCTTGTATTAATATACTTGTAGTGTAATAATAAGTAACCTCTAAAAATAGCAGGTTTCCTAAAATAGAAAGTTTCCAAAAATAGATTAACTTCTTAAAATAGATCAGTTTCTAAAAATAGAAAGTTTCCAAAAATAGTAAGTTTCCTGAAATAGAAAGTTTCCATATTTAGAAATAAGCTGAATTAATAAGCTAATAATATAATCTTATGTTTATTGAATAAGCATAATTAGTCATGTGACTAATAATATAGTTTATTAATGGTAACATGTTAATTAAATAAACTATAGGTTATATGATTTAATTAAATAGAACATTATTTAATTAAATTAAAGTGTACCTAATACTTAGGTTAAAACATGTATTAATATTCACATTAATATAACCTAAGTCGTGAAAATTAATTAATTATAAGTCATGTTTTAATAATTAATTAGTTACTATAGTCTAAATTAAATAATTAAATACTTAGGTTCAAATCATGTATTATTAAATAATAATAATAAACCTGAGTCCATGTTTTAATTAAATTAATGATATGCTATGTTAGATTAATTTAATTGACTTGTAAAAAATAAGTATACTTGTAAAATAATAACTTGTAGAAAACGTGACTTCAAAAACGCTCCCGTGACAAAACCCGTGTTTTACTTATAAACCTAAACATAACTGGACCGGACCCCTTGAATCGGACCGAACCAACACCCCTAGCAGTGGCTACCCGGCTTCGCTGGTTGCCACTGCTCTTGCAGTTTTACCACCGGCTGTAGCCGGTGGGTTTTCCCCTGGTCTGCCTCGGCTAGCCACTGCCACAACAACAAGGTTCCCACCGGTGGTTCCCCCTGCTGGTGTCATTCCCCATGCTGGACCTAAACAGCCACCGGCAGTTAGCCGGTGGTGTTGTTGCTGCTGCCGAGACCCAGCACAAACCAAACGGTGCCCCGACTCAAGTCGGGGTCCCTTGTTTCTTACGGCCGAGACACCTAAAACCACACCAAGATCTTGAGGTCTCGGTTGGTGGTGTTACAAAGACCACCGAGAGCCTATGGCTATCGGTTCATGCATCGGCCACACAACGAAACCCAAAACCCATTCCTTTTTATGATTCTTGATTAGTTTTACTTGTTTATTTATGTTTTTAAGACCTAATTAATCATGTGTTCATGATCTTCATAAACAGAATAAAAGAAAAAGGTTTAAGAGATTACCGAATACGTGAATCAAATAACACGAACACGAATCACACGAATTCAACAATATAAATCAACCGAACACCTTAGTGGTGTTCTTTATAGCCGGCGGCCAAAGGAGAGGACAAGGAGGCTAGGGTTTCTTATTTTTTTAGAATAAACAGTGTAAAATGAAAAGTATTTTTCCCTTTTGTTTATTTTAGCTAAAAACAACTTGGACTTGGGCCCTCCCTTGTTATTGTGTTCGCGGCTATAAGGGACCAACGAGGGGAAATCCTTACTATATTCATATCTTATAATTTACATGTCTATACGTTAGTGTTTCCGTGTTATATCGTAATTAATTGTTCGTGTTATACATAGATACTTGTACGTACACGATATTAATCGTAATATAATAAATACATACGTAGTTACACGTTCGTGATTTAATGTTCATGATTTCATGTTTGTGATTATAATTATTATGGTTAATAATTATCGTGTATTAATATGTACTTAATACTTATCGTGTAATAACACGTACGTAATTCTTGTAATTAATATTCGTGAAACGTATTCATGTTATAAAAGGAAAGTTTTAATCTTGCACGTACGATTATTAGTGTACTATTCATGGTAAAAGCATGAAGGTTTTACAACTCTTCCCCCCTAAAAAGAATAATTCGTCCCTGAATTTTAGATATGTAACTAAAAGAGAAACATACCCGAATCAAACTGAGAGGGTATGTAAGATAAAAGGACGTGAAGGTGACATGGTAGAAAGGAACGTGGAATGTGACATGTCTTGAAAGAACATGGAACGTGACGTGACTGAAAGAACGTATCTAATCGATAAGGAAAAACTAATAAGAAGTCCGGACGTACTCCTGCGTTCCAAGTGGCTTCCCGCCTAGAACGGTCCTCTAATAGGTCTTGATGGAAATAACAGTCCAAGTCTTCATGACTTTGTCTTGATGATACAGAAAGTTTCTGGTTATCAACGTAAGATAGATCCTCCTAAATTTGATCGAGGGAATAAGAATTAACGCGCAAGTGTAAACGAAGCATTACAATGCAAAATAGCTTAGACTAACTGATATTAGTCTCGTCTTAGAAATAATAAGCGAGACATACTGAAACGTAGTACGTGAACAATTGTGAACGTGATACATGAACAATTGTGAACGTGATACGTGGAGACATGCTGAGTGTTATATAAGAAGCATATGCGGAACAATGATACCTGTAACATATCGTGAACGTGATATGTGAAACGTGGCATGAACATGACATGTGAAACATATCATGAACATAGAATAACCTAGATGATAATGAAAAACGGTATGAGGTAAGACGTGAAACGTCTGTCTGAAGATGAAAAGTTTATTCAACTCGAGTCTGGTCTCCCAAGTTTTATTTAAACTTTCCAGAATAACCATGCGACTTAAATCATAAGCAAGAACACGATCATGAACGTGAATGGTGTCATGAACGTGAATGCGAAAATAACGTAAATTTGAACAAGGATGTGAACGTAAATAATGGACGCGAACGTGAACCTTGATCTGGTCCGCTAGGTAGCAGAGTGCCAAGTGATCGTACGATCTCCGGCTGCAAATATCTAAAAGTCTACTAGTGCGAAATCTTTGTGGATGAAAGGATTTTGTAGACTTGGTCAAACTGTTGACAAATATATGGGGATACTGTACCATTTCCATTCGGAAAGTGTTCCCGGTGGAGATAGCTACTAATAAGTAGGTGTTCTATCTTAACCTGATGGTGTGACAGGTATTTAGATATGAACTTAACTGCATCTTGTTTCATAGAAACTGGATACATAGAAGTTTGGCACGCAATGAGTCTCTGAAATTAGACTTCTCATAGCCTAGGATCCTCTAAAACGTATAATATAGTGTAGGATTCTCTCCTTTATGCGGAAGCTTAGTGTAACACCCCCAAATAATCATACTTTAGTTCAGCGGAAGAGTCGTTGGTGTTACGGGATAGCACATTACTCAAATCATAGACAACACATAAAAATCATCTCGTTTAATAATAAAGCATTCCCATTCATGAATATCAAATTTACATAGGTCCCAAGTCATAGTATTTCATACAAGTCTTACAAAGCATTTGAATGAAAATTGTTATTTAAGTGCGGGCCATAAATTCTTGTCGTCTTCCCAAGAATTACCTTCAAGTACCTGAGATAAAACATGTTAAAAGAAAAGGGTCAGCGAAAACGCCGAGTGAATTCAAAGAGTTTAATAAAAACCATTAATATATCATCGGTATATAATTATTACCAAAAATCACTTTGCACAAATCTTTGTAATAGATCGTAATATAGGCTTTTGCCTTCAAAACCATTATACGAACCTTTTTCGTAAAATCATCACACAATACGTTTTATAACGTTGTATAAAGTTTAATAAAAACCGTTATATGAATATGGTTATGTAAAACCAAAACACAAACATAATATCCATAATAAGACCCCATATTGCTAGTCAGGCAATATATTATAATACAATTCGTACATCAGTAGTTTCATCATTGGATTATTATAAGCCACATGACATTGTTACCTTACTATAACCAACAACGGGTAGCTAACCCGAAATTCATTTGCCCATCTAAAACAGCGTGTCGTCACAATAATCACGCTTATTTAAATCTTCTCATACATAAATTCGCTTACCAATCAATGTGGCACGACGGGGATCAACCGTCAAGGCGCGAACTGGGGTGATCTTCCCCAAATAGTACTATTATATGAATAAGCGTCTACCAAATCCCGGTAGTTCATAATTCATGCTAATGAGACTTTTAGTGACATAACCTAACTAATAATAATCCGTTTCATCTCATTCATCGGGTCATATAATCATTCATCGGGTCATACAATCATTCAGGTCCAAATCAATAAACAAACAATCGGGACAAATGGTATACTATTTTTATTAAAACTAACATGTTATCTCCCTCGCAGGTTTATAAAACATTTCATAAAAACATTTAAAAGATTGCGAGGCTATGAACTCACGTTGATTGGGAAAGGCGGTTATCGGCGATTTGGATGTACGGTACGTGCTTCAATCACGGAAACCTAGACAAATGATACTCGTCTTAGACTCTTGTCTAGTGACTTTATAAAAACATTGACTATGTATATGTATGATGATTTTATAAATATGATGATGATCAAGTGGGATTGTACATCTTTATTTACTCATTATAGTGCCATGTGTTGGTAAATTTTTATACTAGTTTCACTAGTTTAACTTCTTTACATGTCAGGGCCCAATAAGCCCATTATAAGCCCATTACCTTATATTAGTCCATTTTACACTTTTAATATCAGTATTAAACTTACATGTTAGGCCCAAGTGGGTTAATCCCAATAGGTAAGTTCATAAGTGTTTAGCCAAATTAGTTGGGTTAATAGTCCAGTAAGGCTAATTTGGCCCGTTAATGTCCGTATGTTATAAAGCTCGCGTTTTATCGGTTTTTACTTGTAATATTTACTTATATATCATTATATGAGATATAAAAAGTTTACATTAGACGGGTCCGACCATCTAAGTTTTTATTGACGAAAACGTTAATTTTACGGTTTTAGCCGAAAAGACGTAAAAATCATGTTCATAGTTTTATAACTTATAAAACTTATCAAATTGCCATTTATATAAAATGTCTCATTTATTTATTATTATACATAATTATATAAATGTTATATATAAGTTAGTGGGTTTTAAATTTACATTTTATATATTATTTACTTGAGTGCTATTATAATACTATATATTTTAATTTCACAAATCTGATTTTTAGTTTCACTTTCACCATTTTTATCATATCTTGAGTTCTACAAGAAGATAGAAGCTCATTTTTGGATGACATAAACTTCATATTATTTTCTACAATTAACTTAGTTTTAGCTATTGATCAATCCAAGTCTAAGTGTCCCTAACAGTCCTCACAAAACAGACTATTCAGATTGGTATATCAATTTTGTTTTGATCATATCTCACTCATTATAATGATTCCATTGCATGGTCAACTCTCACATGTGTACAAGACTTAATACTTACTGTATATTGATTTTTCCATACCATTTTGTCAGTTTAGCATATGGTTGTTTACTGTTTTTACACAGCCAACTATTTTAACCATGATTTAACCATTTTTACATATAGTTTTCAATCTTTTTATCCAAGTTTATCAACACATGATCCCCACACAATATTTTGATCATCATTCATCATCATATACATATAAATAAATAAAGAAAATACAAGATTACATATTCAAAATAACAAAAGGATAGGAAGAACAATCTCTATACCACCAAAGTGATGAAAGATAGGATTGATGATGAACTGGTTTTGGGTAACCAATCTTATAAGATATCAACACCACTTCTAGGATCACCAAATATTTGTAGACTTCTCCAAAAATCAGCCCTTGATCTTCATTGTAACACCCCCTAATGGTCAAATGCAGCGGAATAGTACTTGGGGTGTTACTCGTGTGGATCGATAGCACATAGCATATAGAGCAATGATCATAAAAGTCATTTAAAACATATTACATGAATTCATCGTACACATTTGTATCTTGTGTGAAAAACCACATTTATTATAAAACTGAAGTAAATATCCCAGCCTGATGGTAAACATGATGCTCCCTATAATGCTGGAATTCAATGCATGAACCTGCTTATTTTCCTGATAAAACATATAAAGTAAAATGTGGGGGTCAACACGAGGTTGGTGAATTCACAGGTTTATTTAAGTAAATAAAGTATCAATATGCCAAACACCACGGTCACAGCAGGACATCACAACCCAATACTATAGTAGTTCCTACTGCCCTGTAATAGAAGCTAGACATGATTCTCAGTACGCCCATTGGGTCTATCCTGAAGTTGTTTCCGTTAGTCCGACAATGACATAAACCTGTTGCTTGGCCTAAGCGTTTACGTGACAGCTGATCACGTCAGGCCGGGTGTTGTCAATACCCGAATAGATCTATCCATACATTTCGCGCTACACTATTAACTATTACAGTCCACGGGAATGGGGCAAACAGTAGGCAATAAGTTGTTGTTTGTTATCTGTGCATGCTTGCATATAAATAGTTTTTGTATGTTTTCTCCCCTAGTTATAAAACAGTAAAGATGGGGCCATGAACTCACCTTAGTGGTAATGATGTGATATGATGATGATGTCACCGAACAAACTGGCACAATGTGATCAGGAACCGGAATAATTACCTAAGTAATTTTAAGTGCCTTATAAAATGCATAATTAAAATGCATGATGGATGTATGATTTTCAAAGAATGCATGATCACAAATTAATATGTTATGACGGTTGTCTAAATGTTTATACTTATAAAGAGTTGTGATAAACGTATATTTATAGTGTCTAAAAATATATAAGTTGACCTAGTAAACGGGAATAAATTAAATAAATGGATTTTAATTAAATAAACCGCAAGGTAATATTATATCATTTTCTTAAGTCTCAAAAATATTATTAATGGGATTCGTTAGTTTATAAAGTCTCGTAAATAAACTTAGTGATTTATTTAATTGTTCAAATAACTAAATTTAATTAAAAATTTTATTAATACTTTTAATTATATTAAAATTACTAGTAAACCCTTGTAAATATGACAAATTACAAAATAACCTTTTTAAGGTTTCATTCGTTAAGTTTATTACGCCGTTAATCCTTGTCCGTTTATTTTATTTATAAAAAAGCCCTTAGGGCTTGTAAAATTTTGGGGAAATGACAAAACAGCCCCCCTAAGTCTTGGAATTTAATATTACAAAAGGGTTAGGGCTTGTTTCAAGTTTCTAAAATGACACTTTTAGTCCCTTGAGTCTCAGATATGTTTTATAAGGTTTCTAGGGTTTAGGTTAAGTTTCAAAAATGGCAGGAATGGCCCTTTATGTCTTGAAAATTAATAAAGTAAAGCTAGGGCTTGTAAAACTTTACCTATATGGCAAAATGACCCCTTGAGGTCTCGGTTTGTTTATTAAAACCATTAGGGCTCGAATTAAGTTTTAGTTTTGACAACAATAGCCCTTGTGGTTTCATATAACTCACGGTTTGAATTAACCACCCCCTATACCTTGGAAAGTTACACTTTTGGGCCTTGTACTTACACAAAGTCACGAAAACAATTTCATGGGTTTTAGTAAGTTACCAAATCAACCCATACTTTTACCACTTGTCATAAAAGGCACGAAAAGTTTCCACATTTTAGGAATTGGGCTTGACTAGCCCATTTGGGTCTCGGCTTGTGTGGTGTGGGCCTAATGGGCTTGTAAAATTTTTACTAGGGAATCACCAAGTGGGCTTATGTTTTTACTATATAACTAATGGGCTTATATTAGTATTTCTCAACTTATGTTTAAATTATGGGCTTATTTGTATCCGGCTTATTTAGCTTATATGAGGGCTTATACAATCTTGGCTTATTTTAACATTTCAAGGGCTTATATAAGCTAGCTTAATTATTTCTAAGGTTCGGCTTATATATGTTTCTTGGGCTTAAATGATGTGGCTTATACAACTTATGGTTTTCGGCCTATATTAAGTTTTAGGAGTCCTTTAACATGGCTTATACCAACGTATATGTCCCGGCTTATATTTATTTTATGGGCTTAAACATCCAACTTAATTATGACTAAGATTATACGAATTATGGGCTTATATTAGCTTACATGTTTCGGCTTATTTTACTTTCACATATCTTTGATGCCAAAGTGCTTTACTCTAGGGCTTAAATAAGTTTACATGAGCTTAAATGTACATGTTTTAGGTTTTTTAGGCAAGAACATCCATAAACATCATATAAGCCGTGGGCTTATATGTTGTTTAGGGTTTGTTCATAAATTTCCAACGTGTGCATGCATCACTAACTCCATTTTTATAGTAGGAACATGCATGAAACATGAAATGAGTAAGGAAAAGTTTTAGAGGAGGCTTATACTTACTTGCTTTCAAGAAAACGAGATGATGACTATGGCTTAAGGATTCTAGACGTCGGGTTCCACTAGAATGGTCTTGGATTCGTCTTAAATTCCAAATATCTTGAATGAAAAGCACTAAATGCTCGGAGAGGACCAAGAACAAGTTGAAGTAAATGCTTAGAGATGTCTAGGTGTTTTGTAAAGGGTATAGCCGAATGTGGTAAGAGAAGTGAGTGTAAGGCTTGCTAAATATCTAATAGTGTAAGTTTGTGGGATGTGGCTTGGGGTATGCCAAGGCAAGAAAGAGGGTTAGATAGATATGAGGATATTTTAAGTGTACAATGATGGTACATGTTTTAATGACTAGCTAATGTACATTATCCTTGGTTAACAAATAAGCCGTCACATGTAAGGCTTCCAAGGGAACCAAATGTGTGTGCATAGTGTTCTAATTAATTGGGAAGTTTTACACAAATATTTGGTGAGTGGATGAGGGCTACTACACATCTAAGGGTGCAAGGAATATGCTAGGTGGCTCATTTTTATGGAATAAGCATAATGGACCTAGTACATACCTTAAATGCTAAAGATTGTACATGGTACCATAGTTTATATGAAAACCGGCGGTATTATGGCTTAGTCAAAGGAAAGGAAACTTTTTGTATAGTGTAATCTTTAATGATAAATGTTGTACATAGTCTAAAAGTCCAAAGTGTATATGACAAGGGTTTTTGGAAATTAAAAGTTACGTGTATGCATATATTCAGCTAAAAATAAGCCTAGGGTATTTTTATGTTTAATTTTCGTGTCATGGTATAGTCACTAGGAGTATGGTATAGTATTTTGTGAGTATGATTGATTCTAGGTTGATTTTGGGTTAAGTTTGGGATCCTTGATGAAAGTATGCTCATGACAAGGTAAGAATTTAATTTACTTTATAAAAAGCAAGATAATTTAGTTTAAATAAGTTAGAGTGGGTTTTAGTGATGTTTAATAAATAAACAGTTAGTGTCGTATCGTAGTTATTAGTCGTACTGTGAGGAAAATATATATAATACATATATTCTTAAGGATTTAAAATAATTCCCATACAATGTTATTAATTGTGATCATGGTTTTGGATTTTATAAACTAATATGATGAATGCAAATGACCATGTGTTCAGGTGACTCAAAAGTCCCAAAAGAATTGATTGTTTGATGTCCCGTATGTTCATAAAATGTAGTCATACAAATGTGGCCGTGTCTTTATGATTAAATACTCATAATCATAATAAAATGTGTGATTCAGATGTTTTCATGTTCAGATGATTAAAATGATGTATGCTCATGAGATGCATATGATGGCTCAAAAGATTTCATGCAAAGGTGATAGTAAAAAAATATAGATATCATGAAGTGACATGTACAATGTTGACATAGTCAAAACCTGAAATTTACAGTTTTTACAGCATTAACCCGTTATTTTAGCTTTGTCCTCATAGCTTAAGATGACGTTACTGCTCAGGTGAATAGGTGTGGGTACTTAGCTCAAAACGAGTCTTCGCGTTCCCAAGTGAACTCAGGACCTTTCCTAGAGTTCCATCGTATCTTCACTAACGGAATTTGGCTACGTTTAGCTTCTTGACTTCTCTCTCCATGACTTCCACTGGTTCTTCTACAAATTGGAGTTTGTCGTCAAAATGGACTCCCTCCAATGTCATTGCTAACGGTTCATCCGCGTAGCATTTCTTCATGTTTGACACATGGAATGTAGAGTGTACTCTGCTTAATTGATGGGGCAACTCTAAACGATAAGCGACTTCTCCGATTCTGGCAATCACTTTGAAGGGTCCTACGTAACGTGGATTTAACTTCCCCCGTTTCCCAAATCATACAACAACCTTCCAAGGTGATACCTTTAGCATAACACGGTCACCTACAACAAAATCCATAGGATTCCGTTTTCTGTCTGCATAACTCTTCTGACTATCCTGGGCAGCCTGAATTTGCTGCTTGATGAGAGTGATCTTCTCAGTAGTCTCTTGGATCAGTTCGGGTCCAGCCAGCGGAAATTCCCCCACCTCTTCCCAGCATACAGGTGATCTACATTTGCGGCCATAGAGGGCCTCAAATGGTGCTGCTTTGATGCTGGCATGGTAGCTGTTGTTGTAGGAGAATTCAACTAATGGTATGTGTTCGACCCATCCTTTTTCCAAAGTCGATCACGCACGCTCTTAGCATGTCTTCCAATGTTTGGATTGTTCGTTCACTCTGATCGTCGGTCTGCGGATGATATGTGGTACTCATATCCACATTTGTTCCTAAAGCTCGTTGAAAAGCTTTCCAGAAGTTCGATGTAAATCTACCATCTCGATCACAGATGATTGAGACTGGTATCCCATGTCTAGTCACAACTTCCTTTAAGAATGTTTTGGCTAACTTGCTCAGGGAATCATTTTCCCTGATAGGTAGGAAGTGAGCTGATTTTGTGAGGCGGTCAACGATTACCCAAATTGTATCGTAATCGTGAGATGATGTAGGAAGTTTGGTAATGAAATCCATGGTAATATTGTCCCATTTCCATTTTGTATTTCGGGTTGGACTAACAAACCCGATGGTCATTGATGTTCGGTCTTTACTCTGGCACAAGTCACAAATTTCTTCACGTATGTGGAAATGTCTGCCTTCATGTTTGGCCACCAATATATTTTCTTCACGTCTTAATACATCTTTTCAGATCTGGGATCTATGGAGTACTTGGACTTATGAGATTCGTGCATGATCACGTTTCTCAAGTCTCCGTAACATGGTAACCAACTTCTCCCGTGTAAACACAACGTTCCGTCTGTTCTAACTTCTAACTTCTCCTTGCTTAGGTCACTCCTAAGCATTCCTCCTATGTCTTCTTTTCTGATGTTCTCGGGCTTCTGTGCCTGGAGTTGTGCCTCTAATATATGTTTGGGTAGGTCCAAACTAATGGTCATAACTAGGGCTCGAACTCGCATGGGAGGATCAATTCCTTTTCGACTTAGAGCATCTGCAACTATGTTGGCCTTACCTGGGTGATATTTGATGTCGTAGTCATAGTCGCTGAGTAATTCTATCCAACGATGTTGCCTCATGTTTAGCTCTTTCTGGTCTAGGATATGTTGCAAACTTTTGTGATCAGTATGCACGGTGCACTTTGTCCCATACAGGTAGTGTCTCCATATTTTTAAGGCAAAAACTATAGATCCAAGCTCTAGATCATGGATAGAGTAATTATGCTCGTGCTTCTTGTTGGGAATTATTCTAAGAATCAAGTACCGTCAGTGTAATCTCAAGTACTGTTAGTTATATCCAAGTACTGTTAGTGTTAACGCGATACATAGTAGGTACTGTTAGTTATAAAGTTAGTACTGCTAGGATATTTAGGACGAATATATCTTCGTTTAAGATATGTCATAGTTTATAGTAAGAGTATATCTTATGTGATATACCTTGAGAGGTAGAATATAGATAATATATCGTCTGTGATATAGTTATCTTTATAGAATATTCTAAGGATTCTAGGGTTCCTTACTCTATAAAAAGAAAATAGGTACGATGACATTTATGTACCTCATTCAAGTCGATTAATAAGAGAATCGAATAGTTAATAGTATTCTGTTTGTTCGGTGCTTTATAAGTTAGATTTCGCATAACTTATCTAGTGTTAAGTAAGAGGTCTCACAGTGTTTTAGTTTGATTACAAACTATTATACTAGTTCTTAACAGAATATAGATCCAACCAAAGGGATCAACAAGTGGTATCAGAGCTTGTTGAAAATCTCTGAAAAAGAAAAACAGAAATGCTAAACACTCCAGTCACTCCAAAACATCCCAATGTCTCAACACAGTGAAGACCCTCACTTGGAAGACATTCATGATGCTGATCCAATACCACAGGGACAACCTCAAGTAGTGCATCCACCACCACAAGGTGTTCAAGCCGCAGATGCTGTAGTTGCTCCTTCAACTACAACACCTTCCCATACTCTATCTGCTGTAAAGCTTCCTATTCTCAAAGGTGATAATTATGAGACATGGGCTATGCAGATGGAACATTACTTAAACCACACAGACTATAGTTTGTGGCAAGTTATTAGGAATGGGAACCCACCTAAGAAGTTTTACTGGCTACCTGATGGTACATGCTATGCTCTTCCTGTTGTGACTGCAGAAGAGATACAAGTAGAGATCAAGGAAAGAAAGGCCAGAACTGCTCTAGCTATGGCACTTTCAGAAGACATTCTACCTAGCTTTCATCACTTTAAAGATGCAAAAGCTATGTGGGAGGCAATTAAGCTCAGATTTTGAGGCAATGAAAAGTCTAAGAAGATCAAGAAGATTGTTCTCAAACAGGAATTTGATAACTTCTCAATTTCTAGTATTGAAGGAATTCAAGGTGGATATGGGAGATTTAGTAAATTGCTAATACAATTGGCAGTTTATGGACAAGTAATTCCTAATGAAGAAGCCAACCTGAAGTTCCTAAGAAGGGTTCCACAAGAATGGAAAGCAATAGCTATGCACTTCATCACAAGAGATGATCTGGATACAATTCCTTTTGATCATCTCTACAACAATCTCAGAGCTTATGAGATAGATGTCAAGAGCATTGGAGTGACAAAACCAGCAGCAGCAACAAAGTCTAACTTGGCTTTTGTGTCAGAAGGTAATGGCGGTACTTACTTTCAAAGTACTGCTGGAGGATCAAGCAGCGATACTTACTTCCAAAATACCATTGGGGGACATACAAATAGTTCTTACTCGCCAAGTACTGAAGGCAATCCCATGATCTCTCAAGGCCCTCAAGGAAGATCTTCACCAT
Organism: Glebionis coronaria; assembly: GCA_025667525.1. Classification (NCBI taxonomy): domain Eukaryota; kingdom Viridiplantae; phylum Streptophyta; class Magnoliopsida; order Asterales; family Asteraceae; genus Glebionis; species Glebionis coronaria. The sequence continues at coordinate 2,997,322 of CM046875.1, forward strand.
TGTTTAGTGACAATGATGCATTCTCATTCTTTGCTAGACAAGACAACAGGCCAATACTAACACTCAATGACTTGTTCCAAATAGATGATGCTGATGTTGAAGAGATGGATCTTAAATGGCAAGCTGCCATGATTTCAGTAAGATCCAATAGGTTCTTTAAGAAGACTGGAAGAAAGATGACTCTTGATCCTAGCGAACCATTAGGATATGAGAAGTCAAAAGTTGAATGCTATAACTGTGGACGGAATGGACAGTTCGCAAGGGAGTGCAACAGAGACAAGACTGAGAGTAGCAGTCAGAAGTCAAAACACAGCTATAGAAAAAGTCCAAGAATTACTGAATGTTTTCCAAAAGGTAACAACAGGAATTCCAAAGGAGCCAAAGCTTTAATGACTACCTTAGATGGAGTGGTAGACTGGACAGAAGATGAAGAAGGAGAGCATGGTCTAATGGCTCTCTCACATGAAGATACTGAGGTACATCCCTGTTCTAAAGATTGTATTCTTAAATTTAATAGTTTAAAAGTAGAACTAGATAAATAGTATCAAACGGTCAACACTTGCACTGTAGAAGCAAATGATTTTAAACAAGGTGTAGCTAAACTAGAGGAAAATATAGTTTTGTATAAAAAGGGTCAACAAAACTATGAAGAGAAAATTAGAATTTTAACTCTTTGAATGAGGGAAAAAGATGTGGAAATAAAATCTTATGAAAACAACTGTTGAAAGTGTCAGCAGAAGTTGAAGTTTTAAAAACCAATCTTAATAATGAAAGGGAAGTGATTAATCATTGGAGAAAATCCTCTAAAGGGTTAAGCAAGTTGATTAATTCACAAATGGGGTATTATGATAAGGCAGGCCTAGGATATATAGAGGACCAACCTGGGATAACCTTAGCTGACAAAGACTTATCAAAAGGGATCTTTGATAGCTCAAGTGAAACAGATAATACACCTGAAAATGATAGGTATGCTGAAGGAATGAAAGCAGTTCCTCCACTATTATCAGGAATTTTCATGCCCCTAGTAAAGATTCAGGAATAGAGTTAGATGAATCAAAAGGTGTTAGTGATTTAAGCTCTAGTTCAATGAATAAAGATAAAACTGTTGTGACCAAAAACATTGTCTATCCTCCTTTAATGAGCACATTTGTGCCAGAAGGACATGTCTTTAAAACTAGTTCTACCCCTAGACAGGTAAAAACTACTAGCAAGACATTGGATAAAAATGTTGAACATAGCAAAACCAACAAGGGTGGAATAGGTTTTAAGAAACCTAAGTTAAAACAACCTTTTGGATCTTCTCTGAAAAGAAAAGGATGTTATGTTTGTGGTAGTCTAAGTCATTTTATCAAATATTGCACTTTGCATGAAGATAGAATTAAAAATCAAAAGGTTGTTCAAAAGGACACAAGAAACAGTAAGGTTCAGATAAAAAGGCAATTGGGACAAGAAGATGACAAACCTAAGTTTGTACATACTAAGAAAACAGGTGTAGGAAAGGCCAAACAAACCTTTAACCCTGAAGACTTTATTCCAAGAGCAGTACTTATGAAACAAGGTCTAGTACCTTTAAAATCTGGCAAGCCAAACTCTAGCAAATCCAAGAGTACAAGTACTGCTAAGCCAAAGGTAAATACTGCTGGTGAAAAGTCTGCTAAACTCCAGTCACAAAAGACTTCTAAGGATGTAAATGAACAAGTTAGAACATCTAGAAGTAATCCTAGTATCAAGTCAGTAAAAAAGTGGGTTCCTAAAATGGAAAACCATGTTTTCAGACAAGTACTACTAAAACGGTACTTAAGCCAAAACAAGACAAAGACAATGAACCTACTTATGTCTTTGATTATGTAACTGGAACCATGAGGTATAAGAGTGTGTGTAGTCTTATTGGAAAAACTACATATCAAACTCTTAAGTATGTAGGTCCCACAAGATCCAAGCCAAATGTGGTTTGGGTCCCTGTTAAAAATTGATATGTTTTGTGTATGTGCATGGGCATCTAATTGATGAGTTTAAAGATAAAGGTATAGTGGATAGTGGATGCTCAAGACACATGACAGGAAACAAAGATTTCCTTGCTGAATTTGAAGAATTCAGAGGTGGACCAGTAGCCTTTGGAGGTAGCAAAGGCAGAATCACTAGCAAAGGAAAAATCAATACAAGGAAGTTGGAATTTGAAGATGTGTTCTTTGTAAAAGAATTGAATGAATTCAACCTCTTTTCTGTGTCACAAATGTGTGATAAGAAGAACAAGGTGCTGTTTATAGATACAGGCTGCTTGGTGCTCTCCAAAGACTTTGAGATGCCTAAAGAATCTCAAATACTGGTTAAAGTACCCAGGCAAGAAAATATGTATACCTTTAATCTTCATACTATTACTCCAACAGGTGAAATAACATGTTTGCTAGCTAAGGCTTCCAATGATGAGTCTAAATTATGACATAGGAGGCTAGGTCATGTGAATTTCAAGAATCTTAATAGGTTAGTGAATAAGAATTTGGTTAGAGGTCTACCTAACAAATCTTTTCAAAATGATTTCACATGTACTCCTTGTCAAAAGGGTAAGCAACATATAGCTTCTTGTAAGACCAAGACTGTTAATATTGTGACAAAGCCGTTGCAACTCTTGCATATGAATTTATTTGGTCCAGTTTATGTCAGAAGCATTAGCCATAAGACATATATGGATCCCAAACATAGATCGATTTAGCTTTATGTATACGAGATTAGATCAAGTAATACACTTAGAGAAACCTTTGTATATGTATATGACAATCTAAGTGTTATGCGGAATTAACACTTAAACAAGAACACACAAGATGTAAACAAACTTTCACTTTGATTAATAATATCAAACTTGCTCACAATGAAAGTGTTTGACGTATGAAAACTTATGAAAAACTTATATGAACAATAACCTAAAGGTCTTCTTTTATAGACATAAGAAGCCTTGTACAATAATCTACGTATCAACTATTCTAGGTAAAGATAAATATAGAAAATACATTGTTGTTCCTATCTTTACTAGAAGTAATATAGAATATAATAAACATGTAGATCATATCCTTCCATCAGTGATTGTCTTTAATGTGTCAACGCTTGACTTCTTCTTGTCAACGTTTGATCTGTCAGCGTTTGTTTTACTCCTGTCAACGCTTGTTTTACTCTTGTCAGTGCTCAAGTACACTGGCTATAATTTATTCCCAACGATCCTCCCCTAAACTTGATATCTACTCTAGTAATCAAGTTTCTGAATAAACATTAAGAACTAGGAGGAATCTTACAAACCTTCTCATATTGGTAATAAATAAATATGACCAAATCTTTGGCCACATCACTTGAATAATCAATTTCCAGCTGTGTATTCTTCATCTTCTCCAAGACTTCCTTGGACATGGAATACTGACCATCTACAAGTAGATACTCAGCAAACTTTGTAGACCTTAATAATAAACACTAGCAGCTGAATACAATCTCCATTGAAGACCACTGAGGTCATCTTCAAGATCCTTCCAAATAGCAGGATCTTCATCTCTTGGTCCACACATTCTTTGGAATGTTGACCACAGTTTTATTGCATTGACTAAAGTGGGAGCTTCAGTCTCATACTTGGCCTCTAACAACCTCCATAGGTCTACCAAGTCTTCTCTATCACAACTTGCAAACAAAGATATAAGGGTAGTAAAAGTGTGAACCTCTTTTCCATACCTGCCAATCTTCCAAAACCCACATTCATCTTCTTCATAGCTTATAATAGGGTTTCTGGAATCAAGTGGTAACACTTGTACCATATCTGAAGCTTCTAATGGTGAGAGCTTGAGTCTCCTTCTTATAACAGCTTCACTTGGATTTAATGGATCCATATCTTTGGGAAACTCAAGAGGGACTCCCTTTTTCACAGGTCTGGGAACAAACATTGCCTTCTTAAGCTCCATTTCCTCTGCAAGTTCTTCTTTTCTTTCATCAGAAAGAAGTCTTAGAGTGTTTTCTTCCTGCACTCTAACCTAAATAGGATAAGCTCTGCACTCCAACTCTTCAAATGTCAATCCAATCAACTTCTTATAAGTCCACCTTGTTCCATGACATCTGAGCAGCATGCAGTACAACTCCCTTCTATCCCTTTTCAAATTTGAGAGAACATTGCTTGCTTTGTGTTTCAGAATGACCTTGCAATCCTTTTGTACTCTGAAAAGAATCTCCAAACCCCATATCTGATCTGAAATGGTCAAATGTGGATTCTCCATACATCTATCTTCCCAAGCATGGTACATCTGCACAACCTCTGGCATATCAAAATCAACCTGCAATTTCAACCCATTCAACTTCTCTCTAGCCAACTCATCACCATACTCAAGCCTTTCTGGTTGATCAATAATCATTATACTTGAGTCTGAACTGGCTTCATCACTTCCTTCTTGCTCTTCTGAAGTGACAACAAAAGGTGATTCACCCACCTTCTTTCTTTCTTGTTCCACTATTTGTGCAGCCAACCTTCTATCAAACTCAATTTGTGTTGCATTCTTTGGAACAATTTCTTCTACCATAATACCCTTACCCTTATCTAATGGATCAACTGTTGATAAGGTAGATGGTAATACCTGTGAAGAAACCTCTTTGATGATGGATGATGACTGGAATACATCAACCTCATTTGCAGGTCTTTCAATGCTCACTTTTGCTTTGTCAGCGCCCAAGTTACTCATGTCAGCGTTCAAATCTGTCTTGTCAACGCTCAAAGTACCTGTCTCAGCGCCTCTTGTGATTTCCTCCAACATGGCTGTAAATGACAAATTTAAGTTTGTAGGAGAGACAAGAGACGTATCAAAACCTGTCTGTTTCTTCAAACTTGTTAGAGCTTCAGCTACACCCAAGGATTCACCATCATGGGAGCCCTTATCACTCACATTTATTTGTTCATCCTCCCCTTTGGAAGATTCCTCCATCCCTCTCCTTGTGCTAGCATTTTCCAAGATAACAATCCTCTCCCTCAATTGCTTGATTTCAAGGCCTTGTGTGCTGACAACTTGTACCAAGTCTGCATTTTGCTTTTGCAAGCTTATGCAGACTGCCGTCAATTCCATCAAAGTCATTGATTCCAATCTGCCCTCTTCTAAAATGGGTATTTGACCTCCCAAATTAGAATCATTGGGCATGGATGAGGTCTTAATTATGGTAGGACTGTCTTGGCCAGCTTCTAAGCCAGAACCAATAGTCCCAGCCTCATCCATAACACCAACCACACTTGTGGTGGTGGTTCTCTCTGCTACATGGCTAGGACCACTAGAGGAGAACACTCCAGTAGTCCTTTGGCATTTTTACAACCTAGATTGTGTTGGGGGAGAAGAGGATGTGGATTGGGTGGATGTGGGTTGGTTAAGGGGTGTTTGGGTCTGTGAAGGATTGGTGTCAACGTTTGAAATAGGCACATCAACGCCAACATTTAATGTGTTAGCGTCGCAGGGTTCCTGGTCAATTTGCATATGTTGTGGTGAAGGTAAAGGTTCAGGAATTGGGTCAATTTCTGGTTGAGGGTCTGGTTGGGGTTGAGTTGCTTCAATGACAGCAAGCATAGCAGGGGTGAGGGGTAAGTCACGGTGTGGGGGGGAGTTCATCTTAGTAAAAATTGCTTTCTTTTGCACAGGGATCTCATAAAAGTCATCATGATCCCTTGTGCAGTAACTTTGGACATCAAAAACCATTTGTAAAAATCTGGGATAAGCTAAAGTCATTTTGTTCCCTTTATTTTTACACATGCCCTCAAAAATCATTTTGAATAATTAAACTTTTGCCCAGTAGCAATGCACACAATAGCACTAGCAATGGATCTATTGATCTTATTGTGTGCAGTACACTCGGGACTCAAACATTGCAAGAGGACATGTATTAGGTACTTCCGGGCTGGGGGAAACTCCTTTTTATGATATTTATTTAAAGTTCCTTCATCAGGAAAAGGATAACCCAAAGCCCTTAGTCCTTGTTCTATTTCACTAATGGGGAGGGTGGTTATACCATCAGCATCATCAAGATGCAAAGCTTGGCGTACCACAGCTTCAGTAACCACCCATGTTCTCCCATGAACAATAGAAGATAATGTAGTCACTCTATTAATTGTTGAGGGACTAACATTGTTCCAAAACTGTTTAATATGCGTGACAGGAATGAGTGGAGCATGAGAAAGAGCATACCTAATTGGGGATTCATTCAGATACACCACCATTTGTGTATATTGGGTAAACAGAGTATCATCAGCTTCAAGATATGCTACCATGTTGTGTTGACTTCTGAACCCTAATTCCAACTCACTTGGTTTAAACTTTGGTGCCATTGTTGAAAGCTGTTTGAATGATTGATAAAGATGAAGTTTATAGGAGAAAATTGTGTTAGACAAGAATGATAGGTACCTTGTTTAAAATAGGAGCCAAATATAAAGGAGAGAAAAGATGCATGTGATTAGCCCAAAAATAGGCAACTATTTTCAAAATACAATCATGAAAATATTGAAAAAGGATAAGTTTATCTCATGCATTAAATGAAACTAATCTGCTCCCAAAATTACGGCCCAAAAATATGTCAAAAAGTAACAACTGGGCAGGTCCCATGGAGTGTCAACGGTCAAAAATAACCCATCAACGCCCAACGGCTATATCCTTGTCAACGTTTGCCAAAGCCATGTCAGCGTCTAAATTGGTCACAACAACGCTTGGAAAAATACTTGTCAGCGTCCAAAAATAAAAAATTTATATAAATGAAAAATGACCTTAACAAAGTAATATATCTTAGAAAAGATAACCTAAAAGTTGATAATTATTATAGGGCGGCAAGCACTGTCCAGTTATGCACACTTGCTTATGGAAGATAGACATAACAGTCCTCTAGTGTCCCTTGCTAACCAAAACTCTTAACAACTAAGTTACCTTACAAAATTCTTTGTTACTCCCAGGTAAAACCCATGATAAAGTCATTCCCAAGGCTCCCAACAGACCACAACCAATTCTAGGCCAAAAATGTCTTGGCAGCATGCATAGTATATCAACTTTGCATGCTACAGTGCCTCATGATTTAGTAAAACTAACTCATACTCACCTGTGGACACAATCTAGAATTGTGATAAGAGTATCATAAGGATACCCAAAAGTCCTAAAGGTTCCTAAAACCTCCCCTTAAACTATGATACATATGTTGCCAAAAATATGCATGAACATAAAAAATTTATGTCAAGATAGGAATAGAAAATTCCAACCATCATCCATAAACAGAAACATGCTCAAATGCTTTTCCAATGATCCATAAGCAACTCTGTATCCAAAGGGATAATGCTAACACCACCTGCACATTTAGATTGAAAACCACAAAACTAACATTGTTGCTGACAACGCCCCGATAACACTTTTCAGCGTTAAGAAAGGCTTTGTAATGACTAGGTTTTACCCTAGTAATCAAAATTCGTTAGTTCCGATCTCCTCGAATTGACTATTGGTTAAGAGTGCGACTCAATCGTCTTATGGTGAACAAGAGAATGGTTTGGTTTTGTTTATCTAATTTTAACTAAAAGCAAGTATGAAAATGTCGATGAGTAAAGTAGAAGCTTTGACAAAATTAAACTAAAAGTTAATTAGGAAAATAGTTAAAACTTAAAACTTTGTAAAACTTTAAAACTTAAAAACATGCTCTATCGGAATATTGCAAATCAATTCTATCGGAATGCACCAAAGTCATAAGCATCGGAATATAACTAAAACAAACCATCAGAATAGGACCATCGGAATATTAAACTAAATACCCATCGGAATGTTAAATACCATTCTGTCGGAATATGGTCTATCGCAATGATCACAATCGGAATGATGACTGTCGGAATGTAAGCTATCGGAAAGTTCAGATCGGAATGCAAGTAATACTTCTGTCGCAATGTTCACCTATCGGAATGCAGCTGTCGAAAATTGGGCAGAGTTTCGTCTTACCAAGGACCTTAAATCCCGTCGGAATATACGATCGCAATCCAGATCGGAATAAGGGGTAAATAACCAACCGATCGCAAAGTAAAACCCTTAAGGGTTATTGAGATCTAAACCAAGAAACCCGTCAGAATGTGTAGAAACCCCAAGATTGCGATGGAAGCTTAACTTAATCCGAAATTGGTGGCAAGTTTAAAACTCGATAAGCTGATACAATAAGCTGTTCTACCCGAACCTTAAACAACTTAATAAGCTAAAATTTGACAACTTTTCGAAATATAAAATCAAGAACTTTATGAAAGGGACTTTAATATGACTTAAACTTTTAATAAATCCGAAAACCAATAAGCTAAAACAAGAAATAAGCCATTAAGCATAGAGAGCTTATTGCTTATACGTGTAAGAGCTTATGTATAAACAAGAAATGAACTTTCTTAACATACAACCTCAACTTCAATCACGGATCATGGAGGATTCGGATCAAAGAAAAGATTTCGAATCAAAAATCAAGTAAACCAAGAAATGTAGAAGAAGATTAAAGAACACAAAGCTTAAACTTAAACTTTTGATTAAATGAACTCAAATACAAAGATTAATGAAAGCTTAAAAGAAAGGCAAGATGAAAAACTAGTGAGAGAAAGTTTAGAACTTTCTCTCTTTAAAAACTAGAAAGAAAACTTAGAAAATAAAACTAGCTACCAAAAACTAACCAACCCTCCTAATGTGTATTAGGAGGGTATTTATAGGGAAGTGGGAAGTGCATGTGTGGTGCTTCCTTCTTTCTTTTCTTCTCGACTCTATTTAATTCATTCATCTTTCTCGATGTCGTCTTGGGATTAATTAAACTCGTCTTAATATTTCTTCATTTATTTAGACTCGAGTTCTTCGTCTTCATTAAACTTCCGTCTTTAGACTTGTTCTTTGATAAATCTTTAGAATAGGTATTGGACATCCATTCTTTAAGCACTCTTGATCTTTTGACTTTATCTTTTCCCGTTTTCTTCGATAAAAGCCCGTGAAAGCCCGTGTTTTCTTTCTTTTAAATCTTTTGATCCTAAAACACAATAAAAACACAAACCACGCATAATTCCGACTTTTATGACATAAATTACACGTTTTGGTCTTGTTATTATTGGAAATAAGTGGTAAAAGGATAAGTGTTTTCACACTTATTAAATCCCCTACATTTGACCATTGCAATGCCCTCGTGTAATGCATTAATTTAAAAGCACGGTTTACATTTTTCATCATAAATAACCTACCTTGGCCTTTCTTAAATACTAAACATTTAAGGAAAGTAAAAAGATAAAACAAGTAAAGAAATCAAAGACTTACATTGGGTTTTGGCAACCATGAACATTTATCATCCTCAAGTTTCACGTTCCCATACCAAGCTTAAAAACGAGATCATTGTTATTATAAGTTAGCAGCCTAACACGAATTCATGTGGGCTAATTATTTACTTAGACTCCCTTATTCCTAGGTGTATCTCTTATATTTTATTTTTGTCTTGAATGATCACGAGGATGCATTGTTTGACTTATTTCGATAGTTATTTATGCCGAAAATAAAGTGCACGATTTAATCAATAGTTAGCTAAAGGACAAAATCTTTTAAAACTGCTTCTCGGGACCTCATAAAGTTCATATCTTGGCATAACTCGCTTCACGATTTGAGACCTTTCTCGGACCGATATTTGGCAGCGACTTTATACTTCAAATCTTGAGAGACGTTCTTGAAATTATGGTCTTCTCTTCATAATAGGAATTTCTTCTCTTGAACTTTTTGAGAGCTTCTTCATATATGGACCACGACTTCTTCATTTTTCTCCAATTTTTATTTTGGACTTTGATATACAACGATCCGCCTCCGTTTAGGACTTGGATCTATTTATCCTCATACCTAGTTAGGGCCTTTTTGGATAGACTTCTCCATGATCTTTTGGGGAGTATTTTCTTTTCGTCGTGTGTCTCGATCCTTCATATTGATTTTCGATAAATGATTCTTCACATCACTTTTGGATCTTTAGCAACAAAATGTAGCCCTCATGCCTTGTTAGGGCCTTTTCGGACTCGCCAATCTTCGCATCCCGCTTCAATAAGTTATGCCTTGGCTATGAACTCTAATCTGTACCGAGCAACTTTTAAACGATCTTGGGCTAGAAGCTAAGTAACCTTTTAAATCGTACAACCTTATTTATTGCAGATAAATTTATTAACAAGCGAAGGGAGAATAGGCTAATAATCAACTCACATAAATTCCCGAAAGAATACCGAACTTATAATTGGCTCTATCATCTCTCGTTCTCCACAGTTTAAAATCTCAAAGAATGAGACTCGTGGATGCTTAGCCTATTAAATCAAAGTTTTGGGTTTTCGAGTCATCTATAGGATCTTGCAAATTCTTGGACTTTTTCAAGTTTAGAAATCGCATTTTAAAGTTCCCTTGATAAACAACTCTCTAGGGTCAATTATAGGAACTTGCGAAAAGTTCTTGTTCTTAACCCGTGAGAGTTAAGACTTCCGCGTTTTATAGCTCCCTATATAAAAGCCTAGCAAAACTTGATTTAAACACGTTAAGGATACTAGCTAGAGTAAACTTAGATAAGTAAACTCGGGTTGAGTCAAAATGTTCATGACTAAAAAAAATTTAAAAACCACTTTATTGAAAATTTATGGAAAATAAACATAACAAAGGAAAATACAACTATATAACTAGGCCAAAATAGATTAAAAATTTTTGAAAAATGTCGAAAAATCAAATTTTCCGGTTAAAATGAAGGCAAATTCATGGAAAAGACCACTTACTTCGATAGAAGCCCCCCTACACTTGAGATAAACATTGTCCTCAATGTTTAAGCATGTGGGAGTGAACTCCCCTACACTTATGACATTGTGCACTTTGTTTAAATCTTGCTAAGGAAAGGACAACTAAAGTGAATTCAATGGGAACATATAAGATACGAAATATTGAATCACAAGAGTTTAGGATAGAACCGGGAAGATGGGAACACGATATCACGGTTCGTCAAAAGTCATCAAGATGCTCTTTGAAGCTTGAATCCCTGCACAAGATAAGAAACAAGACAACCAACACATACGGGGCTCCCCCTACACTTATTATGAAAGCAGTAAAGGATAGATCACGGGTTGCCTCCCGAGAAGCGCTTGTTTTTGTTCACCGAGTCACGAGCCTGACTCGACCCAAATTTAGTTCATGGGAAACGTGGTGAGGGATGGAATCATCTCATGAGAGATGTCCTCACCAAAGTACAGCTTCAAACGCTGGCCATTCACCTTGAAATTGGACCCATTTGGCTGAGAAAGCTCAATGGTCCCATATGGAAAGACGTTGGCGACGGTGAATGGACCAGACCAGCGGCTCTTCAACTTGCCAGAGAAGATCTTCAACCAAGAGTTAAAAAGTAAGACTTGATCACCAACGTGGAACTCTCGGTTCTTGATTTTTGCGTCGTGAATGATATTCGTCTTCTCCTTGTAGATCAGCGAGTTCTCGTAAGCTTCATTCCTCAGTTCGTGGAGCTCATTGAGTTGAATCTTGCGAAGATCATCGGCTTTGTTGATGTCAAAGTTCGCCCACTTTAAGGCCCAGTATGCCATATGTTCCAGCTCGATGGGGAGGTGGCAGGCTTTCCCGTACACAAGACGATAAGGTGTACAACCGATCGGGGTCTTATAAGCAGTACGGAAAGCCCACAAAGCATCATCTAACTTATCGGCCCACGCGGCACGATGCTCTCCCACAATACGCTCCAAAATTCGCTTCAATCCGCGGTTGGAAATCTCGGCTTGCCCATTGGTTTGGGGATGATATGTGGTGGAAAGACGGTGATTAACGCCGTAATTAGCCATGACTCTTGCTAATTGATCATTGCAAAAATGAGTCCCGCGGTCACTGATAATAGCACGAGGAACGCCGAATCGAGCAAAGAGCTGCTTCAAAAAGTTTACAACCACCCTCGCATCGTTCGTAGGAAGAGCCTTAGCTTCAACCCATTTGGATACGTAGTCAACGGCTACAAGGATGTAATTGTTCCCTTTGGATGATGGAAATGGCCCCATAAAGTCGATGCCCCATACGTCAAAGATTTCACATTCTTGTATGAAATTTTGAGGCATCTCATCCTTATGAGTGATCTTGCCTTGGCGTTGGCAAGCATCACAATGCTTAACCATTTCGTGAGCGTCACGATAAATGGTGGGCCAATAGAATCCAGAGTCAAACACTTTCTTAGCGGTGTAGTTGGGACCAAAATGACCATCGGTGGGTCCTTTATGGCAAGCCTGGAGAATGTCCAAAGCGGCCGGTCCGTCAACACATCGACGAATAATCAGGTCAGCGCATTGTTTGAATAGATAAGGGTCATCCCAAAAGTAAGTCTTAACATCACTCAAGAACTTCTTCTTTTGTTGGGATGTTAACCCTTTGATGAGAACACCACCCGCTAAGTAGTTTGCAATGTCTGCAAACCACGGGGTGTCATCCAGATTGAGATTTATAGACATTAAGGTCTCAAGGGGGAAAGAGTCATTGATCTCTTTGTTCGGATGATCCCCTTGATATGGATCCTCAAGTCGACTCAGATGATCCGCGGCTAGGTTTTCAGCACCCTTCTTGTCGCGAATTTCAATGTTGAATTCTTGAAGGAGTAAAACCCAGCGAAGAAGTCTTGGCTTGGATTCGTGCTTAGTCATCAAGTACTTCAACGCGGAATGGTCCGTGTATACGATGGTGGTGGCCAAAACAAGATAGGGGCGAAATTTTTCAAAAGCATAGACAACAGCTAAAAGCTCTTTTTCGGTTGTCGTATAATGCAATTGAGCCCCCGTCATTGTTTTGCTAGCATAGTGGATTGGTTGGAAGTGTTTATTCACTCTTTGGCCCAAAACCACACCAATAGCAAAGTCGCTAGCATCGCACATCAATTCAAAAGGTAGCTCCCAATTAGGGGTAACCAAGACCGGTGCCTTAGTTAGCTTATCCTTAAGATGATTGAACGCTTCGAGACACTCTTTAGAAAAGATAAAAGGAGTATCTTTTTCCAAGAGGTGGGTCATCGGGCGAGCGATTTAGAGAAATCTTGAATGAATCGTCGATAGAAGCCCGCATGACCCCGAAAACTTCTCACACCCTTCACGGTTGAAGGTGGAGGTAGTTTGGCTATGACATCTACTTTAGCACGGTCGACTTCAAGACCGGCTTTAGAGATTTTGTGTCCTAGCACAATGCCTTCTTTTACCATAAAATGGCATTTTTCCCAATTCAAAACAAGGCGAGTGTCTACGCACCGCTTAAGCATACGTTCCTAATTGGCAAGGCAAGAAGAGAAGGAATCCCCGAAGACCGAGAAATCATCCATGAAGACTTCCATGGTTTGCTCAACCATGTCATGGAAGATAGCTAACATGCACCTTTGGAAAGTCCCTGGGGCATTGCATAAGCCAAAAGGCATCCTTTTGTAGGCAAATGTGCCATAGGGACAAGTGAATGTTGTCTTCTCTTGATCTTGGGGATCAATGGGTATTTGGAAATAACCTGAGAAACCATCAAGAAAGCAGTAACATTCATTACCCGCTAAACGTTCAAGCATTTGGTCCATAAAAGGAAGAGGGAAATGATCCTTTCTCGTGGCATCATTGAGTTTGCGGTAGTCTATACAAACTCTCCACCCAGTAACGAGACGGGTAGGAATCAACTCGTTGTTGGCATTGGGCACAACGGTGATTCCGCCTTTCTTAGGCACACAATGGACTGGACTAACCCATGGTGAATCCGAAATAGGGTAAATCATACCCGCATCAAGAAGTATGATAACCTCTTTTTTGATGATTTCATGGATTTTAGGATTCACCCTTCGTTGGCTTTGAATTGTGGGCTTAAAGTCGTCCTCCATGAGAATTTTATGTGTGCAGAAGTGAGGATCAATTCCGCGAATATCGGAGATTTTCCAAGCGATAGCTTTTTTATGTTCCTTCAACACGGCGATAAGTCGGGCTTTTTCTTCTTCTTTCAGGTCCTTAGCAATGATGACCTGTAACTTCTGGTTGTCTTCAAGGAAAACGTACTCAAGATGAGGAGGTAGGTCCTTAAGCTCAAAAGTAGGAGGATCCTCAATAGATGGTGAAACTAACGATGGATCATCATTAGTCACCTCTTTAGGAGAAGGAGGAAAAAGCAGGTCTTCATTGAGAAGTCTCTCAATAGTACGAATGTCTTCATCCCAATCGGTGGAAGAATCATCATACTTAATATCGAGAGGACCCAAGCTATCTTCGAAATCATCCAAGTCACTTTCTCCAAAAGGAGTCAATGCCGGAGCAATTGAGGCAACGGTCTCAACATTGGGTAGAGAAGAAAGAGTACTTTTGCAAGCATCATGAAAATGTTCTTCACAAGCCTCATCGAGAACGTCAAGAGCATTAACACTCTCATATGAATAAGGTTGCTTAGAAATCTTACCCATGTTGAAGACAATTTTATCGTCACCAACTCTCATGATTATTTCGCCCGCTGCTACATCAATGAGAGTGCGACCGGTCCTCAGGAAGGGACGTCCAACGATTAATGGAACACGAGGATCCATCTCGTAGTCAACGACAACAAAATCCGCCGGGAAGGTAAATTTTTCAACGCCAACGAAAACGTCTTCGGCTATCCCCACTGGATAAGCAACCGTACGGTTAGCTAATTCCAAGGTCATTCGTGTGGGGACTAGCTCGGGGAGAGATATCTGCTTCCAAACACTTAATGGCATTAAGTTTATACTGGTACCTAGATCGGCTAGGGCCATGCAATTCTCTACTCCCGGGAAGTTGCAAGGAATCAAGAAGCGACCCGGATCACCAAGTTTGGTGGGCAATTTCCTTAAGAGCACTGCGGAGCAGTTCTCATTAAGTTGGGTCTGAGCAATGTCAAGAAGCTTCTCCTTGTCACTGAGAAGATCTTTAAACATCTTAGCGTATTTAGGCATGTGAGCGAGAGCCTCGGCAAAGGAGATGTTAAAATTTAATTGTTTAAACATTTTAAGAAAGTTTGAAACTTGAATATCATCCTTGCTCTTTTGCTTCTCTTTCCTCAACCTTGAAGGATAAGTTATATTGGATGAAGAAGAAGGCTTAAGGGGAGTAGGATCACTCACAACCACGGGTGGTGGGGAAATGGGGGTAGAAGGCACAGGAGGTGGGGAAAGTTGCTCTTTTTCTGTGCTCACAATCACGGGTGGAGGTGTAGGAAGCTCGGGTTCCGTATAACCTTTTCCACTATGAGTGGTGATTGCTTTCATCTCCCCTCTTGGATTCGCAACGGTGTTACTCGGAAGAGTACTCGAAGAAGAGGGTTGATTACCTTGGATGAGCGAACCGATCATATCAGTATGTTAAGCGCTTGAGTGCTGAAAGAGTCTCTGATGTCTGCACGAATTTCATTGCTTTGTTTTGCCATGTCATTCCTTAGCTCGGCTCGAATATCGTTCCCTTGTTTCGTCGTTTCTCCTTTCAAGTTGACGACTTGACTCTGAAGATTCGTCACTATCTCTCTATTGGTCCTCATGAACGTCTCGACGTCTGGATTTAATGCCATCGGTTGATTGAGAGGTGGAGTTTGGTAAGCTTGAGAATTTCCTTGAGTTGGGTATGGGTTTCTTTGGGATTGATATTGATTGGTAGCACGAGGTTGGGATTGGTTGTTTCGGTTATATCTTTGTTGTTGGTTTTGGTTTGGAGGATGGAAACCGGGTGGGGCAAGATAGTTGTTTAAACGATAACTTAGCAAGCTACGGTCTCCTTGAGGACGAGCTTGATAGCCTCCCGTGGGATAAGTACCGTATGCTGCGTTAATGTTTTCAGAAAAATTGCCTTGGGTAGAAGGACAATCATTGTAAGAATGAGGACCACCACATGTGTCACAAGAAATAGCAATGGCTTTAGCTTGTTGAAAGTGGTTTGTGGCCATGGTCATAAAATCCTTGTACATACCCGCGATTTGCCGGGTAAGTTCGGTTATCTCGGGATTGGAAGTAGTAGAAGAAACATTGACTCTTGAGTTAGATCTTGAGGATGCGGATGAATCCCAATTCTTGTGGTGAGTAGTCATGTTTTCAATCAACTCTCGACACTCCTCCGGTCTCCTTTTCATAAAAGTACCACCGGCGGCGGAATTGATCGTGTCACGATCACGAAAAGTGAGACCATTGTAGAAAGTATCAATGAGAGTGACGGGTAGCATGTTGTGATTTGGACATCGGTCAATCAAATCATTGTATCGTTCCCAAGCATCAAAAAGCGATTCATCATTATCTTGCATGAATCCACTAATTTGGTTACGAAGGCTCGTGACCATGGATGGTGGGAAGTAGCGCGATAAAAAGCGTTGAGTCATGTCGTCCCAAGTATGAATAGAGTTATTTGGGAGACGGTCAAACCATTTTTCGGCATGGTGAGAAAGCGAGTGGGGAAATAGTTGGAGGCGAAGGTCATCCATAGAAACACCGGGGGACTTCATGCTTTGGGTAATGGTAATGAATTTGTCGAGGTTTTTGTTGGCATCAACATCCGGAATTCCGCGAAATGGGTTAGTTTTCACTTGCTGGATCATGTGATGCTTCAAGAAAACTCCTGAGCCGTGATGTGCATCAGCGCAATCGGGCCTCCGCGTCCGTTCATGGTGGGTTGGCATAACTCCTCCATGGTTCGTAAGTCGGGTTGGGGTATATTATTCATGTTTGGGTGGGGTGGATTATTATTGTTGGGGAGAGGTGGATTATTATTGTTGTTGTTGTGTACACCGACCATGTCTAAATCTTCGAGAGTCTCGGGCTCTGAATAAGACGTTGATCGGGTACCCATACACTTGCAGAAGAAAAATATACACAGAGAATATCTATATAATCTTTTTGGTGCAAAACCTTTAGAAAAGAATTGCTTTTTATGATTTTTCAATGTTTTTGTATTTTTGAAGATTTTATATTTTTTAGGGTTTTTGAAAATTTTTTAAGCAAGGAAAATAACGTTCAAAGAACGGATCCCAAAATTCAATGCGTCTCTCACTAGAAACCGTTAATCTTAGCGAAAAGAGCCGGCAGCGGCGCCATTTAATGACTAGGTTTTAACCTAGTAATCAAAATTCGTTAGTTCCGATCTCCTCGAATTGACTAATGGTTAAGAGTGCGACTCAATCGTCTTTTGGTGAACAAGAGAATGGTTTGGTTTTGTTTATCTAATTTTAACTAAAAGCAAGTATGAAAATGTCGATGAGTAAAGTAGAAGCTTTGACAAAATTAAACTAAAAGTTAATTAGGAAAATAGTTAAAACTTAAAAACATGCTCTATCGGAATATTGCAAATCAATTCTATCGGAATGCACCAAAGTCATAAGCATCGGAATATAACTAAAACAAACCATCGGAATAGGACCATCGGAATATTAAACTGAATACCCATCGGAATGTTAAATACCATTCTGTCGGAATATGGTCTATCGCAATGATCACAATCGGAATGATGACTGTCGGAATGTAAGCTATCGGAAAGTTCAGATCGGAATGCAAGTAATACTTCTGTCGCAATGTTCACCTATCGGAATGCAGCTGTCGAAAAATGGGCAGAGTTTCGTCTTACCAAGGACCTTAAATCCCGTCGGAATATGCGATCGCAATAAGCGATCGCAATCCAGATCGGAATAAGGGGTAAATAACCAACCGATCACAAAGTAAAACCCTTAATGGTTATTGCGATCTAAACCAAGAAACCCGTCGGAATGTGTAGAAACCCCAAGATTGCGATGGAAGCTTAACTTAATCCGAAATTGGTGGCAAGTTTAAAACTCGATAAGCTGATACAATAAGCTATTCTACCCGAACCTTAAACAACTTAATAAGCTAAAATTCGACAACTTTTCAAAATATAAAATCAAGAACTTTATGAAAGGGACTTTAATATGACTTAAACTTTTAATAAATCCGAAAACCAATAAGCTAAAACAAGAAATAAGCCAATAAGCATAGAGAGCTTATTGCTTATACGTCTAAGAGCTTATGTATAAACAAGAAATGAACTTTCTTAACATACAACCTCAACTTCAATCACGGATCATGGAGGATTCGGATCAAAGAAAAGATTTCGAATCAAAAATCAAGTAAACCAAGAAATGTAGAAGAAGATTAAAGAACACAAAGCTTAAACTTAAACTTTTGATTAAATGAACTCAAATACAAAGATTAATGAAAGCTTAAAAGAAAGGCAAGATGAAAAACTAGTGAGAGAAAGTTTAGAACTTTCTCTCTCTAAAAACTAGAAAGAAAACTTAGAAAATAAAACTAGCTACCAAAAACTAACCAACCCTCCTAATGTGTATTAGGAGGGTATTTATAGGGAAGTGGGAAGTGCATGTGTGGTGCTTCCTTCTTTCTTTTCTTCTCGACTCGATTTAATTCATTCATCTTTCTCGATGTCGTCTCGGGATTAATTAAACTCGTCTTAATATTTCTTCATTTATTTAGACTCGAGTTCTTCGTCTTCATTAAACTTCCGTCTTTAGACTTGTTCTTCGATAAAACTTTAGAATAGGTCTTGCTGTGACAATCCGTCAATTTATGGATGATATTTTATTCTCGAATATTATTTAAAAACATTATTTTAATGTTACAATATGAACTCACTTATTTTTGGGAAGAAATTTGGATTTACGTCTTGAAGTAGCATCGACTACGTCTAAACCGGAGGATTCTACGTTACGTGCTTACGTTTACATACACCGTCTTTGGTGACAGTCCGATATTTCAGAAAATAAATTTGTCCATGAATATTATTTTGAAGTTTTAAATTTGTGTTGGTTCATAAACTCACAAATTTACGAGAAGAGATTAGGACTTACGATTTTATTTTAACGTCCTTTACGACTAAACCGGAAACCTTAGGATTACGTATTAACGTTTTCGAACTCCGTTTTTGATGAGACAATTTTTATTAGATTCGTTTTGTGTCGTTGATTCATAATTTATAAAAACGTTTTTCGTAAAACGACCCGAGGGCACGCAAATCGAGGAAACTAGAATCGAGGAGTACCCGTAAATTAGTGGGATGGGACAAGTTTTACACTTGCCCACCCCACAATGTGTGGCGTCCAACATAAGCCAACACACTCCATGTGTGTCAACTTGATATTAAATCAAGGACACTTGTCCATTTTTGGCTTACAAACTAAGCTAACAAACTAGCAAAACCACCACCTCAAACCATCCATTCATTTCTTACATGCAAACCACACAACCCTCCTCCCTCTCTCTCTAGAAATTCGTCCATACTCCACCTTCAAACACCCATTTGATCAAAATTTAACCACAAAATCCTATGTTATACATACATATGATGATGCCCTCTTGAAGCTCTCTTGAATGGTGGTGATTAGAACATCCATGGAGGAGTTTCCTTGGTGTCTTGGGACTGATTTTCCACAAGGAGTTTATGAGGATTGGTGGTCATGAAGATGGTCTTGGTGCATCACAAGTTTCTCCATCAAAATCCATGTTTTGATCATAACCTACATCATCATGGTGGTATAAAGATTGTCCTCCTCATATTCTTGTTATTTTGATTATGTAAATATGTATTTTATTTCCTATTGTATATGTATATGATGGTTATATGATGATAAAAATATTGTGTGGGGATTTGGTGTTGATAAATATGATTAAAAAGGTGAAAAACTATAAAGAACAAGGCTAAAATCTTGCTTAATTTACATGACTGTATAAAACAGTAAAGAAACATGTTATGAACTGATAAAGTAATGAAGTAGAATCCATTTACAGTAAGCTATGGATCTTGTACACATGTGAGAGTTGGCCATGCAATGGAATCATTGTAATGAGTGAGATATGATCAAAACAAGTTTAAGGTACAAATCTGAGTTCACTGTTTTGGACGATTTTTAGAAAATACTTAGAGGATGATTCAACAGTAGCGATAAAAGAGTTAAATGAAGAACATATCATGTAGTTTATGTGATAAAACTTTGAGCTTCTATCTCCATATATAACTCTAGATATGGCAGTTTTGGTGAAAGTGAAGATAAAAATCAGATTTTGGAAATTAAAGTATAATACTATTATATAAGCACTCAAAATTTAATAGTATAAAATATAAATTAAAACCCACTAACTTATATAATACATTTATATAAATAATTTAAAGGTTAAATAAGTGGACATTTTATAAAAATGGTAACTTGTTAAGTTTTATAAGTTATAAAACTATAAACATGATTTTTACGACTTTTTCGGCTAATACCGTAAACTTAACGTTTTTGTTAAATAAAACTTAGATGGTTGGACCCGTCTAATGTAAACTTTATAAAACTTATATACTGATATATAAACATGTATAACAAGTAAAAACCGATAAAACCCGAACTATAGGACATACGGACATTAACGAATTAAGTAAACATATTGGACTAATAATTGGGCTAAATAAGTTAAACCCTTAGAAAAAGAACTTATTGGACTTAACCCATTTGGGCCCAACTAGAAAGTTTAAATAATAATAATATAAGTATGAAATATATTAATACAAGTTAATAAACTTATAATAGGCTTATTGGACCGAAAACGTGTAAATAGGTAAAACAAGAAAACTAGTATAAAAGTTATCGACACATAACACAAAAATGAGTAAACGAGAATATGTAAACCCACTTGATCATCATATATATATAATCATCATATGTATACATAATTGGTATTTTTATAAAGTCATTGGACATGAGTCTAAGACGAGTATTATTTGTCTAGGTTTCCGTGATTGAAGCACGTACCGTACGACCGAATTGCCGATAACCCGTCTTCCCATATCAACGTGAGTTCATAGCCTCGCACTCTTTTAAATGTTTTTATAAATGTTTTATAAACCCACGAGGGAGATAACATGTTAGTTTTTATAAAATAGGACACCATTTGTCCCGATTGTTTGTTTATTGATTTTGGACCCGAATGATTGAATGACCCGATTGTATGACCCGATAAATGATTAAAGGACCCGATAGATGAAATTAAATGGATTATTAAAGTTAGGTTATGTCACTAAAAGTCCCATTAGCATGAATTGTGAACTACCGGGATTTGGTAGACGCTTATGCATTTAATAGTACTATTTGGGGACGATCACCCCAGTTCGCGCCTTGACGGTTGATCCCCGTCGTGCCACATTGATTGGTAAGCGAATTTATGTATGAGAAGATTTCCACAGCGTGACCTTTGTGACAACACGCTACTTTAGATGGGCAAAAATTGGTATCGGGTTAGCTACCCGTTGTCGGTTTAGTAAGGTAACAATGTCATGCGGCTTATAATAATCCAAAACTAACGAAATACTATTAGACGCTTCGAATTACGATGTATTGCCTGACTAGCAATACAGGGTCATACTATTGATATTATGTTTGTGTTTTGGTTTTCATAACCATACTCATATAACGGTTTTTATTTTCATACAACGTCGTAAGACGTATTGTATGACGTTTTTACGACATTGGCTCGTATAATGATTTTTAAGGCTTTTTATAACCATATTCATATAATGGTTTTATTTAATCTATACAACGTTGCAAACGTATTGTATGGTGTTTTTAACGACAATGATTTGTATAATGATTTTTAAGGCAAATGCCTATATTACGATTTTCGATAAAGATTTGTATAAAATGACTTTGGCTATTTTATGGCCTATTAAAATGATTTGTACAAGATGATTTTCAGTAATAATTTTATACTGATATTATATTGATGGATTTTATTAAACTCTATGAATTCACTCGGCGTTATCGCTGACCTTTTCTTTAACATGTTTTATCTCAGGTACTTGAAGGTAATTCTCGGGAAGACGACAAGAATTCATGGCCCGCAATTAAAACAATATTTTCCATTCAAATACTTTGTAAAAACTTTGTATGAAATAATATGACTTGGGACCGATGTAACTTTGATATTGATGAATGGAAATGCTTTTATTATTAAACGACGCGATTTTTATGCGTTGTCTATAATGTGAGTAATGTGCTATCCCGTAACACCAATGAGTCTTCCGCTGTATTAAGTTGTATAAATTTGGGGGTGTTACAGTTTGGTACCAGAGCTCTCGTTATAGAGAACGAAAGATTTTTAAAACCAAAGGTTTTGAATAAAACATTTAAAAATCTTTTTACTAAAAACATTTTTCTAAAATGTCTAAAAATCTTTTGACTATAACGGTGCCGAAGAATTCCCGAGTTACCGACAAGGCCAGACTGAGAAGTGTTATTTTAATATATATATAACTTGGATTATATATATATATATATATATATATATATATATATATATATATATATATATATATATATATATATATATATATATATATATATATATATATATATATATATATATATATATATATATATATATATATATATATATATATATATATATATATATATATATATATATATATATATATATATATATATATATATATATATATATATATATATATATATATATATATATATGATGTAATTTGATTACATGATTGTTTGATGATTATTTTGATTTTTATACAAGGTATTTATACAACGTCGATTGTCACAAGGAACCCTAAATCCCCTAGTAAATTAGTCGAAGCTATTCTCGTAGGAATTCTAGCTATCCTAGATCTAACCCAAGTTGTGGATATCTATGATCCCAACAAATGGTTGATATTCGTAGAAATATAGATATTAGTTGATTGTGATATTAGAGAAGAATTGGCGAGATTAAATCTGATATCGATGTCATGACGATCTTTCCTTATAGAGTGGAGTTTGACAAAACGTTATCACCTGGAAAGATGTCATATGATTCGTTGTCATCCAATTCTTAAATTGAAATCGAAAGGGTGAATGTTGCACTTGAGGCTGTCATTGGAACCATTACCCAAAAGCCTCATGGCACTAGTACCTTTCCGAGAAGTCTAGTTGAATGATCAAGTCATTTCATATTAATGACTCATTTGATAATTGTTGTTGTAAAAGCTATAGGATTGGAAATTAAGTGTTGATTCATATCGAGCTTTATTTCCTTATTAAGGTTTATGAATAAGGTTGAAAGTATCGAAGAGTGATGTAGGATATCACATTGAGTATAAGTTAGTTGAAACTTGAATGAAGTAAAAATTTAACCTATATGGAATATGAGATTATTAATAGAAGTTGTTAAGTTTTGTGATTGAATTATAAGGTTTTAATTGATTGTAGGTTTGTGTTAATGGTTGTTCCTAGGCCATTGTCCACTAACGAGGATGCCCAGTG
The DNA here is from genome assembly GCA_025667525.1 of Glebionis coronaria. Lineage (NCBI taxonomy): Eukaryota > Viridiplantae > Streptophyta > Magnoliopsida > Asterales > Asteraceae > Glebionis > Glebionis coronaria. The sequence goes on from CM046875.1 coordinate 3,020,616, forward strand.
TCCAACAAATAAATTGAAGAAATCTTCTTCTGAATTGAGACCGATGGATCTTCCGGGACAGGCAGGACACCTAATGACTCTTGTGGATTAGTATTCATCGTGCTATCTTTTAAAAATCCCTAACTTAACTGAGATATCAGTTGGTAGGATGAGTTTTGAGAATTGTATGACATAGTGACACGTAATGTGTTACGGTATAATATGACTTGTTTGCGATTAAGACTACCTTTGATTCCTAAATTCTACATGTATCAATGTTATCTATCTTTTATTGCTTCATCCTAATGTTCGCATTAGTGATGCAACCATTGAACAAATACTCATCTCGATTAGAGTTATGTTGTGGATTATTCTCTTTTGAGTGCCATCAAGGTCATGAACCTCATGATTAATTGGCCAAGCTCATTTCCTATCATATCGTAGTTAGTTCTTGGTGAACAACTCTTCATCACTCTTTTGCAGATCACACATTGTTTTTATAAAGTTAAAACGGTATCCTTTGAGAAAATTTAATTTTCATCACAATAAGGATTATTCAAAGTAAGATTTATAAGTGATTGATATCAAAATGAAGTTGTTTATAAGACGCTTTGGAAACTTAATTATTTCCATAACAAAGAAAATCTTTGTAAATATATTTTTGATTCTTATTTAAGAATTAAGCATGAAAATGTTTTTACTACAAACATGATGATAAAATTTTGACGAACTGAGTATTGCATCGTTAATCTTGAAATTGTATATAGTTGCGCGCCTACATACAATTTGGAATGGACCATGCAAGACTGATTAGTAGTCACCATAAAACTAATGAATAAACACTACAGTTTCTTTGAAGATTGTGAAAGATTAAATTTTATGAGATCTGCAAGAGGTGAAAAATAGGGACATAGTGTTAGGGACACCTACATATGTGCCTGTAGCATCTATTCTTCTGAGTCGAATTTACTCATCTGTGGAAATTGTCTTATTTGACAATTGACAATTCTTTCTTGTCCAATTCTCCCGTAGTGAGATTCTTAGGAAAAGTATCTGATTACCGAGTGTTGATACCCGACTGGATGTATCGACATTCCTATCATTTCTTTTGATTTATTTCATTTGAATGACCTGGGTAACGATCCGAGGAGCTTTCGAATGCGTACTCAAATTCTGAAAACATGGGATATATTCATATTCGTTAAATGTTTTCGTCTGTATCTGATTTTAAATTCTATCGCATAGATTATGCGTTGACCTTACTCTTTAGATAATAGTTATGTCTCCTGATATCCCTGAATTTGTGAAGGATTATGAGTTATTATTAGTCTTTTGAGAAGTTCACATCTTATCGACGGCAACGAAACTGGAAAGTTAGTAATGCCAGTAGAATGGATTGATTGATTATGACATGACGACATTGTCTTAATTGATGGGAACTCGAGTAGAATTCCCCTAAATGATAAGATGTTGATTATCAAAAGTGATCTAAATAATTCTTGATGGTTGTCCATATCCTGTATTTAGACTTGGGATTATACCGTAAATGGTTGTGAATTAGTCATAGACATTGTAATCTAGAAGAACCTAATATTGAATTATTAAAAGATGTTTCTGTTATTTGAAACTTTAGTAAGTATTTGTTGATGGTTTACCTAGACTTTTGCCATTAAGGCAAGTTGAAATTGGTATTGATTATATTCCCGGTGTTGCACTTGTGGCTTGTACACTATACGTCAGCACCATCTAAATTAAAGGAATTACCGTACAACCGAGAGAGTTGTCGGAGAAAGATTTTATTATACCAAGCCTGTCATCCTGAAGATCTATGGTGTTATCATTCCTTATATTTATAGATTACTGTGACTGAGTAAATTGACAATCGAAAACGATATCCATAACTCGAAATGGAAGATTTGTTTGATCATTTACAAGGTTCTAAGTGTATGTTTTAAAGATTTGATCCACGGCATGGTTATTATCAACTTCGCGTCCGCGAAGAAGATTATCTATTCCAATCACTACATCCGTTACTTGTAATGAACGTTATGAGTTTCACGTGATGTCGTTTGGATTGACAATGCACATGTAGTATTCATAAATTTGGTGAATCAAGTGTGTAGGCTTTAATTTGATAAATTCATGCTCGTGATCATTAAGGACTATATGTTAGATTATAAGAATAAGAATGGGTTAATAATTATTTATAGATTGCCCTGAATTGACCGAACAAGAGAAACCTGGACCTTGAATAATTGATACGTGATTAAAGACTTGAACCTTTACATGATTTGACTATGTGATTAAAAGGATAATGGAATTTAAATTGACTCTTCAAAAATTAAGAGCCCTTTTAAGACTTTGGATTTTACCAAAAAGAAATGGAAATATGTTTTGACAAATGTTTTAACAAAGGATTTTAAGGGATTATTCCCATATACACAAACCATTTAACTAAACTTCTGTTTAGGGGTAAATGTTTGTGTATACCTCCAGATAACTTAAAAGGGATTGAGGAAAACCATTTAAACCATAACTTGAAATTTGAAACAACAAATTTTGCTTTTCAACTAAGAAAATTTTGACCAAAATATAAACAAAGATTTCACGAACATTTTCGGATCTTATTAATTATTTTAATTATTTTCGATAAATCAACAAAAATCTTGTTAATTAAATTCAAATTTATTTTGAACATTTTATATAGTTGGTCGAACTAAGAAATTTAAAAATCTTTATGTTTACATTTCATAAAAATTGAAAATTTATTATTTAATTAGTTGTAATAATTATCGACGCTTTAAACACCGGATTGAGAAAAACTGATAAAAATGATAGATAAGACAAAACTGAAACTTAGAAAATATGAAGAAAGGTGAATGTAATTACTGACGCCTAACATAGAAAGAATATCTGAGTAAATTGTGGACATGATAATTATTTATCTAGAAAAGTGAATGTAGATACTGACACATTATGTATAAAATATAAAGAACCAATTAGGACATGTTCCTTAATAATGAAGGTGCAAAATAAATTGCCGAACGATACAAAAGTAAACAATGTTCGTAAAAAGGATAATATAGATAATAAAAAGGTTTCACGGCTAGTGTGAACCATTAGAGTTGAGAAGCCGATAGCGTTAAATATTTTAAAGACCACTTGTGATTGTCTAAATATGGAGGATTGTGAGATATAGTTAAATTGGAAATCTTGTAAGTGTAAGTATTATATGTATGTCATTTTTGACTAAAAGTATCTTTGTCTGAAGAAGTTGTACTGATGGCAATTATGAAGGCAGACATCGCCTCATACATTAGTAAACGTCTAGCTATTGCAAAGGTCATCATCTGAATTTGATTCGATTTAGGTCATCGTCGACAGACTGACCAAATCTGCTAATATCATTCTCGTTAATGATAAATGCAAAAGAGTTATGTAAACATAGCGTGCCTGTATCGATCATCTATATCAAGATCCTCGCTTCGCATCGAATTTCTAGAGATTTGCTCAGAAATCATTGAGAACGAACCTTGATGAGAGTACTATGTACCACCCCAAATCGAAGGGACGAGGTAAAGTAACGATACAAGGTAATATAAGTGCTGTTTTATGTTTGAATGATTAGCCTTTGGTAATAGACCGTATAAGCGTTTTCCTCTAGAGAGATTATCTTTGATAATCATCGTGTTAGGATTGAGATCGAATCTTGTTAGGATCTATATTAGAGCATCTGTAAGCAAGAGTTGAGATAAAGACATCCGACATACACCCATTGTGAGTTGGACATGTCTTTTAGGTTTAAGGTTTCCTATGATGGCGAACCTATCCTTGCAAAATACCCGACCCGCGAGATCTGAATTGATTATTGAAATTAGGATCTGATTATTGACTGCCGGTAGTGGGCAAGAGGTTATGTGAATATGAAATGTAGATCTTGAAGTGCCAAATGGGTAGCGAAGTTATGCCACAATTTTTAACCTTGGAAAAATGAATTCATGATCTTACAAATCATGGGATATAAGTCCCCGTTGTATGGGACCATTGAGATGATGTAAAAGTTGGGATTGAAAGGCATATAAGCTGGATCTACCCTAGGACTTCAAAGACTGCGTGAATTATGTTTCGTATATCGAACTTGATGGAATATCTATCAAGTGAGAATCTGATTATTCTTAGTAGAGCTTAGATCGGCGAAAAGTTGCATTCATCAGAAACCCATGAACATCATGGATAGAGAAGTAAGTCAACGTTTAGCCTGATCTTATTCCGGTAGTTATGTTTGATGAAACTCGCGTATTGTAATGAATTACACTTGTGAGAAAAGACCGAATGTGGAGGAAATACCCACATGGATTTAACTCTATAAGAAGCGAGTAGTAAGATGATCTTTGAGGACAAAGATCCTGTTTAGGGGTAAATGCTGTGACAATCCGTCAATTTATGGTTGATATTTTTATTCTCAATATTTATTTGAAAATATTATTTTAATATTACAATATGAACTCATTTATTTTTGGGAAGAAATTTGGATTTACGTCTTGAAGTAGCATCGACTACGTCTAAACCGGAGGATTCAACGTTACGTGCTTACGTTTATATACACCATCTTTGGTGACAGTCCGACATTTCAGAAAAAAATTTATCCGTGAATATTATTTTGGAGTTTTAAATTTGTGTTGGTTCATAAACTCACAAATTTACGAGAAGAGATTAGGACTTACGATTTTAATTTAACGTCCTTTACGACTAAACCGGAAACCTTAGGATTACGTATTTACGTTTTCGAACTCCGTTTTTGATGAGACAATTTTTATTAGAATCGTTTTGTGCCGTTGATTCATAATTTATAAAAACGTTTTTCGTAAAACGACCCGAGGGCACGCAAATTGAGGAAACTAGAATCGAGGAGTACCCGTAAATTAGTGGAGATGAGACAAGTGGGACACTTGTCCCACCCCCACTACTAGATGGCCAAAACAAGCCTTGGTGGCAATTTTATACACAAACTTGCTACACATGTTAACTTAAGCTTACAATGTAAGCTAAAACTACACAAAACCACTAACCCTTTACCATTAGCTCTCATTCAACACATGCAAAACCACACATTTTCCCTTTCTTCTCTCTAAAAATTCGTCCCATCTCCACCAAGAACACCCTCATTTGATAAATTTTAACCACAAACATTTGTTATAATTAACATATGTTAATCTCCATTTAAAGAGATGAAGATTGGTGCAAGTTTTAACATCCAATGAGAAGTTTTGTTGGTGTCTTGGGGCTGATTTCTCAAGGAGTTTTCATGAAGAACAAGGACTGATTTTTGGAGGAATCTACAAATACTTGGTGATCCTAGAAGTAGTGTTGATATCTCATAAGATTGGTTACCCAAAACCATGTCTTGTTCATCCAAAAGCTCATCATTTCATCACTTTGATGGTATAAAGATTGTTCTCCCCATCCTCTTGTTATTTTGATTATGTAATCATGTATTTTATTTCCTATTGTATAAGTATATGATGATTATATGATGATAATAATGTTATGTGGGGATTTGTTGTTGATAAATATGATTAAAAAGGTGAAAAACTATAAAGAACAAGGCTAAAATCTTGCTTAACTTACATGACTGTATAAAACAGTAAAGAAACATGTTATGAACTGATAAAGTAATGAAGTAGAATCCATTTACAGTAAGCTATGGATCTTGTACACATGTGAGAGTTGGCCATGCAATGGAATCATTGTAATGAGTGAGATATGATCAAAACAAGTTTAAGGTACAAATCTGAGTTCACTGTTTTGGACGATTTTTAGAAAATACTTAGAGGATGATTCAACAGTATCTATAAAAGAGTTAAATGAAGAACATATCATGTAGTTTATGTGATAAAACTTTGAGCTTCTATCTCCATATAGAACTCTAGATATAGCAGTTTTGGTGAAAGTGAAGATAAAAATCAGATTTTGGAAATTAAAGTATAATACTATTATATAAGCACTCAAAATTTAATAGTATAAAATATAAATTAAAACCCACTAACTTATATAATACATTTATATAAATATGTTAAAGGTTAAATAAGTGGATATTTTATAAAAATGGTAACTTGTTAAGTTTTATAAGTTATAAAACTATAAACATGATTTTTACGACTTTTTCGGCTAATACCGTAAACTTAACGTTTTTGTTAAATAAAACTTAGATGGTTGGACCCGTCTAATGTAAACTTTATAAAACTTATATACTGATATATAAACATGTATAACAAGTAAAAACCGATAAAACCCGAACTATAGGACATACGGACATTAACGAATTAAGTAAACATATTGGACTAATAATTGGGCTAAATAAGTTAAACCCTTAGAAAAAGAACTTATTGGACTTAACCCATTTGGGCCCAACTTGAAAGTTTAAATACTAATAATATAAGTATGAAATAGATTAATACAAGTTAATAAACTTATAATAGGCTTATTGGACCTAAAACGCGTAAATAGGTAAAACGAGAAAACTAGTATAAAAGTTATCGACACATAACACAAAAATGAGTAAACGAGAATATGTAAACCCACTTGATCATCATATATATATAATCATCATATGTATACATAATTGGTATTTTAATAAAGTCATTGGACATGAGTCTAAGACGAGTATTATTTGTCTAGGTTTCCGAGATTGAAGCACGTACCGTACGACCGAATTGCCGATAACCCGCCTTCCCATATCAACGTGAGTTCATAGCCTCGCACTCTTTTAAATGTTTTTATAAATGTTTTATAAACCCACGAGGGAGATAACATGTTAGTTTTTATAAAATAGGACACCATTTGTCCCGATTGTTTGTTTATTGATTTTGGACCCGAATGATTGAATGACCCGATTGTATGACCCGATAAATGATTAAAGGACCCGATAGATGAAATTAAATGGATTATTAAAGTTAGGTTATGTCACTAAAAGTCCCATTAGCATGAATTGTGAACTACCGGGATTTGGTAGACGCTTATGCATTTAATAGTACTATTTGGGGACGATCACCCCAGTTCGCGCCTTGACGGTTGATCCCCGTCGTGCCACATTGATTGGTAAGCGAATTTATGTATGAGAAGATTTCTACAGCGTGACCTTTGTGACAACACGCTACTTTAGATGGGCAAAAATTGGTATCGGGTTAGCTACCCGTTGTCGGTTTAGTAAGGTAACAATGTCATGCGGCTTATAATAATCCAAAACTAACGAAATACTATTAGACGCTTCGAATTACGATGTATTGCCTGACTAGCAATACAGGGTCATATTATTGATATTATGTTTGTGTTTTGGTTTTCATAACCATACTCATATAACGGTTTTTATTTTCATACAACGTCGTAAGACGTATTGTATGACGTTTTTACGACATTGGCTCGTATAATGATTTTTAAGGCTTTTTATAACCATATTCATATAATGGTTTTATTTAATCTATACAACGTTGCAAACGTATTGTATGGTGTTTTTAACGACAATGATTCGTATAATGATTTTTAAGGCAAATGCCTATATTACGATTTTCGATAAAGATTTGTATAAAATGACTTTGGCTATTTTATGGCCTATTAAAATGATTTGTACAAGATGATTTTCAGTAATAATTTTATACTGATATTATATTGATGGATTTTATTAAACTCTATGAATTCACTCGGCGTTATCGCTGACCTTTTCTTTAACATGTTTTATCTCAGGTACTTGAAGGTAATTCTCGGGAAGACGACAAGAATTCATGGCCCGCAATTAAAACAATATTTTCCATTCAAATACTTTGTAAAAACTTTGTATGAAATAATATGACTTTGGACCGATGTAACTTTGATATTGATGAATGGAAATGCTTTTATTATTAAACGACGCGATTTTTATGCGTTGTCTATGATGTGAGTAATGTGCTATCCCGTAACACCAACGAGTCTTCCGCTGTATTAAGTTGTATAAATTTGGGGGTGTTACATAGTACAATAACCTCGTCACCGTCTTCAAATTCTCCCCAATAGATGCGGCAATTTCTCACCTCACTCTCACTTATTGGATAACTAGCAGTGGGTAGGATTTTTAGAAAACTTCTCATTAGTGGTTGGGTAACTTATGTTTAGCGTGGGTGAGCTGTGTAATGAAACTACAACACGAATATGATACCAAGCATGCATATGACTGCTGCTATGGTATATATTACCCAGCTGGTTCCATTGGCGGAGCCATTCCATTGACTCGTACTGATGAGAATTTTACTCCACGAGAAATGGAACAATTGGCGGTGGTGGTGGAGTTGGTGGTTAGGTGGTGGTGGTGGTGGTTTGTGTGTGTAGAGTGTTTATCTTATGGGTAACACTATAATTAGTAAACTTATTAAATAGAAATTATGTTACCACGAGGTAGTGTGTACAGATGAAATTGGCAAATAAGACGTAGCAAACTAAGTTTTTTTAGGATAATTCTTGAAATACCCAACATCACTCATTTTTTTTTACAATCACCAAACCAAAATTTCTCTAAATATCCTATGCGACTTACGCAACTTAATGAAATTTCTCAAATATTTTTTTTATTTTGTACTAAGTTGCATAAGTCGCATGGAAATTTAAAGAAATTTTGATTTGGTGGGTGAAAAAAGGAAATTATTAGTGATCTTTGGGTATTTCAAGAATTATGCCTTTTTTGCACAATGTGTGTACGCATGTATCTTATATAGTGTGTTTATCAAAGTGTGTAAAAATGGTTATTAGGTACTGTGTTTCTATAAGTGGAAATTATGTTATCACGGTATTAATAGGTAGTGTAAGATGGTTGAATCACCCAATTAATATGTAACCTAAAATTATAAATTTAAACAATAAGTTACAAAATGTGAAGTAGTGAAGAAAAAATTAAGTGGTATGATTGTAAATTGAGTAAAATATTATGATGAAGAAGATGAGGAAATTATTTACGCTTGTTCGTCTTGAGAATCTGCTAGACATCGATATGCTTATTATTGCAATACATGTAAATAGAAACTATATATATATGTGTGACTTGCTTATGCTATAACTTGAACAAATTTGTTTTTTTATAACTAAAATGGGATTATTTATAAGTTTCAAAGTAAGAATATATATATATATATATATATATATATATATATATATATATATATATATATATATATATATATATATATATATATATATATATATACATATATATATATATATATATATATATATATATATATATACTAGTTGCGTAACCCGCCCAACGGGCGGGTTCGGTTCATAAGACTTTTCTGATACAACCTTTGTCGATTACTTATATAGATTTTCGTTTTTGTGACGATAGAGAATCTTCGTTCATCTCTTACTTTTGATTTTCGACAATGGAACACATATCCCGTGTGAGATACCGTGTTTGTTAAAACGAAACAACCTTTTGATAGTGTTTGACATTGGCTTACCCAACAGACGGATTCAATTCATATATCTTGTTTTGAAAGAATGTTTACCGTCTAGTTCTAATAGCTTTTGGGTTTATAATTTCATATTTTGTGTCAAAGATATAAGGATGAGTAAACTTCGGGGTTTTTTGGTTTTAGGGAACAAAGAATATGCTTTGTGGTAATTCTCATTACTAATACGATAACAAAACAGTCCATGTACAATCATAAGAATATACCAATAGCTCGACAATATCCAAGGAAGACGAAATAATATATATGCAAATTAGTTATTTACTGATAACAAATGAAAATAAGCACCAATTCTTTTATATCCCATGTACTATTAAGAAAAGGGTAAAAGTTATAGAATGTTAACAAATTTCTGAAATTTACCACAATAGAACACTTACTTTTTTATTACCGACGCTACCAACGTACTTTCAATTTTTTTTCCAAGTTGAACAAACGTCTGACATCGTTAGTCCATTTAGTCAACGATCGTTTGCAAAATTAATCATTTCTGTTATGAAGCTTTTTTAATTAACTAAAGAAAAAAAAACTTTAGTAATTTACATATTTATTTCATACGTTATGAAAAATAGTACTGTAATTTTTTCTGACATCTTAAATTGAAAAAAGAAAAAAAATTACTATTTTTCATAATAGATTAAACTAACTTTTCTTACAAAACCTTTTTAATCTTATAGAGAATAGAAAATTAAACTTCAGTTTACCCTATTATTAGAAAATTTTTAATTTTTAATTTTTAATTTTTTTCATACTTTCTATTTTTTTTTAATTTAAATTTTTATAAATAACTTACACTTTAACCTCTTAGAAAAGTAAGAAAAGAATATATTTTTCTAACTTTGAAAAAACATGCATAAGGAAAAAAAGTTTACATATTTTAAAACTAATTTTTTTAAAAATATAAACTGTAAAAAACCATAAATTTTAAAAACATTCAAGATTTTAAAAATTACTAAATAAATTAAATATCAAATTAAAATTTAGAAAAAATTATTTTTTTTGTCTTTTTAATTAATTAAAAATGCCCGTTAACAGAAAAGACTAATTTTTGGCTAAATGGACTAACGATGTCACACGTTTGGTTTAACTTGAAAAAAAATTAAAAGTACATTAATAGTATCAGTAATAAAAAATAAGTGTTTCACATTATAGCTTTAACCCTTAAAAAATTGACATCTTTTTCTTTCATGTTCCATGTACTATTAAGAAAAATAACATCTTTTACTAATAAGTTAAAAGACATACCTTACATGTTTACTCTACCTTTTTGATATTGCAAAAGAAGTTACGCTAAACTTTTTTATAATTAAAAAACATATATATGATCACATCAAACCAAGTGAACTTGAGTCAGGGAAAATAAACGGTTCAATCCGGTTCTCAAATAAGCAAAAAATTGATCACATCTAATCCGGTCTCCGAGTCAATTTTCCATTCAATCGGTTATAACCAGTCGGGTCAACCCGAGTTTTAAAACAATTGTTTTTTATTCGTGCTAATGGACAAATGAAGATCAAATAATTTAAAAGCCTATTTGGAGAGCCAAGTATAACGTGCACTCGAGGTATATTAAGCGATGTTTTAAAATCGGTTTTTGGATTGATCTAGTTGAGTCATTGGGTCCGGGTCAACCCGGTATTTTAAAAATAATAAATCTTTTTTTTAATATTTTTAATAGTTAATAAAATTTATATATATAAATCATAAAAACATATAAATATTGAAGATATAAATTGTTTATCAACCAGTATAATAAGTAAAAATAAAATTTTATCGTAAATAAGTAAAATTCGTATATTTTTCAAAAAAAAAAAACCCGAAAAAATCGAAACTCGATCGGGTCTCGAGAACCTGGGTCACCCTAAACTCATCGGGTTTAGCCGTATTTCAAAAATATGAAACTCGAGTCGATATGACCTATTTTTTCGACTGAAACAGGATCAACCGGTTAACCGGCAGAGTCGACCCGAGTTTAAAAACATTGATATTAACCGGCGCATTGTTGTTTTTTCCAACATCTTCGATTTCATTCTCCACTCGTAGAGGATACCAATAATGGAATCAAAAGTTGATATGTCATTTTACATAGAACAACCACCTAGTAAATAGGCACAATTTTTTCTCTACATACCCTTCTAATCTTTATCTAAGCGTACTGCCAATCTGCCATCAATAATATTAGTCACCCCGTGAATCTGTGTGCTTGTTTTGCTTGCTTGCGTATATCCATGATCATCATCTCTTTTTAACTTTTTTTTGTAGCATTATCATTCTTCTTGGATTTTGTATTTTTGCACTTCCATAATGTATGATTGCAAATTTGCAATAACTTTATTTTGTAGTGTTTATTGATTAGAAAAATAATAGGCACCAAAGCTGAAGCAGGAGATATGTGTGTTGAAATGTCTGAAGTTGGCTCTGCAACAGAATCAACTCTTGGTGCTTCTTCTATAGTAATAATTGAATAAAACTTTTATCGACTTTGTATTTAGATGCTTCAGTGTATAACTGCGTTTGATACTTTAATGTCGGATCATGTTATTATCACTCCGTACTTTCAGTTTGTACACTGTAAACTGCTAAACTATTGGTAAGCCTCACCTAATAGTTGGCCCGCCTCTTTAGGCAGATTTGAAGTTTAGTCAACCCGATCACTACTGCTTATTATCGAGACCCGACATCGTTTGACCCTAAATACAAAAAGTAGTTGCAAGAATCTCTAAGAATACTAATCAAAGTTGTTAACGCATGAAAAACAGTAGTTCCATTGTCGGTACGGTGAATGGACTGTGTATTATTCTCATGCTAAACCCTAATTGAGTTTAATATCAATTTATCCCTCAGGTCACTTATCTGTTCATAGTTTCATCACTTTGGTCTTTCATTCTTAAATGCCTTGATTGCTTTTTTAAGTTTACTACCAACGTACGTAACGATAATAAGCAGTAGTGATTATGCTTTAGTTACTTTTCCTTCACCAATTTTCAAGATAAAGATTTCATATCAAACAAAGATAACTAAAGGAACTAATTTTAAAAGTAACAACTCAGAAAACAAATAATGTTTAATCAAGGCTACCATTCTCGCAAAATGAGATTCAAGACTAAATCGAGCAAAAAAGGAATATCACAAAATTCCATGTAGAAAAATTGAGGGAAACAGTTCCAAATTTTACAACTGCTAGACTCATTACGCTGATCAGACGAGGGAGACCACAAACTCAACAGCAATTACAATCAATTACGACAGCAACCAAAATCAATTACGTCAGCAACCACATAGCAAAAAAGGTGAGTTCATATAAAACAAATTATCGCGCAGCAACTATACTATGGCAACAGTTATGAACAGCAAAAGCATGACATCAGTAGCTATTTAATTCTAAAACTGCAGCAACCATCAAACATAAACAAGGTATAACTATTAGAAATTATTAATAAAACAAACAGTCGAAGGATGAGAATACATTAACAGGGGTAGCAAGTATAGAAAGCTTGCTTCGCCCCGACGCAAGTAATCTCATCCTTGTCTGAGCACGTGCGAAACACCTAAACACCAATAAAATCTGCATTTTTTCACGAAAAAGTATTATAGCCTAGTCTCCAATTTATCAGCTACGCAAGTGGGTTGCGTTTCTCTTCTCTAAAACCACACGACCAGCAACCTTAAAATCGACAAATATTCGATTGAAGGTTTAACAGAAAGAAAAGTACATAAGAAATGTTATATAGCTATACTTTTGTAGGTTTCTAGTCAATGACAAGAATTTTATTTACGTGGGAAAGGAAACGAATCACGAAACTCTAAGACATGAGTTAAACCTTGGTATCAATTCCCAATACTCACATATATCTCCTGTATTCTCTTTTTATAAACATAAAGGTTAATTATCAACCAAATAATCGTTTCTAACAATTGATTAACACCAACAGTGGTAATTGGTTTTTGGTATATCAAACCAATTGGCACTTTGAGTACAAATTATCCACATAAAAAGTGAATAGCAGAAAGAAGATAATTTTTCTAACGAATACCTAAGACTTAATAATATCTGCAAAAGTTTACTATCTGTAAAAAGTTGAAATTCATAGGATATAAATTTCAATGATAAAAAGGATATATTAAATACATCTATATACAGATACTGTGAGTAGATTGACCAACCTGTACATCAAGTTCCTATGACACCCCTTTTTGTCTCGTCATCTTCATCATTCCCACTGGATGACTGTGAAGCTTTATCACGTTGAGACAAAGTCCAACCGAAATGATTTAAAGCCAACTTCCTTTTTTGAATATCGACTGCCTTCTCCGCCGATGTAATCACACCTCTGTCATGCCCTTTTTTAAGTCGAAACAATATGGCATTATAACCTGCACAGATAAGTAAGAGACCAATATTATAAAGAGTACATGTATTTCCCATTTCAAATTTTTGTGATTAATAAAAAATGACAAGGACAATATATATATATATATATATATATATATATATATATATATATATATATATATATATATATATATATATATATATATATATATATATATATATATATATATATATATATATATATATAGGGGACTTTATTTACAGAACCCATCTTAGTGACAGAACTTGCAGAACTCTTGTTTTTGAAGGCAAACATGTATGTTTGAAGGCTTACATGTATGTTTATGAAAGCGAACATGTATGTTTTTATATCGGTGCACATACATGCATGCGCGCTTTCATAAATGTATGTTTTTTAATGCGTGCACATACATGCATGCACGCCCTCAAACATGTATGTTTTTGGATATTTTTTTTAATTTTATTTAATTTTGACAAAAAAGAACTTCAAATATGCTTCGTGAATACATATATTCTCTAAAAACATACATGTACTCCTTAAAACATACATGTTTGCCTTCAAAAACAAGAGTTCTGCAAATTCTGTCACTAAGATGGGTTCTGTAAATAAAGTTACACTATATATATATATATATATATATATATATCCATTTTATAGTAAATTCCAACAAAATTTTCGTATATTCGAATATCTATAGTTGTGAACAGCAGGCCAGTTTCGGTTTTTTCGTACTTTTTACAAATAAAACATGCTAAGCGTACATATATTTGCAACGTAATTTTATTTTTACATATTATATCATACCCCCTTATAAAGCATATTAACATGTTATTTTAAAATATATGAACTTTCAAGTTACAACATATTAAGCCATTTGTACAACATACAAAGCCATTTTTAAAATACTTAAAACATGAAATTATAACATATATTGCATTAGACTCCATCATTAAAAATACCCATCACTCTATTTTATAATTAAAATAAAACATGGTACAAGTATTAATACTTGAAAATTTCAAGTTAAAATACATAATGCTATTTGTACAAACAAATTAAGCATATATAATAAAAGTATAAAGTTAAAACATGTAATTATACTATTAAAACAACATATCACATTAAATTATATAATTAAAACACCTTCTCACCTTATTTTACAACTAAAACAACACATACTACAAGTATTAATACATAATTAAAAATCAATTAAAATATAAAAGCATAATTTAATAATCATATTAAAACTAATTAATACATAATAATTCATACACACTTAAAAACATCAGGCGACGCAACATCTTTTATGCCAAACAAGGCCGGTGTACGGCTAATCAAATTAGCATCTAAAAGGTATGGTAGCTGGTTTTATGCGACTAAACTGTCACTTTAATGGTTCCAACTTCAACAGGGAGCAAAGTAAAACCACATATAGTCAAACTGACCAATATAAACATAGACCAAGTTATAAATTATTTAAACTTAGGAATGTGAATTCAATACTTATAATGTATTACAGTAAGTTCTCATATCAAACTGAAACATAATGCAAAAAGGATCAAACAGATAATATGGGAACTTATAATAAATTTTTTATCTCTGATTCAATGTTCCAGCTTCTACTTCTGATCTCTTCAAACTCAAACCGCCACAGGCATATCGTCCTCCGTACTACGCCGACACAGAGGACAGGACGAGTAAGAGTCAAGCCACGTGTCAATGCATGTGAGATGAAACACATGTTGACACGCAGGTAGTACGCTTACCTCGTCACCGTCTTCGAATTCATCCAAACAGATGCAGCACTCGGTCAGCTCACTCTCACTTATTGGATGTCTTAGGCTTTTTAGAACCCTTTGTTTAGATTGCCTTCTATTTAGTGGTTGTGTAGATTGTGTTTGGCGTGGGTGAGTTGTGTAATGAAACCACAGCATGAATATGATACCAAGCATGCATATGACTGCTGCTATGGTATATAATACCTAGCTGGTTCCGCTGGCGGGGTCTGCTGGCAGTGGTGGTGGAGATGGTGGTTGGGTGGTGGTGATGGTGGTTTGTGTGTGTAGTCAGTGTTTATCTTATGGGTAACACTATAATTAGTAAACTTATTGAATGGTAATTGTGTTACCAGTAGGTAGTGTGTACAGATGAAATTGGCAAATAAGATGTAGCAAAACAAGTTTTTTTGGGATAATTTTTGAAATGACCCAACATCACTCATTATTTTTTTTTATCCACCAAACCAAAATTTCTCTAAATACCATATGCGACTTATGCAACTTAATGAAATTTCTCAAATATTTTTTTCTTTTTTACTAAGTTGCATATGTCTCATAAGTCGCATGGGGCATTTAGAGAAATTCTGAATTGGTGAGTGCAAAAAAAGAAATGATGAGTGACCTTGAGGCATTTTAAGAATTATCCCTTTTTTTGGCACAATGTGTGTACACATGTATCTTATGTAGTGTGTTTATCAAAGTGTGTAATTTGGTTATTAGGTAGTGTGTTTCTATAAGTGGAAATTATGTTACCCAATTAATACCTAAAATTATAAATTTAAACAATAAGTTACAAAAAGTAAAGTAGAGAAGAAAAATTTAAGTTGTAAGTATAATGTATGAAATGTCAAATATTATGATAAAGAATATGAGGAAATTATTTACGCTTGTTCGTCTTGAGTTTCTGTTAATGCTTATTATTGCAATACATTTAAATAGAAACTTTATATATGTGTGACTTGCTTGACATGCTATAACTTGAACAAGTTTAATTTTTTTAACTAAAATGGGATTATTTGTAAGTTTCAAAGTGACAATATATATATATATATATATATATATATATATATATATTATAATCAATTCCAGCCAAATTTTCAGATATCCGAATATGTATAGTTATGAACATCGGGTCAGTTTCGGTTTTTGTGCTTTTTACGCATAAAACATGATAATCGTACATATATTTGCAACGTAATTATATTTTTACATATTATATCATACTCCTTTATAAAGGATATTGACATGTTATTTTTAAAATATTTGAAATTTC
Source organism: Glebionis coronaria (assembly GCA_025667525.1). Lineage (NCBI taxonomy): Eukaryota > Viridiplantae > Streptophyta > Magnoliopsida > Asterales > Asteraceae > Glebionis > Glebionis coronaria. The sequence goes on from CM046875.1 coordinate 3,037,495, forward strand.
AAGTTACAACATACTAAGCCATTTATGCAACATAATAATCTATTTTTAGAATACTTAAACATGAAATTATAACATATATTGCATTAAACTATATCATTAAAAATACTCATCACTCTATTTTACAATTAATATAAAACATGGTACAAGTATTAATACTTGAAAATTTCAAGTTACAATACATAATGCTATTTGTACAAACAAATTAAGCTTATATACTAAAAGTAGAAAGTTAAAACATGTAATTATACTATTAAAACAACATATCGCATTAAATTATATAATTAAAACACCTCCTCACCTTATATTACAACTAAAACAACACATGCTACAAGTATTAATACATAATTAAAAATAAATTAAAATATAAAAGCATAATTTAATAATCATATTAAAACTAATTAATACTTAATAATTCATACACACTTAAAAACATCAGGCGACGCAACATCTTTTATGCCAGACAAGGCCGGTGTACGGCTAATCAAATCAGCATCTAAAAGGTATGGTAGCTGGTTTTATGCGACTAAACTGTCACTTTAATGGTTCCAACTTCACAGGGAGCAAAGTAAAACCACATATAGTCAAACTGACTAATATAAACATAGACCAAGTTATAAATTGTTTAAACTTAGGAATGTGAATTCAATACTTATAATGTATTACAGTAAGTTCTCATATGAAACTGAAACATAATACAAAAAGGATCAAACAGATAATATGGGAACTTATAATAAAAAATTTATCTCTGAGTCAATGCTCCAACTTCTACTCCTGATCTCTTCGAACTCAAATCGCCACAGGCATATCGTCCTCCGTACTACGCCGACATAGAGGACAGGACGGTTGAGAGTCAAGCCACGTGTCAATGCATGTGAGATGAAACACATGTTGACACGCTGGTAGTACGCTCACCTCGTCACCGTCTTCGAATTGGTCCAAACAGATGCAGCACTCGGTCAGCTCACTCTCACTTACTGGGTATCTTAGGCTTTTTAGAACCCTTGGTCTAGATTGACTTCTATTTAGTGGTGGTTGTGGAGCTTGTGTTTGGCGTGTGTGATATGTGTAATGACACCACGCCACGAAAACCATACCAAGCACGCATATGACTGCTGCTATGGTATATAAGACCCAGCTGGTTCCGCTGGCAGGGTCTGCTGGCAGTGGTGGTGGAGATGGTGGTTGGGTGGTGGTGATGGTGGTTTGTGTGTGTAGTCAATGTTTATCTTATGGGTAACACTATAATTAGTAAACCTATTAAATGGAAATTTTGTTACCACTAGGTAGTGTGTACAGATGAAATTGGCAAATAAGATGTAGCAAACTAAGTTTTTTTTTGGATAATTTTTGAAATGCCCTAACATCACTCATTATTTTTTTTCATCCACCAAACCAAAATTTCTTTAAATTTCCTATGCGACTTATGCAACTTGATGAAATTTCTCAAATATTTTTTTTGTACTAGATCGCATATGTCGCATAAGTCGTATGGGCATTTAGAGAAATTTTAATTTGGTGAATGCAAAAAAGGAAATGATGAGTGAACTTGGACATTTTAAGAATTATCCATATTTTGGCACAATGTGTGTATGCATGTATCTTATATAGTGTGTTTATTAAAGTGTGTAATTTGGTTATTAGGTAGTGTGTTTCTATAAGTGTAATTTTTGTTACCCAATTAATATGTAACCCAAAATTATAAATTTAAACAATAAGTTACAAAAAGTAAAGTAGTGAAGAAAAATTTAAGTGGCAAGTATAATGTATGAAATGTCAAATATTATGATGAAGAATATGAGGAAATTATTTATGTTTGTTCGTCTTGAGTTTCTGCTAGACATCCATATGCTTATTATTGCAATACATTTAAATATAAACCATATATATGTGTGACTTGCTTGACATACTATAACTTGAACAAGTTTGTTTTATAACTAAAATGTGATTATTTATAACTTTCAGAGTGACAATATATATATATATATATATATATATATATATATATATATATATATATATATATATATATATATATATATATATATATATATATATATATATATATATATATATATATATATATATATATATATATATATATATATATATATATATATATATATATATATATATATATATATATATATATATATAGAATTTAGATAAAATGGTTTAGGTGCTTAAAGTTGTTAAAATGAAAAGTAATAAAAAATGAGCAAATATCACATTTATTGATTAGTTTTGGTTCATTTATGATTTTTTTTTAGTTCGTGTACGAGTATTTTGGATGTTTTAGTTCGTGTACGAGTAGCTAGTTCATAGTTTTTAATATTACCAGTTTTTCGTGTATCAGTTATGTATCATAGTTTATAAATTATTTTATTATATCGAATGCAACATGTGATAATGTATCACTAAATTTACGAATAAATGATTATTTATGCTAATCATATTTTTCAAAGTATAACTATGTATCATATGTATCAGCTGTAAATTTTTACGTATCAAAATTTTTATTGAGTTTATACCAATGTTTATGTATAAGATTTATTGTTTTGTGTTTAATATTAAATAAATCACATGTTAATTCATAAAATCAATTGTTAAGATGACTTTTCATTTTAAAAACTTTAAGCTAATACACTACAATAACTATATATATATATATATATATATATATATATATATATATATATATATATATATATATATATATAATAATCGATTCTAACCAAATTTTTAGATATCCGGATATGTATAGTTATGAACAGAGGTCAGGGTTTGGTTTTTTGTACTTGTTACAAATAAAACATGCTAATCGTACATATTTGCAACGTAATTTTATTTTTACATATTATATCATACTCCCTATAAAGCATAATGACATGTTGTTTTTAAAATTCTTGAAATTTCAAGTTACAACATATTAAGCCATTTGTACAACATACTAAGCCATTTTCAGAATACTTAGAACATAGAAATATAACATATATTGCATTAAACTCTATCATTAAAATACCCATCACTCAATTTTAAATTTTAAATAAAACATGATACATGTTTTAATACTTGAAAATTTCAGGTTACAATACATAATGTTATTTGTACAAGCAAAATAAGCATACATACTAAAAGTAGAAAGTTAAAACATGTAATTATTCTATTAAAACAACATATCACATTAAATTCTATAATTAAAACACTCTCTCACCTTATTTTACAATTAAAACAACATATACTACAAGTATTAATTCATAATTAGAAATTAATTAAAACATAAAAGCATAATTTAATACTCATATTAAAACTAATTAATACATAATAATTAATACACACTTAAAAACAAAAATAATTAATACTAATTACTAATACACCTCATTACTTAAAAATACAATTATATATACACATTATAACATCAATTAATGATAGTGTACTTAATTGGATTTGCTCGTAATTACTTACTAGTTTATTTGTTGGATAAGATAATATAGTAGTAATTCTTATGTTGTTTTGTAACAAGGATATAAACACCACTTTTATGTTAAGAGTAATGTTTATATCCTTGAAACCAAAAAACATAAGAAGTAGTACTATATTATCCTATCCAACAAATAAACTATTAAATAATTTCTAAATTAGATTGTACTCACCTTATTGCCATTACAAGGTTATGGTGGTGGTGAGTTGCTTTCTTCAAATAATCATGCACCCAATAAACTAGTAAGTACCATCTAAATATGTATTCCATTATTTCTACTATCCCCAACCATCCCTGCAAAGCAGGGCGTCGTATTCTCAACCATCCGACACTGACACGGATACTATTACCACCTAGTCTTCTTCTTCACAACACCAACACACCAAACCGTCATAATTTCCAAATATCCACCAAAGAAGTCAATGATAATTATCTTTCGCTCAACTTCGGATCCAAAATGGATGATAATACCCTAAAACTTGCTATTGTAGGATTTGGGAAGTTCGGTCAATTCCTGGCAAATACGCTAGTTCGTCAGGGCCACAAAGTCATATTCCCGCATTGATTACTACACTGTTGCTACTGAGCTTGGCGTCGAATTATATTCAAATGCCGACGAACTCTATGAACAACAAACAGAGTTGATCCTGATGTGCACCTCAATCCTCTCTACTGAAAAGGTACTCACCTCATTGCCATTACCAAGGTTGACCATTTGATAGTACTCTCAATTGGAAGTTTAAAATGAACTCAATTTTTTTTTAAATAAATTTGATTCTAAAATTTTGTTTCACGTGAATATTGTATTTAATATGAATTTTTGGTATTCGAAATTATATATAACTTTTATCCAAAATTTCAGATACATGAATTAAAAAAAATTATAATATGTTACTTGTTACTTGTTCAGAAAATTTGGGTATTCGGATATATAAAATTTTTTTCGAAATTTTGAATATCCTAAATTCAAGGGTAAAGCGCCATTTAATTTTAAATTCATATCGAAATATGGTTTTTGGATACAATATGCTAAACATGTTGTTTTGAATAAGCAACTGATGGAGATTATGGATGGGTGGTTACATATTCCCTGGAAGCAGCTAGTGGAAACCTTGGTGTCAGAATTCACGTATCGAGTAGTGGTGCCAGACTTCACGTATGCAACCTTGTTTTAAGTTTTATGCATCCTTGACTGCACTCCTTGCAACCTTGGTGTCCAAGATTGTAGGTGAAGAGTTGTCAACATGTCTATTTGTTTTCAGCTATGGAATTGTTTATTCAAATTAGTTGTAATGTGTAGGGTGCTCAAGGAATTCATATACTCCAGTATTTATGGATGATAAGCTTGGGGTATTTGTAACTCCAGGTTTCTTTGTATTCCTGAGGGTGTTAATACAGTTATTATTTCTTTCCTGTAACAACATGATGCTTTTTATTCTTTTCTGTAAAACTGGAAGTAACGCGTGATCTTTAGCATTCTAAAGATGCATCTATTCTATTTTGTAAAACTAGAAGTAACGCATGATCTTTAGTATTCTAAACATGATCCAAGTTAAAAAATAGAAGGAAAATAATTATGGCATTAAATGGACTTCTGACCATTATTTATAAGGACCTAAAATTTATATAATATAGATTACAACAAATATATCGAATACCCGAATATGTATAGTTATGAACACGATGTTTTGTTTTTTTCGGATCTTTTACAAATAAAACATGATAATCATACATATTTGCAATGTAATTTATTTTTACATATTATATTTATAGTAAATTGTTTATCTGCTCAATATATAGAAGATTAAATAATATATACAATTTTCCTCTAATCATTGCAAATATAATTTTTTTAAGAAAAATCGGATTGACTCGGTGCTAAAACGAGTTAACCGGTAACCCAATTACTCGACCGAGGATATACGAAACTGTATGCCAAGGTGATCCTCGATCCTCTAGAGTCGTGCTCTGTCTCCAATCTCTCTAAACACACTTTGATGTAAGTGAGCCTCCGCATCCTCTACACGGATCTCTAGCAATCCCAAGTGAATCATGTAGGAGTGCGACCTACTGCTCAGCAGCCTGGCTCTATTCTAGAGTGTCTCAATATCATGCTATGTCGACTTGAACCTCTCGAGCGGGATGTCTACAAGTTATCAAGGATTAGCTCGATTTGTCCATCGTGGCGAATAAGGCTTGTCACAAGTAATGTGATAGTACAATGAATGGGCTCACCGGTGATTGGATGAATCTAAGCTCCTTTGGAGCTCTCTCCAAACTCATAAGTACTAGGCTCGCCCTCATGGTCTCTACATTCGTTGCATAATTTATTATATGTGACAGTTATTCTAACAAAACTTAAGACATCCATTTACAAAAATCTATTAAGGTATCGTAGTGTAAATTAGGGCTTCACACTTGTAAAAATCCCTTTTGACACATTTTATCAAAACTTGGTTTGCATTTTATGTAAGCTTGTTTTTCTTGTATTTATTTCTTAACTTCGTTTCAACAGAATTAATCCATATAAAGGCATCATATATGAACAAACATTATGATTACCGAATCAGATTCGTAAAACAATACCTTAATTTACAACATACAACAATAGGTACAAATTAATCGATAACGTCACCACTAATCAAACACACATGTTCACTACAAAAACTAATAAAAATAATCTCATTTTAGAAAAGAAAATTTACAATAAAAATCGACGACGTCATTAATGGTATTAGACAATAAAATTTCAAATTTCGAATGAAATCAAATAATAACAAGAATTTATGACATCGGTAGTGATCATAACGCACATGCACAATAAAAATAACTTTCGAGAATAAGAATGCGAGAGTAGATGTGATTAGGTTTTGCTGCCAGCCTTGAAAGTGACCGAGCACAAATTTCAAACCGCTAGAGGCATATTCTCCGCGACAGGCATATCCTCCATCGTCTAAATATGCGGACACAAAGGATACGATGAGTGAGAGTCAAACCACATGTAAGTACATGAGACATGAAACACATGTTGATGCGTAGGTAGTACCCTAACCTCATTCCCCTCTTCAAATTCGCCCAAACAGATCCGACATTCGCTCACCTCACACTCACTTATTAAGTAACTAGCTTCGGGTAGGGTTTTTAGAATCTTTTACTTTAGTGGTCGTGTATGGCGTGTCTGAACAGTGTTATTAAACCACACTAGTACTATGATACCAAGCACTTAATCCGAAATTTTTGATATTCGGATATATATAACTTTTTCTGGAATTTCAGATACCTGAATTAAAAAAATTATGTCACGTAAATTGCACTGCAAAAGCCACAAATTCAGATTCCATTGTTGACCTACAATGGAACCTCAAGAATCAAGTGTCTCATCCATTCAACTTCTTTACCAGCAGCAGCTGCAAGAGCCACAAATTTAGAATTAATTGTTGAACTAATAATCACAGTTTGCTTCTTGGATGCCTAAGAAATTGCACTACTACCAAGTACGAATACAAAGCCACTGGTGGATGTATTATCCTTAGTATTGCTTATCCAACCCGCATCAGTGTATCCTTCCAACACCGAAGGATATCCAGTATAAGAAAGACTATAATCTATAGTTCCTTCCAAATATTTCAATACCCTCTGAATAGCTTGTTAGTGCTGGGTACTAGGATTACTAGTATACCTTCTCAGTTTACCTAGTGCAAAGGCTATGTTAGGCCTTGTACTAGTCATGGCATACATCAAGCAACCAATCACCCTAGAAGACTCAAGTTGGGAGACAGCTTGACCATTATTAGGCATTAGTTTTTTACTTGTACCCATACTCACTAGAGTACAATAAAAGTGATTGGATTTCTTCGGGACCTTCTCAATATAATGAGACTAAGAAATTGTTATACCATAACTTTCATGTTTGATCCTTATACCAAGGATAACATCAGCCTCTCCCATTTCCTTCATGGAGAACTTTGATAACAAAAATTCTTTTGTCATGTCAACCTGAATTTGGTCGGTACCAAAGATTAGCATGTTATCAGCATATAGTAAAATGATGACTCCTTTACAAGATTCATCAAATTTTCTATATGTTAGCTTGGTTAATAAAATAACCATTAGATAAAATCACTTCATCAAACTTTTGACGCTATTGCTTAGGTGCCTACTTTAATCCATGTAAGGAGTTAACTAGTTTACACGCCTTAGTTTTATTACCTAGCATGATGAATCCCTCAGACTGGTTCATATAAACCTCCTAATCCAAGTCACCATTGTCTTCACATCATCTGATGAATAATCAGATTGTGAATTTGATGCCAGAGCAATCAACATTTTTATGGTACTAATACGTGCTACTAGAGCATAAGTAGGGGTGGAAACGAGTCGATACGAACTCGAGCTTCACAAGGCTCGAGCTCGGCTCGTTTATTTTTTTAAAAGTTCGAGCTCCAGCTCGGCTTAGTACGAGTTTTGTTATTCGAGCTTGAGCTCGGCTCGTGCTATATTATATAAGCTCGAGATCGAGCTCGTTCAGGCTTGACTTGTTTTTATTTTTTACATAAGATTAGGTTTGGCTCGAGCTCTTTTATCTATTTTGAGCTCGTTAACGAGCTCGTGAGTCATTTTAGTTTTTTTGCAAAGGAAAAAAAACACTCGGTGACTTAGAAATTCAAACAATATGTAATAGAAATAATGGATAACCCACATTAAAAACTACAAAACGAAACAAAGTGCATAATGAACTTTAAATTTGGTAATAATCCATACAAATATAGCCTAAAATGGCATAACAAAACGATATTATAAATCATATGAAACATAATATCCACCACAAGTTCAAGAAAAGAAACAAAATAGACATCAGATTTCTTCTTGACTAGAAGGCTAAGATATTATAGTAGAACTCGTCCATGGAACTCTTAATGGGACATATGCCAGCCGCATACCTTGTACCATGAAATATAAAACTCTTAGTGAGGTATACATGTGTTAGTTGTAATTCAAATAGAAACAATAAACTGAATTCCAAACTCAGTATCTCTGAATACCAGAAGGTCCATGAGTACACATACCTGTAATTAGCTTCTTTTCACATCTGGAAGTAAAACCTCTGTGTGTATGTCTTCCTTCTACAAAAACAAAACATATCAGTTTTAAATTTTAAACAAGGAGTTATCACATCGTATTTGGCCATAATAAAGTGTTAGTGTGTTACGGTTTAGTGATCAATACCTTTACTTTCTTTTTAATTCCATAATTCTACCTAATCCAGTCTCCTCCGCAAAGCAACATTTCTACCATGCTAGACTTCAATGCAGATCGATATGGATCGATAACTCTTCCACCAGCACTAAATGTTTTCTCTGATGCAACTGTGGAAATTGGAATAGCGAGAACATCCCTTGCCATCCTTGACAAAACTGGATACTTCAACTCATGAACTTTACACCACTCTAAAGCATTGAATTTCATCCCCGAGTGTCCTTCAAAGTAAACTTTCTTCCAAGTACAATCTAAGTTCAGATTTATCACACATCTCTACATCTACACCTTGATGGCGGGAGGCTCGAGCAATCTTGACATAAATCGTTAACTTTTCTTATTTCTCAACTTAAAATAAATCTACATATATGTATTACGTTTAATAAAATTATATATAGTTAAAATATACTAATGTTCGTTTAGGCTCGCGAGCCTAATCGATCATTTTACATAAAGCTCGGGCTCGGGCTCGATAATTTAAAGATCCTAAAATTAGGCTCGAGCTCGGGCTCAGGCTCGTTTAAGCTTGGCTCATTTCTAGCTTTTAGCGATCCGATCTCGAGCTTTTGACGAACAGCTCGACTCGTTTCCACCCCTAAGCATAAGTATCAAACTAGTTTATCCTTAATTTTTGTCTAAAGCCGTGAATGACTAACCTTGCCTTGAACTTTTCAATAGTTCTATATACCTTTATTTTCCTTTTGAAAATCCATTTTCAACCAAGTGGATTGCAACTTGGAGGTAGATCAACCAACACCCAAGTGTTGTTTCCCATGATGGAATCCACCTCATCATTGATGGCTTCTTTCCAGAAAGCAACATCCTCGGACTTCACTAATTCATCAAATGTTTTGGGATCATCCTCAACTTTAAAGCAATAGGAGTATTGGTCAGAGACATCCCTTGTACCTTCCATTAGGTATAATTGAAAATCAGGTCTAAAGTTCTTTGGAGTCATGTGCCTTTTGCTTCTTCTAAGATCATGCTCAAATTGTTGAGCCACAACCTCCTTAGTGACCTTTTTAGGTTCCACTGAAACACCGATGTACTTAGCTACAGTAGGAGTCCTGAGACTTGGTCTAGGTACTGATGAGAATTTCGTCTCATCAAAGTTAATATCCATTGATTCAATCATTGAGTTTATAAAAATCGAAACATTGGGTTCAATAACATAGAACCTATAAGCCTTGGAATGCTCAACATATCCCATAAAATGCACTCAAAACCTCTTTCACCCAAAGTTTTCACATTTAGATTAGAGAGTCTTACAACTGCCCTACAGCCCCAAACCTTGAGGTAGTTCAAGTTTGGTTTTCTTTTAGACCAGAGTTCATAAAGAGTAATTATGTTCCTTTTGTTTGAAACCCTATTTAGTAAATAACAAGTTGTTAGCATAGCTTCACCCCAAAACCTTTGACTCAAACCTGAATAAGACAACTTGGAATTAATCATTTCGTTAATTACTTTATTTTTCCTTTCAAATATACCATTTTGGTGTGAGGTATATGGGGCAGTTGTTTCATGGATTATCTCAACATATTGAAAGTACAAAGTATTCATGCGCTCACTTCCCTATAAGTCCTAAATCTTTTGATTTGGAATCCTTGTTGTAATTCAACTTCTGTTTAAATACTTTGAATTTATCAAATGTTTATCCTTAGTATGTAACAGATAGACATAACAACACCTTAAAGCATCATCAATAAATGTTACCAAGTATTTCTTATCCCCTAATAAGGGAGTAGCATGCGAATCACAAGGGTCACTATACAAATCACAACGTGAATATTTTTCGTACATGTACTATATCGAGACATCTGAGAAAATATGTAACTATTTAATGCCTTATACTCAAAGAAAAAAATTACATGTCAGTTTTTTATAAATTTAACCAGTTTAACCGATAGTTGGTCAAAATGCAACCATATTAACACATAATGTAAAAGTTGAGATACTACGTAGATAATTTCTTTACTACACGTATCATTGAATATTTGAAAAATTACATTGCTATTTAATGCTTTAAACTCGAATGTCACATATTCACATGTAACATTATTTCCAAACGAATAAGAATTATACGTTGTACATGTCGTGAACCTTTTCTACTTTTGTTCTTGAAGTGTTGACGGAGCTAGGGGTGTTCTGTGAGTGTTCAGAACACTAATGAATTTCTTCGAGATAACGCTAATTTTTAAGAAAACATTGATTTTTTAATATATTTTAAATGCACTCGGTGTATTAAAATGTGTTTCTAGTTTTTTTTTTTTTAAGTTAGTATATTTAAAAAAGATTCAACTCTACTATATTAAGGTTAAAAAAATAATGCATGGCTCTATTATATATAGAAATGATAAGAATCACTTTAGTAATAATCAGACTATAATCAAATGGTGGCAAAACATAATTGTTAGGGTCTGTTTATTGTAAATTTGTAATCCTTGTGCTTGTATATGCCGGGCCTTGAAGATTATTCAGATCAGCGAAGCGGCTCGACAAGGATCGGGTACTTGTTCTTCGGCATCCGAACAAGTGTTGGCTGCACAGAGTCATCTTTCTCTACAGGTTTCCACCTGCAAATTCATTATCTCATATTGTCAGACTAGGTGATGTCGTGTTTTTATATCGTGTTTTTATGTTATCGTGTTTTTATGTCGTGTTTTTATGTCGTGTTTCCACCTGCAAATTAATCCTCTCTTATTGTATATGCTTGTAGCGGTACGGCCATCATTAATGTCGTGTTTTTATGTTATCGTATACGGAATTCACTTACTTGTATCTGCAGACTAGGTGATGAATGAAAATAGATATTTCGAGCTTTGCCAGGTTAATTCCGGGACACATACGTGGTCCACTTCCAAACCCAAGGAAGCTGTAAGAGCGTAAAGGATCCTGTAACCAAAACCAGATAAATTACTAAGCACGTAGCGAAAGTATCTGAAAGATCATGCAAATGAGATGAACTCACATCGAATCGAGATGGATCAAATTTATGAGGGTCAGCAAAAACTTGTGGATCATGGTGAATAGAGACTACATCCAAGTTCACCGACCAGCCTTTTTTTATACCGTGTCCTGAACAGTTTACAAAACACCTTATATCGTTTAGATGCTACGTACATCAAGTGTTTCTTACTGATGTATGTGTGGAGGATGAGCTGAGGGGAGTTACCATTGATTTCAAAATCCTGTGCGGCTTTTCTAGAATACCACGGTAAGATTGTTGCTCTTCGTAGAGTCTCGCTTACTACCTGATTGACCATCAAAGTATAAAAAATCATTCTACATAGTATAGTTTAACTATGTATGATCAAATGTGGATTAATTAGCATGATTACTTTTGCGGTATAAGGCATGTTATTGACTTCGGACCATGTGAGACTTGCTCCGGATTCCCTTTTACTCTGGATCTCCATATGCTCTTCCTGATTCAAATTTCGTATTAATACTAACAGTTTCTATAACATGTAAAAAATTTGTATCTGCGTAAAGTATGAATCCTACATACCCTGAGACTATCCAAAGCTGCTGGATTTTCTCCCAGGAATTTAACGAGCCATGTAAGGGCAGCAGTTGTTGTGTCGTGACCTGCAATTAGCAGTGTTAATATGTTGTCCTTCATTTGTGCGTCTGTGAGTTTTTCATCGTCATCTGATCCATGCTTCTTAATTAACGACCCTAAGAAATCCTGTTGTAAATCACTTCCAGTTCTTCGTCTAGCAATTATCGCGTCTAGCATCTCAAACATCCTATCACGTGCCTGCTCGTATATGTAATATGGCATCATCATCCATCATTCAAAAAAAAAGAATACATATCTCTATGAGGTGGGACTATAGTACTACCTTCATGCCCCGATAGAAAGCAGTCCCCGGGATATTAAAGGGCAAGGATGCAAACGACGAAGAAATGATTTTGAAATAGTCTCGAAATTTTTCCTGCTCTTCACCCCTAGGCTCCAAACTCATTATCATGTTGCCAATAACCTTGAGAGTAAACTGCGCAATCACGGGGGTAATTACAAAGAAAATAATTAAGTGTTTAACATGGAGAGATTAATAAATTCGTTAGCAACCGTTGAAGCCTCTTCAAGAACAAGGACTTTTCTTCCGTCCCAGTCATCAAACATCTCGATAGCCAAATTGTTAATAAACTGGAAGTATTTCTTGAGGCCATCAATGGAAAGGGGGTCAGCAATGAGGCGTCGGAGGCGCTTGTGGTCTTCTCCATTCTGCTGAAGCAAGCTATTAGGACCCAACACCTTCTGACCCGTGTAGAACAGGTTCAAGCTAACCATCCCATCTTTTCCTGTTAAGAGTATCTTACTCGCTTCCCTACCCGTTGTAAAGACCATATATCGTCCTAAAACGTAGCTCTTAAAGACTTTTCCATATCTACAAAATTGTAATCAAAATGTTATAGATAATATACTATAGTGTGAATTGCATAAACTTATTTAAGTGCGGTTTAGTTAAGTAAAGTACCTTTTTTGCCTTTTGTTCATGAAACTGAAAATACCGGCAGGACTTGAAAATTCAGATATAAAGGAGAAAGACTCGCCGATGATAGGCCAACCAAGACTACCCGGGATCCCATCCATTTCTTTCGGGAAAGCTTTTGCACGAAGCAAGGCTGCCATTGCTGCAACTGCAAGAACTAATCCAGCAACAATCACTCCCACCAAGTTCAGCTCCATTTCGGCTTCTCTTCAATTCGTAAGGTATATGACTGTATTTAATATATAGCCTGCCATTCATATCCTTATAATTTTGACTTTTACCCATTTTACAACGTTGGTCGCTTTCCAAGACTTACTCGGAACAAATAAATTCTTTTTAAGATATAGGTTGCATCGAAAACCAACTGCTTATTGCATAACATGCGAATCATTCGAGGATTTATTGTTTAGGAGGAATTTGTATTTAGTCTTGTATTTTGTGGTGGACTTATGGTAAAAGGAATGTCTCCCGGCCGCCTCCTGGGACGGCATATTGTCCTTATTCTTGTTTACAAACATATGTCATTAGTCACTTATGTTAGTATCCTGTACTTCCATTTCAATCTAGTCCCTCGATCTCCTCTGATTGCTTGTAAGCTTGAATCAGATAAACTCGACATCCAAGACCCATAAGGCCATAACTGATTGCGTGTTAGACCCATAAAGCCATAACTGATTGCTTGTAAGCTTGAATCAGAAAAATTTGACATCCAAGACCATGAGCGAGGAGAATCATTTCCCTCTTCGTTGAGCTTGAGATTGTAAGCATAAGATGGCCATATTACGTCCATCCCACACCCTCGAACATCTCCCATTCTTAACATCGTCACACTCCTTTCAAGTACCAACAGACTTGATCATCAACCACAAGTGCATCCGCTACACCTATGTAAAAAATTATTAAAAATACTTGAATTTCACCATTCGTAGGGTTAAACTATATATTTTTTTAAATAACATTCTTTTCTTTTTTTATAAGAATATAGTTTTTTCTGAAATGTTTAACGAATAGATTTTTAAAATATTTTTTTATAGGAATATAATTTTTTCGAAAATGTTTTTAATCTTTCTGAAAATGTTTTTCGAATATATTTTTATGAAAATACTTTTCAAAATTTTATTTTTCGAAATTATTTAAAATATTTTTGAAAATAATTTTTGAAATATTTTGAAAATAATTTTTATAAGAATTTTTTTTAATGTTTAAAAATCTTTTTGAAATTCTTTTTCCGAAATTTTTTTTAAGTTTTTTCGAAAGACATTTAAAAAATGTTTTATATACGTTTTTAAACCAACCCGTAATTTTGGAAAAAAAATTAAACGTTTTTTAAAAATCTTTAAACCAACTTGTTTATATAAATACTTAAAATTAAATCTTTAAAAATAATTTAAAATAATTTTAATATTAAAACAATTTAAGACCTTTTTAAAATGTTTTTCGAAAAATACTTATTTTAAAAGATATGTGAAAGATTATTTTAAAAATATTTGTTTAAAAATGTTTTTCTAAAAATATATTAAAAATCCTATTTTTTCCAAAAATGACCTGGAGTATCGGTTACCCCTCCATTGAGTAACCTTTTGTCACATTTTGTAATGTTAAGTAACACATTTACCCAACCGTATAGATGAGTAACTTAGAAACACAAAATGAACGTTTATTACCTTAGAACAAATTTTATGAAACGTTTAGTATAATCTTTGTATATTAACCTTAAACAGTAATATTGTTGTTTTAACAATTTATATATTTTAATATCTCAATTAAATATTTGAGTATGTCAATTAATTCTAAATATAGAAAGAGTGACAAACACCTTTCAGATTTTATAATTTATTTACCCTCCTTTAGTTTGTTACTCATCATTAAAAAAAGGATTATAAACATGAGAAATCCAATTAGTCTCATTTGTAAAAAGGTCAAAGATATGGTTTGTATTGTGTCCCAGCTTTTTGTCGTCATGTGTTAGACAGCAGGATAAAAGTTGGTGATATTGATTATTCTAACAAACATACATTCATGGCTCTCACGAAGTTTCACCACATTTTTTGAGTTCATGTAACTTGAATCAACTCGTATTACATGCTTATATTACATGTGATGTCGCATAACTTAGGTTATGGCGCGTAAGTTTACGAGAACTTATTATCGATGCATATGTTTATTGTTCTTTATGATATGAAGTATTTTTAAATGTAAGTCTTTTTTAATTGACATATCTTTTAATAACATGTAAAAAAAGTAAGCAAAAATAAGTTAATAAATAAAATGCTTTTTAAACTAACGTTTAAAATAACTTCAATCCGTGTTACAACAACATGCTCCAATAATCTGTTTCAACTTTTGCTAGTATTGCCAAAAATACCGGTAATTAAGAAAATTTATGGAAGTACCAATAACATAATGTGTTCATCAATCGTTAATAAAAATCAAGAACAATAACAAAACAAGAATTCGTGGTTAAATTTGTTACAACTTTCGGCATCACACAAATTTACACCAATAATCACAGAATCATCACTACATCTGTTTTATCCAAAAAAGAAGAAAATATATATATATCTTCATATAATTTCATCTTATAAATGAGTAAATATGTCCCTCATGGATGTTACGATCTCGGACGCCGAAGGCCTAGCCATCGGCGAACAACCAATACACTTGCTAGCCACCTTTACCACAGCCTTCACCTCTTTGATATAAAAAACGTCGTATTTCATGAGCCGTGGATCAACTAAGTCCTCTACGTCGTGGAATTTCCCAATGATTTGTGTCAAATTCTCCCCCCTCTCCATACTGAACGCTTCTCTACCCGTGATAAGCTCAAGGAGAACAACTCCGTAGCTGTATATATCGTTCTTCTTTGAAAATAGTCCGGTTTTCAAATAATGAGGATCGATGTAGCCTTGTGACCCCATGATCAATCTGTTCGTTTTGGTAGAAGATGGAGGTAAAACCATTGAAGTAAACCCTAATTTAGACGATCCAAAGTCGCAAAGTTTGCAATTGAGTTCTTGGTCTAAAAGTATATTAGAAGCTTTGATATCTCCATGAATAATGTTTAAGCTATGAATATATTCCAAGGCTTTAGCTAGCTGAAATGCAATCATGGTTCTTTGTTTCCATGACAGCATGTGAAGTTTATCGTGTAAAGTACCATTTGACGCATACTCGAACAATAACGCGCACTCATGTTGATCAAATGACGTCGAGTGTCCGACAAAGTTGACGATGTTTGGGTGGTGTTTGAGTGTGAGGAGAATCTGAAGCTCTTGATCATGAATTCGAGCAAGACGGTCAGTGCAAGAGGATTGGACCTTGACAGCGGTTAAGACGCCTGATAATCGAGCTTGGTAGACAGTACTAAAGCCGCCAGACCCGATAACTTTGGAGAAATTGTTGGTTGCTTTTGTAATGTCATCCCATGAAAACGTAGTTTTGGAAGAAGGGGTGATGGTATCATCACAATCAGCCACTTTACTCGAATGATCATGATCGGATGAGACGATTGAAAAGCAAGCCTTGAGAATAAAGACCATTGGTACGTACTAGCAAATGTTTTTTTGAACGGCGGAACAGTTAATAAAGTAAGATGCAAAAGTTGGATTGAAGGAGAAGCAAAGTAGTGTGTATATTTATGTATTCAACAAGCTAAGAAAAGAAATGAATGTTGGGTACGTGGTGTCAGTGAAACATGTACATATAAGTATAGGCTAAAACAAAGAGTTTGGTGCGTACGGACCCCATGGAAGAAGGCTCAGGGAAGATGATGTACTTGGTGAATGAAATCAATAATAAGCTAATTAAGGACTAAATATATATTCTTTGATTTTTGACCAACCACAGACAATAATATTTTCTATTAGCTACTGTCGGTGTCATATTTTCTAATAAAATGCTTTTTAAAATATATACTCAATAAACTATATCTATTTATTTTTTTAACCCATTTTCCAAAATCATATATCACTAGGGTCACTAGGGTCACTAGGGTCGACGGGAGGAGGAGGAGGAATATAGTGAGCACTCCTTCTCGGCACTATCTGGCCGACACCGGGCATGTGGCCTCGCTGCTTTCCACCTCGGACGATACGGTTGATCTCGTCGTCCGTATATTTTCCTTCAGCCTTCATCGCAAGCATCTCCTCCTAATGAAGTGACAAAAACAAACGACAGTTAGTATATTATATATTAGTCGGGTTGGTACATTATTTATCGGCAAAGAATAGTAAAAAACCAAGGCATATCCAAAAAAAAATTAATTAATTAATTAATTTAAAAAAAAATACTTACATACATAACGCGGTCCGCATCGCAAGGAAAATTCTCATCCTGGTCGGTGTGCGCAATGAAGAAGTGATCAATGACAGTCGGGGGTGGCACATCAGCTTCAATTGCAGCTTGCGTCTGTACATACATAGACACGCATATATAGAATGAAGCAAATTCAAAACAAAAAATCACAACACACCAAAACATATAATCAAAGACATATATGTATGTAAATTAATTATAGAATTTCTCACCACTTGGTCTCGAAGGCGTGCCAACGATCGGGATCCCTGCCGACTCGGCGTCTTCTGGTTAGACCGGTTTTGGGAGTTCGTCTGGCATCTTTTCTCGTAATCCGGATTACTCCAAAGTGCGATCTGTTTCTCCCAGTCCTCTGAAGTAATTTCCTCTGGACGCTCGCTGCGGACTCTGTCGATATCTACCCTGCCGGTATCGATGTCTCGGACCCAATGCTTTGTCTTGAGCGTATTTTTTCGAGAATTATAACTCTTTATAAGCATTTGATTGATGCCGCCACGTATTTCCTTCCATCTACCAGGATCACTCTTGTGTGGCGTCAAATTAAACTTATTCTGCATTCATATACAACAAATAAAACAAAAACAGAGTTAGAGTTAGAGATATAATTTATACATTATTTTGTTTATTTATTTAATGGCTTAGTCATTTATTTAATTTTTTATAATAAAAACAACTTATCCTAATAAGCATAAGCTTTTTGAAAACAACTTATTCTGATAAGCTTATCAGGACAAGCTGTTTGAAATCAGCTTATCCTGATAAGCTAATCAGGACAAGCTGTTTGAAAACAGCTTATCCTGATAAGCATATCAGAACAAGCTGTTTTCACACAGCTTGTTCTGATAAGCTTATCAAGATAAGTTGTATTCAAACAGCCTGTTCTGATAAGCATATCAGGATAAGCTGTTTGAAAACAGCTTATCCGAAAAGCTTATTACATTATTCTCATCAAATATATATTTGTTTAAATTTTTTTATATTTATTCTAATTTTTTTATATATATTTAAAAAAAATTTATATGATATAAATAAATAAGATACAATTTGTATATTTATTTAAATTTGTTATTTATTTATATGATTTAAATAAATAAACAAATTTATTTAAATATATACATCATTAAATAAATAAACACAATAATGTTATGAACATAAAAATGATAACTGACCTTTATGTTCGCCCAAACCAATGTTTCGATCTCATCAGGGACATCAGCCCAACTTGGGTAGTACAGTGGCACGAGCCTCCTGATACAATCCCCGATGTAATTAGATAAATGCTGAGCATGCGTGCCGCGAGGCCGGTGAGATTTTTCTTCAAAATCTATCGGGACAGGGCCATGCTCACCAACTTCCTCCAACAAATCGATACATCGGCTAATGCCCCGAGTCTTTCTACCGGCCGCTCTGCCGCCCAAATTTTCTTTTCTTTTGCCTTTACCTGCAAAAATCAAGTGAGTGACAAAGTAATAAAAATTCAAGGCAAGCAACATATATATGCACCAAATTTTTGATTGTGTTACAATAATCCAAATATTCTTACCTTTATTTCTAAATACGGCGAAACAACCGCTACGGATGTTTGGCGTAGGAGGTTCATCCTCACCACCACCGTCACCACCGTGTGATCCTGCAACATCTGCTGACATCTGTACAAGTACAATTAGCATAACATAGACAAATTCATGAACAAAATAATATAAGCATGCACAAATTCAAATACAACACATCCAAATAAATATACACATTTAAAAAATCCACAACAATTAGATTCATTAATTCAAACAAATAAGTGTCTTTTGCAAGTTACAACTAAAGGTCAATCTTCTTCTTCACTAGAATAAACTCTGTCTTCACCATCATCATCATTCACACGTTCTTCATCACTTAAATCATGAGGGACGTCTTCATCATCAGTAATACCATCGTCTTCATCATCAACATCAATGATATTTGGCGGTGCATCAACCTCCGTTTCGTGGCCATCTATATTCAAGGTCACATCACCCAAGTCATTCAAATCAGTGGAAAGTGGTAGATCAGATGAGTTGTCGAAATGTATAATATCAGGAACGGCATCTGACACTATGACACCCCCGTTGGAAAACTTTTTATGATTAACATGTTCAACGACCTTCCAGTTGGGTTTGTTCTGATCTTCAATGTAGAAGACTTGTTTGACTTGTGTTGTGAGAATGTATTGTTCATCTTTCCAATACTCAGCTCTTGTGTCGGTGAGTTGAGTCATGTTGTTTCCATAGATAAGACGTTTTTTACGTAACATGGGGCGAGTGTCGAACCACTTAACTTTGAACAACACAACACTGAACGACAAATAACGAAACACGAGGATCTGTTGAAGCTAACCATAAGCCATTGTGTTCTCAAGGCCAGGCGCACAAATGCCGTTGTTTTGAGTTGTACGACGTTCATCGCGACTGTGCACGACATACCTCACACCGTCGACTATGCAAGAGTTTATTGAGATTGGATGCGGTGATGGTCCACAAGCCAAAGCGAATAACTCGCTGGTCTGGATAACCTCTGGGTCTTTGTCATTGTCTACGTTACGTTGACGGATCTATGAGGAATAAAGGATTAGGTACAGAAAACTATTTATAATAATATTATTTTTTTACAGGTAAGTACACAAGATAAGTCTAAGTTTACCATTTTCCCAAACCACGCGGAGAATTCTTTTTTCTCGTCTTTGTCAGGATATAATCTGAAAAACGTTCATGGTATTAGAATAAGTCGCTATTGTTAAGAAAAAGAAGTTTCAAAATAAAATAAAAAACGCGTACCTCTTGAACTCAGAAATATACTTGTCGATTTCAGGACTGTTGTTTAGTACATACCATTCCACTTTCTTGAACTCTTGATAAGGGAACGGAATATACGACTTTTTCCCAAGCGGGTTACATACCGATCGGAACACCTGAAACTGACACGTTGGGGGAGGGGGGTCCACATTACGGTCGAGACGATTAAATTTAGTGGTAACATCATCCCGAAAATACTTAGAACAGAAAGTCAATGCTTCTTGTGCAACATAACCCTCCGCAATCGAACCTTCTGGCTTAGCTTTATTTCGTACAAAACCTTTTAGCTCTTTCATGTATCTTTCAAATGGATACATCCACCGGGGGCGGATAGGCCCGCCTTCAATGGCCTCATCAGGTAAATGGATAACCAAGTGAACCATAATGTCAAAAAATCAGGAGGATATATGAGCTCAAGATCGCACAAAATGTCAACCACCTTTTTTACAGCAGTCAACATGTCATCCACCATTAAAGTTGCAGAGCAGAGTTGCTTAAACAAGTTACATAGGTCGATCAGTGGTCTTGCAATCTCAGCAGGCAAGTATTCCTGAAGTGCGAAAGGAAGTAAACGTTGCATCATTATATGACAGTCATGAGACTTCATGCCCGTTATATTGGTATCGTTATCGGTCACTTTGTGCTTGAAGTTGGATCCGAACCCATCTGGTAGTTTAACACTCTTGATGTACTGACAAAACTTTTTCCTGTTCTCTGGTGTGAAGGAATACGAAGCCTGAGGCTTCTTGCACTTCCCGTTTTTACTTTGGGTGAGCCACAAGCTTTTTCGAATGCCCAACTTTTCCAAGTATTGTCTTGCCTTGACAGTGTCTTTAGATTTGTCATTCATCAACAAAGTGTTCAGGATGGCCTCCAACACATTTTTTTTCGATATGCATGATGTCTAAATTGTGTCTTAGTGAAAGAAAAGGCCAATACTCAAGCTCGTAAAAAATAGACCGTTTAGACCAGTTAGGCTCAACACGAAAATTGCGTGTTATCTTCACACCCCCAAAATTCTTATGTTTACCGGGCAGTCGATTTGGCAGTGAAGCGTGTTGCTCGTCAATCTGGTCCATGGTAAATGTTCTAGGACGGGGCTGGTGTTCGGGTTTACCATTGAATAAACGTGAAGTCCTGGATTTATGGCGGGGCGGTAAGAATCTTCTGTGGCCAACATAAGCTATTTTGCTTGCCACATGAAGAGATGGAGTGTCGTCATTACATGTAGGGCAAGCCTTGTAACCTTGCCCACTATACCCAGACAAACTACTTCGAGCCGGAAAATCATTGATGGTCCATAAAAGCATCGCTCTCATGGTGAATGCCTCGCCTGTAGCTTAGTCTATAGTACTCACACCATCCCATAAAAGTTTTAGATCATCAATTAAAGGTCTCAAGTAAACATCAATGTCCTTGCCCGGGGATTTAGGGCCAGGAATTAACAGCGTCAGCATTAAAGAACTCTCTTTCATACACAACCACGGAGGCAGGTTGTATGTTGCCAATATCACCGGCCACATGCTGTAAGTCTGACTAAGGTTGCCGAATGGATTGAAACCATCAGCAGCCAACCCTAATCGAACATTTCTTGGTTCTGCTACAAAATCACCATACTTGGCATCAAATTTCTTCCAAGCCGCACCATCACACGGGTGTTGCATCTTACCGGGCTCCGTACACTTTCCAGTAGCATGCCAAATCATATCCTTTGCACTTTTACTAGACTTGTACAAACGTTGTAGTCTAGGAATGATCGGAAAGTAACACAACACCTTCTTAGGAACTTTCTTCCCCGGCGTGTTAGTGTCTTTCCATCTACTTGTATTACACACCGGACAGAAATCCAAATCGGCGTATCCTTCCCGAAATAAGCAACAATCGTGTTCACAAGCATGTATCGAATCGTACCCTAACCCGATCGTTTTAAATGTCTTCTTTATTGCATAGTATGACGGTGGGAGCTTGAATCCTCTGCTTGGGGGAAAGATAGTTTGGAACCACTCTAGAATATCATTGAATATGGTATCGGTGATTTTACCTTTGGCCTTATAATGTGTAAACTTTGCCATGAAGTCTAATCGAGTCGCTTCTACACAACCAGGGTACAGCGGCTCATTGGCACTGCGATATAACTCTTCAAACTCGTTAGCTTGAGTCCGTCTGTTACTTGAGTTGGGAGGAGGTGGAGGAGGAATATAGTCCGGAGGCATATAGGTAAGGTCATCAAGTAACGATGTCATGTCAGTTATAAAAGGTTGTCTTGTGTTATCTATTATTGGCAGTGGTGGCGGTGGTGGTGGTGGTGGAGGAGGTGTAGGTGTAGGAGGAGCCGGTTCACCATGGTGTACCCATGTTGTATAACTGTTGTCAAACCCGGACTTCATAACGTGGTTCGAAAGAAGGTCAATATCTACCAGGAGTCTTGTTCGACAACGCTTGCATGGACATGGTATCTCATTCAAACGATTCACAAACTTCCTAGAATGCTTGACAAAATTGGCAAGACCCAATATATATTCTGGCTGATGACGCTCTAACCGTGTCCAACTCTTATCAATGAGTACCATAACTGTGTTTTAACGATACATTTAGTTATTATATGCAACTTAATTATTATATATTTCATAAATAATAATATGTATTATATCAAATTATAAAAAATAATTATAAAATATATAATTATTATTTATAAAGTATATAATTATATAATAATATTTATTAAAAGATATAATTATCAAGTATAGAAAATAGTATGTTCACCTAGCGCAACTATGAAAGGCAATCCTAACCCACCCTTTGAATGTTTCGTCTCATATATGAATGCGTATAACCGATTTACTATTTGAGAAAATTTCGGCAGCATTTCCCCTCAACTCCCCAAATATGTGTTTAAAGACATATTCGTAGGAGTAAAGGAGAAACACTGTCGAAATCATCTCAAATACTAAATCGGTTATACGCATGCATATCCTAAATGAGACAAAACATTCAAAAAGCAGTCCCAAACAGGGGACTTTCCGAAGTTAATTCCTAATAAATTAACTTCGGACGGGTTTTCTATAGGTTGATTAATTTCAGACGGGAATTTTCCGAAATTAATCGCTAAAATCCTAAAACATTCCTAAGGCTTAGTCCAATAAAACATTTATATCAAACAGCTTATCCTGATAAGCCAATCAGGATAAGCTGCTTTCAAACAGTTTGTCCCGATAAACTTAGCAGGATAAGCTATTTGAAAACAACTTATCAAGATAAATCGGGATAAGCTGTTATCAAACAGCTTATTCTGATATGCTTATCAGGATAAGCTGTTATCAAACAGCTTATTCTGATAAGCTTATCAGGATAAGTTGTTATCAAACAGCTTATTCTGATAAGCTTATCAGGATAAGCTGTTATCAAACAACTTATTCTGATAAGCTTATCAGGATAAGCTGTTATCAAACAACTTATTCTGATAAGCTTATCAGGATAAGCTGTTATCAAACAGCTTATTCCAATAAGCTTATCAGGATAAGCTGTTATCAAACAACTTATCCTGATAAGCTTACCGGGATAAGCTGTTATCAAACAGCTTATCCCGGTATGCTTATTAGGATAAGCTGTTATCAAACAGCTTATCAGGATAAGCTTATCAGGATAAGCTATTTGAAAACAGCTTATCGCGATAAGCTTATCAGGATAAGCTGTTTGAAAACAGCTTATTCTGATAAGCTTATCAGTTTATTTTCATCAAATATGCAACATAACGAGTGTTTGGATTTACGTTTAACACTCAAATTAAGGGTTAATATACACAAAAGTTACTAAAGTTTGGCCAAAAATTCGATTTGGTTACTATAGTTTAAAACCTAACAGATAGGTTACTGAAGTTTACGGGTTTGTTTTTTAGGTTACTAAACGTTTATAAAAGCTACACCCCCGTTACTCTTTTGATGGGCTACCGGTTGAATACCCTTTTTGACCTGTTGTGTTGAATGTTTGTAGGTCCTACATGTGTTTCTAAGCATTTGTTTTTAGCCACTTCATGATTGACTTTTATTTTATATATCAAATACTTAGAACATTAAAATTTCTCCAGCCATCACTTCAAACAAATCAAAAAGAGATCCACATGAAAGACAAAACCCTAACCCTCAATTACAAGAAATATTTCCGCCCATCATTCTGATAATCTCCCGCCCGTGTCTGCAGGTGGTCACCACCTCTGAGAGTCGTCCGCCGCTTGTAACCAAACCACAAGAACGATTTTCGCCCCATACACAATCCCCCATTTACAACAACTACGGATCTAAATTTTTTGACTCAGCTTTTCCCTGGAGATTAATTTCTTTAGATGATTCATGATCTATTGTATAGGCCTCAGATTAAATATTCTTTTTAGTGAAAGAGGGGCGATGAATCATTTTAGTGGTGATTAGGATTTTTGATTTTTATTTATAAAAAATGAATCTAGGTCCGACTGCAAGCAACCTAGAGCCGACCACGAGCAAAACCAAACACAGATCTGAGCACAAGCAAAACCGAACCCATATCTGACCAATTTGAAACGCAACAAATGATGGTGGCTGGGAAAGAAGGTTTTGGTGGATTTGATTAGGTTAAATGGGAGAAAGAGTAGATTTGGTTGGATTTATTAGGAAAAACAGTGGATTTAGGTTATTAATGGATCCAAAAGTTTGATGTTCAAATTCACGTTTTGTTTGTATTGGGTTTGATCTGGATGAAGCTGATTAAAGTTTGTGTGTATATGTGTGTTTTTATATATTGAGAATTAATGAAAAAATTTAGCTATCTATTTTTTTTATTAAATCTGGAAAGCTGTTTGAAGTTTTTGAAATGCTTTATTATTTTATTTCAGAAAAAAAATAAAAATTTTAATAAAAAAGAAAAGTCAATGACATGTAGACAGCCACGTAGGCAGTTAACCTGTATTAATAGGTAAAAACATACGGGGTATTCCACATAACCGGTAAATCAAACTTCGGTAACCTATCTGTTAGGTTTTAAACTATAGTAACCAAATCGAATTTTTGGCCAAACTTTAGTAACTTTTGTGTATATTAACCCCTCAAATTAACAAGTTTATACATTCCCGACGACATGTCGCCGGGGAATCTAAAATGAAATACTAAATAAAAAACAATATGTATTATAATAAATTACAATAAAAAAACAAAAAAAAACATACCGTTGTAGTCGGGGCTCGGTCGGCTGTGGTCGAGCTCGGCTGTGGTCGGGGATCGGTCGGCTGTGGGCGGGCTTGGCTGCGGTTGGGGCTCGGGCTACAATAACATAAAACAAAACATTAACTATATTAATCAGAATCAAAATCAAAATCAATTAATTAAATCTTAATCTAGAAATAAAAAATTAAACCTTTAGTGAAGATGATGGTGTTTAAGATGATGGTGCGTGGGAGTGGCAGTGGAGGCGTGATGATGGTGGCGGAGTGGCAGCGGAGTGGCGGCGGAGTGGTGGCGAAGTGGTGCACGTGTGCAAGTGTGGTGGTGAGGTGGTGGTGGTGAGGTGGTGGTGGTGATGATAATGATCGTGGTGATGGTGGTGTGGAGGTGATGGTGGTAATGGAGCAGCAGGGAAGAAGAAGAAGAGGAGATGGGTTTTTTTTTGTTAAGTGTTGTGAGAAAAGGATAAGGTATCTGGTCAATAATGCGTTTTTTTTCCCCGGCGACAATCCCTGGTGACATGTCGCCAGGGATACTTTTGCCTTTTGTCGTTTAGCCAAAAGCGCGCGTTATTGAAAAATTTTGGAGGGGTGTGACGAAGTTTCCCTGGCGACATGTCGCCAGGGAAACTTGGCTGACTTTTTAGAAAGTCAAGTGAGCCCAATTTTCCCTGGCGACATGTCGCCAGGGAAACTTGGCTGACTTTTTAGAAAGTCAAGTGAGCCCAAGTTTCCCTGGCGACATGTCGCCAGGGAAACTTGGCTGACTTTTTAGAAAGTCAAGTGAGCACACGTTTCCCTGGCGACATGTCGCCAGGGATAGTTTCCCTTGTGACATGTCGCCAGGGATAGTCAAAGATGTCGCAAGGGATAATTTTTGTGAAAATAAAGTTTCTTGTTACTTATGTATTATTATTATTATTTATGAAATAATAATTATTATTATTACAATTTATAAAATAATTATTATTATTTATAAAATAGCTATATCATCCCGGTCAGTTTAATTTCTAAATTCATTCCGATTTATTCCGTTTAGTTTCTCGATTTATTCTAATTCGGTAACCATTTAACATCTAACGTTTAACAAATACATACCGACTCATCCATTGAACATCTAACATGTAACCAAGACATGGCGAGTCATCCATTGAACATCTAACGTGTAACCAAGACATGCCGACTCATTTATTGAACATCTAACGTGTAACCAACACATACCGACTCATCCATTGAACATCTAACGTTTAACAAATGCATACCGACTCATCCATTTAACATCTAACGTGTAACTAAGACATGCCGACTCATTTATTGAATATCTAACGTGTAACAACACATGTCGAGTCATCCATTGAACATCCAACGTATAACAAATGCATACCGACTCATCCATTGAACATCTAACGTGTAACCAAGACATGCCGGATCATCCATTGAACATCTAACGTGTAACCAAGACATGCCGACTCATCCATTCAACATCTAATGTTTAACAAATGCATACCGACTCATCCATTGAACATCTAACGTCTAACCAAGACATACCGACTCATCCATTGAACATCTATCGTCTAACCAAGACATGCCGACTCATTTATTGAACATCTAACGTATAACCAACACATACCGACTCATCCATTGAACATCTAACGTTTAACAAATGCATACCGACTCATCCATTTAACATCTAACATGTAACTAAGACATGCCGGCTCATTTATTGAATATCTAACGTGTAACAACACATGTCGAGTCGTCCATTGAACATCCAACGTATAACAAATGCATACCGACTCATCCATTGAACATCTAACGTGTAACCAAGACATGTCAGGTCATCCATTGAACATCTAACGTGTAACCAAGACATGCCGACTCATCCATTCAACATCTAATGTTTAACAAATGCATACCGACTCATCCATTGAACATCTAACGTCTAACCAAGACATACCGACTCATCCATTGAACATCTAACGTCTAACCAAGACATGCCGACTCATTTATTGAACATCTAACGTGTAACCAACACATGTCGAGTCGTCAATTGAACATCTAACGTCTAACCAAGCTTGGTTACATGTTCTTCATTCTCACACAACATCCCGTCCGCTATCACTTCACTAAACTGAGAAGCATATGTCATAACGTTCTTATAGCTGGAAGATCTATCCAACTTCTGCAGAAAGAATTTGTTGTTCAGTTTGTCCCAATGTATCATTCGTTTTTCTTTAGCATTTATCACACAAGTAACTGTAGATTCGACAAACGATTTCGAAATCTGAGTGAAAGTTGAGGAAACTGGCAACCAACCGGCATCCGCTGCTGATATCAGTTAATATTCTTCATCAATGAACGGACCATCACTGCAATTCAAGAAAGGTTCCCATTCAGAAGAGAACAGCAAGCAATAAACTTGTCAGCATCTTTGAAATCGATAGTCACACCTAACTCCTTTAACTCCATTCCGTACCCCAAGTTTGTTGTCAAGCATTTTGAGTTTTTAACCTCTTCCAACAACTTATCAGATGATTCTAATTTCTGTATGCACTTTAATATCAGTAAGAACGCCTCAGGTGACAAACAAGTCAATAAAGTTGAGGACTTTACGTTATCCGAAACAATCTGGTAACAGTTGTGATCGAAATTCACTAACACGCCAAGCACTTCAAGTTCTTTCTTGAAAGAAAATATTCCATTCCCGTAATAAGCGTGATCTATAAACGGAACGTCACTTATTTGCTTAACAGTGTTCCATTCATCACTAAGCAAAACGGAACCGGTTGGAGTCATATAACCCTGAGACGTTCTAACCCATTCTCCTCCTTTGATACTGCTGATAAAGTCCTCACTAGACAGCTTAGTCTGTCCCAAATACTTGATAAATTTAAGTATTGCCAAAACACTAGCTTTCGTAAGCTTCGAAGAAGCTGCAAGAGACCTGAGATGCTTCCCCGTAAATTCACAAGCCTCTTGAATCTCAAACCTAACACCTATTGTTTTCAACTCGTCTTTGTAATTTTTTATCTCATCACCATAAAATTTCTCATCTACCAATGGGATATCAACAAGCACCGATTCATTATGAAGATTATACACCAGTGATGATTCAAGCATGAAGGACTCAGAAGGTGGTTTGTACCCAGAACAACCATTCAAATAAATCTTTAACCAGCTTCCGTTTTGAATCGATGACAAAAAGAGTTCCGGCAAACAAGTCGCGTAAGTTTTAACAAAAGAAAGAAGCTTTTCATTTGATGTAACCTCACCAAAATAGCTTACACAACGAGTATAGTCATTTGCCAGCTCAACATAGCTATGTTGCCAGCTCATCTAACGTGTAACCAAAACATACCGACTCATCCATTGAACATCTAATGTTTAACAAATGCATACCGACTCATCCATTGAACATCTAACGTCTAACCAAGACATGCCGACTCATTTATTGAACATCTAACGTGTAACCAACACAAGTCGAGTCGTCCACTGAACATCCAACGTATAACCATAACAAACCAGATCATCTATTGAACATCCAACGTACAACCATAACAAACCGGGTCATCCATTGAACATCCAACGTTTAACTATTGGCGGGAAAACGTTGGCGGGAAAACATTGGCGGGAAAATGTTAACTATTTCCCTCACTTTTTGACCATAAAAGGATTCACACACACTTATCATCAGCAGATCACACACACACACACACTTATCATCTCCTACCAAACTCACCACCACCACCACCTGATTTGGTAGCAGATGGATCCCCGTGAAGCTTATAAGTGTACATGTAGAAAGGGATATATTGTGTTGAGACAGTCACATCAACCTCATAGCTTTGGTAAACTCTACTATGCATGTCCTTTTTCGAAGGTAAACAATCAAATGTTTTAGTTATGTAATACGTGTGATTATTAAATGACATGTCATGTTATTTGTTTACTTTGTAACAGCCAAAAACAAATGATTATGGATGTAAATATTTTAAATGGAAGGATGATTTTGATCTCGAACTCCGTACAAGATCTTCCCCTGGATCTTCAACACCTCAAGGTTCACATCTAAGTTCTTCTACAGGTCCTTCTCAATCTGCACCCACTGAGTGGTCAAATTGCAAGATCAAAGATCTAAAGATAAAGATGTTAGAGGCAAGACTAGAAATGGAAAGGCATCCTGAAGACCACGCATGTCAATCGGCTGCAATACTTCATGAGCTTTTAAATGAAATGGAAAATCTTAGCGTTGAGTAGTAATCGGCTGCACTACTTCACGAACTTTAAGTTGATTAGTAATGTCTGTTTTTAAGTTTTCCATTTGATTCCACAAGGGCTATGTATAATATTATGAATAAATAAATGTTTGTTTTATAAATGTCTCATTTTTATTATATAAACGTCGCAAAAATTAAATAACATCGGATCGATAGTTAATATAATAATTATTTGGAATAAATAAATATTTGTTTTATAAATGTCTCATTTTTATTATATAAATGTCGCAAAAATTAAATAACATCGGATCGATAGTTAAAATAATAATTAACAAGCAAAAACAAAATAAATATATGTCAGGGAGTTTCCCTGGCGACATGTCGCCAGGGAAACATTTGGGATTTGGCGGGTAAAAGCCCGCCACACATTCTTGACATGTAATTAAACATTTGTGTTTAATTTTGAAACTAATCACAAATGGCGACGGTTTCCCTGGCGACTTGTCGCCAGGGATAATATTGCCATGTAATTAGCAAACATACTTTTTGTTAAATACGATGGACGAGTTTTCCCTGGCGACATGTCGCCAGGGATAAGTTGGTCAAAGTTTGACTAGGTTTTCCCTGGCGACATGTCGCCAGGGAAACCTTGGAGGGAAAATTTCGCGCTCTTTCACTTGGTATCTGATTTTGGACCGATTATCCCTGGCGACATGTCGCCAGGGAAACTCTAGTCAAACTTTGACCAAAAAGTAAACCTACTTTACCGCCACGTCAGCGTTGTCGCCAGGGAAAAGGGGTTATCCCTGGCGACATTTTGTCGCCAGGGAAACCCCCGTCATCTGTTCTCAACTTTCTTGTAGTGGGTTTTGGCCCGCTCTTCGCTGCGGCGCGAAGGGCGGGCGTTTTTGGCTGTTACACATGCATCACTTGGTGTCTCCATCGTAGCTTCTTACTTGTTTCTTTATATATGTTCTGCTTGAGCTATTACATATGCATCACTTAGGTACTGTTTGGTGTTTATTACTGACAACGGTTTATCATCTCAAACTTTTACTACTGTCCCTCCTCCGCGCATTCTTAGTCCCATTAGGAGTATTGCTTCTCGCAATCAAGTAAATACCATCAAGGTCCAATAACCTGCACTGGCATCATGGTAGGAATAAGTAACAAATACTATAACAAACATATCATGTCTAAAACTGGAAAAATGATAAAGCAAAATTTAAGAAAACTATTCCCAAACCTAAACCTTAAATTTATTTAGAAACGTAATCAAGAACAACACCTAAATAAATCAATCACCTTGCACTTACATGGACCCCTGCTTGTAGCAGCCATGGCGAACCTCTACATACGGTGGTTGCTTTAAGATTATTGATTAGTGCCTTTCCTGATTAGGCTCAGATCTACATATGGTGGTCAGGTCATAGAAGCTTTCAAATGCCCTGCATGCGTTGCAATGGAATCCGGTTGCATAGCATCCATGTATACTATATAGTGTATGCCATCCGGTCATTGCGTCACAAAGGCAGTGCCGAAACTACTCGCTGAGATCACAAACATCATCATAGCCACATAAAATTTTGAACTTTTATGAAAACCCATTAAGAGTGTAATAACGATATGTAACCAACCAAATCAATTGACGACCTTTCTTATTAAACGCCAAACATTCTGGTTTCATAAAACAGATGATACGTTCATCATGGCTGCAAACCAATCGAGACTGCCTCGCCAAAGCATTTATTTGTTGATCTAATGGCTTATTATAAGAAGTGAAATACGCATAACCAGGAGAGATCGCCTTTGCACCAAAGTCTGGGTGCATGTTGAACTTTAACAATATCATTGTTTTATGTTTTCTTGATACACACACATAGATCAAATAGTCTTTGGTGGTAAGTTCTAATAAGATGAGCAAAAGAGTGTACATGCTTGTATCTAGATTTCAATTTCACCAATAGATAGTTTGTAACATGTTCGGAAAATAATCATACATAAACCTATATCTTTATATATAAAAAAGTCAACCGATTAGTTGTATTCGCTTCATAAGGTGAAACGAATTATCAAACATTAACAAATTATCATTAGAAATGCTATAAACATGTCAAAAGAAGGGAGTGGCAGAAGCAAATGTCATCAAAAATTCTGAGTATGATTTGTGTCCATTATTTCAAAATTCAAAAAACATTCACGGATTGCTCCTAATATGTTTAGTACACATACGAAAATTCTGGGACTAAACTAATTATTGTTTTTTAATAAGTATACTAAACCAAGTATGTCATCATTCTCTCTGCTGCATAAAGGGCTGTTTGGGATAAAGGGTTGTTTATCAAAATGTCGAGTCAAGGGGGCCACAATTTATGTTCATCAAATGTATGTCATCTAAAAGCGAATGATGATATAATCGTAACTGAAACGGGCCACTATATTATTTTACATGAACGTATGCTTTCAGAATTTTAACCAACCAATATTGAGACCATGTACACGAACCAAAATCTGATAACTTTACAGAAATGAAGCGTAAAGATCCACCTTCACTTCAGTAGACTGTCAAATACATGAAAGCTTCAAGGCCATAGTGAGATATCTTTTTCCTATATCTTTTTCCTATATAATCTTAAAATAAAGAGCTCCATTTGACTTAACTATTAGTTCGGTACTTTATCTTTTTTGCAGACTATGAACAACACGCCACATACAAATTATCCAACCCACGCAACCCCGAATCTCAAATAATGAAAAATTAAATTATTACCTTTAGCTTTAGCTTTGTAGAGATGAAGTGTTCCCTGCATTTAACCTCAGAAGTTGTGGAGATGAAGTTTGTATCGACACAAAGTACTTACATTTGCTGTAATAGTCGTAAATATCCTATTTCAGATGGCAATGAAGCATTGAAATAATTTTTTCCAAAGTACCTGCAACATAAAAGTTATAGAAAATAAAGTTTTAATAAAACATGAGTCAAAAGTAACAAAGTGAAAAAAGAAATGATACTTACAGTGATCTAAGTTCAGCAAGTCGTCCAACATCTGGTGGAATTTCCCCTGATAATGCATTATGACCAAAAGTCGTATTAACAAAATTCAGATTAACCATTATAAATATAAGATGTATTGTTAAGCATGTATAGTTTGATAGATGCTTTTTATTAGAGTTATAATAAATGTGTAGGCTCAGGCATGGCGGCGTTTAGAAAAGAGACCACTCACACGTCATGACTGCAACCTTAAAAGGTCGCCACGCCATACGGGTAATCTCGTTTTTAACAACCCTCGGTTATACTCATCACAACCTATCTGTAGATTTTTTTAATGTAGACTAACAACGCAACTGCACATCATCGAACTGGAAAGACCGTCATGGCTGCGTTCATGTTAACGCCCTGCCAAGATACGGCTTTTCTCAGGTTCTCAAATGCATGTGGCATGAAAACGATGGGGAATCCCATATGCACTGAACCTGTTTGAATCATGAAAGCCCCTAACAACATATACCGCCAGAAACAATTCCCGCTTATGTCACAATATGCTTATTTAGCAGCATATGAGCTTATCCGACTTGGCTTATATAGCAAGCTGAAAGCAATTCATACACACGAAATGCAAAGCAGGTGGTAAGCCGGCAACCTAAAAAGGTCACCTTGGCAAACACAGTTACACTCATCCGTAAATACAAAAAAATATTTACAGCCTCGCCAAGTTGCGCATAATCCAATATTTACTCAAACCCGCCAAACAGGGTCTAAGACCATCATCACAGCCTATCTAAGACCATCATCACAGCATAATCCAATATTTTCATGAGAGAATGGGAGAAACAACATTTTTCTTGGCGACTACTTTCACAAATTATAACAATAATAAGAAAGGTGAAATTGCAAACCAAGCAAGGTTGCCTCGCCAACCTGCACATAATCCAAAATTGACTCGAACCCGCCAAAGCAGGCTCTAACACCACCATATGAAAATGGTAACAACTGGATAAAAGGCCTTGTGACCCGCCATGGCTGCAAACACGTATCCATGATGCCTTGCCAAGTTACGAGCCGCTTGCGCTCAACATCATCCGCAAACACACAACCCATAACACGACAAACAATTATCATAAAGGGAGTGGGCCTTTAATTTTGAAGGATAGATACTATAACAATAAGCATAGATACCCAAATAATCAGAACCTGTCAGGCACCAAAGTAAACAATACCTTCCTTATGGACAGTAACACAATCGCATCAATAGATTTACGCGAGGGTTAAACAGGCATCATAACGCCATGGTTGCAACCACAAAGTGGATGCCCCGCCAAGATACGAATGATTCAGCCTGAATAACACAGCATACCAACACGCAACCAATTCAACCAATAACATGAATCCACATCACCTGTTATTTAACCAACACATAAGACGAAAAGAAGTACCAAAAAGCTAAAGTTTATAAAAAACGCCAACAATAAGCATAGATACCCCAATAATCAGAACCTGTCAGGCACCAAAGCAAACAATACCTTCCCTATGGACAGTAACACAATCGCATCAATAGATTTACGTGAGGGTTAAACAGGCATCATAACGCCATGGCTGCAACCACAAAGTGGATGCCCCGCCAAGATACGAATGATTCAGCCTGAATAACACACCATACCAACACGCAACCAATTCAACCAATAACATGAATCCACATCAACTGTCATTTAACCAACACATAAGACGAAAAGAAGTACTAAAAACCTCAAGTTTATAAAAAATGCCTTATATGCATAAGTAACTCTTAAAAAATTGTAAGAAAAAAAATTGGTACCTTTGTTTATGTTAACATGAAAGATCGTCCCCAAACTCGAAAGATTATCCCATAGATCATCACAAATAAGGCATATCAACAAACATCAAAGATCTTCCCAAAATCATCCCAAACAGAGCATATCAAGAAACATGAAACACCATCCAAAAGCAAGCAGATCATCCCAAAGATCATACCAAAGATCATTGTAAAGTTAATAATAGAAAGCATATGATCCAAAGTAGATGATCCAATGATCCCAGAGATCAAATCAAGAAACACCCAGAGAGAGAGAAAATGGTGGGTGAGATATAAAAAAAACTTATGAGCGTGTGTGAGAGAGAGGTCAAATAAAATTATTTATGAAAGGCCAATCGACGTGGATCCCGTTTAAACCACTCAACGTGGATCCCGTTTAAACCACTCAACAATTCTTGATATCACAATTAAATGCAAACGGATGTCCTTTAACGGAAACGGAACGGAAAACGGAGAGATGTACAGTGAAGAAGATGCGTGTGTGTGAGATGTGTGAGAAATGAATGAAAAACGCTTTTTGTTGTGAGGGGGGAACTGTTTATTGGAGAACGTGATTCCCCCCTATTATTAAGGATATAATTTCAAAAAAATTCAGTAAATCATATACCACTCGCGATATAAATTAAATATAATTTCAGAAAATCATAAATTATTCGTGTGATACGTATATAATTTTCTCAGAAAGAACACTTTTATTAAAAATATAGTTTTTACCCATTTATAATTTCGTTTTTACAGGTAGCAACTTAAAACATACAACTAATTATGCCAACCTTTTATATTGCAAATTTTAACGAGTTAATATTATTAGTCTATTAAGCTGTCTATTTGGATTAAAAAGGAGTAATTTATTTTGCAAATCTTGTTTACATTTGTGAGAAAGTTCAGTCATTATCTAAATTGTTTTCTTAAGTTCAAGTTTTGTTAAAGTAAAACATATATGTAATTTGGTGATACCATTCGTGTGCGGCAGGCGTTTCTTTCGTGGCTAGATTCTTTGCATCATGTATCTATATAAACTAAATAATATATAATATATATTCTTTGTTTTTGTTCTTATGGATAATTAATTAATGAATATATATGCATTGTTACATCTTCCTCTGTCTTATAATAATAGTTTACAATTAATTTTTTCTGTCATAAAATTACAACTTTGTTCTTAATATTTTGTTATATGATACCTGATTCAATATATATTAGTGGATCGGATTTTAAATGTATTTTTATTTATAATTTTCATCAAATATTATATAACACAAAAAAATATTTAAAATTGAAAGTGCAAAACTAAACCCGAAAGAATCAAGAGTAAACTATTATAGAACGGAGAGAGTACATAGCAAATGAACCCTAGCTAGATGTTAGGAACTTATATCGATACAAAAACACCATCTCGGTTAGACCCACAACGACCTTAAAACAACAACCAACACTAAAACCTTACTTAGATGGACATATAACTTTTAACGACCCTAAAAGTTAAAAATTATATGTTCATCTATGTGCCATATGCATATTTATAAAAAATAAATATTCTTTTTCTCCCGCATTAAATGTTACATTTAAATTGCACACAGTTTCAATATATTTGACTAACTACATTTGTACAACTTTCCTCCATTTGTGAGGTGTGAAATAAAATCCTGTTTCAAAAAAAAAGACTAACTACATTCTTCACAATCAAATACAATCTCCTCTCTATAGTTGTAATACGATATACACTTGTTTTAGGACATAAAAAAATAGCATTGTGAAAATTTAATATAAAACAGAGTTAATATATAAGTGTCTTTTAATTCGGTCCTTTTCTTAGGCCGAACAAAGTGGCACTCAACTCACAAGTGACTGGGGAAGTCGCGCGTGACTTGCCACCTCCTCCCCCTCTAAGTCCACGCGCGCGACTTACTCATTTTCTTCAAAAAAAAAAACAGGACCAATCTCACCTAGCGTGAGTTATATGATTCTTCTCCTACATGTTTTTTATATCCGTTAGATTTAACCAAAAAAACTTTTTTAATAGCCCCTTTTTACTTATAAAATACCTATTAAAACTCATATTTTTCAAACACACAACCACATTTCATACACATTCTCCCTAAAACACTAAAATAGATGATATCGACGAATAGGAGTTATTCTTTGCCACTAAAAAACCGAAGTCGTAATGAAACGCAAGGTGAGTTTTATTAGAAAAGTGTTGGCATTTATTAAGAGAAGACGTAATGCTAATCGAATACCAAGAAATGTCATAAATCGGGACCAAATAGGTGCTCATGATCGGTTAGTTACGTCTTTTTTTCGGCGAACCCAAGATAGAAAGAGATCAAGAGGGTTTTCCGAATGGTCGTTCCCTTTTCAACCGGATAGTTAATGAAGTGACTATCCATTCTGCATCCTTTCGTAATAATGTTGATTGTACAGGAAAAGAAGGTATTTCGCCGTTGTTAAAGTGCACCTTGGAAATTCGTCAATTGGCATACAGTATTATTCCTGCTTGTCTAGATGACTATCTACAAATGAGACAAATGAGCCAAAGAAATTATCGATAATCACTTGATCATTCTTGTAGTGCTGTTATGGAAATTTTCGGGCCTAGGTATCTGAGGAAACCCACGTATACTGATGTTCAGAAACTTTATGCGCATCATGAAGCAAAGCACGGGTTTACAGAGATTTTAGGAAGTCTTTATTGTACGGAATGGGAGTGGTTTGGTTGTCTAGTTGCCTATAAAGGGCAATATGTTAGACGAGATCATGGACCGAATCCATTCATTTTACTTGAAGTTGTGGCGTCGCAGGACTTATAGATATGGCATGCATTTTTTGGTGTTTTTGGGTCGAACAACGACATCAACATTTTATATCAGTCCACTTTATTTAACGAATTGAAAACCGGACGAGCACCAGAGGTTGATTTGTGGCTAATGGTGTACACTATCCATGGGGTTACTATCTAGTTGACGAGATATATCCGGAATTGGCAGCGCTTGTTAAAACAATTCTCGAACCAGCTGATAGTGATCACAAAAGGATTTTGTATAAGAAAAAACAAGAATCCACAAGAAAAGATCTGGAAAGAGTTTTTGGTGTTTTGAAGAAGAAATGGGCCATATTAGCCAATCTTGCACGAGGATTCCGGAAAGAAAGAATCATGAATATGATGTACACATGCATCATATTACATAATATGATTCGAAAGTTTAATAAAAATAGCAATATCTCCTACATGGTTCCTAGAAGAAGAAATTCAACCGGAAACGTGATACGACCCCAAGAACGCGTGATACAAGTTTTGCAGCAAATCAGCTCAATGCAAGAACATCACAATCTTCGAGCAGATTTGGTCGAGCAGTTGTTTGTCAATTCTTAAATTATTTTTTTTATATTTACCCGTGTATCATTTTCATTTACCCGCGTACCGTGTTTGAATAAAATGTATGAATAAAAGTTTTTATTTTATGAATAAAAAATATATAATAAAAAACTGGGAGTGATGTGTAGTGAGTTGTAGTGAGTTGTAGTGAGTGTCATTACCTCTAAAAGTGAGTTTATATAACAGGGAAACCGACCTACATGTACAAGATATTATATAACAGGGAAACCGACCTACATGCTATACGTTTCCTATACCAAAAGTAAATAGCGAAATGACTAAACTGCCATACTACCAAAATTACCAAAATACCTTTAGGAGGTTAAATCAATTATCCAACAATCTCCACCTTAATTGAAACTCCTAAATAGCACCATACTTCAACTCCGGTCGAAACTTCAAACCAAACCATTCATCTTCAAATTTCCAATTTCCAAACGCTAGATATACTAGCCAAATTCAAACAAATGACGGAATCCAAAAAACGATCCAAAACTAATCCAAATGAATCGAACGTGAAAACGATCCAAAGCAAATCCAAAATGGATCGAACTTGAAAACGATCAAAAGCAAATCCAAATGGGTCGAACCTGAAAATGATCCAAAGCAAATCCAAATGGATCGAACCTGAAAATGATCCAAAGCAAATCCAAATGGATCAAACCTGAAAACGATCCAAAGCAAATCCAAATGGATCGAACCTGAAGACGATCCAAAGCAAACTAAACCAAAACAAACGCCGATGTCTTCAAATAAGAACAACCAAATGTTAACCGACAATTTTTAACTCGGTCAACCAAACAACCAAATCAGCTCAAACGATCTTCAAGAATCAAATTCAAGTAACCAACTTCAAACGCCCGACAAACGAAGATCCAAATTTCAAACGATCGAACAACTTCAAACGACATGATGATAACCATGTCTTCCAACACCAAATTGATCTTCAAATTCCAGATACTAGATTCAAATTCTAATGGTCCATTTATATGCTAAGAATTACGACCTAAATTTAAACTTATTATATGTTACAAACAAATTCAAATTAAGAAATAATTTGACGAACAGGCTCAAATTCAAACGCCGCAAATATGATCCAGATGATAATTCAAACGATCCACTTATTCAATAAGGATTACGGTCCAAACTTCAAATTTAAAACGAATAGCCCAAGTATATGATACGAATTACGGCTCAAATTCAAACAAACCCATATTCAAATACCAAACAAACCGATTCAAAGAAACCAACACCACTAATCGATGATATCATACCCATATCGCTACAAATAGCAAAATTCCAACTACAAACACTAATCCCAAATTCTGGTTCTTCCTAATTCAAACAAAATCATAAGTCTAACCGGGAGAACATATCAAACAACGAATACACAAATATCGAATCAATCGCTCCACCATGCAGAAGTACAAGCAAAAGCACCAAGCCCTATATTTGCTATGTAGGGAACAAACCGAGTTTACCATGTAACAAACAACTTCCTTATCAAAGCCTAAAGCAACAAAAGCTGCAAAACCCAATAACCAACTAACTTACAAGGCCAAATTCTGATTACTACAAATCCTAACCAATAATCCCTTTTCAAATAAACCAATTCAATCTATCAAATAGCGGAAGCAACAAATGATTGAAAAGGAAAAATACCAAAACCACAAAACAAAATAGCAAACCTGATGTGTTTCTAATCAGATTAGTATGCCACAAAAATCAAGAAGCTTTTTTTATGAAATCAACCAAAAGCTGAAGCCAATTCACCGATCAAAAAACCCAAAACGAATTCCAATCACCCCAACCAATTTCAACTTGCTTCTAAGATCGAATGGCTCTTGATACCAGTTTGTTAAGATTAAGGGGCTGCATATTTAAAGGACACAAATATTCAGCAAATAACAACATACCAAAAGGATCAAAACATGGTGTTTGGGACAAAGGATTTCATTTTATTAAACAGGTCCAAGTACAAAGTTACAAATACAAGATATTATATAACAGGGAAACCGACCTACATGCTACATGTTTCCTATATCTGAAGTAACTAGCGAAATGACTAAACTACCCTTACTACCAAAGTTACCAAAATACCCTTAGGAGGTTAAATCAATTATCCAACATCTATCATGATAGAGCTTCTGAACGTGACAATTATATGAAAATGGAAGTGCTTAAAAGAAGATTTATTATTACAGTAGTGAACATTCAAGTTAGCGTAGGTTATTAAGGGGTTATTTAGGATTGCTTATTAAAAATAGATTATTAATTTTGAAAATGAATAATCAGATAATTATAATTTTAAAAACGCTATTTTAGAAAATAGTGTTTGGATTTGATTATCCTGTTTGAAATCGCAATAATCAGATAATCTATTTTTTAAGTGTTTGACAAATTTGATTATTTGATTATTTGAAAACTAAAATGAATAAAATAAACTCATTTTAACTTTTCTTCATTTTGAAAATGAAATAAGTAGCTTCCCACTAACTTTTTTAAAACTTCATTATAGAAGCTTCTAAACGCAAATAATCACTTTTCTTCATTTATTATCCAAACATTCATTTTAGGTTATCTCTATTTTCAAAATGACATAAGTAGATAATCTAGCTGCAAACGTAATCCCAAACACCCACTAAGACCCAAAATCTACTATCTGTATCGTCATGGGTTTTGAATTTTTTTATTTTATTTTTATAATTTTGTTTAAGTTATAAAATTGTGAAACATATTATACCAAGAATAATTTAACGAGTCAAAAGTATCATTACAAAATCCGAAATAGACTTCAACTAATTACTTAATGGTAAAATTGTTACGGTGTTAAAAAATAAGAGAGAAAAACTATAATTAATATTTTTTAACCTTATGTTTTTTTGTCAACGAATAATATTTTTTTTTTAAGTCTTTTTTACAGAGTTAACGAATGGTAATACCCGATTACTTATTTCGAACTGTTTTTTAGTTCGTCACCAGCCATCATGGGCGGATTCATATGTGAGTCGGGTGTGATACGGGTTACACCCTATTGTAAGTCACGATGGGTACCTTTTATACTCCCTCCGTCCCAAAATTATTGTCCTCCGACAAAAATTACTCAGCTTAAGAAAAGTACATTAATTAAAAAAATTTCTCTCATAATTTTTAGCATAATAATAATTTTACCTTTAACTAATTAATTAAATTTTCTTTACAGTTTGTAATAATATTTTCAAGTAAGAGTAATATCGTAAACTTTATCAAACATCCATATCTATTTTTAGTAATAGATAATTAAATTGTGACGGACTAAAAAGGAAAGAGATACTATTATTTTGAGACGAAAGTATAAAATAATGACTTTTTCGATACGTATAACACCCATTTTTACGTAACGTAAATCAACTTTATACAAATCTTAAGTCCGCCTCTATCATTTTACTTTTCTTTCCTAATAGCCAATTTTATAGTTGCTGTTAATATTAAAACAAAGCGTGTCACGTCTTGAAATTTCTAACCCAACTTGCTTAGTTTCTGTCCAATAAGAAGTTTCATCATTTTGGTCATTAATTAATAACATTTTAAAGTTATTGAAACCTTAAACGTGGTTGTTAATAAAATATAGAGAAAGAGTAGTAGGCACAACATATACATTTTCAAAAATACAGGCAGGCAAAAAGTAAATGAAAATGACTTGATCAAAAATTAGTTCCCTTGTCATTTTCAAGTAACGAGTCGTGGTCATTTTCTAAACACATGTTTCGAGTAACGCTCTGTTCCCGAGTTTATAGTTTGGAGTGGTAATAGAAAAAGCTTGTGTTTCTGAGATTTTTTTGGAGAGGAGATGGAAGTAAAGGATAATAAATTACACTCAATTTACTCTCATAATCTTCTTCCCAAATTGGAGTGAAAAGGAGTGAAGTTTATTTTTTAGTCTTATTATTGGTTACTCCCTCATTTTTTCTTTCCAACTCAGGAATACACAATAAAAAATATTTCTTCTTCCTCTCTTCATTACTTCTTTCTTTTTTTCTTTCTCCATCCATCTTCTTCTCTTTTTATACTCGGGAATAGAGTGTAAAGCTTACTACATTTCTCTTTTTTATTTTTTGAGAAAAAGGAACATATATTATTAAAGCTTACTCCCTCTGTCCCAACATAATAGTCCCTCTTTCATTTTTAGTCCGTTCCAATTTAATTGTCCACTATTAAAAATAAATATCGACGTTTGGTAAAATTTACGATATTACCCTTACTTGAAAATAATATTACAAACTATAAAGAAGATTAATTAATTAGCTAAGGGTAAAATTGTTATTGTGATAAAAAGTATAAGAGAGAAAGCTTAATTAATATACTTTTCTTAAACTGTTTGTTTTTTGTCGGAGGACAATAATTTTGGGACGGAAGGAGTATATTTATAGATAATACAGTAGTAATTAAAACTTATAATTGTATACGAGGATGTAAAATCTGGGATTGTGTGGCTATGTTAGCGGGCCTTGGTCAGACTGCTGGACAATGCTCTGATCCATGGGTAAAAGCTTGATACCCAGATATACGCGTTCTTGTCGTTTTCTCTCTCTTACGTGCCATGACCTCGGCTCTTGCCGTTGTTTTAGTAGTGATTCCGGAGCCTAGCTCCGGGACCATATGTAAATTTTTCCCCCAGTATACGGTCATTAAAATTACCCTAATGACCCGATACTCGATCACTTCGTTTATTGTCGCAATCCGTCTTTCTTTATATTGTCAATTATTGGGCCACTTTTTGAAGTGTAACCCTATATCTTAAAAGGGTATAGGCTAACTGACAGCCCATCAAGCCCCGTCCACTGAGAGGCGCTGTTTCTTCCTATGTCTAGATCTTGCTATGTGTATCGTCCTTTCCTTCAATGGTTTAGATTATGCCTCGGAATGTGTTCCTAACAGGCGTGTCACTTCATTTTCTCCTCCCGTATAAGTACCAATCATGAATCTGTAATTTTCTTGTTTTTGATATATTATCGTCTGCAATAATTTCATTGCTTTGTGAACACTTTTGTGTAACACCTTGCCTCATTGGATATCATGATTGTATTTTGCTTATGTTTATAAGGACATCGCTTCCATTTTCTTCATCGCATAGTCCTTGTTATTATATGTATGCTTTTTTTTGGTGTTGTCCGGGGACATAGTTTGTTCCTGCAACATTTATCAATCATATGGTTCTAACATAATAAAATATTAAAACTGGAAGACATCAACACTGGGCCGCTTTTGATTTGTCTCCGGACTACCCTTATGGTGCATCCTACTTTTATGTGAATGATTTCATGGAAGACATCGACATCATGCCGCTTTTTATTTGTCTTTGGACTACCCTTAGGGTGCGTCTCACTTTTATGTGAATAATTTCATGGAATACATCGGCACCGGGCCACTTTTGATTGGTCTTCGGACTACCCATAGGGCGCGTCCACATTTGTGCATATCGCACTTGTGTTATCAGTTGATCAGACAAGTATTGAGATATCGGCATCGAACCGCTTTTAATTTATCACCGGACTGCCTCTAAGGTGCTTCCAACACGTTTACATGCTTCATGTTTGGGAGATATCGACACCGCCGCTTTTTATTTATCTTTGGGTTGCTCGTAGACGCACCTTGTGGCCTAACCCGGGGGTACAATATTGCACGACGTTTCACAAAAGTTTTCCATCTTTCATTGATCACAAAAGCAATTAAGTACACATGTTTTTTTACAAATTTCCGGAAGTTTATTGCATCCCATGTTCTTGGCACCTCCCTTTCATCCATCGTTTCTAACTATACAATCCACCTTAGTAGGCATCCTTAATTCAATAGCGTCCTTCCCAGTTCAGACCAAGCATCCCTATTTTAAAGACCCTGCTAGTTTCGTTGCGTCAGCATACGAACTCTCCTACTTTGAAGGCCATGAGATTCACCCTTTTGTTATAGTATTGCTTAACTTTCTTTTTGTATTTGCCTTTTTGAATGGTCGCTTTCTCCTTTCGCTCTTGCAATAGGTCAAGGTTGATCTGGATATCTTCCTCGTTGTTTGGTTCAGTTAAAAGCAGGCTTCTGACCTACGGCATTTTAATTTCGGCCGGGATCACGACTTTGCTGCCATAAGTTAAGTTGAATGGGGTTTCTCCATTGCTGGTTTTTAACATTGTTTGGTGTGCCCACAGTACATGCGAAAACTCGTTTATCCATCTAATTAACTTCCTCCCTAATCGGGCTTCCAACCC
Organism: Glebionis coronaria; assembly: GCA_025667525.1. Classification (NCBI taxonomy): domain Eukaryota; kingdom Viridiplantae; phylum Streptophyta; class Magnoliopsida; order Asterales; family Asteraceae; genus Glebionis; species Glebionis coronaria. Next base: position 3,081,719 of record CM046875.1, read on the forward strand.
ATACATTAAGTCTTTTCCCTTGCTTTTCTTTCTCATCTTTGTCACTGATGACCAAACATCGAGTCCTTTACCTTTCTTCCTGCGCATCTAATTCCTTCTTAAGTTGGTCCAGCCGGGTCCCCTGGATTTTAAGAGACGCAGTTTGATTCCTTTCATGAGTGTCGTGTTGTTCCTACAAGCTCTTCATCAATTCCTTTAATCTCGCACTTCTTTTTGCAGATTCTTCTAAGTGTCTGCTCAAAATCTCTTCTAAACTAGGCTTCCTTTATGCAGGAGGTGGTCGGTTGATTTGTGTGTAGTACCCCCGTGGACCTACACGATACTTGTTAGACCCTCCGTTGAATATACTTGATTTCTTCCACTTTCTTCATAGCCTCACGTCTAGGACAACCCCTCTCCAGGTAGGTACCTTCGCAGATGTCAACCAACTTGGATTACATGAACATTTTCTTTAAGCTTTTTTATGTCACACCCAAGTTTCCTAACTTATTGGTGATAGCAGATAAACCTTCACTGCTGTTGTCTAAACACTTTCTTTTCTATCCATCATGGCACTTCAGTGAGTGGTATGCCCTAGCCTGTATTGTGATCAAAGCATCCTTGGGAGTCAGGCTAGGAATATGACCTTGGGAATCCAGAATCTGACGAGTGGCGCTATCCAACCCCTTGGAGAACAAGTTCCCATTCTGCCGCATATTTAAATCATGTGTTGGACAATTATATAATAATTTATTATACTTACCCTAAGCCTGGTACAATGACTCGTCTCCATCCTGCTTGAAACTTTGAATCTCTCTAAGCAATTTAGTCATCTTTGAAGGTGGGTAGTATCGCTAGATAAATTCCTTCCTCAATGCATCCCAAGTGAGGATTGATCCAGATGTAATACGGTCCAACCATCTTTTCGCGGCTTCAGTAAATGTAATAGGGAATAGTCTCAAATGAACTGACTTGTCTGACACGCGTGAACTATGGTAAAGGCTAAGTGTTACTGAAAACCTTTCCACATGTTGGTGAGCATCATCATTAGCCAATCATGTAAATTGCTCACTCCTGTTCCCTTAGAAAATCTTTGTGGACTTCAAACTTGGCTTTCCCGTCAATTGCTGGCGTAACCACGCCCGGCGCATGGCCTTCACGATCCACCTACAATGCACTAACAAGCAAAACGGTCGCGTGAAGTATTTTAACTGGTAAATTCAGGTCGTCCAAAGAGATAAGTGTAAATTTTGGTTTAATTTTAGATGTCACGAAAATAAATAACGATAATAAAAACTAAATAAATGCAGAAAAATAAAGATTGAAAAATAAATAGCGGGTAGGATCATATAAAGATAAAATGCTCGTATGCGTTGTTGATAGAGACTTAGGGGTGCGTTTGGTTTGAAGTCGGATTTTGCTTTGGGTTTGGGTTTATAAAGTAAGGGGTTTAGTATTGAGTAAGATTTGGATTTTAAGATGAGTTTTGAGATATAATTAAGAAAGAGAAAATTAAAATAAAATTATATATTATATAGTTTTTGAATTAATATAATATTTAAAATTATTTTTTTATTAATAAAAAGAGAATAAAAATAAAATGAGTGGTGTTGATAAAAAATGGGCCCACATATTTTATATGACTTTTAAAATGAGGCATATGGCTAAGGATTTATACAAAGCTACTTTCAAGGGTTGGTTACTAAATTTTGAGGCCCACAACATATACCAAACAAAGGTTTTTAATCTACTTTTAGTCCAAATCTTCTTAAACCATCATACCAAACTAGCCCTTAAGTCTTATCTATAAATTTAAAATAAGTGTAGCAAAGAGCTTAGTGACCGTAGTTTCTCAAAACTAAATTTCTTCTCTTTAGGTTAACTAAAAACTTTATTCAAACTAGCTAGGATAACTTGATAGTAAAAGCAGGTTTTGGATCTAGACATGTTTTTCTTTCTTTTAAAACAACGTTCTATTATCGAATGAAGTTTTACTTTTGAACGTGACAAAACGAGTCATAGTTTTTATATAGGGAAAAAGACATATATGATCATTTTGAGCATTAAAGAACCTTATCATGGTCACCTTTTCAACTAGGGACAAATTTGGTCATCACCATTCATATTGTGACAAGTGTCCCATTAAAGTTGCTTTTTAAATGCTCAAACGACGGCGCTCAACCCACAAATGCACAACTTCTGTGTTTCACTTTATTGGAAATTGAAAAATTATGTACTATTGTCATAACCTTGATATCCGGAAATATTTTTCACTTTTACCCCCTTTTATTTTCAATTTACACCCTGTTATAAACCATATATATATTAATTTTCACAAAATATTTTTATTTTGGCATCCTAATTTTTCATCCCGGAAGCTCCATGAATCGACTTGTAAGTGTCACTAACTTTTTTTTTTCCAACAGTATGTCTTGGTATGTTCATCCATGAAACTGATTTAATTTGTTGAATTGATATAGTATTATTATTTTATGGTTATAGGAATATGTTGCGAAGATTCATATAAAAAGCAAACTCCATTACTTTCGTTTGATGAAAGAGAGATTAGGTTTAAGACGATGTGAGTTGTTTAGGTCCACATGTTTTGGTCGCTGGTTGGATTTATATAATGTTGATAATGACGATGGTCTGATACATTATATGCTTCAGAAGCAGAATTATTCAGATAGTGATCATTATGATTTGCCCTTAATTTATCATGTTAATGGCAGTACACTCCACTTTGGTCGGCGTGAATTCTGTATTATAACTGCTTTTGAATTTGGGCACCAAAGCTTCAGTAAGTATAGGGCTGGCGAAATCAGTTTCCGTGATAGAGTGTTACCAGAGAAGATTGGTGAATATGTAAAAAACATGGATCTTCTATGTATCATTGAGGACGAAGAGCGATTTACCAATTTGTCCGATGAAGATTCTGTTAGAGTTTGTCTACTTTTGTCTTTGGAAGTTATTTTCATGGGTCACGAGTTGGGAGCAATTGTTGATGATGTATTTCTGCGGATGGTGGAAAATATTGCTGTTTGGAATGAGTTTTGTTGGGGTGAGTATATATGGCGGGAGTTATATACTGCCATTAGAAATGTTAGTTCCAGGTATATGGATACTCACTGTAAATCATTTGAGAGAAATCCTAACTTTGTTCCGTCGTATTCATTGTCTGGATTTGTCTTAGCTTTCAAAGTGAGTATTGATTTTATAGTATTCCATATTCAGTGGTTGTTCCTTACCATAACATTTTTTACATTTACAAATTATAGATTTGGATTTTAGAGTGTTCAAGAGTGAGCGGTTGTTGGTGGTCCCAAATGTCTGATATGATCCCTAGAGCCGTTTCCTGGTCAAAGCATAGGAATATTGAGGATTATGACAAACTTTTCCCCCAGGTAATTTTTATGTTTTATGTTTTATGTTTTATGTTAATAATTTACTAAATAATTTGATTCAACTGATATGATCCCTAGAGGTATAATTGATCAAATAGGCATTCTAAGTTATGTTGATTGAAAACAGGGGGAATATTTGTACAAACAGGCCAAAAATTGTAACCTAATGCACAACAGGGGGAATTTATTGACAATACACGGGAATATTTGTTTTATTTAGTACAGGTTTAATTGATCAAATAGGCATTCTAAGTTTTGTATGTCTTTACCTTTAGGCAAAAGCGACAGATTTTGACATTTATCCAAACAAAGTTGAGGGGCAAACTGGTTGGTATACAAGAAGTAATAAATATTTCAAGTGGTATACACCTAGAGCTCCTCCTGTTGAATACGGTGGCCTATTTGGTGATTATATAAAAAAATTGATGAAAGCCCGCAAAGCCCAGGAGGAAGACGTTGAGTCATCAAAAGGTACACTTAGCAAAGAACCATCAATTGAGAATCGTCTTCAGGCTCTAGAGAAATTATACAACAGTTTAATGATTCTATCGAAAGAGACAAAGAGTTTGAAATCACGTGTTTACAAGCTTGAGACTATTATCAATGTAAGTTTTAAAACATGGTTTATCAAGTTGTTTTACACATTCTCTTGTTAATTTAATGTTAACTTCATTAATCTTTATGTTTTAGGTCCTCACTCGTAAAGATAAGACTAAAACAGTTTCCCAAAAGGTAATCAACAGGATAAGTTTGATAATCAGGTATGGTTTACAATACAATATAATAATTGCCTCTTAAATTAATCAACAGGATAAGTTGCCTAGTCTTGATAAGGCGTGTGATCTTGGAGACAAGTATTTGAGTGATGATGAAATACAATATTTTTCATTTAATTGTTCTCCAATTGTACGATCAAGCAAAGACCCTGTTGAGGATTTGGTAAAAGCTTTAGATGAGTTTGATAATCAGGTATGTTTTTTGCTCAACTTTTCGGTATTCCAATATCTTTTTTAAGCGTATACTAACAAGTATATATAACTTTAAACAGGATCACCGTTCTGAGAAGAAAAATTTTGTATTAAATTCTCGCACCAAAGCGCAAAAGATAGAGGCTGAAAAGAATAGGCTGGACGAGGTTAAGAGAAAAAGGATGAAATCATTGCAAGAGGAACAACGAAGCATGAAGACCACGGACATATCGAATTCCAGTCACATGAAACTTGCTCTACAGAAAACTGGAAGCAACACCAATAGGAGGTATGTTAATGTGGTCAGGCAACCGGGATTCAGCAATCCAGATACTGTGTTACCCAGCATGGATGCATTAAGAAATCAGAAGAACGTTCTTGATGCATTTATGATTAAAATGTGCATGAATCTTGAACCATGGAAAGAGGTTTGTCCGCCATTCACGGCATTTATCAAATTAATACTTGTTATCTTTTTTGTTAACTTAACTGTCTTTACTGATAATTTGTTATTCTCAGGATCTTAGGAGACCATCTAAAAGTATTGACAAAATTTATTGTGATTCCCCGACGGTGTTTTTCCTCAACAACTTACCAATTCCTCGTTGCAAGTTCTCATGGTGCAATGACATTTCAGTAGATCGTAGTTTCTGGGATAGTTTTGTTGGTTTAGATGAAGAACGAGTTGGTTGGTATTTGGATGGGGTACTTATACTAAATGTTTTAATTTATCTTATTATAGCACATTGATCTATATTTTATTTATATTTTTTTTTATCTTGTTATAGCACATTGATCTATGGTTATGGTACATGTGGCATTTTAGACAATCATCGCATGACTGGTCAATGGTTAGCTGTTATTTTTTTAACCTTTTGATGGCCGAATCGATGCCACTGTTTTATGCAACGGATGAAGTTTACCCGTTGTCGTGGAAAGATGTTGAACAGGTAATTATTTCAAGTTTTAAAAATCGTATTTGCAAATCATATATTATTTTTAATTTAATTTTATGTATAATAATATTTATAGGTCTTCATTCCCATTAATCAATCCAAACGACATTGGTTCTTAGCACAGTTTCACATCACATCTGGAAATGTTACGATATATGACAGTGAAAATTATAATGATGAATGTAGTGACTGGTATTTGTCAGTGATGGAGTGTTTAGGGAATAAACTTCCGGTTGTTTTAGAAAAAACCGGGGTGTTTGAAAGCAAAGGTATTGAAAAAATTTCCTACTCTATTAACTTCTGTCGAGCAAAAAATGTCCCAATCCAAGGTGGGGTATTTGGTGACTGTGGCGTATTTCTCTGCATTTTCCTTTACATGTATATCCTTATATAACTCATTGTCTTCTTATATATCCTTTGTCAGATCTTACATTTTATAATTTTTTTTTGCTATATAAATAGGTTAGCCCATGGTATCTCGCTCTATGTTGAAGATCCAATACAAACCGCCCTTGCCTATAGAGAGAAAATGCTGGAATTCTTTTTCATGCACAAGATAGCAATGTAGTTCCTGCATATGTCTTAGACGCAACTTCTAATCAACTGTTATGTTTGAATGGCTTCAAATAACTGCTAACTTATTTTGTTTTATTATTTGTTTTGTGATACTTTAACTATTATGTTTGTTTGTTAAAAATATTGGTCAAATGTTGCACTAATGCACAACTTTTATCACATATTGCACAACTGCTCAACTTTGTTTCATAGTGCACAAATGGTCAACTTTTTAATTCAATGTGCAAAAATGGTCAACTTTTTATTCATAGTGCAAAAATGCTCAACTTATTTGATGCACCAACTTTGTTGATTCATAGTGCACAAATGCTCAACCTTTTGATTCATAGTACACAACTGCTCTACTTTTTGCACAGATGCTCAACTTTTGTTCGATATTGCAGAACTGCTAAACTATTTGTTTTCCTAATGTACAATCAACTTTCTGTTGGATATTGCACAACTGCTCAACTTTTGTTGCTTAATGAACAAATGCTCAACTTTTCCACCAAAAGTTTTAAAAAATTTGGACGTAGCCAGGACTCGAACCTGCGCCACACACACCACAACACACACACCTTACCGTCATGCCCTAGGGTCTTTACTGATAAAGTTTCCCTAGGGCTTGTATACAAGGGGTGTTTTGTTTTCAGCTTATATTAATTTTCGATTGTTATAAGGTTGTTTTCAACTTATTTGTTAAGGAAATTTAGCTTTTAATCTTGTTAATCTTAGGTTTAAATTTTGTTTATTGGTATTGGGATTACCAGTATTGTAAAAGAAAAATACAAATGCTCAACTTTGTTGGATATTGCACAACTGCTCAACTATTTGTTTTCCTAATGTACAATTGCTCAACTTTCTGTTGGATATTGCACAACTGCTAAACCTTTGTTGCTTACGCACAAATGCTCAAATTTACGCACAACTGCTCAACTTTTGTTGCTTAATGAACAAATGCTCAACTTTTCCATTAAATGAAATACTATTAAACAGGGGGAATATTTTGACAAAACAGTGGGAATTTTTTGTGCAAATAGAGAAAATTAAAATAGAGTAAATTACATTAAATAAATTCCAACATATTCTTGGTAAATATTCAGAAAATAGAGTAAATTACATTAAATAGAGTAAATTACATTAAATAAAGTAGCTTCTTCAAGGGAGAATCTGAGAGTGCAAAAACCTGATCAACTGATAAGCTACATGATTGATACAATCAACCTGTAAATCAAATTCCAGCATTTTCTTCAAAGTTTCCTGTGTAAGGGGATACATCCTATCGACTAGCAAGTAGACAATCATCTCTGTCATAATTACCTCAATAACTGCAGAAGAAGAAAACAGCCTCCAGAATATCATATTTGAATCCGTCTGATTTCCCCAAATGGCATCTTTTTGATCATGCTCGTACATTCTTTTCATTGTAGTCCACATGTCAAAATCTTTTTCCATGTCTTCTGTAGGTGGCTTAGACAGGAATTTTGCTTTCAAAACCCTCCAAAGATCATCAAGATCTTCTCTGTCTAAAGCCTCAAACATTTCTGGAAACGTTTGATACGCTTCACAATCACCATTTGTCCTAAACACCTTCCACCAACTCATACCCTTATCAATCACAGATTCATATTTATAAACTGAGTACTTTGTCGAGATTGAATCTAACATGAAGTCATCAGGAAGAACTAATTTCAATTTCTTATTAATCTCCTCATCAGATGGTCCCGTGTTATCAGCAGCAAACTTCCCTAGATTTTGCATCCTTTTCATTCTTTTTGGTTTGTTACGCTAACTAACCAAACTAGACGTACCTGGACAACCACTCTCATATTTTCTTTTACATTGCTGTGTTTGATCAGATGTTTGTGCCATTTTGGCAAATATATCAGCAATATCATCTATGTTGTGACTTCCGTTATCACTTTCTTTATTAAAAGTATCGGTTTCAATATTTTCCGTGGGATAGTCATAATATTCAGTCCCACTTGACTCCTTTGAATCTTCATTCGTTTTGGCAGCATCATCCTCTTCATTGCCATCACTAGAGGAAACAACCAAACTTTTACTTCTCGTCCCCTCAAGTTGTTCAAGTCTTGTTTTTAAAATATCAATTTCCAGACCCTGATCCTTTACTTTTTGTTCAAGTTGTGCATTTTGTCTTTGCAGACTAGTGCACAAAACAGTCAACTCGGTATTTGTCAAGGATTCCATACTACCCTCACCTGTGTTGCCACTTTCATGTCTACCTTCAAAGCCTGGCTCAGTCATCTTTTGCTTACTACCCTCACCTATGGTATGAGCGTCTTCTTCTACAAATGAATGTACCCTGATCGACTTGCTATGAGATGATACAGGGTCAGGATGAGGTTGTGATTCAGGCCAGGGTGTTTGATGGGCTTCTGCTGTGTTTGCAGAAGCTTCACACTGAATTATATCAAGAATTGGTTTGGTTAATGGGACATATCTCCCAGAAAAGTTTGGTGTGTTTGGTTTCAAGGTGTTGAATAATTTGGCTTTGTGTTTGGCCATCTTGTAAAACCTTTTGTGTTTGATCTCCCCATCCATGTCTAAAATAACTGACAAAAATCTTGGGTACATACAAAACTTTTTCTTGCCTTTAACATTTTTCAACATAGCATCAAAAATCATTTGCGAAAAATTGTATTTTTTCCCTGTTGCCAAACATACAAGTGCCGTCGCAATATTACTCCCGAATTCATTAAACGAGGTTGTTTTGGGACTTAAACACTGTTGAATAACATGTATTAAATATTTCCAGTGGGGTGCAAACTGTCCTTTAAAAAACTTTGATTTTTGTTTATCAAAAATATCATGGCCCAACAATGAAATATTTCGAAACAATTCGGTTTCACGCATACTACTGACACCATCCGCATCATTCAATAGAAGTGAGTCTCTGATTGAATCAACAGTTACCCACTTATATTTTCCATCAACCTTACTCTTAATTTTTACTTCTCTATCGACGGTTTTATCTTTGAATTATTCCAAAACTGCTTAATGCGTGAAGTGTAGATTTTAGGATTTACCTGAAGTGCGAACTTAAAGTAGCAAACACGAAGAGAGGCCACAATATCATCAAATTCCCTGTGATCATCACTCTTCTTCAAATTGGCAACCATGTTGTGATAATCCTGAAATTTAATAGTAGTCATTGCTAGTGGGTTATGATTGATTTGCAATTTACCATGAACCAGAAAAGGGAATTGAATTTTATATGCAGATTGAAGAATTAATAGTGGACGGATTTGATTGAATTGAAAAAAGAAATTATCAATATATTGTTTTTGAAGGTTATTAAACCAACTGATGATCAAACCGCCGTTAAAAGTCAATGGTCAAACATCTGTTTATCCAATAACGGCTGTTTCACTCAACGGTTATAAAACAGGGACAAAATGGTCAAACAACATTCAACTATCAACAATTGTTTAGACTCATCAACTAACAGATAGTTTGATAGATAATCTAAATCAACCCACATTGTTCGATAAAAAAAATAAAACAAGAAAATAAGTTCTTAAACATAAACAACAAATCAATGTTCATTAACAACCACATAAGTTGATGCAATCTATGGTTCATCCAAGTTAACAACGTCTAAAGAGTACGACGTTGATTGCTGAGTGCCGTTATGTTCTCCCTGCCTTATTTTATTGTCACACGTCTTTGCCTAAAACATATGTAAAAAATTATATAAATGTCAAAACACCCACGTAACCAAATATATAATATAAAAACAACATAAAGAGCTTACCTTTTTGGATGGTAACGGTTCTCTACAAGTTTGTCTGTTGTGCCCACGATTACCGCATTTTCCACATTTAACAGGTAGCTTTTCCTCACCTTGTGATTTAATACGATCTTTATTCTTTGGTCTGCCCGGTTGTTTTTTACCAATAATTGGTGGCCTAACAACTTGCAAGTAATTAGGACGTTGCCAACTTGAAACTTCTCCGACCGGATAAACCATTCCTTGGTATGTGGCTTTTAGCGTTGCTTTCTTAAACCAGCCTTGCACCATGTGATTAAACTCTGTCAACCCAAGAACTCTACATATTGCCAAAGCATGGGCACAAGGCAAACCTGAAAGTTGCCAAACTCGACATGTGCATGAGTAATTATATATCTCGACAGTATGGATTCTACGAGTATCGTCAACTTGGTAAATTTTAAACTTTTCAATGCCTGTCACAGTCCAACTAACGCCTTTTCGCCACCGCTTGTTTATTTATCCTTTAGCCCAGTTACTTAGTTCATTGTCCTTTGGTTGTGCATCTGAAAAAAAATAAAAAATAATACTCAGTTTGTAAATGATCAACTGCTTTTACTTGAGCACAAATTCTCAGATTTTGTAAAAATGCTCAACTATTCCACAAATAATCAACCATTAGTTAAATTATTCCTTATTTATCAAATAGAGTAACTACATGTCAACTGCATTTTTTAGGGCAAAACAGGGGGAACTGTTTATCAAAACAGGGGGATCGTTTTTATCAAAACAGGGGGAACTTTTTTATCAAAACAGGGGGACTTTTTATCAAAAAAATGGGCTTAGTTATAAAACTATAGATAACAGAACAATAATAGGACCTTTGTATTTTTGGCGACGACTACAATACCACTTCTGAACCAGTTTCCTAAACCACTCCATTAGGTTTGTAATTGGAAGTTTTCTTCGTTCTTTTGTTAAAGCATTGATTGACTCAACCGAGTTAGAAGTCATGTAATTGTAACGATTACTAGTACAATGTGCCCTGGACCACTTGTCTACACCAGCATCTATAAGGGTTTTGTATGCTTGCGGTCTTTTGCCTCTAATTTCACTGATCCTATTATTAAAATCTTCAATTAGGTAAGCTTTGCACATCTTCCAGTATGTTGACTCAAGTACATCACCGCTCAACTTACAGTTCATCATTAGATGCCTACAACAGTACCCATGAAATGCATTTGGGAAAACAGCAGCACAAGCTGATAAAATCCCAGCATGTTTATCTGATATGATAGCCAATTCAGGATTTTCCCCTATGCATTCTTTCAAGTGGTTCAAAAACCATGTCCATGATTCTGCACTCTCAGCCTGAGACACACCAGTTGCAATAGGTATAATTTGGTTGTTGCCATCCATTCCCACAGCTGTCAAATTAGTTCCCTGGAATGGCCCTTTAAGATGAGCTCCATCTATTATCAACAACGGCCTCATATGGTCCTTAAAGCTCTGAATCTAAATTAATTAAAAAACTTTAGCTATACTGAAAGTTTATTTATACTGATAAAATTAGATACAAATAAAAATGCTTACCGAAACACCAAAAGCTATAAACACTTGCTTAAATCTTTTTTCGTCATCAGTCTCGATATGTGTTACAGTTGGTCATTTGTCAACATTAAGTTATGACAATAATACGGTAACTGTGCAAAAGAGGCAACAGGGCAACCGGCTATAGCTTCCAAAGCCACATTCTTGGATCTACATGCTTGTTTGTAGGTAATGTCGATGTTGTACTGACTGTTTATATCATCTTGAATGTCCTTACCCTTGTATATACGAGTGGTATTTTCTTTTAACTTATCTTGTAATAAATGACCCACCAATTTTGCGGTAGCATTACGATGATGCATACCAATTTGGTTCCTTGGACAAGTGTGATGGTCATTTACTTTTTTAACAATCCATTCATTGGAAGATGTCAGCTTATTTGAAATTATTTTCCAACCACAACCCTCGTCCACACATATTACATCATATCTAAAGGGATCTGATTTCCTAGGCTTAAACTGGTATCCTTCTAAAAGAGCTTTTTCACCAAGTTTACGCATTAATAATTCTTTACTATCAAATCTATCACCCTGTGACATAGTTCGATCAAATAATTCTTTACTTGATTCACCTGAGTGACCTTCTTCAATCATGTACTGATCTATATCTTCTGGTGGACTACCTATATTTGTTAATGTATTTTGTTCCCAATCTGTTATTTCATATTTGTCTAAGGTTTCTTGTTTCGGTATAGGTGAATTATTATTATCATCTATATCATGTTTTTGAGGATCCAAATCACTCTTCTTAACAGGACTAGAAGTAATGTCTTTTTTTTGTATAAATATTGTATGCGGGTTACCTTTCTTGTGACCTACATTATTGATGAAGAAATTGACATCATCATCATCGTGTATGCGCACCAATCTTGAACCTTGTTCATAAGTAAACGTGATATCGGAATGCAGGTTAATTTCGTACTTTTTCTTCACATAAGAGACAAGTTCTTCGTAATTTGTGCTTTTCTTAAGTTTAACACCAAAAATTAAGCCTTCGTAGTCAAAAAACACACTAATTTCTTTCCTGGAAGAAGTCATTTTTTTAATTTTTTTGTAATAAGAAACTAAAAAGGAAACTCATTTTTCTTGATTATATAATAGCAAAGTTCATGTAACTATTAATGGTCTTTATGATATTCAACAACCAAAGGACATTTTACAAGTGCTCAACTAATAGGGGGTAGATGCTCGACTTTCGTAGGGGTTAGTAATTGTCAATTCAGGGGGAATAGTAACTACAACAGGTGGAAACAGATGGCCTAGACTTTTACAAAGATTTATACTAGACTAGTCGTTTAGAGAGGGGTAGTTTCACATATTAATTCCAAAGTAATATTTTTTTTTAACTAGTCACCTTAAGTTGTTATTTCACATAACAAGTCACCTTAAGTTCTTTACATCAAGTCGTTTAGAGAGGGGTAGTTTCACATAACAATGTTTAAATTTAGGGAAAAAGACCAATTTATATATGTACAATAAAATTAATTAAAGTTGAAGGGTAATTTTTGCACAGTTTAGATAAGTTTGTTTACAAGCGGCTAATAATTGTAATACATAAAAACCGATCAAAACATAATTTACGACCAATTCCATACCTAAATCAATCAGATCCCCAAAATCAGGAACAATGGCAAATCATAACGGTAAGTCACATCTTTAATAGATTTTGATACTAAATTTAGACAATTTAATTTAATCCCCCGTATAATACTACAATTTTAATTTGTTATACAAAATATTATAATTAGATATGAGATACACATATGATATGTTTTTGTCGTATATTGATTATTAAGGATTCGGTATATTTATGGTAGATTAAGGAACAATTATGTTGTTGGTATATTTTAGGGTAGATTAAGGAATACTTATGTTGTTGGTATATTTTAGGGTAGATTATATAATACTTATGTTGTTGGTATATTTTAGGGTAGATTATGTTGTTGGTGTATTAAAGATGCGGTATATTTTTGGTAGATTAAGGAACACTTATCTTCTTGTTATATTTTAGGGGATTCTTTTTTAAAATTAAGGAATAGCAATTAACTTCGTATTTTGTTGCCAAATTCAGATAATCAAAATAGTTCTCAGGGATCAAACTACTTAACATGGGATTCAGATGATAGCTTTTCATCGAGTTCATCAAGTTCTGTGGTTGAAATGGAAAAAGTGTCTAGTAAAGGTCCATTTAATTACCTCGTCAATTGGTTTGATGAAGAGGAAGAGAAAGATGAACCAGAGTTCTTCTTTTTGAAGCCAAAAAAACTCAAACTAAGGAATGTTGATGAAACCAGTTCTGATGACGGCACGGAAAGTGAGAAACAGGGGGAACCCATATATAAAAGCCCTTTCCTAAGTTACAGCGATGACGAGTCAAAACAGGCTTCAAAGGGTAAAAAGGACCTCCCAGATGATCTTATTTCTGATGCAACATCCAAGCCAAAGCGTGTTAAGCCTTCTAAGGGTAAAGGTAAACGCGACAAGTAGTATATTTGTCGTATGTAATCTTTTGCAAACATAACCCGTCACTGGGTAACTCTTATGTAATGGTATAATATTATGTAACCTTTTGCACACTATACCCGTTACTAGAAAGTATGGTATTTATTATGTAACCGTATAATGTATGACTTAATGTATGTTTCCTTTTCACTATTCTGAATCCTTTTTCATTTTGAAAGAAAATTTGTAATGGAACACTTGACTTGTATACAAGGAAAGTCAAATGGCTTCTAGGACTTTTGACTTGTATACAAGGAAAGTCTTTAGGGTAGTTTCAGTGAAGTTAATGGTCATAAATATGTGCAACAAGAAACTAGATATAGATTATTCAGAAAGGGTGTTAAGTGTAGGCACTGTCCTTTAAGGTTTTCTTAGTGATAATGTAACAACATTAGTTAATAGTCATAAATTAATTCAACAACCGTAGACTTAGGCAAGTGATAAACCAACGGTGCTCACGTTATCAACTATTAGTTAAATTTTATCTCAAAACAGGGGGAATTATTTATCAAAACAGGGGGAATTATTTATCAAAACAGGGCGAACGTTTTTACCAAAAGAGGAAACCACAAGTAATCACTTTCAGATTTATTAGTTCATGTATCCTTGTTTGTAAAAGAACAGGCATGCGAAATAATCTTTTCCTCAATGTTAATTTAGGATTCTTATTGAGCAACTGACGGTGCTCAAGTGATCAACTTGTATTTATTTTGACTTGTCTTGTCAAGATACAAAGTCAACTAATGAAATTGTACTATGTCCTTTAAGGTTTTTCTACATTTACTAGGTTATAAGTATGTTGACAAAAACTTTGTCATCAGATACAACATACCAATTGTTTCTTTCTTTTGTCACAAACCTCCTTAAAAAATGTCTGAATACATTCCAATAGAAATACAAAGAGAAATCATGCTTAGACTACCTGTAAGAGACGTATGCAGATGTCGTCAGATATGCAAGTCTCTGAAAGCTGTCATTGACGCAGAAGATTTCATTCGTGAATACGGGTCTCATGAGGTTGCTAATTGCAGCTTTATTTTTCAATACAAGCAAGAGGTTCTGGGCAATGGTATCATGTATAAGGTGAATAGGGACATAGAATTCGGACTAGTTGAGAATTCTGGATTAAATTCTGCTTCACTGGATGCACTCTGCACTTCTGAAGGTATATGGTGTTTTGTTGTTGCAGGCGAAATCGCATTTGTTCTCTGGAACCAAATATTGGACAAAAATGTGACCATCTTGGCACCATATCTAGAGGCTCCTTTTTCCAAAAAGGTATTTGGGTTTGGTGTTTCTGAGGCAACACAGGAACCTACCATAGTGAAGATAACTAATCCAGTAGTTGAAGGTCCATGCTCAGTCTCTGTATTTACAATGTCCTCACGTGTATGGATTGATTTGTTACCCGAAGATTCGCCCCGGGGATCTCTACGAATCAAAAGGAGCAGCCAGGCAGTGGTGGCCAGAATAATTTATTGGGTGTGTTCTGAAAATTATATTTGTAACCATGAACAAGAGCACAGAAGATTTATGATTTTGTCCTTTGGACTGGATACTCACTAGTTTATACTGGAAGATATCCCTGAGGAGATAACAAGAGCCGTTCCACCTCCATACACACTTTCAAAGCTAAACAATCGTCTCATAATTTCAGGGACAGTTGTTTTTCTAAGAGGACGAGTTACTTGTGGTTGGCAATTAGATGTGGTGGATGGCTTGCTTTCAATGGCTGGAGTGAATTACTTTCTTGAAAGGGATATCGAGCTAGTGCCAAAGTTGTTGGGGTTTACAAATAACAATGAGCCGATATTTGTGACAAGTGTAAACCCTGTTGGTTTTCCTCACATCCTAGAAACATGGCACAGACCAACCGGTCAATGGGTAAACAACCGAGCTATTCAAGGAGTACCCAGTTCTTTCATGGTCGGCCCCTACAAGGAATCATTATTTCTTATTAACAGTCCACCAAGTGAAATTATATAACTCTCCATGCTATGTTATGTCTGTTAGTGATATCATGATGTATTGTATTTCTTTTCGTTTGTTTGTTTTGTTTAATGTCTGTACTGTTCTTAATCTTATTTAGCAAATGCAATAGTGCTCAACCGTAGCACAATTTTCACAAATTATCAACTTTTAATCTTGTTAATCTTAGATTTAAATTTTTTTATTAGTATTGGGATTACCAGTTTACAAGTAGTCTAAAAGAAAAATAAAATAAAAAAATTTAAAAAAATTTGGACGTAGCCAGGACTCGAACCTGCGCCACACACACCACAACACACACACCTTACCGTCATGCCCTAGGGTCTTTACTGATAAAGTTTCCCTAGGGCTTGTATACAAGGGGTGTTTTGTTTTCAACTTATATTAATTTTCGATTGTTATAATCTTGTTTTCAACTTATTAGTTAAGGAAATTTAGCTTTTAATCTTGTTAATCTTAGGTTTAAATTTTGTTTATTGGTATTGGGATTACCAGTATTGTAAAAGAAAAATACAAATGCTCAACTTTTGTTGGATATTGCACAACTGCTCAACTATTTGTTTTCCTAATGTACAATTGCTCAACTTTCTGTTGGATATTGCACAACTGCTCAACCTTTTGTTACTTACGCACAAATGCTCAACTTTTCAATGAACAAATGCTCAACTTTTCAATGAACAAATGCTCAACTTTTCCACCAAAAGTTTTAAAAAATTTGGACGTAGCCAGGACTCGAACCTGCGCCACACACACCACAACACACACACCTTACCGTCATGCCCTAGGGTCTTTACTGATAAAGTTTCCCTAGGGCTTGTATACAAGGGGTGTTTTGTTTTCAGCTTATATTAATTTTCGATTGTTATAAGCTTGTTTTCAACTTATTTGTTAAGGAAATTTAGCTTTTAATCTTGTTAATCTTAGGTTTAAACTTTGTTTATTGGTATTGGGATTACCAGTATTGTAAAAGAAAAATAAAATAAAAAATTTTAAAAAATTTGGACGTAGCCAGGACTCGAACCTGCGCCACACACACCACAACACACACACCTTACCGTCATGCCCTAGGGTCTTTACTGATAAAGTTTCCTTAGGGCTTGTATACAAGGGGTGTTTTGTTTTTAGCTTATATTAATTTTCAACTTTTGTTATAAGCTTGTTTTAAACTTTTGTCTATATTTATTATGAACATAAATATAATGCATAATAAATAAAATATATTGGCCATTTGAAAATGGCATTTAACATAAATATAAACAAAAGTTCAACAATCTAGTTGTCAAAAAGACTGTGATCAACATTTTTAGGAATAATATCTGATAATAGAAAAGTTACATAAGTAATCAAGACGATCAATTGTCTGCACTGTTGTTTGCACACTTAGTGGGAATCTTGTATGTCCAAAAGAAGTCTGCAAAACGCTCTCTATAGGCTAATCCTGCTAGCAATGGATTAGTCACCTCCAATTCCATATTTTTTGTCAGCATAAACAAATTTCTCATTACCCAAATTCCACAATCGCCTAAAGGGCCAGCTTGCGTAGGCACATTAGCAGCGTAACGGAAGGTGATTGTGTAATTTTTAGGATCAATCCCTTTCCTACTCATTACATCATTGTCCTCAAGATACTTTGGAATGACATATTGATATGTTTCAGCCAAGCCCAGCCACCATTTTCGATATTCAACTTGAGTTTCTAGCAAGTGATTAGGAAGCATGCTGTCGTAAATGGTTATGACACCAGAACGTAAATGTAGTTGAGCAAGGACCCAATGGATATCATCTTCATTGATTGGAAAGTAAACCTATAATATCAAATAAACTGTAAGTAGAAGCCATATTGAACCTAGACATAAAACATTAAATAAGATATAACCTTTTCAACACCGTCATCGGACCATGGGACACCATAAGTAACACCAGAAACAAAATGGGAACGAGTCTCCTTAGTAAAAATAGAGGTATGAAAAAATGGGCCATGAAGTATGTAATCGGCATCAGGCAGTCTATAGTGACACAAATATAAGATCCATAGTTCCAGGTGCTGTCATTTGAAATATAAATTTTTAAATGACCAAATTCGCTATATGAAAAATAACTATAATATCGAATAACCGTTTATATAGTTCTACTTACAGTATCCGAAAGCCAACAATCTCGTCCACGACCGATACCCAATAATCGTCCCCAAAATGTAGCTTTAACAGTTATTGAATCAGGACCCCATGGGAAATAGAATTCCTTATCCTTGTGGCTTATAATCAAGTCCATAATATATTTAGGAACAAGGGGTCGGCTTCTTGGTGCATTTGCTGTGCGCCATAAATCCTTTATAAAAAAAGTATATATTAAAAAAATACTTTCTAATATATTTCACTAAAAAATTCAAATGTACAAATACATACCTCGGACCATTCGGGAATCTCATGATTATCAGGATCAATCAATGGTATTGTAAACTTTTTAAGTTTCTTGGTCCTTGTACGAACCTTAGGCTTAGGTTGTGAAGACTCAGGGGGGGGGGGGGGGGTGATGAAAGGGTCTTTTCGAAACTTACTAAGTTTAATCTCACCTTGACTTTTAAGGGCTGGTTGTTCATCAACATTAAGTAAAGCTACATCCGGGACACTATCATTTGTGTTATTAACTGACTGATCCATCGTACTTGACCCATCTTCAATTTGATCAGCATTATCCGCCAAATTTTCATCAGAAAGAAATTGGTTATTACAAAGCTTTGATGCACAGTTTATGTCCAGTAAAACATCGGCAAGCCCAAAGTCTAGTTCGTCGAGTTTCTCTGTAGGATAGAAGCCTTTTGTGTCGTCCGACAAAATGCAAGTCTAGGATGCAACATATCCACAACTCATTTCTCGTGTCTGTATAAATTCTCGAAGGGATGAGAATACTTAAATCAAACAAGATGTATGAAGATCAAGTTATTACCTGAGTGTTTTCGAAAACTAAAAGATCATCTTGGATACAAGAATAGTCATTAGACAAAAACACTTTTCCGTCTTTCGTTTGATTTAATTCATCCTTGGAGAAACGCTGAGAATTTAGCAGTATAAAGTATTATATCTAGGGGGAAGTTTAAATAGAATAGTATGACTAGCAGGGGGAACTGAGATACTATACATTGTGATTAGGAAGCGACTCGGTATGTTCTTTCTTAAGGGGAGACTCTTCTGTGTTAGGTGGAACAATCGAATCAGTGTCCATATAGGAATCAATTGTGCTGGAGGCCTATATGGTTGAAAAAAAAAATTAGAAAACATATATGTTACCTTTTCATAACCCAAAGACATATATGTTAAAACAGATATATTACCTTTTCATTATGAAGCGATTCATGATTTGGGTCATTAATCGTTGATGCATTAGATTTTGAAGAGCTAAAATCTTCAACTTCAGCTGTTTTAAGTGTATCAACTTCCATATCCTTACACGCCTCTTTACCCTCGTTGTGATCAGATGTGTTTGAACACTTATTCTCATTAACGGAAACAGGATGTTCTTCCATCATCACCTTACCATTAAATGGGCTGGATGCCTACAGGGATGAAAAAAATATTTAGAAAACAGATATGTTACCTTTTCATAACACAAAGAGATATATGAAAACAAAAATGTTACCTTTTCATTATGAAGCGGTTCATGATTTGGGTCATTAATCGTTGATGGATTAGATTTTGAAGAGCTTAAATCTTCAACTTCAGTTGTTTTAAGTGTATCGACTTCCATATCCTTACACGCCTCTTTACCCTCGTTGTGTTCAGATGTGTTTGAACACTTATTCTCATTAACTGAAACAGGATGTTCTTCCATCATCACCTTAGCTTTAAAAGGGTTGGATGCCTGCAGGGTTGACAGAACAAATTATATACCAGACATTCCTCAAAGAGACTTTTGAAAATAGATAGGTTACCTTTTCATTATCAAGCAAATCATGCTTATTCTCAGAAACATTATGATTCTCATTCATTGAGTGGTTGCCATTTAGATCTGCAACATTTAAGTCAACACCATCGAAAGCAGTGGTGTAACTTCCCAATGTTGAACCACCTAAGTCATCGTTTTCCTGAAAAAAAATTGAATAAAAAACATAAACTTATAATGTATTTTACTTTTTTGTATTTTATACAAACAGTTGTTAATTTAACTATACCTTCTGATGGTAACCAGATAAAGGGTTCTTCACGAGATCATCTAGTTCTGCTAAACGTATCTTAAAGTCTGCTTTGATTTGACTAATCTTTTGAAGAACATCAACTTTATCTACATGGTTTGTAAAGGGGCTGCTACATATAAGCTCAAGGTTACGTATACGATCATTGAATTCACACTTCAAATCAGCAACCTCCTTGGAAATATCTACAACACCGGATGATGTAGATCCATGCTGAATGCAATCAACATCTACTTCCATAGAAGTGATTTCTGCGGTGGCCTTTTTTGGTGACTTTAGAGACTTGCGCTTATAACGGGTTCTTTTGTTCGACTTTTCTGTAGACAACGACAACCGTGAACCTGATTTGAAATATTCCAAACTAGCAATCCACCAGGGTTGTATTTTCTCAACATTTGTCGGCTCAATGTTATAAATGGGATTTCTAAAATCAAATAAAATTGGAGAATCGGATTTTGAAAATGGCTTCACATCACTCCATGCAACACACCGAGGTAATACATCAAGCTTCTTAGACCACCAACATCTTGAAACCGGAAACTTTTCCAGTAGCCAAACCTGGATTGAATGGGAAACATAAACATTGTATGCAGGAAACTTGGTAATAGGATTTATGTACGAAATAAACAGAAAATTACACACCTTTAATGGAAATACAAAACCTTGCAATGTATACGTGGGGAGATAAGTTGCGCCAAGCGCAGCTTTCTTGTCCAAATGATCCTTGCGGTACTTTCTGTCATTATTGTATACCCGGTTGTGAAACTCGTCCCACATATACTCACCCCAAGGGAAATTGTTCCAAGAGTCAATATTCTCGACTAGATTAAACAACTCTTCTGAAACAACTCCCCGTAGTTGAAGACCCATGAACACCCAATTTAATGCAAACAGTAGACAGACCCGCACGGCATCTTTATCGGTCAAATTACTAAAAGCAGAATCGTCCAAAATAAGCTTCTTAATTTTGTCACCCTTTACCCTAGAGATGTCCGGAAAGACACGTTTCTTGAATTCCGATTCACGTTTACTATAATGTTTTAAGGAACAGTTACCAAAACGTAAACCGGTAAGCAAACAAAAGTCCTTTTGGCTAAACTCCAAGGTATGTTGCCCAAAATCAAAGTAAAAAGACTTATCAGGAGGTGGGTTCTCAATGTATCTTTGATGTTGTAGAAGATAGTTAATCAAATGATTATCATGTTCCACTGTTCCTATATCCAACCAAGGCCCAAATACTGTTTTCCTGAACAGATTTAGCCGCGAGGCCTTCATAGACAATTTTGATTTTATAGTTGTCAAATAATCTAAACTACTTCTGATCCAAACCTTCGCATCATAAACCTATTGTATAAACAAGATGGGATATTCAATTAAACATAATTATTAAAAACCAAATGTATAAACAAGATGGGATATTCAATTAAACATAATTATTAAAAACTTTGTATAAACAAAATGGGATATTCAATTAAACATAATTCTTATGATTGAAGAACGTACCTGTACAATATCGGCCATAGTTATACACAAATCTGGAATACTATGAAATAGTAACTGAAATACTATGAAATCCTAACAACGAAATAGTAACTGAAATACTATGAAATCCACGATGAACAATGATGAACAATGATGAAGGTTTATCTAAACTGCCATGATTAAGATTATTTGAAATAGTAACTGAAATACTATGAAATCCTAACAACGAAATAAGTTGTATTTGGGTATAATGTGAAACGTTTATTAATTTGGAAGGGTTAAATTTGAAAATCTCATAACGGATATCGAGAAAAAAAATTACTGATACGGTTGAGCATTTGCAAGTTGAGCGCCGTCAGTTGTGCATTTGATAACATAATAAGACAAATATTGTCATAGTAAATGGGGACATGTGTGGGTCCGGTCCCATTTTAAAATGTGAAGTTGGAGGGACACGTGTCGTTCATTTGATGGAGTTGTGCAATTGTGCACTTGTGTATAACTAAATTTGTCCCCATCAAAAAATATGACCATGCTTTTACTATGGATAGGTGATTTTAACCATATATATGTCTTTTTCCCTTTTATATATGGCATAAAAGGGAAAAACGAGTACAGTAGAATATAAGAAAAAGACTTTGTAGGTCAAGTTTATGGAGTAGTCTGAAATACGCGTGAGAGTGTGGGCAAACAAATAAAAATAAATAAAGTTATCCACCAAAATAAAAACAAGAATATATGTCAATTAATTATTGTTTAAATAAATAGATGAAGCAAAGAACCTAGCCACTAAAAAAACCTTGGCCTGCAGCACACGAATGGTATCACCAATTAAATGTCTCCTAGTCCCACACTCATTATTTCACAATATTATCTCTACAATATTACATATAAATTTATTTTAACGAAACTTGAACTTAAAAGAATAATTTAGATGCTGACTGAACTTTCCACAAATATAAACAAGATTTGCAAAAGAAATGACTCTTTTTTAATCCTGATAGATAGTTAATAGTAGACTTATGCATGTGATGCTGAATTAGTAAGTAATACAGTATATATAAGAAAAAACGACACCGACAGTTTATAAAAGAAAATGTTTGATTTTGTTGTCTGTGGTTGGTCAAAAATCAAAAGAATTTATATTTAGTCCTTAATTAGCTTCTTATTAATTGATTTCATTCACCAAGTACATTCATTTGGATCATCATCTTCCCTGTGCCTTTTTCCATGGGTCCGTACGCACCAAACTTTTAATTGTTGTTTATATACAACAAGTACATTTGGATCATCATCATGTTTCTCTGATACCACCAATAATTCATTTCATTTCTTAGCTTGTTGTACACATAAATAAACTTATATACGCACTACTTTGCTTCTCCTTCAATCCACCTTTCGCATCTTACTTATTCTTAAGCAACGACTTACTAACTGTCCTAACTCGCCGTCCAAAAAAACATTTGCTAGTACCAATGGTCTTTATTCTCAAGGCTTGCTTTTCAATCGTCTCGTCAGATGATCATTCGAGTAAAGTGGCTGATTGCGATGATACCATCACACCTTCTTCCAAAACTACGTTTTCATGGGATGAGATTACCAAATCAACCAACAATTTCTCCAAGGTTATCGGGTCTGGCGGCTTTAGTACTGTCTACCTAGCTCGATTATCAGGCGTCTTAACCGCTGTCAAGCTCCAATCCTCTTGCACAGACCGCCTTGCTCGTATTCATGATCAAGAGCTTCAGATACTGCTCACACTTAAACACCACCCGAACATCGTCAACTTTGTCGGACACTCGACGTCATTTGATCAACAAGAGCGCGCGTTATTGTTCGAGTATGCGTCAAATGGTACCTTACACGATAAACTTCACATGCTGTCATGGAAACAAAGAACCATGATTGCATTTCACCTTGCTACAACTTTGGAATATATTCATAGCTTAAACATTATTCATGGAGATATCAAGGCTTCTAATATACTTTTAGACCAAGAACTCAATTGCAAACTTTGCGACTTTGGATCGGCTAAATTAGGGTTTACTTCAATGGTTTTACCTCCATCTTCTACCAAAACGAACAGAATGATCATGGGGTCACAAGGCTACATCGATCCTCATTATTTGAAAACCGGACTAGTTTCAAAGAAGAATGATATATACAGCTACGGAGTCGTTCTCCTTGAGCTTATCACGGGTAGAGAAGCGTTCAGTATGGAGAGGGGGGAGAAGTTGACACAAATCGTTGGGAAATTCGACGACGTAGAGGACGTGGTTGATCCACGGCTCATGAAATACGACGTTTTTGATATCGAAGAGGTGAAGGCGATGGCAAAGGTGGCCGGCAAGTGTATTGGTTGTTCGCCCATGGCTCGGCCTTCCGCTACCGAGATCGTAACATCCATGAGGGACATATTTACTCATTTATAAGATGAAATTATATGAAGATATATATTTTTTTTCTTCTTATTTTTAGGATAAAACAGATACTAGTGATTCTGTGATTATTGGTGTAAATTTGTGTGATGCCAAATGTTGTTACAAATTTAACCACGAATTCTTGTTTTGTTATTGTTCTTGATTTATATTTCTAAGAAATTAGAAACAATTGATGAACACACAACATGATGTTGTTGTTGCTTCATAAATTTTCTTTGTTATGTATATGACATTACAAGTAATATAAGCATTAAGAGACTGAACCAGGATGAATCTCGGGAATTTTGAGACACTTACGAAATATTGGTCATGGTGTTAAATCTGTTAAAAAGTATTAATTTTGTTATATTTGTGTTAAATACATTTAATTTTTAAAAATTGTGTCCATAGTATTATTTGGATTTTAGTGTATTTGATCATAAGCATGTAACACGACTTGATTCATGTTACATGAACTCAAAAAATGTGATGAAACTTCGTGAGACCCATGAATGTAGTTTGTTAGAATAATCAATTTCACCAACTAGTATCCTACTGTCTAACACATGAAGACAAAAGGCTGGGACACAAATCTTTGACCTTTTTACAAATGCGACTAATTGGATTTCCCATGTTTAAAATCTTTTCTTAAAGATAAGATACAAATTAAAGGAGAATCAATATATTAGGAAATTATAAAGGTGTTTCCCACCTTCCACATTATGTATGTAAGACATGTTTTAAATAGAGAAATGATACACTCAGATCAATTTTATAAGAATACTATCACAATGATGATGTACCTAATGTGATGATGAATCAATCTAGTTTTTTTTTAAGTTTATATAACATTTCACTTTTAAATAAGCATATGCTACACAGCAGGGACAATATATCTTGGGATTCCCATTTCTACCCATGCATAAACAAGCTCTTCGAGACTGTAGGCTGTGCTTTTTGCCATGTGTTTGCTTTACGAAGTTACTCCTGAAATCCACATGAATAAAGTTAGTCAAACAGGCCAACAAAAAAAATTAAAAAGTAATATCCGAATTCAGATCCAAAATATTAAATCTGAGCTTTTTAGCATTATACAAGGGTTGTTTAAGCTCGGCCTAGTAATATATCTCAACCATTAAACTACTGGAAACTTAACATTAGAAAGAAGTACTGTCAAAGTTTTAGCGTTTCCAGTCGATATAATTACCAACTAAATGACGATTAGGTTGTATATACAGTAATCATCGCGCCTTATCTATTACAGTAGATACAATAGTCACATATCAAAGTTTAAGTGTTAATGTCGTGCATAGCCATCAAATTGTTGACGAATACAAAAAATCGGAAAAGAATATTACGAAAAACATTCAAACGCGACGAAAGATATTACAGACTTACGATTGAAAAATTACAAATGGAATTCCGACGCATGTTTTATGGTGTTTACAAGGGAATTCCGGAAGACAATAGTACGGATACCCAATAGAAAAGTGAATTTGTAAGAGACCTGTTAACTTACTTAGATAAGAAGCACTGTTTTGATTGATACATAGACCAAACAAGTCTTACAAGTCATATCAAAATAATGTCTCTTAAATCATGTAATAATAATGCCGTTTTGCATTCTTAGTACAATTTACTCAGTAATTAGTTTTTTCCTAAAACCTTGAAAATTATCATCATTAAGGAGTATAGAGATGTAAGTAACACAGTCCGCAGTCGCCTTTTCATTTGACGGACCCACTCTTCATATTCTCGACACATTTGCAATTCTTCTCGATACACTTCCAACCTTTCTCTCAACTTTTCATTTTTATGAGTTAAAGATTCAATCTTCTTTTTTTCCCAAATTATCATTTCTCCGTCTTCCATCGACACACCAGTGATCGTCGGAGAGCTGATAGTATATATGGAATTATAAGTCAAAACAATGATGGTGTGTAATCAACACGACTTAAAATAAGCAAATGAATTATATAATGAACCTCAGTAGGGAATCACAAAGAGAAGATGCTTCTTCAACAAGAACAATGCGACTGTTGTCCTTGTAATTCACAGCAGAAATAAACGCGCCAAGCCTTTTCCTGTTTACTTGATGTTTTTCACCGAAGCTGATAACATCAACAGCTACATTGTTCTGTTTTAAACCTCTTTCCAATCTTCACCAATTGCTTTTTCTTGTCCTTTACAGGACTGAAAGCCAAGAGAGAGTCAGACATACAGACATCTAATATCAAATAAACGGAGTATATGCATAGATTAATGCACTACAATACCTTCCAATGAAAACAAGAATCCTTAGTTGATAATAACTTTGAAAAGGAGTCAAAGCCATCTGAGCAGCCGTGATCCCGGCTTCCAAATTTGGTTGTTCGCGTATTTCTAACGATGGGTAGAATAAACCATTCGAGCAACATCCAATATCAATACTAGCATCATCAGTAGTAGGACGCAAAACACGAGCATGTTTCCCCGAAAGTGTCAATACGCCCACATTGTTATCTGGATTGGACTGTACCATAAATATTTTCCAACAGATCAAAAAATTTCCTATTATTTGATATAATCTTTTGTTAACAATGCAATTGCTCCCCAAACAGCTAAAGTTGACAAATAAAAAAAATATTGCCAGGGACATGAAAGACTAAGCATATGTCCTATTTTATGAAAATCAACTCAACTTACAATAGTCACCTCATTATATCACAATTTCCCAATCACTAGTCGCAAAAGTTGGTTAGAGTGGAAGAAAGGAGGCGTCTCTCCTTTCTCAGCATCAAAACCGAACTCAAGCGTCTCCTAAGTGAATTTATAAGATCAAATCCATCTTATTTCTATAAAAATCACTAGTCAATGTCATCAACTATTTGAGAAAACCTTTGTCTCAGACAGTTAATTAAATATCAAATGATGCTAGCTGGGCATAAAAAAAAAATAAAAAATTACCTGGGATTTAGCGGTATAAATGAGATCAAAAGCATCTGCTTGAGCCTGAAACGTAAGGGGTCTTCTGAGCATCCATTCAGAATCGTCGATACAGATCATTAAAGCCTGAATATACACAAAGAAAAAGTTTACTTAGTTTTTCAATTAATTTAA
The DNA here is from genome assembly GCA_025667525.1 of Glebionis coronaria. NCBI lineage: Eukaryota > Viridiplantae > Streptophyta > Magnoliopsida > Asterales > Asteraceae > Glebionis > Glebionis coronaria. The sequence continues at coordinate 3,108,605 of CM046875.1, forward strand.
TTATTTTATTGTAATTAAACTTGGAATTCCTCAAATTCAATGCTTATATAAACTTAAATATAAACCTTAGTTAATTAATCAATGCGAAAAGAAAAGAAAGGCAGAAGATAAACCTCAGGAACCATGATTGATTGATTGATTGATGAAGATACCAATTCAGGACCCATGACTGATTGATTGATTTGATGAGGATACCGATTTTTTAGATACCGATTCATGATTGATTGATTGATTGATTGATTGCTTTTTAAGCTTTAGCATTAAAATTGTCATAAAAAGGTTTCCATAATAAACCATCATTTTTCCACCAATTTCTTGAATCTTTAGCATTAAACCAGACGTTTTGTACATTAGAAAAAAAAAATCACCTTTAGCATTTATTAACACCTATATGTACAACTCAATTTAGCATTAAAAATGTCATAAAAACATTTCCTAATTTAACTAACTTTGTGCATAACCCGGATGGTCTCTAGACCAAAATTTTAACACAAAACCTCCACTCCAAAATTGAGTTAATTTTTCACCGTAAGCTTCATCAATTTTAGGTCAAATATCATTAACGCAAAGCGCTCTACTCCAAAATTAAAACACGATTCAGAATGTCATTTAAATCTTCTATATAAACCAGCCTTTACATGATTAAATCTGCACAATTTTTCTTTTCTGTAAAAATTCCTGTTGATTCTAAGCTCTTTACAGTTATATAGTCGAGTGAATGCAAGAAAAATCATGTTGATGCAGGGTATATAAACAAAATCCACGTTATCACTTTGATTCACCATTCAACTATATATCATCGATTCGCTAAAACTCATAAACTAGATCTACTCAAGGCCTTCGATAATTAGGTAATTGTTTTAGTTAATTTTATACCATTATTAACTAAATATTTTTAATTCTCGCAGTAAATGAATTGCGTATTTTGTTCCCTAAAAAAGTTTTCAATTAAGGGGTTCATCATCTGATACATCAATGTCTTTACTTACATCATATAAACATAAGTGTATACAATTACGATTAAATTATAATTATTCTGAATAAAGTATTTGATAGGTTGTATCATGTATCCACTGAAAATGCACCTTTCGTCTTTTGATCCATTTTTATTTCTGGGATGGTTTTTCATTTTATCCTAATTGGTTTGTTTCATATTTTTTATGATTTCTTTCCTAAGAAGTGTTTAATGAAATGTGTGACTAAATAATTTTTTCAATGATCTTTGTAGGTGTTGAAGAAATAGTAAAATGGCCGATTAAATGGCCGTTTTTTTATATCACACGTCGTTCAAGCATCTCTACTTTCTACAATTGACTAGGGTTTGATACCAGTCGTGATGCAAAAGGCCAACTAACCTCAATTGTTAGTATTTAACTACAGTAATAAATTGAGTCTTAACCACGACTTTGGCTATACATCTAATATTTTTTTCATGTTCCATGTAGGCTCATATAATTGCAAAACCAGTATGTTTGGTGCAGGGTTTTTTTTTGTGCAGTTAACGGTTAAAAGAAAGCAGTATATGCTAAGATTGATGAGGAAGTTTGGACGCTCACACGTTCTTTTGTAAGGTCCCATTCTTCTTAGCTTATCATCTTTTTGGAAATTTGGTAACCTCATTTCTTATGAGCTTATTAACTTGAGCTTATTGCTTATCTAATTTAACAAAGCTCAACTGGCATTCAAAATGAGCTTCTCAAACTTGACATGGGTTCATAACTAATAAGCCCATCATATAAATATAAAAACCATTTAATGGGAAAAAATGTGTCAAAGAATGAAGCCTTCAAAGTGTTTGATCTCTTTTTATTGTTGAAGTTTATATCAGCTTATCAGAAAGCAAAGCAAATTCAGGCGAACTTTGCTCCAAAGTTTTGAACTTATAACATGCCTTTATCTGTTCTAAATATTAAAATCAGCGGCTGGAAATTCGAAAAGTATTTCAGCGCTAAAATATGTCACGGTGGAGAGCTAATAATTTGAAGTTTGCTTTTTTATAGGGTTCACATAGCGCGCGGGCAACTTTCAAATTGGATATGAGGTGAGACGATCTTTTTCATCTTCTACAACGGTCTGATCTGATCATCGTGAATGAAAAAAAGTACGGAATGGGTCACAGTACCTATGATGTGCTACAGTCAAAATTTTTATTCCTCTTTCAGTGAACTATTTTGAAATGGGTCACTTTTTGTACGGGTCACAACACGCATTCACATATAGGGTTGGCCTGCAAATTTCGTATTCATTTTCTTTTTTTCAAACAAAAATGTGTATAAAAACGTCAAGATCTTGGTGACAATTATAAAATATAATATTTTTTTTATAATATAGTTTCCTTTGCTGATAATATAAATTGCATTGTTTTGTAATCATCTCAAGCATGCTACTGTCTTACATGCACCATAGTATTCTTACAATCATCGTTAGTTATGTTAAATAAAGTTGACCGATATTTTACTTTGCGAGTTTAGTTAGTTTTATTTAATGAAGCATAGTTTTTGTCGTAGAAATAAGTTATTCATGGTTAAAAACAATCAGTATGACATTTGAATTGGTTTTAGGCTAGAAATATTATTAAAAGGTATGGACATATTTGTAGGATTGTCATCTTATTTACCATTAGTTATTTAACATTGTGGTACGGTATAACTCAAGGCAAACCATTAGGTACGCTGACTTTTCCAAAATTGCACTTTAGTCCTTCATCTTTTGAATGTTGTCAAGATAGGTCCTTTTTCTTCTCATGGCTTGTCATTTTTTATCCTTCTCTTGCCTTTTCTTCATCTTTTGGCTTGATTTCACTTATTTGCTTCAAATTTGTATCCTTGTTACCTAAACAAGCACAAACACAAAACATACCACATAATACTGCTTTATTGTATAAAATTTAGGTATTTGCTATGTGTTTTAGAGTGATTTATTGACTTATTGATATGAGATTTCACTCATATCAAATCCCCTACACTTGATCATTGCCATGACCTCATCCAATGCCATATTTTAAAGCACCAATTTACATTTTTCTCATAATTAACCCACCTTGTCCAATATGAAATGCTTTTACACTATTCTATACTATATGATGCATGATTTTGATTTAATACAATGCAATGCAAAGGAAAGAAATTCTATTTATATATTTTGGATTTTCTTGAAATGGTTTTGATGGAAATACCTCATAAAGAAATCAATGACTTAGATTAGGGCTTTTGGTACCATGAACACTTATCACCCTCAAGTTTCATTTTCCCCATACCAAGCTTAAAAACAAGATCATTGTTATCCACAAGTGAAAGTGCGTCCACTTATTCATATAGATTAAGTGTGTTACTCTCATACCCCCACTTATTATGCCTCTAAGACCGGTTATTATTTGAGCAAATTGCTTGGGAGCAAATTTGTCATTATTTAAAGCGTGGAATATAAGAAATGTAAAATCTCAAAATAAGGAAGCACGATTTTAATCCTAAGTAATCCTCTCATCCATTACTCGAAAAACCGTCCACAATTAATATAAGTCCGAATCAAGAATAATAAGTCATTCGCCTTATGTGTAAAATCCTTATGTCATGCATTAATAAGTAGCTACACACTCGCTAAGGAAAGAAAAATAAAACTCACGCAATAATTTATATCCTCCACCTTTTTGAGACTTTGGATCTTCAATCCCGCAACCCGTCAAGGTAATATTGGATTGGAGCAACTATCAAATCCCCGCAACCCTTGTGAGAGTAATATTGGAATTAAATAGTCACTATAATTAACACTTCACTGCCACTTTTGGGAGTCTTGTATAATTATTATTTTTTTTCTTTCCGTCAAGGTAATATTGGATTGCATTTCAGATAGCTACAGCTTTGGAGTATATTCATAGCTTAAACATTATTCATGGAGATATCAAGGCTTCTAATATACTTTTAGACCAAGAACTCAATTGCAAACTTTGCGACTTTGGATCGGCTAAATTAGGGTTTACTTCAATGGTTTTACCTCCATCTTCTACCAAAACGAACAGAATGATCATGGGTTCACAAGGCTACATCGATCCTCATTATTTGAAAACCGGACTTGTTTCAAAGAAGAACGATATATACAGCTATGGAGTCGTTCTCCTTGAGCTTATCACGGGTATAGAAGCATTCAGTATGGAGAGGGGGGAGAATTTGACACAAATCATTGGGAAATTCGACGACGTAGAGGACTTAGTTGATCCACGGCTCATGAAATACGACGTTTTTGATATCGAAGAGGTGAAGGCTATGGTAAAGGTGGCTGGCAAGTGTATTGGTTGTTCGCCCATGGCTCGGCCATCGGCGACCGAGATCGTAACATCCATGAGGGACATATTTACTCATTTATAACGATCGAGATGAAATAGATACTAGTGATTCTGTGATTATTGGTGTAAATTTGTGTGATGCCGAATGTTGTTACAAATTTAACCACGAATTCTTGTTTTGTTATTGTTCTTGATTTTTATTTCTAAGAAATTAACAAGTTTGCAACAGTTTTAACACTGTAATATTGGTCACTTTTTCTTCGAAAATTAAAGATGAAAAAGAGAAATGTCAAGTGATTAAATAAATGACAAGGGAACTAATTCGATCAAGTCATTTTCATTTACTTTTAAGCGCCTGCCTGCTTGTATTAATATTTTATTGTTTTGAAAATGTATATGTTGTGCCGTTTTACTTCCCCTTGTTTATATTTGTATAATATCAATAACCAGCAGCAACTTGTTAAAATTTATGAATGACTTTCCAATGTTTACCTTTTTTCCAATGTTGTGCCAACTACTCTTTGTCTATATTTTATTAACCACCACGTTTAAGGTTTCAATAACCAGGAGCAAGTTGTTAAAATTCATTTATGAATGACTTTAAAATGTTTACTTTATTAATTAATGACCAAATGATGAAACTTCTTATTGGACAGAAACTAAACAAGTTGGGTTAGAAATTTCAAGACGTGACATGCTTTGTTTTAATATTAAGAGCAACTATCATTTATATGACGAGGTAAACTATAAAGTTGGGTACTAGAAAAGAAAACTAAAATGGATGGTGACGGATTTTATTTTTTATAAGGTTTGAACCAAGATATATAACAAATCTTCCCGTGGACCGTCGATCATCTAAATCTCTAACCCAGTAAGCATCTGAGAAAGCTTCAAGAGAAATATTGAGGCTACCTTTCTATAACAAATCATTAAAAGCTTGAAGAGTAGAACACAAAGAATGATGTAAAATCTCGATCGGAGCATGCATATATTGACATACCTTGTTAACAGCAAAAGTTGTGTCAGACTGGGATAAGGTAACATATTATAAAGAACCCAGTACTTGTCGATATTTCACTGGATTAGAAAAAATGACATTGTCATCTAAGTTGAGCAAGCTCAAGGTAACCATAGGAGAAGACACGGGATTGCAGTTAAAGAAGCCAACCTTTGTAATAGCTCTAAAATATACTTCATTTGAGACAAGATAATGTCAGACACATGAGAAACAATTTTAACGCCCAAGAAGTAGTTAAGTGGCCTGAGATCTTTTAATACAAAAGCTTATCCAAGTTGACAAATTATATTATCGATAGTGCCCGTGTTATTACCTGTAACAGTGATGTCGTTCACATATACCAGAATGTACATGTAGAAACTAGAAAAGGCGGGGGGGGGGGGGGGGGGGGGGGGGGGGGGGATTGAATAGTTTTAGTAGTCAAATGATCTAAAAGATCGGTTTATAAAAATCCTTTTCAAAAAGCTAGATTCAAGTGGTTTATGTGAAACCTTCTTATACGATCCACCCTGGTAGCCATCTTTGATTCAACAGGGTCCTTCCCAGTTCGAACCAAGCATCCCTATTTTCTAGACCCTGCCTTCGTAGCGTCGGTATACAAATTCTCCTACTTTGAAGGCCATGAGATTCACCCTTTTGTTATAGTTATTTCTTTTTGTAATTAGCTTCTTGAATGGTCGTTGTCTCCCTTCTCTCTTTCAAGGGATCAAGGTTGAGCCAGATCTCTTCCTCGTTGTTGGCTTCGTTAAAAAGCAGGCTTCTAGCCGAGGACATTCCAATTTTCGAGGGGATCATGACTTTTTTTGCCATAAGATAAGTTGAATGAGGTTTCTCCATTGTTGGTTTTTAACATTGTTCGGAGTGCCCATAGTACATGCGACAACTCGTCTATCCATCTAGTTAATTTCCTCCCTAATCGGGCTTCCAACCCTTGCATTAAGTCTTTTCCATTGCTTTTCTTCCTCATCTTTGTCATTGATGACCAAACATTGAGTCTTTATCCTTTCATCCTGAGCATTTAATTCCTTCTCAAGTTGTTCCTATATGTGTGGCATAAAAGGGAAAGGGAGATGATTTGCACACTCAAAAAAGTTATTGGGACACTCACAGTACAAGCAGATAAAGCACATTATAAAACACAGTACAACTTTGTAATGCACAACTTTGAGTGTCCCAACCAATTTTATGAGTGTGCAAATCAATTCCCAAAGGAAAAACGATATATAATAAAGAAAAAGACTGTATAGAAGGAAGGAAGGTCGTCAACTTTATGGAGTAGTAATAGGCGTGGAAGTGGGCAAACAAATTAAAATAAGTAAAGTTATCCACCAAAACAAAAACAAAGACCTTTCTAAAAAACAAAAACAAAGAATATATATTAATTAATTAAAGTTATCCTCTAGTGGGGTTGGGTAGCCGTTTTACAGCGGGTCAGGCTGCTTTAAAATCCGTCACATGCAAAGTGACAAAAAACGAAAAATCATGCATTGAAAATCAATACATGTTTATTCCTTTGCATTGAAAATATACACACTGCTAGCTAAGCTACTTTGCTTCTCCTTCGATCCAACTTTTGCATCTTAGTAACTCTATTAACTCGCCGTTAAAAAAAAACATTTGCTAGCTAGTACCAATGGTCTTTATTCTCAAGGCTTGCTTTTCAATCGTCTCATCCGATCATGATTATTCGAGTAAAGTAGCTGATTGCGATGATACCATCACCCCTTCTTCCAAATAAATATTTATTAATGATTAAAAGTTTAATTACATAACTGTAGAAGGCAAGCGAGCAACAAGCTGCGCCGCAAGCCCTTTTTGAATTGCAAAGCTAATTTACTTGGGACAAGATTACAAAAGCAACCAACAATTTCTCCAAGGTTATCGGGTCTGGCGTCTTTAGTACTATCTACCTAGCTCGATTATCAGGCGTCTTAACCGCTGTCAAGGTCCAATCCTCTTACACAGACCGCCTTGCTCGTAATCATGATCAAGAGCTTCAGGTACTCCTCACACTCAAACACCACACGAATATCGTCAACTTTGTCGGACACTCGACGTCATTTGATCCACAAGAGTGCGCGTTATTGTTCGAGTACGCGTCAAATGGTACTTTACATGATAAACTTCACATGCTGTCATAGAAACAAAGAACCATGATTGCATTTCACCTTGCTATAGCTTTGGAGTATATTCATAGCTTAAACATAATTCATGGAGATATTAAGGCTTCTAATATACTTTTAGACCAAGAACTCAATTGCAAACTTTGCGACTTTGGATCGGCTAAATTAGGGTTTACTTCAATGGTTTTACCTCCATCTTCTACGAAAACAAACTGAATGATCATGGGTTCACAAGGCTACATCGATCCTCATTATTTGAAAACCGGACTAGTTTCAAAAAAGAACGATATATACAGCTACGGAGTTGTTCTCCTTGATCTTATCACGGGTCGAGAAGCATTCAGTATGGAGAAGGGGGAGAAATTGACACAAATCATTGGGATAAATTCGACGACGTAGAGGACGTGGTTGATCCACGACTCATGAAGTACGACGTTTTTGATATCGAAGAGGTGAAGGCTGTGGCAAAGGTGGCCGGCAAGTGTATTGGTTCTTCGCCGATGGCTAGGCCTTCTGCGACCGAGATCGTAACATCCATGAAGGACATATTTACTAATTTAAAAGATGAAATTATATAAAGATATATATTTTTTTTTGGATAAAACAGAAACTAGTGATTCCGTGATTATTGGTGTAAATTTGTGTGATGCCGAATGTTGTAACAAATTTAACCACGAATTCTTGTTTTGTTACTTTTCTTGATTTTTGTTCGTGTTTAAAACAAGAAATTAATAATACATGTTTGCAACATGATGTTGTTGATGCTTCATAAATTTTCTTTGTTACGTATATGACATTACAAGCAGGGCCGTAATCACATGGGAGCCGGGTGTAGCACGGGTTACACCCGATTTTAGGTCACCAATGGTAAATTTATTATAAAATAGATTTTTTCTCATTACGTGCAAGGGATGGCAACGGGTCGGGATCGGGTCGGGTTTTACTCAATCCGTACCCGCACTCGTTTATAATATCCAAACCCGTATCCGCCCCAATACCCGACGGGTACCCGATTACTATTACCCAACGGGTTTTTTGGTTTTTACCCGTGGGTATCGGTATCCATAATTAAATTTCGTTGGACATAATTGTACGTATAAAGTTAAAAAAAATCAATGAAAAACAATCAAAATACCCAAATATAATTTTTTTAATTTTTTAAAAGATGAAGAATACTAATTCAATATAATATCATGCGATTTAATATATCGAATAAATCATTGTTTTATTTAAAGTTACAAAATCGAAATATGTTTGATCACAAACATTTTAATGCATACAAAATGTAACTAATATAAGCATTTCAATTGTTTAATAATATTCGTCTACTATTTCGTACAAATTTAAAAATTATATAAAATAGCAATAAACGATATATATTTTGGTAAACGGGTACGTATACGGGTAAACGGGACGGGTAATACAAAAACCCGAACCCATACCCGCGAAAATAAAATATCCCAACCCGAACCCGAATCCAAACCCGCCAACTCGAATCCGAACCCGACCCAATCGGTTCGGGTTTCGGTTTTCTTCATCGGTTTCGGGTGCTTTTGTCACCCCTACGTGTAACACCCATTTTTTAAAAATACTTTAGTACTAATAACCATAAAAGTTTTGTGCAACACCCTATAATAAATTTTGGGTCAGCCTCTGATTACAAGTAATATAAGCATGTAGTGACGGAATCAATGTGAGTCTCGAGGGATTTTGGGACATCTACGAAATACTATTCGTGGTGTTATATTTGTTAAAAAGTATTGATGTTAAATGTATTTGGTCGTTTTGTATTCTGATTTCGCGATATAAGCATGTAACACGAGTTGATTCAAGTTACATGAACTTAAAAAATGTGATGAAACTTCGTGAGAGCCATGAATGTATGTTTGTTACAAAACGCTGGGACACAATACTATCTATAAAGGAGCCATCCAATTTGTTGAAAGTTGAAAAAATTCAACAAAACTTATCAAGTAAGGAACTCTAAAATTGGAAATGTAAAACTATGAAAGAATAAATCACTAAATCGTTTATTTCAATCTTTCATTAACGGAAATGTTAAATGGTTTAATCTTTAATTCTTCAATTAGACGTATATATAGAAATATACAATTAGCCTTCAATATCAAAACTTTAGTATCACTAAACTTTCGGAGAAAGAATAGTTGAAGGACTTATATAACATTAATATCACAAAACAGTGAAACACACATAAACGCATGATGAATGCCCTCATCCTTCATTCTCAGGTTCATCTCTCTATCTCTCTCTAAAATACACGAATACACGATCCATTTATGTGTTCTCTCCATCACGTCACCGCCACCTACTAGGTCTTCGCCACCAACTCTAGAAACGACATACCACAACCGTTACCACTGTTTCCGCCGTCTACCGAGGCCATTGCAATATTTTTGGGTGGTATAAGTTTGAGGGTTGCGGCGTAACTTGTTGCCCGCCATCTTATTGTAAACGTTTTCAAGTGAAATTTATCATTTTATATATTGGTCTTTTTGTATCATGCATCTGTTGGATAATCTTGATGAGCATGGGTACTGGTCAATGGGTACTCCATACTCTGACCAGGTTATGGGGGTCATGGTTAGTTTTATGTTTGTTGTTTGACCGAGTCTAGTGGAAATAAGCTAGTAGCTGCCACATTATTAGGAGTACATAGGTCTGTTAGTTTGGCCCTGTTTACTAGGAAATAGTGATGCACTTGGTGTTTAGTTTCTCTATAAATAGGATTCTAGCATACTGGAAGTATTGTATCAGTTTTCTCTTAATAACATAAAGCATTAAAAGTAAACTTGTCGTTTTGATTGGTGTTCGTCTAGTGCTAGTCGGGGTTTAAGAGGGGCTAATTCCAACATTTGGTATCTCATCTTTTTTCTACTTATCGTGGATCTATTGTTTGCTAACGAGTTGCCATTTTACTACATGGGTAGGCGAGTATTCTTCTATTCTTATTTTCGCTGATAGATATAAGTAATTATTTACTTTATTGTGATGGTTCTTTTTAATCCCAATTTAGCTGTTTTTCTTGTTTTAGCTTGACATGGGTAATGTCCTTGTTTGTGACAACATAACTGGTAATTTTTCGGCACTCGCTTTTATCTTTTTGAGACATTAGTAAAATTCTGAGTTTTATAAGTTTTCTAAATCGTTATTTCTGTTTAAAGATTTTGCTCTGATGATTGTGTAGTAAATCTGTAAATGCTAACTCTGAAACCTCTTTGATTGTTGGTCCAACGGTATGTATACACCACATGTTTTTACAAGCTTCTACACGAGTAAAGTTTTATATAGAACCTTTAGCTTAGTGTAAAAAGTCTTAATTCTTAGTATAACTACTTAATGGTGATGGGTAGGTATTTTACAGTACATGATATTGGTCTCGTTTGCTAACTTAATTTTGTGTTTCTGGTCAATAAAAGAGGTTATCATGTTATCTAAGCCTACTATTGGTACCATCTCTAACAACCTGTCAGTGACACGCAGTGAATGTTTACAATAGAAGGCATGACTTGGTCTTTTTGATATTATTTCTTTTTACTCTCCTTATATGCGGGATACTCTTCTTGGATGCATATGACTTGGCGATGCTTTGTCTAGATGCATTTTTGACAGGGCGGCTTGGTGATTGTTTATGGTGGTGTAGGGTGCAACGTTTGAGGTGTAGGAGGCGAGTGGAGATCAGCATCACAACCTATAAAAACATGCTTTACGGTGATTAGACCGAAATAGTAATTAAACTGTATAATGTTATTTCTTCTAGAGCAATTGGTGCCATGGTGGCCACGATGAATGTAACTTTTCGTTTTTTGCTTTTCTTGGAACCATGGCCATGACATTCGATTAATTTACATCAGAATTTTTAACTGTGTTGTCGACTTATTTTATGCATTCCTATGTTCTTTTGCAATCGTGGAACATGGGATGGAATTTCAAACCAGGAATCTTACAATCATATATCAGATCTTCTCCCTAGCAGTGGTTTAATGAAGCCAATAAATATAAGTAAGTTAGAGCTACATGATATGTGATTTGTTAGCTGAAAAGTAATGGTATAGTAAGTGGTTGCTCAAACCATTAAGTAACTACTTTGGACTTGTCGTGAATGATAATGAATCACGGTGCAAGGGTAATTTTAAAAATGACGTCAAAAAGGGTATGTTTTGTTTACCAGGAGAAGTCATGCATCGTCATCACTGCCGTGAGTTTGTAGAAATTCAAAATCATCCTGTAGCATATTTTGATTTAGATTGTTTTCCCCTTTTATTTGTAGTGTTCCTTGCTAGGTGTGTAATGAGTTTAGCTAAAGTTTTTTTTACTTAAGCTTTCTGAACACAGTCTATGAATATATCAAGTACTATGTGGGGAGGTTAGGAGTTCGGCTCCTGTCATTCCCCATGTCGGGGATTTTCCCAGAATTGGCAGCCGGGTTTAAATCCCATCGCAATGCCTTGAAGTCCCTTAATGGGAAATTGGATGGCTAGCATGGGGTTGATATTCTCTTCGTGAGATGATTCGAAATCTGGTCGAGAGACTTGGTGCCTCGGTGGCACGCAAGATACTCCGCTGCACCAAACTGCCGTTCAAAAAAAAGTCTTAACTATTGTTTCACTTTCATTAGTTATGAAAACCTTGTTTCAAAACGTAGTGTGTATTCCTCAGGTTATTTTTTCCGCATGTTCAACTTTATGTTGCATTGTCCACATATTCAACATTAAGAGTTTATCACATGGTACAATTACATTTTGATTTTTTCATGTTTTATGATGAACGTTAAGCGAAACAATTATCACAATATCGCATATCGTTAATTATGTTTCGTTACAAATTTTCGCCGTTATGCGTGGATACTCGTCTAGTAATCATAAAAAGCTAAAATACTCGTATGCGTTGTTGATAGAAAGTTAAATCTTGTTTATAAATTAAGAACCAGTGTAGTAAAAAACTTAATGATAATAATTATTCTATTTGTAACGTACTGTAATTTCATTAAATTAAATTTCTTCTCTTTAGAGCATCTCTTATGGTAAACTTTTTAATAGGTTTATAATTACATTATAGCATTAATTTATAAACCTTGAATTTATCATCACTATGTAGATTTTTCACAAAGTTTTATAAACCTCATATGTTAATCAAATGCATTTAATTATGAAGAGGTTTAAGATTATAAACCTTTTCATGCCAAATAAGCATAAAATAGTTCTTCACTATAGTTACCAAGGTTTTAGACCTCTTCCTAATTTTATAAACTTATATCAACTAGCTAGTACATGATTGTAAAAGCAGGTTTTAGATCTAGACATGTTTTTCTTTCTTTTAATAAGTATCACCAATATATTTTATTTATGTAAATTTATTTTATAAATTACAATAATTACGTTTTAAAATAGTAAATTTCGAAACGAGAATAATTTTAATTTTAAAATGTTTTAAAACATTAATAGATAGAGTTTATAATTACTAATAGGGTATCGTATTGCATGATATGAGCCAATATGGTATCGTATTACATGATATGAGCCAATAGGGTATCGTATTACATGATATGAGTCAATAGGGTATCGTATTACATGATATGAGCCAATAGGGTATCGTATTACATGATATGAGTCAATAGGGTATCGTATTGCCTGATATGAGCCAATATGGTATCGTATTACATGATATGAGCCAATAGGGTATCGTATTACATGATATGAGTCAATAGGGTATCGTATTGCATGATATGAGCCAATAGGGTATCGTATTACATGATATGAGTCAATAGGGTATCGTATTACATGATATGAGTCAATAGGGTATCGTATTGCATGATATGAGCCAATATGGTATCGTATTACATGATATGAGCCAATAGGGTATCGTATTACAGGATATGAGCCAATATGGTATCGTATTGCATGATATGAGTCAATAGGGTATCGTATTGCATGATATGAGCCAATATGGTATCGTATTACATGATATGAGCCAATAGGGTATCGTATTACATGATATGAGTCAATAGGGTATCGTATTGCATGATATGAGCCAATAGGGTATCGTATTACATGATATGAGTCAATAGGGTATCGTATTACATGATATGAGTCAATAGGGTATCGTATTGCATGATATGAGCCAATATGGTATCGTATTACATGATATGAGCCAATAGGGTATCGTATTACAGGATATGAGCCAATATGGTATCGTATTGCATGATATGAGTCAATAGGGTATCGTATTGCATGATATGAGTCAATAGGGGATCGTATTACATGATATGAGCCAATATGGTATCGTATTACATGATATGAGCCAATAGGGTATCGTATTACATGATATGAGTCAATAGGGTATCGTATTGCATGATATGAGCCAATAGGGTATCGTATTACATGATATGAGTCAATAGGGTATCGTATTGCATGATATGAGCCAATATGGTATCGTATTACATGATATGAGCCAATATGGTATCGTATTACATGATATGAGCCAATAGGGTATCGTATTACATGATATGAGCCAATAGGGTATCGTATTACATGATATGAGTCAATAGGGTATCGTATTGCATGATATGAGCCAATAGGGTATCGTATTACATGATATGAGTCAATAGGGTATCGTATTGCATGATATGAGCCAATATGGTATCGTATTACATGATATGAGCCAATATGGTATCGTATTACATGATATGAGCCAATAAGGTATCGTATTACAGGATATGAGCCAATATGGTATCGTATTGCATGATATGAGTCAATAGGGTATCGTATTGCATGATATGAGTCAATAGGGGATCGTATTACATGATATGAGCCAATAGGGTATCGTATTACATGATATGAGCCAATAGGGTATCGTATTACATGATATGAGTCAATAGGGTATCGTATTGCATGATATGAGTCAATAGGGGATCGTATTACATGATATGAGCCAATATGGTATCGTATTACATGATATGAGCCAATAGGGTATCGTATTACATGATATGAGTCAATAGGGTATCGTATTGCATGATATGAGCCAATAGGGTATCGTATTACATGATATGAGCCAATAGGGTATCGTATTACATGATATGAGTCAATAGGGTATCGTATTGCATGATATGAGCCAATAGGGTATCGTATTACATGATATGAGTCAATAGGGTATCGTATTGCATGATATGAGCCAATAGGGTATCGTATTACATGATATGAGCCAATAGGGTATCGTATTGCATGATATGAGCCAATAGGGTATCATCACAACCACCAGCATTGGAGGGAAAACATTGGAGGTAAAAAATTGGAGGGAAAACATTGGAGGGAAAATGTTAACAATTTCCCTCACTTTTTTAGCATAAAAAGAGAACCACACACACTCCTTATCATCACAACCACCAGCAGATCACACACACTTATCATCATAAACAAATTGTTATTATGTACATGTTGAAGCATGAAGCTTTTCCGTGCAGGTGTGGACATGGAGATGTAGTTCTTCGAGAATCGTGGACAACTGAAAACTTTGGTAGACTGTACTATGCTTGTCCACGTTCACGGGTTCAACCTCCAATTTCATATGGATGCAAATTTTTTTTGTGGAAAGACGAACGCGTCCAACTACTAATCAATTCTCTTGGAGGTTCAATGAGCTTTTCTCCTCCAAGCTCTTCTTCAAGACCTTCAACGAGCTTTTCGACTCCAAGCTCTTCTCCCAGACCTTCAACGATTCCAGTTTCTTCTCCAAGCTCTTCAGCGTGTGCAAACTGTGTGCGCTTGAATGGAATGATAATGGTACTTGAGCGTACGATAGAGTTGTACCGCAACTCCGATAGGCACACATTGGATTCAGCTGCACTACTTCACGACCTTTACGATGACATGGGGAACCTTAGTTTGAACTAGTTTGTGATGTGTTTTTTTCCGTGTTTACGAGTCTAATATCGTTGTAATATCAATGTTTAATTAAGCGCGTGTTTAAGTGTCCGTGACGAATAAAATTATGTTTAGGAGTGTTTGGTTCTGTGATTAATTAGTATTCTAGCTTGAATCATTGTGAGAATTTAGTTTGTTTGAGTCACAAAATTTAGTTTAAGTCTGTTGTGTTAGGTTTTGCAATCAAAAGTTCAGTCAAAAGCATTTTACTTCAATCAAATTTTGCTCAAACTCATAAATAAACGAGCCTTTTTTATTCATACAAACATACAAGTACATTTCAAACACAAAAACCATAAAAGATGCAGAAGCATCATTATACACAACAACATGTGTTAGTATGGTTCTTATTCTATATGAACAACAATTATTAATTAGATTAAAAGAGACACAGTCTTAACGAATTCCTTCATCAAACTTTGCTCAAACTCATAAATAAAGGCTCCTTCTAAGCATTTACGAATGCTTATTTATTGATCCTTCATTTTCTTAACGAATTCCTCCTTCTCAGTCATTCTTGCTGCTGTATCTTTAATTAAACCTTCCAACCGACTTGAGGTTTTCTTATCCTTCTTTTGAGTATCTTTCAATACTTTAGCGCATTTCTTTAAGATATATATATCTCCAGCACGTTCTAATTCCTGGATAAACTGTTGTCTTTCTTCAACAGCTTCATCTAAAACCTCATGTAAACGTTCAAGTTTCAGACCAAAACGTTTGTCCGCTTCGGCAGATTGTTCAAAATATGCTACCATTCGATCAGTCCAATTATCTGAACCAACAACTTCTTTTAATTCTTCTAACCTTCCTAACCAGGCCATTATTGTTGTTTTTTTTAGTACTGGAAAACTGAGATGAGTGATAATTGGAGGCAAACTACAAACCATTAAATAGCAAAACAACTACCCAATATGGATGGCACACATACATCTATTATCATCTTCCTGTTCACAATGTGTACATAATGAAAGCACTAAAACTAGTACCATCAATAGTGGGACTAATGAAAGCACCAAAACAATAAGTACAGTCATTTGTAGTCTAGTTGGTTTTTCATAGTGGTAACCAGCTTGATCTTTCTGGATTTGTGGTGTAATTGATGAACTTGTTATGTTCTTGTAGTTGCTAAGTTATTTGCACAGCTTTAGTTCTGCTTAGACTTAATTATTTTTAACTATTACTGCATTATCTAAATATATATATATATATTAATATTTTAAAAGCATTAACACTTAAAAAAAAAAATTTAAAATATATTTAATAATTTAGGGTCGAAATTTCGACCCTAAATATAAACCGCGAATATTTTAAATTTTTCGTGAAAAATTTTCGTGTGAAATTTTAAATTTTTCGGGGAAAATTTTTAAAATTTTAAATTTAGGGTCGAAAATTCGACAATAAAGTTTTAAATATTAAAAATAATTTTTTTTAAAATTATTTTTAGTTATTAAAAATATAATATATAATACATAAATTAAAATTATTTTAAAATTTATATTTAGGGTCGAAATTTCGACCCTAAATTATTAAATTTAAAATTTAATTCTTTTAAAATTGTTTTTAGTTATTAAAAATAAATTATATAATAAATAAATTAAAATTATTTAAAACTTTTAATTTAGGGTCGAAATTTCGACCCTAAATTTGGTGGGTCTCACCTGCTTTTTGACCAACCTTTTTAGGCTCTTTTGGGTTGAAAATGTGTGGGCCCCACCTTAATTTAGGGTCGAAAATTTCGACCCTAAATTTGGTCTGACCCTAAACATTGATTTTCTTGTAGTGTAAAAGGGAAAAACGATAGTACATAAAGAAAAATGCTTTGTATAGAAGGAAGGTCAACTTTATGGAATAGAGTCTGAAATACGCGTGGGAGTGGCCAAACAAATAAAAATAAATCAAGTTATCCATCAAAATAAAAACAAGAATATATATCAATTAATTATATATTATTTATTTTAATTTAAATAAATACATGAAACAAAGAAGAACCTAGCCTTGCCTGCCGCACACGAATGGTATCATCACCAATTAATGTCTCCTACTTCCACACTCATTATTTCACAATGATATTATTTTTATAATTATATTTTTCGTTAAAGAATCTCTACAATATTACGTATATATTTATTTTAACAAAACTTGAACTTAAAAGAGTAATAATTTAGATGATGACTCAACTTTCTCACAAGTATAAACACGATTTGCAAAAGAAATGACTCTTTTTTAATCCTGATAGACCAGTTAATAGTAGACTTATGCATGTGATGGTGAATTGGTAAGTGTTTGTGAAATGTTAGCAAGCATTTTATAAGAAAAAACGACACCGACAGTTTATAAAAAGAAAATGTTTGATATTGTTGTCTGTGGTTATATCTAGTCCTTAATTAGCCATACTGATTTTATTCAACAAGTACATTACATTTGGATCATCATCATCTTCCCTGACCCTTCATCCATGGGTCCTTACGCACCAAACTCACTCTTTGTTTTATATATATACATGTTTCATTTCACTGACACCACCCAACATTCATTTCTTTTCTTAGCTTGTTGTATAAATATACACACTACTTTGCTTCTCCTTCAATCCAACTTTTGCATCTTAGTAACTGTCTTAACTCGCCGTTCAAAAAAACATTTGCTAGTACGTATCAATGGTCTTTATTCTCAAGGCTTGCTTTTCAATCGTCTCATCCGATCACGATCATTCGAGTAAAGTGGCTGATTGTGATGATACCATCACACCTTCTTCCAAAACTACGTTTTCATGGGATGAGATTACCAAATCAACCAACAATTTCTCCAAGGTTATCGGGTCTGGCGGCTTTAGTACTGTCTACCTAGCTCGATTATCAGGCGTCTTAACCGCTGTCAAGCTCCAATCCTCTTGCACTGACCGCCTTGCTCGTATTCATGATCAAGAGCTTCAGATACTGCTCACACTCAAACACCATCCATACATCGTCAACTTTGTCGGACACTCGACGTCATTTGATCAACAAGAACGCGCGTTATTGTTCGAGTATGCGTCAAATGGTACTTTACATGATAAACTTCACATGCTGTCATGGAAACAACGAACCATGATTGCATTTCAGATAGCTACAGCTTTGGAGTATATTCATAGCTTAAACATTATTCATGGAGATATCAAGGCTTCTAATATACTTTTAGACCAAGAACTCAATTGCAAACTTTGCGACTTTGGATCGGCTAAATTAGGGTTTTCTTCAATGGTTTTACCTCCATCTTCTACGAAAACGAACAGAATGATCATGGGGTCACAAGGCTACATCGATCCTAATTATCTGAAAACCGGACTAGTTTCAAAGAAGAACGATATATACAGCTACGGAGTTATTCTCCTTGAGCTTATCACGGGTAGGGAAGCGTTCAGTATGGAGAGGGGGGAGAATTTGACACAAATCATTGGAAAATTCGACGACGTAGAGGACTTAGTTGATCCACGCCTCATGAAATACGACGTTTTTGATATCGAAGAGGTGAAGGCTATGGTAAAGGTTGCTGGCAAGTGTATTGGTTGTTCGCCCATGGCTCGGCCTTCCGCGTCCGAGATCGTAACATCCATGAGGGACATATTTACTCATTTATAAGATGAAATTATATGAAGATATATATATTTTTTCTTCTTTTTTGGATAAAACAGATACTAGTGATTCTGTGATTATTGGTGTAAATTTGTGTGATGCCAAATGTTGTTACAAATTTAACCACGAATTCATGTTTTGTTATTGTTCTTGATTTATATTTCTAAGAAATTAATAATACATGTTTGAAACAATTGATGAACACACATGATGTTGTTGTTGCTTCATAAATTTTCTTTGTTATGTATATGACATTACAAGTAATAAGAGCATACATGGACGGAACCAGGATAAGTCTCGGGAATTTTGGGACACTTACGAAATATTGGTCGTGGTGTTAAATCTATTAAAAAATATATTTTGTTATATTTGTGTTACATGTGATCTTTAAAAATTGTGTCGATAGTATTATTTAGATTTTTATGTATTTGGTCGTTTTGTGTTCTGATTCCGTGATATAAGCATGTAACACGAGTTGATTCAAGTTACATGAACTCAAAAAATGTGATGAAACTTCGTGAGACCCATGAATGTAGTTTGTTAGAATAATCAATTTCACCAACTAGTATCCTACTGTCTAACACACGAGGACAAAAGGCTGGGACACAAATCTTTGACCTTTCTACAAATGAGACTAATTGGATATCCTATGTTTATAATCTTTTTTTAATGATAAGTAACAAATTAAAAGAGAGTAAATATATTAGGAAATCTCAAAGGTGTTTCCCACCTTCCACATTATGTATGTAAGACATGTTTTAAATAGAGAAATGATACACTCAGATCAATTTTATAAGAATACTATCACAATGATGTACCTAATGTGATGATGAGTCAATCTAGTTTTTTTTTAAGTTTATATAACATTTCACTTTTAAATAAGGGTTAATATACAAAGAAGTTACTAAATTTTCCAAGAAATTTGTCCTAAGGTAACGAACGTTCATTTTGTGTTTCTAAGTTACTAATGTTCATATGATCGGTTGATTAAGTTACCCACTTATCAAAATCGTGATATATATGTTACTTAACATGAAAAACAAGATATTTATGTTACTTAACTTATCAAAAAATATGCATTCAGGTTACTCAAATTAACATTAAATTATAGTGATGTATAGTTTAGTAAAATTTAGTAACTTAGAAACACAAAACCAACGTTCGTTACCTTAGGACAAATTTCTTGAAAAGTTTAGTAACTTCTTTGTATATTAACCCTTTAAATAAACATATGCTTTAGATAGTAAACAGTCATCTATATTCTATATAAACTAATAAAACAAAATAATTTACAAGTTCTTAAAACTTGCAATATTAAAAACATTTCTAAAATTAGCTCAATTATAAAAGCTTTTTAAGCTTTAGCATTAAAATTGTCATAAAAAAGTTTCCATAATAAACCACCATTTTTCCACCGATTTCTTGAACTTTAGCATTAAACCAGACGTTTTGTACATTAGGAAAAAAAATCACCTTTAGCATTTATTAACACCTATATGTACAACTCAATTTAGCACTAAAAATGTCATAAAAACATTTCCTAATTTAACTAACTTTGTGCATAACCCGGATGGTTTGGAGACCAAAAGCTTAACACAAAACCTCCACTCCAAAATTGAATTAATCTTTCACCGTACGCTTCATCAATTTTAGGTCAAATATCATTAACGCAAAGCGCTCTACTCCAAAATTAAAACACGATTCAAATTGTCATTTAAATCTTCTATATAAACCAGCCTTTACATGATTAAATTTGCACAATTCTCTTTTCTGTAAAAATTCATGTTGATTCTAAGCTCTCTAGAGTGATATAGTCGAGTAAATGCAAGAAAAATCATGTTGATGCAGGGTATATAAACAAAATCCACGTTATCACTTTGATTCACCATTCAACTATATATCATCAATTCGCTAAAACTCATAAACCAGATCTACTCAAGGCCTTCAATAATTAGGTAATTGTTTTAGGTAATTTTATACCTTTATTAACTAAATGTTTTTAATTCTCGCAGTTAATGAATTGCAGATTTTGTTCCTCAAAAAATGTTTTCAATTAAGGGGTTCATCATCTGATGCATCAATGTCTTTACTTACATCATATGAACATAAGTGTATACAATTACGATTATAATTATTCTGAATAAAGTATTTGATAGGTTGTATCATGTATCCACTGAAAATGCACCTTTCGTCTTTTGATCCATTTTTATTTTTGGGATGGTTTTTCATTTTAGCCTATTTGGTTTGTTTCATACTTTTTATGATTTCTTTCCTAAGAAGTGTTTGATGAAATTATGTGACTAAATAATTTTTTCAATGATCATTGTAGGTGTTAAAGAAATAGTAAAATGGCCGATTAAATGGCCGTTTTTTGATATCACACGTCATTCAAGCATCTCTACTTTCTACAATAGACTAGCGTTTGATACCAGTCGTGATGCAAAATGCCAACTAACCTCAATTGTTAGTATTTAACTACAGTAATAAACTGAGTCTTAACCACGACTTTGGCAATACATCTAATGTTTTATTTCATGTTCCATGTAGGCTCATATAATTGCAAAACCAGTATGTTTGGTGCAGGGTTTTTTTTTTTGCAGTTAACGGTTAAAAGAAAGCAGTATATGCTAAGATTGATGAGAAAGTTTGGACGCTCTCTAATTTAACAAAGCTCAAATGGCATTCAAAATGAGCTTCTCAAACTTAACATGGGTTCATAACTAATAAGCCCATCATATAAATATAAAAACCATTCAATGGGAAAAAAATGTGTCAAAGAATGAAGCCTTCAAAGTGTTTGATCTCTTTTTATTGTTGAAGTTTGTATCAGCTTATTAGAAAGCAAAGCAAATTCAGGCGAACTTTGCTCCAAAGTTTTGAACTTATAACATGCCTTTATCTGTTCTAAATATTAAAATCTGCGGCTGGAAATCCAGAAAGTATTTCAGCGCTAAAATATGTCACGGTGGAGAGTTAATGATTTGAAGTTTGCTTTTTTTTTATAGAGTTCACACAGTGCGGGGGCAACTTTCAAATTGGATATGAGGTAAGACGATCTTTTTCATCTTCTACAACGGTCTGGTCTGATCATCGTGAATGAAAAAAGGTACGGAAAGGGTCACAGTACCTATGATGTGCTACAGTCAAAAAATTTATTCCTCTTTCAGTGAACTATTCTGAAATGGGTCACTTTTTGTACGGGTCACAACACGCATTCACATATAGGGTTGGCCTGAAAATTTCGTATTCATTTTCTCTTTTTCAAACAAAAATGTCTATAAAAACGTCGAGATCTTGGTGACAATTATAAAATATATTTTTTTTATAATATAGTTTCCTTTGCTGATAATATAAATTGCATCGTTTTGCAATCATCTCAAGCATGCTACTGTCTTACATGCACCATAGTATTCTTACAATCATCATGTTAGTTATGTTAAATAAAGTTGACCGAGATTTTACTTGGCGGGTTTAGTTAGTTTTATTTAATGAAGCATAGTTTTTGTCGTAGAAATAAGTTATTCATGGTTAAAAACAATCAGTATGACATTTGAATTGGTTTTAGGCTAGAAATATTATTAAAAGTTATGGACATATTTGTAGGATTGTCATCTTATTTACCATTATTTATTTAACATTGTGGTACTGTTGGGAATCTAAGTTTATTAGATTTCCTGTATCATAGATTTAAACACAAATCAAGTTGTTTGATATTAACTTGTCTGTGCCTAGGAGGCAAGCAAGTATCGTAAGACTAACAGAGATCTAAGTCTCTGTGAGCAACCTCAGAGGAGTCCATGTCAGAGACATTGTCAAGGAAGTCGAAGATTACTTGAAAACATACTCATTGGCTGTGATGGATAACAGCCAAGATGTATTAGGGACTTTGAGGGGTTGAGGGTTAACAAGGGTGGCAATACCCTGTTAACACTCAGTACACTTTGGACATACCTTAGTGTGTACCAGACTATGAAGAAAAGAGAAACTATGTCAGCTCTGTTTCCCTAAAGCATCGTGGCAGACTACCAAGAATAGAAGAGCATCTTGTGACAGAGGTCTGACAAGTGTCTATCTAGTGTAGTCAACATCAACCAGTACTTGGAGTCAACCTCGTACCACTATAAATAAGTTATGTAGCCTAGAGTTAATGTTCAACACTTTGACACATTTCACACATTAACTCTTAGAACTTGTTGAACCAAACAACTGCGACTGTGTTCATAAGTTAGGTTTTAGTTGTCCAAAGTGTGCACAACACATTGTCATCAAACGGTGTTATCCATAACACTTATAATTCTTTATTATACGATAATAAGTATTACGTTTGAAAAGTAATTAAGTGTATTGATTAGTTTAGTTTATTGTTTCAAGCTTGGTTTAGGGACTTTCAATTGGTATCAGAGCGGTGTTTGATATTAAAACCCCCATAAACATCGTTCTAAGTTTTATAATCAAGATCCACCATGCCTGAAACAAGCAATACACCACCACCACCACCGTCTTCTGAGAACAACACTACTCCACCACCAACATCACCAAGACTTACTCCTCCACCTCAAAATGAAGATGATCTACCTCAACTTCTTGACTTGAGAGGCAGATCTCATGTCACCAATGTACCAGTCTTTGATGAAGATGATTTTGCAAGTTGGAAGAGTTAATTCCTCGTGTATCTCGACGAACTTGAACCATTTCTTCTATAAATTCTAGGTAATGGACCTTATGTTCCCATGGCGCTTACCTCTACTGATGAGAATCCTCTTCCCAAACCTCTCAAGCAGTGGACTCTAGCTGATAGGAAATTGGCAAACCAAAACAAACGTCTCAAGAGCATCATTATATCTTGTCTTCCTAAACACATCATGAAGTCTGTGATTCAATGTCCTACAGCCAAACAAATATGGACAGACCTTATCCTTGGTCATGAAGGACCCTCTGAAACCAGAGAAACCAAGATACAAGCACTCAGACTTCAGTTCAATGCTTTCAAGGCACTTGAAGTGAAAAGGTTCAACAAACATATACAAGGCTGAAGATTCTTCTCAATGACCTTGCTATGAATGACGTCACCATTGCTTAAGCTGAAGTAAATGCCACATTTGTCAACAGCCTTCCAAGAAAATTGCTGAGTATGAATCAGAATCAGAGAGCTAATAACTCCATCAAGAATGACACCTTAGCTCAGCTATATGGAAAGTACAATTATGAAGAATGGGCTGATTGATACTGAAATTGTGTATAATTGAAGTTCGTTTTCTCAGTTCTTAACAAATTTAAAGTCCTAACAAGATCGGGTTTATAATCATTTTTGGTTGGTAAGGTTATTTGGCTTTGCTATGTCTAATTGAACAATCAAGTAAAAATGGAAAATATTAACTACGTAACCGTAAAACAAATTGTCAATTACCAATTTTGTTATTCAAGTAAAGACAAAAATGTAAATCTATGAAAGTAAAAGGCTAAAAATGTAAATTCTGAAAATTAAAGTGCTTGAAATGCAAAACAATTAACTACAAGGACTAATTATGTAAATGTAACTAACAAGTAACTAATTTTAACAAACTAATAAAACTGTCTAACCAACTTTTAACTAATCTGAAATTCTAAGGACTAAACTTAGCAAACCCTAAAGATTAGGAAAAATAAGCTAAAAGTGCAACTGATTAACAACTGAGGGACCTAAGTGCAATTTCTAAAGACTTTTTAACAAAAACGGGATAGAATGATTAATAAGCTCGTTTAAGCTGAATTCTCAACCAAATAAGCTCTAATAAGTTGCAAAAGATTTAAAATCTGATTTTAGCTAGGCTAGTAAAAGGATTTAAGCTGAAACTAAGTAAAACTCAAACTAGCTTATTCTAATAAGCCCATTTTAAGCTATCTAATAAGCTAAACGTGCACAATCCAATTTTCTTGCAAAAACTTGTTAAACAGCTCATAAGAAGCAAGGAATGTCTTTTCTTATAAAAAAAATCATCATGTAATGAATTCAGAAAATGAAATTAAGCTAAAAGAGTGCTTATTTGACTTGCGTTGACCAAAATTTCCAAAAAACTGAAAACTTCAAAATTTATCCAGGAACACTTTCTAATAAGAATCGTGAAAGAAAATCACCAAGTTTATGAAGTAGAAATGCTTGTGGAAGAAAACAGTATGTCAATTTATCACAGAGAATGAGAAATGCTCAAGTGCTTAATCAAATGCTTATTTCTCTTTCAAAACTAGATACTGTATATTTTCCTTTAACACACTAAAACTACAGATGTTGAGTGATGATTAGAAAGTGATTTGAAAGAATTTCATCAAGAATTAAAGAAATGCTAATGATTTGAAAATCACTACTTTCTTGAAAATCAGTTTATCAAAGTCTAACCCAAACCATTTTATTGCAAATTGCTTTTTTGACTATAAAGTTGACTTGAAAATGACTGAAAACCTTATGCTATGACTTGATGACTGAAAAAGAACTAGAATTGGCCAATTACTAATACTTGAACACAGATTAAATCCTAATCCCAAACACTAGTTATCTGACTTTAATCAAACTAATATGAAAGAAATTTGAGTTAACAGCTAAACTGATTCAAGACAGATATCAAGCTAAGTTTAGTAACTAAAATGTAATGGATTAGAACTAATTTCAAGCAATGTAATAGACCTACACTCAAAATGCACTAATAAGCTAGTATGACTGATATAAGGCAAGCAGGAATGAGAATAAAGCTATGGATCAAGTTCTATAATACACTTAAGCTACTCAAACATCTAAAGCAGTTCCAATCAAAGCTAATCACACTTTATCATGCTGTCAAACAAGTTTTATGCTAGGAATTGAGCATGCAAGCAACAGTTTAGAGGAACAAAAATTCAGAAAATCAACACCATCTAGCTTAGGCCTCCTTTGGGGAGTAGAGAAGCGATGAGCTTTCTAGCTAGTGCTAAACCACCACATTAGCACTAGAATCAACCAAACATCAACTGATCAACAACTATCAACATCTTAATCACCATTAATGAGCTTGAATTCTTCAAAATCTACTCAAACTTAAACTGGATTGAACAGAACAGTAACAACAGCTACAGGTCTTCACAATTAGCTAATCATGATCAATGGTGATCATAACAAGCTAAAAACATCAATAGAGTAACAAGATGCAGGGTATGAACAGTAGATGAAGAAGATGAATGTGAAATTTTATTTATTGAATTGGAAAAGTGGTTACAAAGCTGGTAAAGTGGTTACAACTAATAACAGACTCAAGAGGTTGTCAATCTCTTGAGTTGTTATGCTAAAGCTAACTGAATTGAGAGAAAAAAATATAAAGTGTGTGTGTTTTCACACTTTCTACATTACAAGAAATGAAAGCTATCTAGGGTATTTATAGAGTGTAGATGAGAGTTGGTGAGGGAGAGTGACGTGTTGCATCCAATCCCAAGCTTCCACGTGTCATCAATTGCTTAATTGTGATTTGTAGGTGATGAACAACTTTGGGGATTTTTGAATGACTCAATTTCAGTCCAATTAAGTTGTTGGGTTGAATTCCTGGTTTGATTTTGAGCAACTTTCATATTTATATCTTCTTCTGAAATGCAGTATAGCTCAATCCCGTCCCTGGGTTCTTTGTTGAAGAAGATGGCCACGTGGCACTTTCTAGTTGGCCGAGAGGGGAACACACGGATTACAATCCATATTGGATAAAAGTAATATTGGCTAGCGTGTTGCTATTGGTGGAAATGAATTGAGTGCGCTGCACTGTTAGGATTTTGTTTATTTAATTGTGACGGCTGTAAGTGGCCAGGTGGCAATGATTTGGCAATCCTGGTGACTGGATTCTTGCATTCTCATTGGTTGAGACTTCTACACACGGATCAAGCACAAAATATCTTTCCAAAAATGGCAGAAATGGTCCTTGTACTTGGCAGTTTTGTGTTTTGAGCTAGAATCTTCATTTCTTTGACAATTTCAGTCCTTCAACTTTCATTCTTAATCATTTGAGCCCTTTGACTTGGTTGACTTGAGAGTTGACCAGGTTTGACTTTCATCTTGACTTTGACAAATGTACACTTTTGATCCTTCAACTTTGGAGTGTTGTCAAGATAGGTCCTTTGTCTTCAAAGTCTTGTCACTCTTGATCCTTCTTTGTCTTTTTCATCCAAATTAGCTTGATTTTCTTCTTGTTTGGTTGAAAATGTATCCTGCTTACCTATTTGAGCACAAACAAAGAACATACCACATAATACTGCTTTTATAGCACAAGAGTTAGGTAATTTCCTTGTGTTTTAGGGTGATTTGTTGATAAATTGATATGAGTTTTTGCTCATATCAAATCCCCTACACTTGAATATTGTCATGTCCTCATGCAATGCTATATTTTAAAGCACAAATTTACATTCTCCTCATAATTAATCCACCTTAGCCAATATGGAATGCATCTATACTACTCTACACTATATGATGCATGATTTTAATTTTTAACAATGCAATGCAAAATAAACAATTCTATTTATATCTTTTTGGATTTTTCTTGAAATGGTTTTGATGGAAATAACTCATAAAGAAATCATTGACTTTGATTAGGGCTTGGGTACTGATAAGTGCGAAAACACTCATGAATAATGATCCAAATACCATTCAAAACACAGTCAAATACATTATTTTAACTTTAAAATATCAGAATTACGCGTGTATTTATGTTTTATGTGTTTTCAGGTAACAAGATACATTTTTGAGCAATCACGCGTTTTCAAGGGATTTATTTGACGAAAAGACGAAGAAAAGGATGAAAAAGCTTTCAAAGACCGTACTTGCCATCATTTACCAAGATCAAGGGCCTAAGTTGAAATTTCTACAAAGACGAAGGATGAAATTGAGATTTGCTTAGACTTTTGATTCTTATATTACACTTTTGATAAAAGAGATAAGAGTAAAGGACCAAGAAACAAATAAATGAAAGTTTACTTAACCGGTTAAAGTCAAGTTATAACACATGCGTTTCATCTTCTTCGCCATAAACAAAGAAAGAGAAAACGAGTATAACGATTTCTTATCTTCTATCACCATAAACCTGCAAATCATTTTCACGTACAATCAAGAAGGATTCAAGAGAAACCTAAAGAATCAAAAACGCTCCTCATCATCTCCTCTACAAGAAGATATTAATTAATTGGATCAAGATGGAAGAACGAAGAAACGCCCAATTCGGGTTCAGAATGAAGAACAAGATTAATCCTCGTATTAAACACGTGTCTTCACTGGATTGGTCAAGACACGTCACTCCTTCTCTTCAGACGCCTATAAATAGAAGATCAAGACCCCATTTGAAGACGGTTAGCTTAGGAGTAGAAACACCTATTAGTTAGGTTAGATAGTTAGTTTTATTTTTCTCTCAAAAAGATTATTGATTTTCAGTTAATCTTTCAGTTAGAAGTTTGTTAGAATCTATTAAATAGTTAATCTCTTGTAACCGAATCCTTTCTTTTTCACCATTAATGAAAGCTTGAGTTTACTTTTGTCGAAATCATCTTCTTTATTCTGTTTAGAATACTTTTGCGTTACTGTTACAACTTGCAATCAAGATTCGATTACGTCTCTTATACTATTTTAAAGATTGTATAAAAACCTTTACTGTTTCGATATGATCAGTTAATCTTTGTTATATTCAGTTTTGAGTTTTCTGTTATTGACTGTTAGAAAGAGAGTCAAATCATCGTTCATTCTATAATATTCAGTTACACTCAGTCCGGTTTTAAGCGAATGTTTAGTTGAAACTTTTGGTTAGAAGTTTAGATTTGCAATCAGTTCTATGAAGTAGCAGAATAGCTATTCAGTTAGCTCAATTTGAGATTGTGAGTGGAGTTTAATCATTTCATTCATTTATCCAGCTAGTTCAGGTGTTTGTTTAGATAATCAGTTTTGGTTAAGAGATTTGTTAAGAATTTCAAGCTTTTGGATTTCGTTTGTTGAGGAAGCTGTTCAGTCTGCTGGTCTGATTTACTTTGTTAGTAGCTTTAGAGTTTCGTTTGATTGCATCATAGATCGAATTGAACAAACTTAAATTTAGTAGCAGTGTTAAACTTAGAAGTAAGATTCAGATAGTAAAATTTAGAATTGTAGTATAGCAACTTGTTTTGCAGGATTGTTTGGATTTTGTTATGCAGGTTTTTGGTTGGAGTCGTTGATTGACTAGTTGCTAGCAGAATAGTGGTATTTCGTTGAGTTCTGTTTGATACGGACGCAGATCAGTAGGATTGTGTTTGGCGTTGTAGAGATCAGTTTACAAGCGAGCTCAGCGCTCCGCTTCGCCCACAACGGACTAGGCCTGGATGAAAACGGTTAAGCGCATTTCATTTTCTGCATTTTTTTTTGATTTAATCTGCTAGATATGCATAGCTATAGTTAGTGTACAATTTGTTTACTAGAATGCTTAATTTTGATATTTGTTCACTGCTTGTAATTGTCCTCATTAGCTTTTAGAATAAATGGTACTTGCTTTATATTGAATAGACTGATATAGATATTTTTTAAGACCAGTTAAGATAGTGTAATTAGTTTAAAATTGAGCAATCTTGTATAGATGATAAATTGAATATACTTGTTAATAGTAGTGTACAACCTTGTATAATCTGCTTGATTTGTTAGTTGTTGATATGTTTAAGTCTTGATTCTTTCTAAGTTTTTGAATTCAATATTTTTAGCTTAGTAAATCCTGAATTGTTGATCTTATCTAGTGTTTGGCATTGAGGTTAAGAAAGCTTGATCTTGGTTAAAACTTGTTAATGAACTGTATGAGATTAGTTAAACATTGAGTGTGAATAAAAAAGGTGTTAGTCTACATATAGGATTTGTAGGTTTTTGCTTCAATCTTACTTGCGTTATGTTTAGTTCGATTCGTATATTCATGTTAGTTCGTTAGAAGCGTTTTTAGTCTAATCTGTTATTTTGCAAACTATTTTAATGGAGTAGTCAGTCCATTAGTTGTTTCAGATAAGGCCATAAAATAGCATTTATAATCAATTTGCTCTTTAGATATTGTAAAGTTGTGTTAGTGTATTAGTTTAGTTTTATTGGGCTAGTTAGATCCATCCTAGCATGTATATTTTGACGTGGACATTAGGTTAGATTGAAATTGTTACTCATTAGTTTTATTAAATTTGAATTTAGATTTTAAATTTGTAGTATAAAAATTGTATTTCACATTTTACAATTTGTGCATTTTCTTGTGGTAATTGCTAAATGTTTTTAGATTAGTACGTATATGTAGAAATAGTATAATATTTTACATTTTTTACATGCTTTGTGCCAATTAGACATAGATACCAAACAAGTTTTTACCACCAAAAACAATTAAGTCGAGCTTAAAACGTTATATCAATTCGGATTGAGTCGAGAAAAACGAACTAAAAAGAAAATATTAAATGAAAAAAAAATAAAAAGGAAGAAAAAATAAAAAAAAATAATCAATGACTTTGATTAGGGCTTGGGTACCATGGACATTTATCACCCTCAAGTTTCACTTTCCCCATATCAAACTTAAAAATGGGATCATTGTATTCACAAGTAAAAAGTGCATCAACTTATTCATGACAATTAAATGTGGAACCGGTTATTAATTGAGCAAATTGCTTTTGGGCAAATTTGTCATTATTTGAAGCGTGAAATATAAGAAATGTAAAATCTCAAAATAAGGAAGCACGGTTTTAATCCTAAGTAATCCTCTCATCCATTACTTGAAAAACCGCTCACAATTAATATCAGTCTGTTTCAAGAGTAATAAGTCATTCGCCTTATGTGTAAAATCCTCATGTCATGCATTAATAAGTAGCTACACACTCGCTAAGGAAAGAAAAATAAAACTCACGCAATAATTTACA
This sequence comes from Glebionis coronaria, assembly GCA_025667525.1. Taxonomy (NCBI): domain Eukaryota; kingdom Viridiplantae; phylum Streptophyta; class Magnoliopsida; order Asterales; family Asteraceae; genus Glebionis; species Glebionis coronaria. The sequence continues at coordinate 3,139,441 of CM046875.1, forward strand.
TCCGCCATCTTTTTGAGATTTTGGATCTTCAACCCCGCAACCCGTCAAGGTAATATTGGATTGGAGCAACTATTAAATCCCCGCAACCCGTCAAGGTAATAGTGGAATCTAAAAGTTACTATAATTAACACTTCACTACCCCTCTTGGGAGTCTTGTATAATTATTATTTATTTTTTTTCTTTTATTTTCTTTTTTTTCTAGCCACTCATTTTTTGTAAGCCGCTCTTTTTTTCTTTATTCCTCACAAAGAAAGTTGAAAAAAATAAAAGGAAAAACACCCGCTAAGTATTAAGCATGACATATGTCTAGTACACATAAAACGTTCTAACTTAGAATCTTAAGACGTACTTATATCAACCATGAATGATTAAACAAAAATGCAAAAGAGATTACAAACCGATTAAAACCGTTCTTGATTATTTATTAACATATATACATGCGAAGAAAATAGAGGTAAAGAAGAGAAGGGTTTAGCCTCAAGTAATTATCATGAAGTTTATCTAGCCCATTTATACTTGCTTCAACTCTATCATTTCCCATTCTCCACAAATTTAAAATCTCAAATAATGAGAGTGGTGGATGCTTAGCCTAATAGACCAATGAAGGACTACATAGTTAAGGATACTAGCTAGAGAATGCTTAGATAAGCAAACTCAGGTTGAGTCAAAATATCCATGGCGAGTCTAATATGTCAAAGAGATCTATATTTGTTAAACCATGTTTTTATTATACATTTTTTCTTTTTATATATTTTGATGAAGAAGAAATATATATATACAATGTAAATGTATTATGCAAATGAAAATTGATTAATGCAAAAATTATAAATGCATATTTTTGGTGGCCAAAGTAGATCAAAAACTTGTAAAATGTTTGAAAAATCACTTTTCCATGTTATCATGAAGGTCAATGACAAGTTCTAGGTAAGGTCACTTCGATAGAAGACCCCCTACACTTAAGCTAAACATTGTCCTCAATGTTTAAGAGCATGGAAGTACAAAAACTTCCCTTACACTTATGACAATGAATAGACTTTGCTTAACCCAAGTTAAGGAAAGATCAACTATAGTGAATTCATTTTTAAAGCACAAGGTGTCAATGAAAGATCACAAAAGTCACAAAGTTAACCGGATACACGGGCCTCCTCCATAAGCTCCAAGGCACGAAATGAGTGAGCAACCCTACAAACATCATGAAGACAAAAGAAGGTCTCCCCTACACTTAATCTCAACTCTCTATACCCTTATTTCTAACCTACAACACACTAAACCTAGTTATACAATGCTTGAGTTAAGGAGTCTCTAGCTCGACTCTTCCCTCAATGAATTAATTCATGGGGAAAATGGGGATCTCTTGGACCATTTCAACGGAAATGTCCTCCCCAAAATAATGTTTCACACGGTGACCATTCACTTTAAAATTTGGACCATCGGGTTGTGACAACTCAATAGTTCCATATGGAAATACTTGAGAAATAGTGAATGGACCGGACCATCTCGACTTAAGATTGCCCGCAAAAAGTTTCAACCTTGAATTAAAGAGGAGAACCGGCTCTCCAACTTTAAACTCACGGTTCTTGATCTTAGCATCATGCAATTTCTTAGTCTTTTCCTTGTAAAGTAAAGAATTATCATAGGCATTGGCTCTCAATTGATCCATCTCATTTAGTTGATCTTTCCTATGTGAACCGGCTTGGTTTAAATCAAAGTTAGCCCACTTGAGAGCCCAAGATGCCTTGTGTTCTAACTCGAATGGGAGGTGGCATGCTTTTCCATTGACAAGCCTATAAGGGGTACAACCAATTGGTGTCTTAAAAGCCGTCCTAAAAGCCCACAAAGCATCATCAAGCTTATCCGACCAAGAAGCTCGATGCTCTCCCACCGTTCTCTCTAAAATTCTCTTTAAACCATGATTTGTGACCTCGGTTTGACCATTGGTTTGAGGGTGATACGCGATAGAAAGTCTATGATTAACTCCATATTTCTTCATAACTCTCGTGAATTGATCATTTCAAAAGTGCGTACCACGATCACTTATTATGGCCCGAGGTACACCAAATCTAGCAAATAATTGCTTCAAGAACTTCACAACAACTCTAGCATCATTGGTAGGTAAGGCTTTAGCCTCAACCCACTTGGACACATAATCCACCGCTACAAGTATATACTTGTTTCCCTTAGAAGATGGAAAAGGTCCCATAAAATCTATGCCCCATACATCAAAAATCTCACACTCTTGAATAAAATTTTATGGCATCTCATCACGTTACGTAATTTTTCCTTGTCTTTGACATACATCACAAAATTTCACCATCTCTTGGGAATCTTTGTAAATGGAAGGCCAATAGTAACCAAAATCAAAGACTTTATTGGCGGTATAGTTGGGCCCAAAATGTCCACCCGTAGGTCCTTTATGACAAGCTTCTAAAATTTTAAATGCCTCGGGCCCATCTACACACTGTCTAATGATTTGGTATGCACTATGCCTAAAAATATAAGGATCATCCCAAACGTAGTACTTAACTTCCTTAAGAAATTTCTTCTTTTGTTGGGAAGTAAGACCCTCTATAAGCACATTCCCTACAAGATAGTTTGTTATATCCGCAAACCAAGGGGTGGCATCCTCTTGGGAAGAGATAGACATGAGCTCCTCTAATGGAAAGGATTCACTGATTTCTTTATTAGGAAAATCTCCTTGAAAAGGATGCTCAAGTCTACTCAAGTGATCCGCCGCTAAATTCTCAGCTCCTTTCTTATCTCGAATTTCTATCTTTAACTCTTGAAGCAATAAAACCCATCTCAAAAGCCTAGGCTTAGCATCTTGCTTTGTCATGAGACACTTGAGAGCGGAATGATCCGTATACACTATGGTTTTGGATAGCACAAGGTATGGTCTAAATTTCTCAAAAGCATAGACTATAGCAAGCAACTCTTTTTCCGTCGTAGTATAATGAAGTTGTGCACCGGTCATGGTTTTACTCGCATAGTGTATAGGTTGAAAATGCTTATTCACTCTTTGTCCTAAGACGGCCCCCACCGCATAATCATTAGCGTCACACATAAGCTCAAAAGGTAATTCCCAATTTGGAGAAACCAAAACGGGAGCCTTTGTTAATTTCTCCTTAAGAGTCTCAAAAGATTCCAAACACTCTTGGTTGAAAATGAAAGGAGCCTCTTTTTCCAAGAGGTGGGTCATCGATCTAGCTATCTTAGAAAAATCTTATATGAAGCGCCTATAAAACCCCGCATGACCTAAGAACCTCCTTACACCTTTAACCGTAGTGGGTAGGGGAAGCTTAGCAATCACATCAATTTTAGCTCGATCCACTTCTAATCCCTTATTGGATATTTTGTGTCCCAAAACAATTCCCTCTTTCACCATAAAGTGACATTTTTCCCAATTAAGAAATAAACGTGTTTCCTCACAACGCTTAAGCATGCGTTCTAAATTGGTGAGACATGAGGTAAATGAATCTCCAAAGACGGAAAAGTCATCCATGAAAACCTCCATTATTTGCTCTATCATATCATGGAAAATTGCCATCATGCACCTTTGAAATGTCCCCGGTGTAGAAACCTTGGTTTCACGGATCTTTTAAGCTACTAGGAACGAATCACATTCACTTGATTGAATCAAGGCGGAATAGAATGAAACACGTTTAACAAGGTGTTTAGGCACAAAGAACATGAATAAAAACAAATGGATTGTTCATTATATTAATAACAAACAACTACTAGGTGTGTGTACATTGAATCCCACACCTAGTCGACACACGCTTTAGGTTTCATTGTATATGAAAGTTATCAAAAACCTAATAACCCTTGGTTCCTTTTATAGTGTAAGGATTAGGGTTTTACAAGAGATAATAATGAATAAACAAGTAAATCTTCTATTTAGATAAACATATACATAATATATCCTGCATATATATCCAAATAGAAGCTTCTAAAGACTTCTTGTCTATGTTTCTATCAATGTTTACATTGTACATGACAATGCTTAGATTGTTCATGACAATGCTTAAGCCATCAACGCTTAGTTTGCTCTTGTCAACGCTTGGATTGCTCTTGACAACGCTTAGACAATATCTTCATGTTTTCTTCGTTTTTGAGTTTCTGCCACATCAACTTTTTGACCCAACAATCTTCCCCTAGTTGATGTCGGCAAAACTCTTTGTGTATCTCTTGTAAGTTGTACATGATCTTCAAATTGCTTCCCCTCAATTGTAGCATGTGTGTCTTCCCCTTTTTGTCACATCAACAGGGAAGTAAACAATGTATGCAATCTTGAAGATTCTCCAAATGTAGCAAAAATGCAGAGAGAAACCTTGTTGATCCCAAACTTAGATCGATTTAGCTTTGTGTATACGAGATTAGATCAAGTTATACACGTAGAGAACCCTTTGTATATGTATAAAGTAATCTAAGTGTTATGCGGAATTAACACTTAAACAAGAACACACAAAGATGTAAACAAACTTTCACTTTGATTAATGATAACAAACTTGCTTACAATGAAAGTGTTTAACGTATGAAAACTTATATTGAACAATAACCTAAAGGTCTTCCTTTATAGACATAAGAAGCCTTGTACAAGAGTCTACGTATCAACTATTCTAGGTAAAGATAATTATAGAAAATACAATGTTGAACTTATCTTTACTGGAAACAAACTAGAAACAATATACGCGTAGACTAAATCTTTCCATCAGTGCTTGTCTTCAACCTATCAACGCTTGACTTCTTCTTGTTAATGCTTGATCTGTCAGCGTTTGTTTTCTTCCTATCAACGCTTGTTTTCCTCTTGTCAGCGCTCAAGTAGACTGGCTATATTTTATTCCCAACAATCCTCCCCTAAACTTGATATCTACTCTAGTAATCAAGTTTCTGAATAAACATTAAGAACTAGGAGGAATCTTACAAACTTGTTCATATTGGTAATAAATATGTCTGATCAAATCTTTCGCCACGTCACTTGAATAATCAATCTCCAGCTGTGTTGTCTTCATCTTCTCCAAGACTTCCTTGGACATGGAATACTGACCATCTACAAGTAGATACTCAACAAACTTTGTAGAACTTAAATAATATACACCAGCAGCTGAATATAAACGCCATTGAAGACCACTGAGGTCATCTTCAAGATCCTTCTAAACATCAGGATCTTCATCTCTTGGTCCACACATTCTCTTGAATGTTGACCACAGTTTTATTGCATTGACTGAAGTAGGAGCTTCAGTCTCATACTTGGCCTCTAACAACCTCCAAAGTTCTACCAAGTCTTCTCTATCAAAACATGCAAACAAAGATATAAGTGTAGTAAAAGTGTGAACCTCTTTCCCATACCTTCCAATCTTCCAAAACCCACATGCATCTTCTTTATAGCTTATAATAGGGTTTCTGGAATCAAGAGGTAACACTTGTACCATATCTGAAGCTTCCAATGGTGAGAGCTTGAGGCTCCTTCTTATAACAGCTTCACTAGGATTCAACCTATCCATATCTTTAGGAAACTCAAGAGGGACTCCCTTCTTCAAAGGTCTGGGAACAATCATTGCCTTCTTAAGCTCCATCTCTTCTGCAAGTTCTTCTTTCCTTTCATCAGAAAGAAGTGTTAGAGTGTTTTCTTCCTGCACTCTTGCCCAAATGGGATAAGCTTTGAACTCCAACTCTTCAAATGTCAATCAAATCAATTTCTTATAAGTCCATCCTGTTCCATGACATCTGAGTAGCATGTAGTACAACTCCCTTCTATCCTTTTTCAACAATGAGAGAATGTTGCTAGCTCTGTGTTTCAAAATTACCTTGCAGTCCTTTTGTACTCTTAGAAGAATCTCCAAACCCCATATCTGGTCTGAAATAGTCAAATCTGGATTCTCCATACACCTATCTTCCCAAGCATGGTACATCTGAACAACTTTGGGTATGTCAAAATCTACTTGCAATTTCAACTCATTCAACTTCTCTCTTGCCAACTCATCACCATACTCAAGTCTTTCTGGTTGTTCTATTATCATTACACTTGAGTCTGAACTAGCTTCATCACTTCCTTCTTGTTCTTCTGAAGTGGCAACAAATGGTGATTCATCTACCTTCTTTCTTTCTTGTTCCACAAGTTGTGCAGCCAACCTTCCATCAAACTCAATCTGTGCTGCATTCTTTGGAACATCTACTTCTACCATTTTTCCTTTACCCTTATCTAATGGATCAATGGTGGTTAAGGATGATGGTAATACCTGTGAAGAAACTTCTTTGATGATGGATGATGACTGGAATACATCAACCTCATCTACAGGTCTGTCAACGCTCAAATTTGCTTTGTCAGCACCCAATATACTCATGTCAGTGTTCAAATGTATGCAATCTGAAGAAGAGTGAGGAACGAAAAGTTGCTTTGGACAAGGATCTAGCAAAAATGCAGCTGCTCTCTAACAAAAAGAGCGAAGAAGATATCTTTGTTAAACTGGGTACTGACAAAGATAAAAAGAGAGATGCTGCCGACAAAGAAGAGAAGTCAAAGAAGTCTGTGAGCATTGAATAGTTTCTGAAGTCAACTGATGGAGAAAGGTTCAACTCCGCTGGGCGTGGTAGGGGTCGTAGCCGTGACAGAGGTGGTTACACTGGTGGTAACAGAATGAACAATTTCAATGTTGTTGCACCGTCAATTGAGGATGTTGGCCATTTCCCATCCTTGAGTGTCAAGTGAGGTTTTTTTATTAATATAGTTTCCTACAACAGTCTTTAGTGTTGGGAATAAAATATAGCCAGTCTACTTGAGCGCTGATAAGAGTAAAAAAAGCGTTGATAGGAAGAAAACAAACGCTGACAGATCAAGCGTTGACAAGAAGAAGTCAAGCGTTGATACATTGAAGACAAGCACTGATGGAAGGATATGATCTACGCGTTTATTATGATCTAGATTACTTCTAGTAAAGATAGGAACAACAATGTATTTTCTATATTTATCTTTACCTAGAATAGTTGATACGTAGATTATTGTACAAGGCTTCTTATGTCTATAAAAGAAGACCTTTAGGTTATTGTTCAATATAAGTTTTTCATACGTTAAAACACTTTCATTGTAAGCAAGTTTGTTATCATTAATCAAGTGAAAGTTTGTTTACATCATTGTGTTCTCGTTTAAGTGTTAATTCCGCATAACACTTAGATTATTATATACATATACAAAGATTTCTCTAAGTGTATAACTTGATCTAATCTCGTATACATAAAGCTAAATCGGTCTGAGTTTGGGATCAACAAGTGGTATCAGGGCTTGTTGAGGAACTTTTTGATCTTAAAGAACACAAAAACCCTAAAATAACCAAAACCCTAATTTTCACAAAACCCTAAAAACATCATGTTAAATCCAGAAGTAACCTCGTCCTCCTCACCTTTACCAAACATCAAGATTCCCATGCTTGATGCAACCAACTTTGAATTATGGAAATTCAACTATGAGCAATATCTAGGGATCTATGACTACACTCTCTGGGAAATAATTGAGTATGGAAACACATACAATAGAGCTGAAAAGGTTGCTTCTGCCATTGCTACAAGAACTGCTGTTGCTGGATGTCCAGAAGCAGATCAGAAAGAAAAACCTGGTGATGGTAGAGCTGTGTCTGCTGAAGACATAGCAAAGAGAAGGGTTGATATGAAAACCCTAAATATTCTGAAACTCTCTTTGGGACAAGAGAACCAGCATAAATACAGAGGTTATGATTCTGCTAAAGACCTTTGGGCAGCTCTTGAAGTTACATATGGTGGCAATGAAGATACTAGGGAAGAAAAGAAGAAGAAACTCATGCATGATTATGCTGTTTTCAAGGCTCAACCTAATGAGAAGCTTAGCAGTGTGAGAAGCAGACTGCTTGACATTACAAGCAAGCTGTCCTTCATGGGTACACAACTTGGTGATGTTGACATTAATGCCACTTTTCTTAAAAGTCTTGGTGATGCGTAGAAGATTGAGGCAAGATCTATACTTGCCAATAACACTCACAAAAGCTCTACTTTGATGATATCTACAACAAACTAAGACTGTTGGAGAATGAAACTCTCTTGGAGCATGGAAGTAAGTCTACCAATAGCAACATGGCCTTCTTCTCACATAGTGAAGGCCAATTTGATCAAAAGGACTCTTACATGCATCCAGTTACTGGATCAACATGTGTCAATGTTGGACCATGTCTTGTCAATGCCTCATATTCAGACGCTGACACATATAAAAGTGACTCACCAAGAGTTAAACCTGCTGGTTTGGATCTGGATACTGTATGTGCTTATATTGCTTCTTTGCCCAATGGTTCAGTGATTACATATGAGGACCTTGAGCAGATAAGTGATGAGCACTTGGAAGAGATGGATATTAAGTGGAACATGGCTCTTGCTAGTATAAGAGCAAACAGGTGGAATAGAAGGTTTAAAAAGAATATGACCTTTAATGCAAAGGACACTGCTGGATTTGATAAATCCAAATTTGAGTGCTACAACTGTCATCGTATGGGGCACTTCATGAGGGAATGCAGATCTCCAAGAAGATCTGATGCTGGCAAACCCTCAAGCCAAATTGTTAAGGCTCGGGATCCTAAGGCCATGGTTGCAATGCAAGAAATTGATGGTATGGGATGGGACTAGAGCTATTTGGCTAAGGATGTGGAAGAGGATAAAGCTTTGGTTGCTGAAATAGAAGAAGAAGAGCATGTTCAATATGCTCTCATGGCACACTCCTCCTCTTCATCAGATAATGAAGTATACGATGATGCTTTTTGTAGTAAGGGTTGTAGGTTAAATACTGAGAAACTTAACAAAGAGGTAGTAAGGTTGTTAGATGATGTGAGTATTGAGAGATGCAAACTGTCTAACTATCAATTAGCTCTCACTCAAACTGAGAAAACAGTTTCTGAATACAAGAAAATGGAATTTGACTTAAAAGATAAAATAAATATCTTAAAACATGAGTTAGATGCTAGTAATGATGTTAGGAACATCATGGAAAGGGTTAATAGTGAGTTACAGGCTAAGTTAGATGAAGCTATTAAGAATAAGGATAATGTTGGCCTTAAAATTCAGAGATTTGACAAGGCCACACAAACCCTAGGAAAATGTGTTAATAACCAAAGGGATCCTAAGGACATGACTGGGATTGGGATGAAGGACTATACTGTGGTTCCACCACCAGCTGGGGACTTCTATGGTGTCCAAATAAAGGACCTATCTTGGACTGGTCTACCAGAACTCCAAGAGGAGGAATTTATTCCTCCACCAAGAGTCATTACCCCAGTTGAAGAGTATCAACAGAAGTTGACTGACTTGAATGAATGGAAGAAAGCCAACCCTACCTTATTTGTTAAGGGTGGCTTGTTATGTGAAAGTCCAAATGAGTCAACCCCTATTAAGGTAACAAACCCAATCACTGGTAAAGCTGTTGACCTTGGCTCAAACACTATTAGAAAACCTAATGTCAAGTATGCAGAAATGTATAGGAATACTAGGTCACCTAAAAGCCAAGTTAGTAATGATGGAACAGGCTTCTTCTCTTCTAGACCTAGGGTTGTGTCTAGAAAAGCCTGTTACACTTGTGGTAGCTTTTCACATTTAGCATGTAAGTGTGTCAACGCTTCCAAGGTCAACGCTGTTAAAAAGTCAAACGTTGTCAGACCCAAACCTTTTGTGCAGCAAAGTCCACAAGTTGTTAGACCAGCCCCTTTCTTCACTAGAGGGTCTAACACTCATGGACAGAGACCATTTCAAAAGACAAATACTTGGTCTAATAGGCAATGGGTTTCTGTAGCAAACCCTAGGTTCAACGCTGACAAGGGTAACTTCAGCGTTGACACGACCAAATCTAACGCTGACAGAAACGTGACCAGACCTAAATATTTGCAACCACAGTGTAAGGGGTCTAAAGCTTCTTCAAGCTTGACATGGAGACCTAAGAAAGATCAAAACCCTAATGATAATGGGATTTCTATGACCTGCAATAGATTTAATTACATTTCAAAGGTCATTACAAAACCTATTTGGGTTAACTGGATATTTCATCTAAAGAGGGATGAACAAGGGGTTGTTATGAGAACTAAGTTTGTTCTTATTGAACAACCAGATGAATCCAAGTCTGCTAAGGCTTGGGTTCCCAAAGAAAACTAACTTGTTTTATTTATGTGCAGGGCATTCAAAAACAGGTCAATTATTATGGATATTGGGACAGTGGATGCTCCAGGCACATGACAGGGAAGGAAGATTACTTAACTAACTTCACTCCCATCAAGGATGGTGATAAGGTTTACTTTGGAGGCAGATATGGAACTATCACAGGCAAAGGAACACTTCTCACCAAGAACTTGCGTTTTGAAAACGTATTTCTGGTAAAGGAACTTGATTACAATCTTTTTAGTGTATCACAAGTTTGTGATAACAAAAATAAAGTTCTGTTTACTGACACTGAATGCTTGGTGTTAAGCAAGGATTATAAGATCCCAGATGAGAAATATATTGACTATAGAACACATAGACATAAAGACATCTATAATGTGAATCTGAATGGGATTAGGATGAATAACAATATGTCATGTTTTTATGCTAAAGCTTCAGTAGATGAGAGTAATCTATGGCACAGGAGACTAGGGCACATACACTTTAAGAATATAAACAGGCTTGTGAGACTTGACTTGGTTGATGGTTTGCCTGAAAAAGCTTTCCACAATGACCACTCTTGTGTTGCATGTCTTAAAGGCAAGCAGCACAAGGTCTCATTCAAGTCTAAATAGGTGCACTCTAGTACTAGACCACTTCACTTGCTACATATGGATCTTTTTGGTCCAACTAATATAGAGAGTTTGAATGGTAAATCATACTGCTTTGTCATCACAGATGACTTTTCTAGGTTTACTTGGACTTTTTTAGCTATAAAGAGTGACACTGCTGACACTTTAATTGACTTTATCACTCAAATTGAGAAGAAGACTGGTAATGATGTTAAAATGCTTAGGAGTGATAATGGTGGTGAGTTTAGAAATAAACTTTTAGATGATTTTTGTGCCAAGAAAGGGATTACTAGGCAGTTTAGTGTTGCCAGAACCCCACAACAAAATGGGGTTGCTAAGAGAAAGAATAGAACCCTAATTGAAGCAGCCAGAACTATGTTGGCTGATGCTCATTTCCCCATAGATTTTTGGGCTGAGGCTGTGAATACAGCATGCTATGTTCAAAATAGATCATTGGTCAACAAGATACAGAACAAAACACCTTATGAATTACTTTGGGGAAGGAAACCTAATATTGGTTTTCTTAAACCTTTTGGTTGTCATGTAGTTGTTCTTGATACTAGTGATGCCTTAGGTAAACTTAGTGCAAAAGGTGATGAAGGCTATTTCATGGGGTATTCAGTGCAGAGCAAGGGATATAGGGTTTATCTTAAAAAGGAAAAACGTATACTTGAAAGAGTACATGTTAGGTTTTTAGAGAGTAAACCTAGTGATCCTGAAAGTGGTCCAAATTGGTTGTTTGACTTGGAACCTCTATCTAGAACTTTAAATTATATGCCTGTCACTAATCCAGACATTGTGAAGGTCACTTCAAATGTTGTGGAAGAACAAGTTGTTGATGTTTCAGGTACACAGGTTAATGAAAAGGTTGGATCACAAGCAGAAAAGTCATCTCCCATAAAAGAGTATGTCACTATTCCCATATGGACAGATGCTTTTGTTGCTACTGCTGCTGATGGAAAGGATAATGGTGGTCCCCAAGTATCACCAATTACCAACATGCATGGTCCTTCGGGCACTGACAAAGGCAAATCTAGCGCTGACAGGACAAATTCAGACGTTGATGGCTCAAACGTTGACAACAACATTTCAAGCGTTGACAGCTCAAACGCTGACAACCAAGGTTCAGGCGTTGACAACACTTTTGGGCACCTTTTCTCTTCTAATTTTGAACAAGGTGAACCTTCCAAATTATATGAAGAGGTTCATCCTCATATTGATGAAAGAGAGTCTGAAGAAGAAGAAGATATTGGCAACTTGGATAATGAGATTGAAGACAACAGACTTTTTGAAGGAGGAGTTATCACTTCTACCATGAAGATTCATCCTCCATCACAAATCATTGGGGATGTTATGACTCATGTACAGACTAGAAGATCTCATTAGAATCTTGGTGGATTCATTGCTAATATACACAAGAAGGTTGATACCCCTCTTGTTCAATCATGCTTGTTTGCCTGTTTTCTGTCACAACAGGAACCCAAGAAGATATTTGATGCTCTCAAAGAACCAAGTTGGATAGAAGCAATGCAGGATGAGCTTCACCAATTTGCAATTCAGGATGTTTGGGAGCTGGTTGATTGTCCCAGATATGTCAGACCTATGGGGAAAAGATGGGTTCTAAGAAACAAGAGAGATGAAAGAGGCATTGTGGTCAGAAACAAGGCACGTTTAGTGGCTCAGGGATATACACAAGAGGAGGGGATAGACTATGAGGAGGTCTTTGCACCAGCTGCAAGGATTGAAGTTATAAGGATATTTCTAGCCTATGCATCTTGCATGGGCTTCACTGTCTATCAAATAGATGTGAAGAGTGCCTTCCTCTATGGAACAATTGTTGAGGAGGTGTATGTGATGCAGCCTCCTGGTTTTGAAGATCCAGAGAATCCAGACAAGGTGTATATAGTCAAGAAGGCTATGTATGGCCTTCATCAAGCCCCAAGAGCATGCTATGGTACATTGTCCACTTATTTGGTGGAAAATGGATTCAAAAGGAGGACCATAGACCAGACATTGTTTAAAAAGAAGGATGGTAAGGATGTCTTACTTGTTCAGGTCTATGTTGATGATATCATCTTTGGATCCTCCAATCCAAAGATGAGTGCAGATTTCTCCAAGCTTATGACAGACAAGTTCAAGATGAGTGCATTTGGGGAGATGAACTTATTTCTAGGGTTACAAGTTCAGCAGAAAGAAGATGGTATCTTCATCTCCCAGGATAAGTATGTGGCAGAGATCTTGAAGAAGTTTGGCTTTTCTCCACATGAAATAAGGGCTACTACTCCTATGGATAGAGAACACCCTTGAGGAAAGATTGGAGATGGCAAGAATGTGGATGTTAGGCACTATAGATCAATGATTGGTTCATTGATGTATCTTACAGCCTCCTGACCTGACATCATGTTTGCTGTGTGTGCATGTGCACGCCATCAAGTGACTCCCAAAGAATGTCACCTTTATGCTGTCAAGAGAATCTTTAGGTACCTAAGATGTTATCCCAGTCTTGGCTTGTGGTACCCTAAAGATTCACCTTTGGAGCTTATTGCATATTCAGACAGTGACTATGGAGGTGATAAGTTTGATAGAAAATCCACAACTAGTGGATGTCAGTTTCTTGGGAGCAGGTTAATATCTTGGCAATGCAAGAAACAAACAGTGGTGGCTAATTCTACAACTGAAGCAGAGTACGTTGTTGCAGCTGCTTGTTGTGGACAAGTTTTATAGATTCAGAACCAGCTGTTGGATTATGGGTATAATTTCATGAACCAAGATATTTATTGACAATAACAGCACTTTATGCATTATTAAGAATCCTGTACATCATTCTAAAACAAAACACATAGAAATTAGACACCACTTTATAAGAGATTGTTTTGAAAAGGGTTTAATACAACCAGATAGGGTGGACACAGAAGAAAATGTGTCAGATTTATTAACTAAACCTTTTGATGCTGGAAGGTTTCAATACTTGGTAACAAGTATTGGAATGATCAATCTCACATAATATGTGTTTTGGGGTCTTTTTGTAAAAATATGTACAGGATAATGCATTGTTATTGGTTTGTTTAAGGATTTAGATTTTTCACTATATTTTTCTAACACTGACAAAGGTTACTTTAACGCTGATAAGTGTTATTGTGACGTTGTCAGCAATATATTTGTCTAACGCTGACAAAGCTTTTCTTAACGCTGACAAGTGTTATCGGGGCGTTGTCAGCAACAATGTTAGTTTTGTGGTTTTCAATCTACATGTGCAGGTGGTGTTAGCATAATACCATTGGATACATAGTTGCTTATGGATCATTGGAGAAGCATTTGACCATGTTTTTATTTATGGATGATGGTTGGAATTTTCTATTCCTATCTTGACATAAATGTTTATGTTCATGCATATTTTTAGCAACATATGTATCACAGTTTAAGGGGAGGTTTTAGGAACCTTTATGACTTTTGGGTATCCTTATGATACTCTTATCACAATTCTAGATTGTGTCCACAGGTGAGTATGAGTTAGTTTTACTAAATCATGAGGCACTGTAGCATGCAAAGTTGATATACTATGCATGCTGCCAAGACATTTTTGGCCTAGAATTGGTTGTGGTCTGTTGGGAGACTTGGGAATGATTTTATCATGGGTTTTACCTGGGAGTAACAAGGAATTTTATGAGGTAACTTAGTTGTTAAGAGTTTTGGTTAGCAAGGGACACTAGAGGACTGTTATGTCTATCTTGCATAAGCAAGTGTGCATAACTGGACAGTGCTTGCCGCCCTATAATAATTATCAACTTATAGGTTATCTTCTCTAGGATAAATTACTTTGTTAAGGTCATTTTTCATTTTTATAAATGTTTGTTTTTGGACGCTGACAAGTATTTTTCCAAGCGTTGTTGTGACCAATTTAGACGCTGACATGACTTTGGCAAACGTTGACAAGAATATAGCCGTTGGGCGTTGATGGGTTATTTTTAACCGTTGACACTCAATGGGACCTACCCAGTTGTTACTTTTTGACATATTTTTGGGCCGTAATTTTGGGAGCAGATAACTCTCATTTAATGCATGAGATAAACTTATTTCTTTTCAGTATTTTCATGATTGTATTTTGAAAATAGTTGCCTAATTTTTGACCAATCACATGCATTTTTCTCTCCTATATATTTGGCTCCTATTTTAAACAGGGTACCTATCATTCTTGTCTAACAATATTTTCTCCTATACTTCATCTTTATCAGTCATTCAAACAGTTTTCAACAATGGCACCAAAATTTAAACCAAGTGATTTGGAGTTGGGATTTAGGAGTCAACACAACATGGTAGCATATTTGGACGCTGATGACACTCTGTTTCCCCAATATACACAAATGGTGGCGTATTTGAATGCATCCCCAATTAGGTATGCTCTTTCTCATACTCCACTCATTCATGTCACACATATTAAACAGTTTTGGAACAATGTTAGTTCCTCAACGGTTAATAGAGTGACTACATTATCATCTATTGTTCATGGGCGCACATGGGTGGTTACTGAAGCTTTGGTTCGCCAAGCTTTGCATCTTGATGATGCAGATGGTATAACCATCCTTCCCATTCATGAAATAGAACAAGGACTAAGGGCTTTGGTTTATCCTTTCCCTGATGAGGGAACTTTAAATAAATATCATAAACAGGAGTTTCCCCCAGCTTGGAAGTACCTAATACATGTCCTCTTGCAATGTTTTAGTCCCAAGTGTACTGCACACAATGAGATCAATAGATCTATTGCTAGTGCTATTGTGTGCATTGCTACTGGGCAAAATTTTAATTATTCCAAAATGATTTTTGAGGGCATGTGTAAAAATAAAGGGAACAAAATGACTTTAGCTTATCCCAGATTTTTACAAATGGTTTTTGATGTCCAATTTTACAACACAAGGGATCATGATGATTTTTATGAGATCCCTGTGCAAAAGAAAGCAATTTTTACAAAGATGAACTCACCTCCACATGGTGACTTACCTCTCACCCCAGCTATGATTGCTGTCATTGAAGCATCACAACCCCAACCAGACCCACAACCCCCACTTGACCCAATACCTGAACCATTACCTTCACCACAACACATGCAAATTGACCAAGAACCCTTCGACGCTGACACATTAAATGTTGGCGTTGACATGCCTAATCCAAACGTTGACACCAATCCTTCACAGGCCCAAACACCCCTTAACCAACCCACATCCACCCAATCCACATCATCTTCTCCCCCAACATAATATAGGTTGCAAAAACGCCAAAGGACTACTAGAGTGTTCTCCTCTAGTGGTCCTAGCCATGTAGCAGAGAGAACCACCACCACAAGTGTGGTTGGTGTTATGGATGAGGCTGGGACTATTGGTTCTGGCTTAGAAGCTGGCCAATACAGTCCTACCATCATTAAGACCTCATCCATGCCCAATGAATCTAACTTGGGTATTGCTGAGGCCCTGACAAGTTTGAAGAAACAACCAGGTTTTGATACGTCTCTAGTCACTCCTACAAACTTAAATGTGTCTTTTACAGCTATGTTGGAGGAAATTACAAGAGGCGCTGAGACAGGTATTTTGGGTGTTGACAAGCAAGATCAAAACGCTGACATGAGTAACGTGGGCACTGACAAAGCAAAATTGAGCGTTGACAGACCTGCAGATGAGGTTGATGTATTCCAGTCATCATCCATCATCAAAGATGTTTCTTCACAGGTATTACCATCTACCTTACCAACAGTTGATCCATTAGATAAGGGTAAGGGTATTATGGTAGAAGTAGATGTTCCAAAGAATGCAGCACAAATTGAGTTTGATAGAAGGTTAGCTGCACAAATTGTGGAACAAGAACGAATGAAGGTAGGTGAATCACCTTTTGTTGTCACTTTAGAAGAGCAAGAAGAAAGTGATGAAGCCAGTTCAGACTCAAGTGTAATAATTATAGACCAACCAGAAAGACTTGAGTATGGTGATGAGTTGGCTAGAGAGAAGTTGAATGAGTTGAAATTGCAAGTTGATTTTGATATGCCAGAGGTTGTTCAGATGTACCATGCTTGGGAAGATAGGTGTATGGAGAATCCACATTTGACTATTTCAGACCAGATATGAGGTTTGGAGATTCTTCTTAGAGTACAAAAGGATTGTAAGGTCATTCTGAAACACAAAGCTAGCAATGTTCTCTCAATGTTGAGAAGGGATAGAAGGGAGTTGTACTACATGCTACTCAGATGTCATGGAAAAAGATGTACTTATAAGAAATTGATTGGTTTGACATTTGAAGAGTTGGAGTTCAAAGCTTATCCCATTTGGGTAAGAGTGCAGGAAGAAAACACTCTAAGACTTCTTTCTGATGAAAGGAAAGAAGAACTTGCAGAAGAGTTGGAGCTTAAGAAGGTAATGATTGTTCCTAGACCTGTGAAGAAGGGAGTCCCTCTTGAGTTTCCCAAAGATATGGATAGTTTGAATCCAAGTGTGAGCTGTTATAAGAAGGAGCCTCAAGCTCTCACCATTGGAAGCTTCAGATATGGTGCAAGTTGTACCTCTCGATTCCAGAAACCCTATTATAAGCTATGAAGAAGATGAATGTGGGTTTTGGAAGATTGGCAGGTATGGGAAATAGGTTCACACTTTTACCACTCTTATATATTTGTTTGCAAGTTTTGATAGAGAAGACTTGGTGGACCTATGGAGGTTGTTAGAGGCCAAGTATGAGACTGAATATCCCACTTCAGTCAATGCAATAAAACTGTGGTCAACATTCAAGAGAATGTGTGGACCAATAGATGAAGATCCTGCAATTTGGAAGGATCTTAAAGATGACCTCAGTGGTCTTCAATGGCGTTTGTATTCAGCTGCTGGTGTATATTACTTAAGTGCTACAAAGTTTGCTGAGTATCTTCTTGTAGATGCTCAATATTCCATGTCCAAGGAAGTCTTGGAGAAGATGAAGACTACACAGCTAGAAATTGATTATTCAAGTGACGTGGCCAAAGATTTGATCAGATTTATTTATTACCAGTATGATAAGTGTTATAAGATTCCTCCTAGTTCTTAATGTTTATTTAGAAACTTGATTACTAGAGTAGATATCAAGTTTAGGGGAGGATTGTTGGGAATAAAATATAGCCAGTCTACTTGAGCGCTGACAAGAGTAAAACAAGCGTTGATAGGAAGAAAACAAACGCTGACAGATCAAGCGTTGACAAGAAGAAGTCAAGCGTTGATACATTGAAGACAAGCACTGATGGAAGGATATGATCTACGCGTTTATTATGATCTAGATTACTTCTAGTAAAGATAGGAACAACAATGTATTTTCTATATTTATCTTTACCTAGAATAGTTGATACGTAGATTATTGTACAAGGCTTCTTATGTCTATAAAAGAAGACCTTTAGGTTATTGTTCAATACAAGTTTTTCATACGTTAACACACTTCATTGTAAGCAAGTTTGTTATCATTAATTAAGTGAAAGTTTGTTTACATCATTGTGTTCTTGTTTAAGTGTTAATTCCGCATAACACTTAGATTATTATATACATATACAAAGGTTTCTCTAAGTGTATAACTTGATCTAATCTCGTATACATAAAGCTAAATCGATCTGAGTTTGGGATCAACATTTAGGGGTTTTGAGTAGTGATCTTGAATTTACTTTGAGAAATCTTGGTATTTATAATTTTATCAATGGTGGGTAATGATGATGGTAGTACCTGTGAAGAAACTTCTTTGATGATGGATGATGACTGGAATACATCAACCTCATCTACAGGTCTGTCAACGCTCAAATTTGCTTTGTCAGTTCCCAATATACTCATGTCAGCGTTCAAATTTTGCATGTCAACGTCCAACTTACTTGTCTCAGCGCCTTTTGTAATTTCTTCCAACATAGCTATAAAAGACAAGTTTAAGTTTGCATGTCAATGTTCAAAACCTGTCTGTTTCTTCAACTAAGTAAGGGCTTCAGCAACACCCAAAGATTCTTCATCATATGAACCTTTTCCACTCATATCAAATGGCTCTGTAGCAACTTCATGTGAACCTCTATCACTCAAATTAACAGGCTCTGTAGCAGCTTCCTCCCCTTTGTAAGAATCCTCCTTTGATAAAAGGACCCTTGTCTGTCTTCTCCTTGACTCAGCTGTTTCCAAAATAACAATCCTCTCCCTCAATTGCTTGAGTTCAAGGCCTTGTGTACTGACTGTTTGTACCAAGTCTGCATTTTGCTTTTGCAAGCTAATGTAGACAGTCGTCAATTCCATTAAGGTCATTGGTTCCAATCTGCCCTCCTCTAAAATGGGTATTTGACCTCCCAAGTTAGATTCATGGGGCATGGATGAGGTCTTAAAGATGTTAGGACTGTCTTGGCCAACATCTAAGCCAGAACCAATAGTCCCAGCCTCATCCATAGCACCAACCACAGTTGTGGTGGTGGTTCTCTCTGCTACATGGCTAAGACCACTAGAGGAGAACACTCCAGTAGTCCTTTGGCGTTTTTGCAACCTATATTGTGGTGGGGTAGAAGATGATGTGGATTGGGTGGATGTGGGTTGATTAAGGGGTTGATTGGTGTCAATGTTTGGATTAGGTGTATCAACGCCAACATTTAATGCGTCAGCGTCAAAGGGTTCTTGGTCAATTTACATGTGTTGTGGTGAAGGTAAAGGTTCTGGTATTGGGTCAAGTTGGGGTTGTGGGTCTGGTTGGGGTTGTGCTGCTTTAATGACAGCAATCATAGCTGGGGTGAGAGGTAAGTCACGGTGAGGGGGTGAGTTCATCTTCATAAAAATTGCTTTCTTTTGCACAGGGATCTCATAAAAATCATCATGATCCCTTGTGCAGTAATTTTGGACATCAAAAACCATTTGTAAAAATCTGGGATAAGCTAATGTCATCTTATTCCCTTTGTTTTTACACATGCCCTCAAAAATCATTTTTGAATAATTAAACTTTTGCCCAGTAGCAATGCATACAATAGCACTAGCAATGGATCTATTAATCTCATTGTGTACAGTACACTTGGGACTCAAACATTGTAAGAGGACATGTATTAGGTACTTCCAGGCTGGGGGAAACTTTTGTTTAGGATATTTGTTTAAAGTTCCCTCATCAGGGAAATGATAACCCAAAGCCCTTAGTCCTTGTTCTATTTCATGAATGGGAAGGGTGGTTATACCATCTGCATCATCAAGATGCAAAGCCTGGCGAACCAAGGCTTCAGTAACCACCCATGTGCGCCCATGAACAATAGATGATAATGTAGTCACGTTATTAACTGTTGAGGAACTTACAGTGTTCCAAAACTGTTTAATATGTGTGACAGAGATAAGAGGAGCATGAGAAAGAGCATACCTAATTGGGGATGCATTCAAATACGCCACCATCTGTGTGTATTGGGGAAACAGAGTATCATCAGCGTCTAAATATGCTTTCATGTTGTGTTGACTCGTGAATCCTAATACCAAATCACTTGGTTTAAATTTTGGTGCCATTGTTGAAAGCTGTTTGAATAATTGATAAAGATGAAGTGTAGGAGAAAATTTGTTAGACAAGAATGATAGGTACCCTGTTTAAAAATAGGAGCCAAATATATATGAGAGAAATATGCATGTGATTGGTCAAAATGAGGCAACTATTTTCAAAATACAATCATGAAAATATTGAAAAGAAAATAAGTTATCTCATGCATTAATTGAAAGTTATCTGCTCCCAAAAGTACGGCCCAAAAATTTGTCAAAAAGTAACAACTGGGTAGGCCCCAGTGAGTATCAACGGTAAAAAATAACCCATCAACGCCCAACGGCTATATTCTTGTCAACGTTTGCCAAAGCCATGTCAGCGTCTAAATTGGTCACAACAACGCTTGGAAAAATACTTGTCAGCGTCCAAAAATAAAAATATTAAAAATGAAAAAGGACCTTAACAAAGTAATTTATCCTAGTGAAGATAACCTATAAGTTGATAATTATTATAGGGCGGCAAGCACTGTCCAGTTATGCACACTTGCTTATGCAAGATAGACATATCAGTCCTCTAGTGTCCCTTGCTAACCAAAACTCTTAACAACTAAGTTATCTCATAAAATTCTTTGTTACTCCCAGGTAAAACCCATGATAAAATTATTCCCAAGTCTCCCAACAAACCACAACCAATTCTAGGCCATAAATGTCTTGGCAGCATGCATAGTATATCAACTTTGCATGCTACAGTGCCTCATGATTTAGTAAAACTAACTCATACTCACTTGTGGACACAATCTAGAATTGTGATAAGAATATCATAAGGATACCCAAAAGTCCTAAAGGTTCCTAAAACCTCCCCTTAAACTGTGATACATATGTTGCCAAAAATTATGCATGAACATAAAACATTTATGTCAAGATAGGAATAGAAAATTCCAACCATCATCCATAAACAAAAACATACTCAAATGATTCTCCAAGGATCCATAAGCAACTCTGTATCCAACGGTATAATGCTAACACCACCTGCACATTTAGATTAAAAACCACAAAACTAACATTGTTGCTGACAACGCCCCGATAAAACTTGTCAGCGTTAAGGAAACCTTTGTTAGCGTTAGACAAATATATTGCTGACAACGTTACAATAACACTTATCAGCGTTAAGGTAACCTTTTTCAGTGTTAGAAAAACATAGTGGAAAATCTAATTTCTCAAAAAGGCCAATAAAAATGCATTATCCTGTACATACTTTTACAAAAAGACCCCAAAACATATATTATGTGAGATTGGTCATTCCAATACTTGTTACCAAGTATTGAAACCTTCCAGCATCAAAAGGCTTAGTTAATAAATCAGACACATTTTCTTCTGTGTCAACCCTATCTGGTTGTATTAAACCCTTTTCAAAACAATCCCTTATAAAATGGTGTCTAATTTCTATGTGTTTTGTTTTAGAATGATGCACATGATTCTTAATAATGCATAAAGTGTTGTTATTGTCAACAAATATCTTGGTATGCATGAAATTATACCCATAATCCAACAGCTGGTTCTGAATCCATAAGACTTGTCCACAACAAGTAGCTGCTGCTACATATTCTGCTTCAGTTGTAGAGTTGGCCACCACTGTTTATTTCTTGCATTGCCAAGATATCAACCTGCTCCCAAGAAACTGACATCCACCAGTTGTGGATTTTCTATCAAACTTATCACCTCCATATTCACTGTCTGAATATGCAATAAGCTCCAAAGGTGAATCCTTTGGGTACCACAAGCCAAGATCTGGAAAACATCTTAGGTACCTAAAGATTCTCTTGACAGCATAAAGGTGACATTCTTTAGGAGTCACTTGATGGCGTGCACATGCACACACAGCAAACATGTTGTCAGGTGTGGAGGTTGTGAGATACATCAATGAACCAATCATTGATCTATAGTGCCTGACATCCACATCTTTTCCATCTCCAATCTTTCCCCAAGGGTGTTCCCTGTCCATAGGAGTAGTAGCCCTCTTTTCATGTGGAGAAAAGCCAAACTTCTTCAAGATCTCTGCCACATACTTATCCTGAGAGATGAAGATACCATCTTCTTTCTGCTGAACTTGTAACCCTAGAAAGAAGTTCATCTCCCCCATTGCACTCATCTTGAATTTGTCTGTCATAAGCTTGGAAAAGTCTTCACTCATCTTTGGATTTGTGGATCCAAAGATGATATCATCAACATAGACCTGAACAAGTAGAACATCCTTACCAGCCTTCTTGGTAAACAATGTCTGGTCTATGGTGCCTCTTTTGAATCCATTGTCCACCAAATAAGTGGAAAATGTGCCATACCATGCTCTTGGGGCTTGATGAAGTCCATACATAGCCTTCTTGACTCTATACACCTTGTCTGGATTCTCTGGATCTTCGAAACCAGGAGGCTGCATCACATACACCTCCCCAACAATTGTTCCATAGAGGAAGGCACTCTTCACATCCATTTGATAGACAGTGAAGCCCATGCAGGAAGCATAGGCTAGAAATATTCATATAGCTTCAATCCTTGCAACTGGTGCAAAGACCTCCTCATAGTCTATTCCTTCCTCTTGTGTATATCCCTGAGCCACTAAACGTGCCTTGTTTCTGACAACAATAACTCTTGCATCTCTCTTGTTCCTTAGAACCCATCTTGTCCCAATAGGTCTGACATATCTGGGACAATCAACCAGCTCCCAAACATCCTGAATTGCAAATTGGTGAAGCTCATCCTGCATTGCTTCCACCCAACTTGGTTCTTTAAGAGCATCAAAGATCTTCTTGGGTTCCTGTTGTGACAGAAAACAGGCATACAAACATGCTTGAATAAGAGGGGTATCAACCTTCTTGTGTATATTGGCAATGAATCCACCAAGATTCTGATGAGATCTTCTAGTCTGAACAGGAGTCATGATATCACCAATGATTTGAGAAGTAGGGTGATTCTTCATAGTGGAAGGAAGAACTCCTCCTTCAACAAGTCTGTTGTCTTCAATCTCATTATCCATGTTGCCAATATCTTCTTCTTCAGACTCTCTTTCATCAATATTAGGATGAACCTCTTCATGTAAATTGGAAGGTTCACCTTGTTCAAAATTAGAAGAGAAAAGATGCTCAAAAGTGTTGTCAACGCTTGAACCTTGGTTGTTAGCGTTTGGGTTATCAACGCCTGAAATGGTGTTGTCAACGTTTGAGCCATCAACGCCTGAATTTGTCCTGTCAACGCCAGATTTGCCTTTGTCAGCGCCTGAAGGACCATGCATGTTGTTACCTGGTGGTACTTGGGGACCACCATTTTCCTTTCCAGTAGCAGCAAAAGCATCTGTCCATATGGGGATAGTGACATACTCTTGTATGGGGTATGAACCTGTGTACCTGAAACATCAACAACTTGTTCTTCCACAACATTTAAAGATACCTTCACAATGTCTGTATTAGAAACAGGCATATAATTTAAAGTCCTAGATAGAGGTACCAAGTCAAACAACCAATTTGGACCACTTTTAGGATCACTAGGTTTACTATCTAAAAACCTAACGTGTACTCTTTCAAGTATACGTTTTTCCTTCTTAAGGTAAACCCTATATCCCTTGCTCTGCATAGAATAACCCATGAAATAGCCTTCATCACCTTTTGCACTAAATTTACCTAAGGCATCACTAGTATCAAGTACAAATACATGACAACCAAAAGGTTTAAGAAAACGAATATTAGGTTTCCTTCCCCAAAGCAATTCATAAGGTGTTTTGTTCTGTATCTTGTTGACCAATGCTCTATTCTGAACATAACAAGCTGTATTCACAGCCTCAGCCCAAAAAGCTATGGGAAAATGAGCATCAGCCAACATAGTCATGGCTACTTCAATTAGGGTTCTATTCTTTCTCTCAGCAACCCCATTTTGCTGTGGGGTTCTGGCAACACTAAACTGCCTAGTAATCCCTTTCTTGGCACAAAAATCATCTAAAAGGTTATTTCTAAACTCACCACCATTATCACTCCTAAGCATTTTAACTTCATTACCAGTCTTCTTTTCTATCTGAGTAATAAAGTCAATTAAAGTGTCAGCAGTGTCACTTTTCATAGCTAAAAAGAAAGTCCAAGTAAACCTAGAAAAGTCATCTGTGATGACAAAGCAGTATGATTTACCATTCAAACTCTCTATATTAGTTGGACCAAATAGGTCCATATGCAGCAAGTGAAGTGGTTTTGAACTAGAGTGCACCTGTTTAGACTTAAATGAGACCTTGTGCTGCTTGCCTTTAAGACATGCAACACAAGAGTGGTCATTATGGAAAGCCTTTTCAGGCAAACCATCAACCAAACCAAGTCTCACAAGCCTGTTTATATTCTTAAAGTTTATGTGCCCTAGTATCCTGTGCCATAGATTACTCTCATCTACTGAAGCTTTAGCATAAAAACATGACATATTATTATTCATCCTAATCCCATTAAGATTCACATTATAAATGTCTTTATGTTTAGGTGTTCTATAGTCAATATATTTCTCATCTGGGATTTTATAATCCTTGCTTAACACCAAGTATTCAGTATCAGTAAACAGAACTTTATTTTTGTTATCACAAACTTGTGATACACTAAAAAGATTGTAATCAAGTTCCTTTACCAGAAACATGTTTTCAAAACACAAGTTCTTGGTGAGAAGTGTTCCTTTGCCTGTGATAGTTCCATATCCGCCTCCAAAGTAAACCTTATCACCATCCTTAATGGGAGTGAAGTTAGTAAGATAATCTTCATTCCCAGTCATGTGCCTCGAGCATCCACTGTCCCAATATCCATAATCATTGACCTGTTTTTGAATGCCCTGCACATAAAGAAAACATATTAGTTTTCTTTGGGAACCCAAGCCTTAGCAGACTTGGATTCATTTGGTTGTTCAACAAGAACATACTTAGTTCTCATAACAACCCCTTGTTCATCCCTCTTTGGATGAAATACCCAGTTAACCCCAATAGGTTTTGTAATGATCTTTGAAATGTAATTAAATCTGTTGCACGTCATAGAAATCCCATTATCATTACGGTTTTGATCTTGCTTAGGTCTCCATGTCAAGCTTGAAGAAGCTTTAGACCTTTTTCCCTGTGGTTGCAAATATTTAGGTCTGGCAACGTTTCTGTCAGCGTTAGATTTGGTCTTGTCAACGCTAAAATTACCCTTGTCAGCGTTGAACCTAGGGTTTGCTACAGAAACCCATTGCCTATTAGACCAAGTATTGGTCTTTTAAAATGGTCTTTGTCCATGAGTGTTAGACCCTCTAGTGAAGAAAGGGGCTGGTCTAACAACTTGTGGACTTTGCTCCACACAAGTTTTGGGTCTGACAACGTTTGACTTTTTAACAGCATTGACCTTGAAAGCGTTGACACACTTATATGCTAAATGTGAAAAGCTACCACAAGTGTAACAGGCTTTTCTAGACACAACCCTAGGTCTAGAAGAGAAGAAACCTGTTCCATCATTACTAACTTGGCTTTTAGGTGACCTAGTATTCCTATACATTTTTGCATACTTGATGCTAGGTTTTCTAACAGTGTTTGAGCCAAGGTCAACAGTCTTACCAGTGATTGGGTTTGTTACCTTAATAGGGGTTGACTCATTTGGACTTTCACATAACAAACCACCCTTAATAAACAAGGTAGGATTGGCTTTCTTCCATTCATTCAAGTCAGTCAACTTTTGTCTATACTCTCCAACTGGGGTAATGACTCTTGATGGAGGAATGAATTCCTCCTCTTGGAGTTCTGGTAAACCAGTCCAAGATAAGTCCTTTCTTTGGACACCATATAAGTCCCCAGCTGGTGGTGGAACCACAGCATAGTCTTTCATCCCAATCTCAGTCATGTCCTTAGGATCCCTTTGTTTATTAACACATTCTCCTAGGGTTTGGGAGGCCTTATCAAATCTCTGGATTTTAAGGTCAATATTATCCTTATTCTTGATGGTCTCATCTAACTTAGCCTGTAATTCACCATTAACCCTTTCCATGATGTTTCTAACATCATTACTAGCATTTAACTCATGTTTTAAGATGTTTATATTATCTTTTAAGTCAAATTCCATTTTCTTGTACTCAGAAACTGTCTTCTCAGTTTGAGTGAGAGCAATTTGATAGTTAGACAATTTGCATCTCTCAGTACTCACATCACTTAACAATCTCAAAACCACTTTGTTAAGTTTTTCAGTATTTAACCTACAACCCTTACTACAAAAAGCATCATCGTATACCTCATTATCTGATGAAGAGGAGGAGTGTGCCATGAGAGCATATTGAACATGCTCTTCTTCTTCTATCTCATCAACCAAAGCTTTATCCTCTTCCTCATCCTTAGCCAAATAGCTCCAGTCCCATCCCATACCATCAATTTCTTGAACTGCTACCATTGCCTTAGGATCCTGAGCCTTAACAATTTGGCTTGAGGGTTTGCCAGCATCAGATCTTCTTGGAGATCTACATTCCCTCATGAAGTGCCCCATACGATGACAATTGTAGCACTCAACCTTGGATTTATCAAATCCAGCAGTGTCCTTTGCATTAAAGGTCATCTTCTTCTTAAACCTTCTATTTCACCTGTTTACTCTTATACTAGCAAGAGCCATGTTCCACTTAATATTCATCTCCTCTAAGTGCTCATCACTTATTTGCTCAAGGTCCTCATATGTAATCACTGAACCATTGGGCAAAGAAGCAATGTAAGCACATACAGTATCCAGATCCAAACCTGCAGGTTTAACTCTTGGTGAGTCACTTTTGTATGTGTCAGCATCTGAATATGAGGCATTGACAGGACATGATCCAGCGTTGACACATGTTGATCCAGTAACTGGATGCATGTAAGCGTCCTTCTGATTAAATTGACCTTCACTATGTGAGAAGAAGGCCATGTTACTGTTGGTAGACTTACTTCCATGCTCCAAAAGAGTTTCATTCTCCAACAACCTTAGTTTGTTGTAGATATCATCAAAAGTAGAACTTTTGTGAGTGTTATTGGCAAGTATAGATCTTGCCTCAATCTTCCACGCATCACCAAGGCTTTTAAGAAAAGTGGCAATAGTGTCAACGTCACCAACTTGTGTCCCCATGAAGGACAACTTGCTCGTAATGTCAAGCAGTCTGCTTCTAACACTGCTAAGCTTCTCATTAGGTTGAGCCTTAAAAACAGCATACTCATGCATGAGTTGCTTCTTCTTCTCTTCCTTAGTATCATCATTGCCACCATATGCAACTTCAAGGGCTGCCCAAAGGTCTTTTGCAGATTCATAACCTCTGTATTTATGCTGGTTCTCTTGTCCCAAAGAGAGTTTCAAAATATTTAGGGTTTTCATATCAACCCTTTTCTTTGCTATGTCTTCAACAGAGACAGCTCTACCATCATCAGGTTTTTCTTTCTTATCTGCTTCTAAACATCCAGCAACAGCTGATCTTGTAGCAATGGCATCAGCAATCTTTTGAGCTTTATTGAATGTGTTTCCATATTCAATAATCTCCCAGAGAGTGTAGTCATAGATCCCCAGATATTGCTCAAAGTTGAATTTCCACAGCTCAAAGTTGGTTGCATCAAGCATGGGAATCTTGATGTTTGGTAAAGATGAGGAGGAGGTTACTTCTGGATTTGACATGATATTTTTAGGGTTTTGTGAAAATTAGGGTTTTAGTGATTTTAGGGTTCTTGTGTTCCTTAAGATCAAAAAGTTTCTCAACAAGCTTTGATACCACTTGTTGATCCCAAACTTAGATCAATTTAGCTTTGTGTATACGAGATTAGATCAAGTTATACACGTAGATAAACCTTTGTATATGTATAAACTAATCTAAGTGTTATGCAGAATTAACACTTAAACAAGAACACACAAAGATGTAAACAAACTTTCACTTTGATTAATGATAACAAACTTGCTTACAATGAAAGTGTTTAACGTATGAAAACTTATATTGAACAATAACCTAAAGGTCTTCTTTTATAGACATAAGAAGCCTTGTACAAGAGTCTACGTATCAACTATTCTATGTAAAGATAATTATAGAAAATACAATGTTGAACTTATCTTTACTAGAAACAAACTAGAAACAATATATGCATAGACTAAATCTTTCCATCAGTGCTTGTCTTCAACCTATCAACGCTTGACTTCTTCTTGTCAACGCTTGATCTGTTTGCGTTTGTTTTCTTCCTATCAATGCTTGTTTTCCTCTTGTCAGCGCTCAAGTAGACTGGCTATATTTTATTCCCAACACCCGGTGCATTACATAAGCCAAAAGGCATCCTCTTGTAAGCAAATGTACTGTAGGGACAAGTGAATGTGGTCTTTTCTTGATCCTTAGGGTCAATGGGAATTTGGAAGTAACCCAAAAAGCCATCAAGAAAGCAATAGTACTCATTTCCCGCTAAGCGTTCAAGCATTTGGTCCATAAAAGGTAATGGGAAGTGTTCTTTCCTAGTAGCCTCATTAAGCTTCCTATAGTCAATACAAACTCTCCAACCGGTAACAAGTCTCGTAGGAATAAGCTCATTGTTCTCATTAGGTACTACTGTGATTCCACCCTTTTTTGGAACACAATGTACCGGGCTAACCCATGGAGCGTCGGAAATGGGGTAAATCATGCCCGCATCAAGGAGTTTGATCACTTCCTTTTTAATGACCTCATGGATTTTTGGGTTAACCCTTCGTTGACTTTGAATGGCGGGTTTGTAATCATCTTCTATAAGGATTTTGTGTGTACAAAAATGTGGATTAATTCCCCTTATGTCGGATATTTTCCATGCTAAGGCTTTCTTATGTTTCTTAAGGACTTTAATGAGTTTCTCTTTCTCATCCTCTTTCAACTCTTTAGCAATGATCACGGGTAATTGGTCTTTGCCCTCCAAGAAAGCATACTCTAGGTGGGATGGAAGGTCCTTAAGTTCAATTGGAGGTGGACTCTCTATGGAAGGTTTTACTATGAAAGGATCATCATTGGTAACTTCTTGTGGAATGGGGGAAGGAATAGGGTCCTCATTGAGCAACTTTTGGATAGTGAGAATATCTTCTTCCCAAGTGATGGGACAATCATCATCACCAAGAAAGTTGGACTCAAATTCCTCCAAAAGGAAATCACTCTCTCCAAAAGGTGTTAAGGAAGGAGCAATTGATGCCACGGTTTCAACATGGGGAATATCCTCACTAGTACTCTTGCAAGCGTCATGAAAATGCTCATCACACACCTTATCTAGCACATCAACTATGTTAATAGTCTCACAAGGTTTAGACTCCTTAACCTCTTTCTTATCACAAACTTTCCCTAACTTAAACACCACTTTCTCATCCTCTACTCTCATAATTAGTTCTCCCTCCGCCACATCTATCAAAGTACGACCCGTTCTCAAAAACGGTCTACCAACAATCAAAGGAACTCTAGGATCCATGTCATAATCAACCACTACAAAGTCGGCCGGAAATGTAAACTTATCCACACCTACAAACACATCCTCCGCGATACCTACGGGGTAAGCTATGGTATGGTTGGCTAACTCAAGGGTCATCCTAGTGGGAGTGATCTCGGGAAGAGAGAGTTTTTTCCAAACCGATAAAGGCATGAGGTTTATGCTTGCCCCTAGATCTGCCAAAGCCATGCAATTTTCCACACCGGGAAAATTACAAGGTATCAAGAAGCGCCCCGGATCTCCAAGTTTTGTTGGTAAGGTTTTAAGTAGCACGACGGAACAATTTTCATTAAGGGATGTTTTGGGCAAATCAACCAATTTTTCCTTGTTGGAGAGTAAATCCTTGAACATCTTAGCGAATTTTGGCATGTAAGCAAGAGCTTCCGCAAAGGATATGTTTATTTTGAGTTGCTTGAACATCCATAAGAAATTTGAGACTTGGATATCATCCTTGTTCTTTAACTTGTCCTTTTTCAACCTTGAAGGATAAGGAAGAGTTGGTTTAGGTGTAGGTGTTGTAGTGGAAGATTTGTCTTTGATAGCTTCTTCAATTGAAGTGGTCGAAGGTAAAGGAGAAGTAGGAATAGGTTGAGAAGGTGTGTTTGATTGAATTGGAGCATTTTGAGGTGGTGAAGTGGATGTAGAAGGCTTGTCACATGTAGGAACAAAAGTGGGTTTAACAATAGGAGGTTTAGGAAGTGAAGGATCCTTTGTTGACTTTCCACTTCTTGTTGTAATAGCATTGACATTTTCCCTTGGGTTTGCTTGTGTGTTAGATGGTAAAGCTCCTTGTGGTCTTTGATTGAATGCCATCAAAAGCCTATTAGTTTGTTCCTCCGATATACATTTCATTTGATCATTCATTCTTTTCTCGGTTTCACGAATCCTCCTCTCAACATACTCATGAGTCTCTTGTAGCCCATATCCTTGATTGGGAATTTGAGAATATCCTTGATTTGGGAAGGGTGGAAGTGGTTGATTAAATCCTTGATGTGGTGGATAAAAGTTATTTCCTTGATGTTGAAAATTTTTAGGTGCCTTGTAGTTATTCCCTTGGTATTGTGGTCTTGAACCTTGATTTCGTTGTAACAATTGAGGAGGATTTTGTTGAGGTTGGGTGGGTGGTTGGGGTGGGAATCCCGGTGGAGTAAGGTAATTTTGAGACTTATAAGAAAGGTTGTTGGGATTGATGTTTGGCTTGAAATGTTCACGATGTTCCTCTTGATAAGCATAACATTCTCCTTGATAACTTTGCACCTTATCACATTGTTGATAGGAATGAGGACCTCCACAAGTCTCACATGAAAGAGTAATGGCATGCACATCATTTGTGGAATGATTGCCGATAGAAAGCTTCATAAAGTCATTCATCATTGTTTCTTTCATCTTTTAAGTGTTTTGCATGATTGTTTGATTTTCCTTTGAAGCTTGAGTCAATGCTTGAATGCATGAAATGAGTTGAGTCTCCAATGGTTTAGAACCTCCTTCTTGAATGACATGGACTGTTTCATCAAATTGTGTGTTGATTTACACCATTGCTTTGGTCTCAATAATATCCCAAGCCTCTTGAATGGATTTAAGAAGAATATTCCCTCTCACGGAAGCATTGAGTGAGTCTTGGTGATGAGGTTTAAGGCCATTGTAGAAAGTATTTATTTGGTGAACTTCATCCAATCCATGGTTAGGGCATCTCCTAAATAACTCTCTATACTCCTCCCAAGCATCACTAAATGTTTGACTAGGTTTTTGTTGAAAGCCTATAATTAAGTTCCTCAAAGCCGTGGTCTTAGATGGGGGAAAGAACTTTATCAAAAACTTGGTTGTGAAACCATCCTATGTGGTAATACTCTCGGGTGGTTGTGTATCTAACCAATGCTTAGCCGAACCCTCTAGTGAAAATGGTAACAATATCAACTTAATGGCATCATGGGGAACTCCATTGTACTTAATGGTGTTGCAAAGAGCAAGAAATCTCTTAAGGTGATCATGAGGATTATCATTCTTGTTCCCATAAAAAGGTGTGTTTGAAACCAAGTTAATCATGGATGTTTTTAGCTCAAATGTGTTTGCGGGAATATCGGGTATCTTGATAGCATCGGCATATCCGTGTACATTGGATTGCAATTGCTCCATCAAAGAACGAGTATCAACTCCGGCCATGGCTTCTTGTTGTGGATGAATCAAAGCACGATTCTCGTGATCGGCTTGATGGACGGTGGTGTTCCTACTCTTTCTCTTTTTCTTCCTTTTCGGAGGAAGAGGTTGTACACCAATCGGTATTTGTGCACGCCCGCGAGTGAGCATGCAACTCAATACGAGGAATGAGAGAGAAGCTCTCGTGTGACTTTGAAGAGAAAAGGATTATCCCCTTCGAGTTTCAATATGAAATATCCACAAGAAAATAATAATATACGTATGTACTACTTGGGTGCAAGACCCCCAATGAAGTCTTCCTTCTTAGAATACTCACAAGTGAACGGGGGGTTAGGTGGCGCGAAGCACTTAAGTACCTATTGACCCTTAGATGGCATTTTATAGCACATCGCCTTTCTATTCACTTAATTGTTTGTATTCTTCGAATTGTTGTTTATTGGAAGTATTTATCTATTCTTGCTTTATTTTGTTTGATCGATACACGTGTCAAGGACCGGAACGCCCCTCAACACGGTGTATTGCCTCGGCAATACTTATGGAGAATATGTAAATTGGTTGTTCTTATACATATACGTATTTACTTATCGAGAATATGTAAATTGGTTGTTCTTATACATATATGTAAATTGGCAATACTTATGGAGAATAGGTAAATTGGTTGTTCTTATACATTTATATATGGAAAATATTATTGTATTTATGAGTTTTTAAGAGAAAATACTATATGTACATAAAAACCGAGAGAATCCAATAATATATATTTTTGGGTGCAATCTCTTAGGAAAAAGATTGCTTTTTAGATTTTTTAATTTGTTTGGTCAATTCTTTAGGAAAAGAATTGTTTTGTTAATTTTTAGTTTTTATGTACTTTTATATTTTTGAATTTTTTATTGTTTTTGATTTATGATACGTAAAAATAACGTTCACTAGGTGAACGGATCCCAAAAGCCAATGAAAACCGTCAATCGATAGTCTCTCGTAAAGTCAAAGAACCGGCAGCGGCGCCATTTGAAATTGTGTATAACTGAAGTTCGTTTTCTCAGTTCTTAACAAATTGGAAGTCCTAACAAGATCGGGTTTGTAATCGTTTTTGGTTGGTAAGGTTATTTGGCTTTGCTATGTCTAATTGAACAATCAAGTAAAAATGGAAAATATTAACTACGTAACCGTAAAACAAATTGTCAGTTACCAATTTTGTTATTCAAGTAAAGACAAAAATGTAAATCTATGAAAGTAAAGGGCTAAAAATGTAAATTCTGAAAATTAAAGTGCTTGAAATGCAAAACAGTTAACTACAAGGACTAATTATGTAAATGTAACTAACAAGTAACTAACTTTAACAAACTAATAAAACTGTCTAACCAACTTTTAACTAATCTGAAATTCTAAGGACTAAACTTAGCAAACCCTAAAGATTAGGAAAATAAGCTAAAAGTGCAACTGATTAACAACTGAGGGACGTAAGTGCAATTTCTAAAGACTTTTTAACAAAAACAGGATAGAATGATTAATAAGCTCGTTTAAGCTGAATTTGTTGATCCCAAACTTAGATCGATTAAGCTTTGTGTATACGAGATTAGATCAAGTAATACACGTAGAGAAACCTTTGCTTATGAATAAAGTAACTAAGTGTTATGCGGAATTAACACTTAATCTAGAACACAAAGATGTTAAACAAACTTTCACTTGTATTAGAATAATCGAACTTGATTACAATGAAAGAGGTTTAACAGTCGAATACTTGTGAAAACTTATTATAACTGATGATTAACATTAACCTAAAAGATCTTCTTTTACAGATTAAGAAGTCTTGTACAAGAAGCTACGAATCAACTATTCTAGGTAAAGATAATAATGGAAAATACAATGTCGAGTTTATCTTTACCATATACAAATAAAGAAACAAAAGATTTGTATAAGATAACTTCCATCAGTGCTTGTCTTCCAGGCTATCAGCGTTGACTTTCCTCACTGTCAACGCTTGGCTGTCAGCGTCCAATGTCATCTTATCAGCGCTTGAACTCTTGTTATCAGCGTCTAGTGAACTGACCCATAATTTATTCCCAACAATCCTCCCCTAAACTTGATATCCACTCTAATGATCAAGTTTCTGAATAAATACTAAAGGCTAGGAGGAATCTTACAAAAACTTCCTATGTTGGTGATAAACATATCTAATTAAGTCCTTGGCCACGTCACTAGTATAATCAATCTCCAAGGGTGTCTCCTTCATCTTCTCCAATATTTCTTTGGACAAGAAATAGTCAGCATCCACAAGTAGATACTCTGAAAATTTTGTAGAGCTCAAATGAAACACACCACAAGTAGAATAAAGCCTCCAATGAAGACCACTGAGGTCATCTTCAAGATCCTTCCATACAGCAGGATCTGCTTCCCTTGGACCACACAAAGTCAAAAATGTGTGCCATAGTCTTATTCCATTTGCTGAAGTAGGTGCTTCAGCCT
This sequence comes from Glebionis coronaria, assembly GCA_025667525.1. Classification (NCBI taxonomy): domain Eukaryota; kingdom Viridiplantae; phylum Streptophyta; class Magnoliopsida; order Asterales; family Asteraceae; genus Glebionis; species Glebionis coronaria. The sequence goes on from CM046875.1 coordinate 3,173,748, forward strand.
TATACTTGGCCTCTATCAATCTCCATAGATGCACCAAGTCTTCTCTGTCTATGCTTGCAAAGATAGAAATAATCGAAGTGAAAGTGTGTACCTCCTTCCCAAATCTGCCAGTCTTCCAAAATCCACACTCATCTTCATCAAAACTTATGATTGGATTTCTGGCATCTAGAGATACTACATTAACCAAATCTGAAGCTTCCAATGGAGAAAGCTTGAGATGCTTCCTTATGACAGTTTCACTTGGATCATACATATCCATATATTTGGGAAATTGGAGAGGATCTCCTTTCTTCACTGGTCTTTGAGCAATCCTCATCTCCTTTTCAATCTGCATTTCCTCAGCAAGCTCCTGTTTCCTTTCTTCTGAAAGAAACCGTAAGACATTATTTTCTTGCACATGCCTCCAAATAGGATGTGCCCTGTACTCTAGCTCCTCAAACGATAAAGCCAACAACTTCTTGTATGTCCATCCAGGTTGATGGCATCTAAGCAACTTGTAATACAATTGCCTGCTATCTCTTCTAAGCCAAGTCTTGACCTCTTGTGCATTATACTTCAAAATCACCTTTATATCATCTTGTACCCTGAGAAGAATTTCCAACCCACAAATTTGATCTGACAAACTCATCCCTGGGTTGTCCATTACCTTATCTTCCCAAGCATGGTACATTCTGGTGATTTCTGGAAGGTCAAAATCAACCTGCATCTTCAAATCTCTCAACCTTTCTTTTGCCAACTCATCCCCATATTCAAGTCTTTCTGGATCTTCAATGATTTGAACACTTGAATCTGAGCTGCCTTTGTCACTTTCCTCATCACTTTCATCCTCACTCTCAGTGGCTACAAATGGTAATGCACCACTCCTCTTCAAATCTTTTTCCAAAAGTTATGCAGCCAACTGTTCATCAAATGCAATTTGTGCTGCATCTTTCTTTGGAACATCTTCTTCAACCATAAGCCCCTTACCCTTGTCTTTTGGATCAATAATTGGTAAGATAGAAGAAGAAACCTGTGTGGACACATCTTTGATGATTGCTGATGACTGGAATACATCAACACCACCTGCAACTTTGTCAGCGTTCAAGTTACCTTTATCAGCGCCCCGATTACCTTTGTCAGCGCTGGATGTGTCAGCGTTCAAACCTGTATCAGCGCCCACTTTGCTTGCAACAGCGTCCTGTGTAATATGTTGCATTGTCGCTATGAAAGATCCTTCCAAGTTTAATGGAGTTACCTTGGACGTATCAATGACAGGATGCTTCTTCAGGCTTGTAAGAGCTTCAGCAATATCTAAGGATCCACCATCATGTGAACTCCTTTCACTTGCAGTACGTATAAGCTCATCCACTTCATCCTCCCCTTTGGAAGATTCCTCCATCCTACTCCTGCTACTAGGATTCTCCAAAACAGTTACCCGCTCCCTCAATGCTTGGAGTTCACGGCCCTGATTATTGACAATTTGTACAAGGCTGACATTTTGCTTTTGCAAGCTAATGACAGCAGCCGTCAATTCATTCAATGTCATAGGTTCCAATCTGCCCTCAGCTAGAATGGGTATTTGACCTCCCAAAATAGAATCATAGGGCATGGATGAGGTCTTATCAATGTTGGACCTGTCTTGGCCAGCTTCTAAGCCTGTACCAATAGGTCCAGCCTCACCCATGTCACCAGCCACACTTGTGGAGGTGGTTCTCTCTGCTACATGGCTAGGACCACTAGAGGAGAACACTCCAGTAGTCCTTTGGCGTTTATTTAACCTAGATTGTAATGGGGTGGAAGATGAGGTAGATTGTGTGGGTGTGGGTTGGTTAAGGGGTGTTTGGGATTGTTCAGGGATGTCATCAGCGTTGGGATTGGCTGTGTCAGTGCCAACATATTGAGTGTCAGCGTTGACATTGGCTTGGTCAACGTCCATATGCACAGGTGAAGGTAATGGTTCAAGAACAGGCTCAAGTTGAGGTTCAGGGTCTGGTTGTGGTTGGGCAGCCTGAATTACTTCAAGCATGGCTTGGGTGAGAAGTATAGGTCTGTTTGTGGAGATCATTTTGTCAAAAATGGTTTTCTTTTGCTTAGGGATCTCATAAAAATGGTCATGATCCCTAAGACAATATTCTTGTAAATCAAACACCATTTGCAAAAATCTTGGGTAAGCCAAAGTCATTTTACTTCCCTTATTTTTACACATCCCTTCAAAAATCATTTTTGAAAAATTATACCTAAGCCCACGTGACATACAAACCAAAGCACTTGCAATGGACCTGTTTATTTCATTAAAAGCAGTACATTTTGGACTTAAGCATTGAAGAAGGACATGTATCAAATATTTCCAATCTAAGGGAAATTCCTGCTTATGATATTTATTTAAAGTGACATCAGCAGGAATAGGATAACCCAATTCCCTAAGACCTTGTTCTATTGTTGCAATGGCAAGGGTAGTCACACCATCAGCGTCATTAAGACGCAAAGCTTGGCGAACCAAAGCTTCAGTGACCACCCATGTTCTACCATGAACAGTAGATGTTAATGTAGTCACTCCATTAGCTGTTGTGGAACTTACATTATTCCAAAACTGTCTAATTTGTGCGACAGGGACTAGTGGTTCATGAGAAAGTGCATACCTTATGGAGGATGCATTTAAAAATGCCACTATTTGTGAATACTGAGGGAACAAATCCTTATCAGCGTCCAAGTAAGCTACCATATTATGTTGGCTCTTGAACTCCAATGTCAGATTGTTTGAGTTGAACTTTGGTGCCATGTTGAAAGCTGTTTAGGCTATGTGATATAGGAAAAATCTAGGAGAAAGATGTTAGACAAGAAAATATGAATACCCAGAATGAAAAGTTAGCCAAATTTATAGGAGAGATGCATGATTATGATTGGTCAAAAATGAGGCAGTTATATTCAAAGAGTAATGATGAAAATATTGAATCAAATATAACTTATCTCATGCATTAATTAAAAGTAACAACTCCCCAAAAATTACGGCCAAAGATTAGTCAAAAATAACAACTGGGTAGGGCCCACTAGGTGTCAACGGTCAAAAATAACTCATCAACGCCCAACGGCTATATTTTCTTGTCAGCGTTTGCCTAAAGCCTTGTCAGCGTCACGATTGGTCGTAACAGCGTTTGGAGAAAAACTTGTCAGCGTCTAAAAATAAAAATATTTAAAAAGAAAAAGACCTTAACAAAGTAATTTATCCTAAGGGAAATATCTTGCAAGTTGATAATAATTACTGGGTGGCAAGCACTGTCCACTTATGCACACTTGCTTAAGCAAGATAGACACAAATGTCCTCAAGTGTCCCTTGCTAACCAAAATACTTACCAACAAAGTTATTTCATAAAATCCTTTGTAACTCACAGGTAAACCCATAACAAAAATATTCCCAAGTCTCCCAACAGACCACAACCAATTCTAGGCCAAAAATGTCTTGGCAGCATGCATAGTTTTTCAACTTTGCATGCTACAGTGCCTCATGGTTTAGTAAAACTAACCCATACTCACCTGTGGACACAATCTAGAATTGTGATAAGAGTATTATAAGAATACCCAAGAGTCCTAAAGGTTCCTTAAAACTCCCCTTAAACTATGATACATGAGTTTCTCAAAATATATATGAACATTAAAAATTTATGTCAAGATAGGAATATAAATATTCCAACCATCATCCATAAACAAAAACATGTCCAAATAGCTCTTCAAAGATCCATAAGCAACTCTGTATCCAATGGCATAAAGCTAACACCACCTACACATTTAGATTGAAAACCACAAAACTAACATTGTTGCTGACAGCGCCCCGACAACACTTATCAGCGTTGAAGGAACTCTTGTCAGCGTTAGACAATAATATCTCTAACAACGGCAAAATAACACTTGTCAGCGTTAAATTTACCTTTGTCAGTGTTAGAAAAATAAAGTGGAAAAATCTAAATCATCACAAAGACCAATAACAATGCATTATCCTGTACATACTTTTACAAAAAGGTTCCAAAACACATATTAAGTAAGATTAACCATTCCAATATTTGTTACCAAATATTGAAATCTTCCAGTATCAAAAGGTTTAGTTAATAAATCAGCCACATTATCTTCTGTGTCTACCCTATCTGGTTGTATTAAACCTTTCTCAAAGCAATCTCTTATAAAATGATGCCTAATTTCTATGTGTTTGGTTTTAGAATGATGTACAGGATTTTTAATAATGCATAAAGTACTGTTATTGTCTACAAAAATCTTGGTATGCATGAAATTATACCCATAATCCAACAGCTGGTTCTGAATCCATAAGACTTGTCCACAACAAGCAGCTGCAGCCACATATTCTGCTTCAGTTGTAGAGTTTGCCACCACTGTTTGTTTCTTGCATTGCCAAGATATCAATCTACTCCCAAGAAATTGACATCCACCAGTTGTGGATTTTCTATCAAACTTGTCACCACCATAGTCACTGTCCGAATATGCAATAAGCTCCAATGGAGAATCTTTTGGGTACCATAAGCCAAGATCTGGATAACATCTTAGGTACCTAAAGATTCTTTTCACAGCAAAAAGGTGACATTCTTTGGGATTCACTTGATGGCGTGCACAAGCACACACAGCAAACATGATGTCAGGTCTTGAGGCTGTAAGATACATCAATGAGCCAATCATTGATCTATAGTGCCTAACATCCACATCTTTTCTAGCTCCAATTTTTCCCCAACGGTGTTCCCTATCCATAGGAGTGGAAGCACTCTTTTCATGGGGAGAAAAACCAAATTTCTTCAAGATTTCAGCTACATATTTGTCTTGGGAGATGAAGATACCATCTTCTTTCTGCTAAACTTGTAATCCTAGAAAGAAGTTCATCTCACCCATTGCACTCATCTTGAATTTATCTGTCATAAGCTTGGAAAAGTCTTCACTCATCTTTGGATTTGTAGATCCAAAAATGATATCATCAACATAGACCTGAACAAGTAAGACATCCTTACCTTTCTTCTTTGTAAACAATGTCTGATCTATGGTGCCCCTTTTAAAACCATTTTCCACCAAGTAGGTGGACAAAGTACCATACCATGCTCTTGGGGCCTGATGAAGTCCATACATAGCTTTCTTCACTCTATAAACCTTGTCTGGATTCTCAGGATCTTCAAAACCAGGAGGTTGCATGACATATACCTCCTCAACAATTGTTCCATAGAGGAAAGCACTCTTCACATCCATTTGATAAACAGTGAAGTTCATACAAGAGGCATAAGCTAGGAAAATTCTTATAGCTTCAATTCTTGCAACAGGAGCAAAGACCTCTTCATAATCTATCCCTTCCTCTTGTGTATATCCCTGAGCTACCAAACGTGCCTTGTTTCTGACCACAATACCCCTTTCATCTTTCTTGTTCCTTAGAACCCATCTTGTCCCAATTGGTCTCACATATCTAGGACAATCAACCAGCTCCCAAACATCCTGTATAGCAAATTGGTAAAGCTCATCCTGCATTGCTTCCACCCAACTAGGTTCTTTGAGAGCATCAAAAATCTTCTTGGGTTCCTGTTGTGACAGAAAACAGGCAAACAAACATGCTTGTACAAGAGGGGTATCAACCTTCTTGTGGATATTAGCAATGAAGCTATCATGAGTCTGGTGAGATCTTCTAGTTTGAACAGGAGTCATGATATTCCCAATGATTTGAGAGGGAGGATGATTCTTCAAAGTAGATCTAGGAATTCCATTTTCAAGAATTCTGTTGTCTTCAATATCATCCTCCATGTTGCTAATATCTTCTTCAGACTCTCTTCCATCTTGAACCTCTTCATTTATTCTTGAAGGTTCACCTTGTTCAAAATTGGAAGATACGAAATGCTCATGAGTGTTGTCAACGTTGGAATTTTGCTTGTCAGCGCTGGAATTACTTTTGTCAGCGCCAGAATCATTGTTGTCAACGTTTGAGCCATCGGCGTCTGAATTGGTCTTGTCAGCGCTAGAATTGTGCTTGTCAGCGCCTGAATGACCATGCATGTTATCAACTGGTGGTATTGAAGAACCACCTTTATCCTTTCCAGCAGCAGCAGCAGCAGCATAATACTCATCTGTCCATATGGGAAATGTAACATATTCTTGTGTGGGAGATGACTCAACTGCTTGTGGTCCATCCTTCTTAGCAACCTGTGTACCTGAAACATTACCAATTCTCTTTTCCAAAACACTTGAAGTTACCTTCACAATGTCTGGATTAGTAACAGGCATATAATTTAAAGCCCTAGATAAAGGTTCCAAGTCAAACAACCAATTTGGACCACCTTCAGGATCACTAGGTTTACTCTCTAAAAACCTAACATGTACTTTTTCAAGTATACGTTTTTCCTTTTTAATGTAAACCCTATATCCTTTGCTCTGCACTGAATAACCCATGAAATAGCCTTCATCACCTTTTGCATCAAATTTACCTAGGTCATCACTAGTTTCTAAAACAACTACATGACAACCAAAAGGCTTGAGAAAGCCAATATTTGGCTTCCTTCCCCAAAGTAACTCATAAGGTGTCTTATTGTGTATTTTGTTGACCAATGCCCTATTTTGAACATAACAAGCTGTGTTAACAGCTTTAGCCCAAAAGGCTATAGGAAAGTGGGCATCAGCCAACATGGTTCTGGCTGCTTCAATTAGGGTTCTATTCTTTCTTTCAGCAACCCCATTTTGCTGTGGGGTTCTAGCTATGCTAAACTGCCTAGTAATCCCTTTCTTGGCACAAAAATCCTCTAGTAACTGATTTCTAAACTCACCCCCATTGTCACTTCTAAGAATTTTGACCTCATTACCACTCTTCTTTTCAATCTGGGTAATGAAATCAATCAAAATTTGGGCAGTTTCACTTTTCTTGGCTAAAAAGAAAGTCCATGTAAACCTGGAAAAATCATCAGTGATGACAAAACAATATGATTTACCCTTCAAACTCTCTATATTAGTTGGACCAAAGAGGTCCATATGCAATAAGTGAAGTGGTTTAGAACTAGAGTGCACCTGTTTAGATTTGAATGAGACCTTGTGCTGCTTGCCCTTAAGACATGCAACACAAGAGTGGTCATTGTGGAAAGCCTTTTCAGGCAAACCATCAACTAAACCAAGTCTCACAAGTCTATTAATATTTTTAAAGTTTATGTGCCCTAATCTCCTGTACCAAAGATTACTTTCATCTACTGAAGCTTTAGCATAAAAACATGACATTTTATTATTTATCTTAATTCCATTAAGATTCACATTATATATGTCTTTATGCCTTGGTGTTCTAAATTCTATGTATTTCTCCTCAGGGAGCTTGTAATCTTTGCTTAACACCAAGCATTCAGTATCAGTAAAAAGAACTTTATTCTTGTTATCACACACCTGTGATACACTAAAAAGATTATAGTCGAGTTCTTTTACCAGAAATACGTTTTCAAAACGTAAGTTGTTGGTGAGAAGAGTTCCTTTGCCTGTGATAGTTCCATAGCCGCCCCCAAAGAGAAACTTATCACCATCTTCAATGGGAGTGAAGTTACTCAAGTAATCTTCTTTCCCAGTCATGTGCCTAGAGCATCCACTGTCCCAATATCCATAGTCATTAACCTGTTTTTGAATGCCCTGCACATAAGAAAACAAATTAGTTTTCTTTGGGAACCCAAGCCTTGGAAGACTTGGATTCATCTGGTTGTTCAACAAGAACAGACTTGGTTCTCATAACAACCCCATTTTCATCCCTTTTTGGATGAAATGCCTAGTTAACCCCAATTGGTCTTGACATGACCTTTGAAATATAATGAAACTTGTTGCATGTCATAGAAAGACCAGTAGAATTAGGGTTTTGGTCTTGTTTTGGTCTCCATGTTAAGCTAGTAGAAGCTTTAGACCCATTTCCCTGTGGTTTCAAATACCTAGGTTTGGCAGTGTGTCTGTCAGCGCTGAAATTGTTCTTGTCAGCGCCCCGATTGCCTTTATCAGCGTTGAACCTAGGGCTTGCTACAGGAACCCATTGCCTATTGGACCAAGTGTTTGTCTTTTGGAAAGGTCTTAGGCCATGTGTGTTAGACCCTCTAGAAAAGAATGGGGCTGGTCTAACAACTTGTGAACTTTTGTTCACAAAGGTTTTGTGTCTGACAGTATTTGACCTATGTTGACTTTTGTCAGCGCTGAAATGGTTCTTGTCAGCGCTGAAATGGTTCTTGTCAGCGTTGACATTTGAAGCGTTGACACATTTGTATGCCAAATGTGAAAAGCTACCACAAGTGTAACAGGCTTTTCTAGACATAGTCTTAGGTCTAGAAGCAAAGAAGCCTGTTCCATGGTTACTAACTTGGCTTTTTGGTGACCTAGTATTCCTATACATCTCTGCATACTTAACACTAGGTTTTCTAACAGTGTGTGAGCCAAGGTCAACAGCTTTGCCAGTGGTTGGGTGTGTGATTTTAATAGGTGTAGGATCATGGCTCGTGATTGGTGTGGGCTCATTTGGACTTTCACACAACAAACCTCCCTTAACAAACAAAGTGTGGTTAGCTTTCTTCCACTCATCTAGGTCAGTCAGTTTTTGTTTATACTCTTCAACTGGGGAAGTCACTCTAGGTGGAGGAATGAATTCCTTCTCTTGGAGTTCTGGCAAGCCAGTCCAAGATAAGTCCTTTGATTGGACACCATAGAAATCCCCAGCTGGTGGTGGAACACCAGTATAATCTTTCATCCCAATCCCACTCATGTCCTTAGAGTCTCTTTGTTTACTAACACACTCTCCTAGGGTTTGTGTGGCCTTATCAAATCTCTGGATTTTAAGACTCACATTATCTTTATTTTTGTTAGCCTCATCTAACTTAGCTATCAAATCAAGATTAACCCTGTTTGTGATATCTTGAATATCTTTACTTTGATGTAACTCATGTTTTAAGATATTTATTTTATCCTTTAAATCAAATTCCATTTTCTTATACTCAGCTACTGTCCTTTCTGTTTGGGTGAGAGCAATTTGATAATTAGATACTTTGCATCTTTCAGAACTTGCCTCATCTAATAATTTTACTATCTCCTTATTTAGTTTTTCAGTATTTAAACGACAACCCTTAGAACAGAAAGCATCATCATATACCTCATTATCTGATGAAGAGGAGGAGTGTGCCATGAGAGCATATTCAACATGCTCTTCTTTAACTTCAGCAACCAATGCTTTGTCCTCTTCCTCATCCTTAGCCAAAAAGTTCCAGCTCTAGTCCCATCCTCCAACACCATCAATTTGTTGAACAGCTACCATGGCCTTGGAATCTTGGCTCTTAACCATTTGGCTTGAAGGCTTACCAGCATCAGATCTTCTTGGAGATCTACATTCCCTCATAAAGTGCCCCATACGATGACAATTGTAGCACTCAACTTTGGATTTGTCAAATCCAGCAACATCCTTAGCATCAAAGGTCATCTTCTTCTTGAACCTTCTATTAAACCTGTTTGCTCTTAAACTTACAAGAGCCATAGTCCACTTGATGTCCATTTCTTCCAATTGCTCATCACTTATTTGCTCAAGATCCTCATATGTAATCCTTGAATCACTGGGCAAAGAAGCAATGAATGCACACACAGTATCTAGATCTAAACCAGCAGGTTTAATTCCATCAGTGCCAAAACTGTAAGTGTCAGCGCTTGAGTGTGAGGCGTTGACAGGATGAAATCCAGCGCTGACAGGATGTGTTCCAACGCTGATAGGATGTGATCCAGCGTTGACACATGCAGATCCAGTGACTGGATGTCCATAGGAGTTCATGGAATCAAATTTACCTTCACTTTGTGAGAAGAAGGCCATGTTGCTACTGGAAGGTTTATTATCACTCTCCAAAAGCCATTCATTCTCCAACAGTCTTAGTTTGTTGAAGATGTCATCAAACCTAGAGGTTTTGTGGGTGTTATTAACAAGAATGGATCTTGCCTCAATCTTCCATACCTCACCAAGGCTTTTGAGAAAAGTAGCATTCAAGTCAGGGTCATCAATCTGTGTTCCCATGAAGGAAAGTTGACTTGTAATGTCAAGCAGTCTACTTCTCACACTGCTGAGATTCTCATTGGGTTGAGCCTTAAAGACAGCATACTCATGCATGAGTTGCTTCTTCTTTTCTTCTTTAGTGTCAGCATTGCCACCATGTGCTACTTCAAGAGCTTCCCAAAGCTCTTTTGCAGACTCAAAGCGTTTGTACTTGTGCTGATTCTCATGACCCAAGGCGTGTTTCATGATGTTCAAAATTTTCATGTCCACCCTTTTCTTGGCTATATCTTCAGCAGATACAGCTCTTCCATCTTCAGGCCTTTCCTTCTTATCAGCTTCAGGACAATTAGGAACAGCTACCCTTGCGGCAATAGCATTAGCAATCTTTTGAGCTTTGTTGAATGTGTTCCCATATTCAACAATCTCCCAAAGAGTGTAGTCATGGATGGCTACATATTGCTCAAAATTGGACTTCCAAAGCTCGAAGTTCCTGGCATCAAACATGGGAATTTTGATACTAGGGTTTGTGGTGTTGCTTTGTAGTAAAATAGGAGCAGGAGGTTGTTCTGAGCCAGACATGATGTTTTTAGGGTTTTGATAAATTTAGGGTTTCGTTGTTTTAGGGCTTTTGGTGTTTTAGGGTTCTTGCGTTACTTAAAGATCAAAAGTTTCTCAACAAGCTCTGATACCACTTGTTGATCCCAAACTTAGATCGATTAAGCTTTGTGTATACGAGATTAGATCAAGTAATACACGTAGAGAAACCTTTGCTTATGAATAAAGTAACTAAGTGTTATGCGGAATTAACACTTAATCTAGAACACAAAGATGTTAACCAAACTTTCACTTGTATTAGAATAATCGAACTTGATTACAATGAAAGAGGTTTAACAGTCGAATACTTGTGAAAACTTATTATAACTGATGATTAACATTAACCTAAAAGATCTTCTTTTATAGATTAAGAAGTCTTGTACAAGAAGCTACGAATCAACTATTCTAGGTAAAGATAATAATGGAAAATACAATGTCGAGTTTATCTTTACCATATACAAATAAAGAAACAAAAGATTCGTATAAGATAACTTCCATCAGTGCTTGTCTTCCAGGCTATCAGCGTTGACTTTCCTCACTGTCAACGCTTGGCTGTCAGCGTCCAATGTCATCTTATCAGCGCTTGAACTCTTCTTATCAGCGTCTAGTGAACTGACCCATAATTTATTCCCAACAGAATTCTCAACCAAATAAGCTCTAATAAGTTGCAAAAGATTTAAAATCTGATTTTATCTAGGCTGGTAAAAGGATTTAAGCTGAAACTAAGTAAAACTCAAACTAGCTTATTCTAATAAGCCCATTTTAAGCTATCTAATAAGCTAAACGTGCACAATCCAATTTTCTTGCAAAAACTTGTTAATCAGCTCATAAGAAGCAAGGAATGTCTTTTCTTATCAAAAATCATCAAGTAATGAATTCAGAAAATGAAATTAAGCTAAAAGAGTGCTTATTTGACTTGCGTTGACCAAAATTTCCAAAAAAACCAAAAACTTCAAAATTTATCCAGGAACACTTTCTAATAAGAATTGTGAAAGAAAATCACCAAGTTTATGAAGTAGAAATGCTTGTGGAAGAAAACAGTATGTCAGTTTATCACAGAGAATGAGAAATGCTCAAGTGCTTAATCAAATGCTTATTTCTCTTTCAAAACTAGATACTGTAGATTTTCCTTTAACACACTAAAACTACAGATGTTGAGTGATGATTAGAAAGTGATTTGAAAGAATTTCATCAAGAATTAAAGAAATGCTAATGATTTGAAAATCACTACTTTCCTGAAAATCAGTTTATCAAAGTCTAACCCAAACCTTTTTATTCCAAATTGCCTTTTTGACTATAAAGTTGACTTGAAAATGACTGAAAACCTTATGCTATGACTTGATGACTGAAAAAGAACTAGAATTGGCCAATTACTAATACTTGAACACAGATTAAATCCTAATCCCAAACACTAGTTATCTGACTTTAATCAAACTAATATGAAAGAAATTTGAGTTAACAGCTAAACTGATTCAAGAAAGATATCAAGCTAAGTTTAGTAACTAAAATGTAATGGATTAGAACTAATTTCAAGCAATGCAACAGACCTACACTCAAAATGCACTAATAAGCTAGTATGACTTATATAAGGCAAGCAGGAATGAGAATAAAGCTATGGATCAAGTTCTATACTACACTTAAGCTACTCAAACATCTAAAGCAGTTCCAATCAAAGCTAATCACACTTTATCATGCTGTCAAACAAGTTTTATGCTAGGAATTGAGCATGCAAGCAACAGTTTAGAGGAACAAAAATTCAGAAAATCAACACCATCTAGCTTATGCCTCCTTTGGGGAGTAGAGAAGCGCTGAGCTTTCTAGCTAGTGCTAAGCCACCACCTTAGCACTAGAATCAACCAAACATCAACTGATCAATAGCGATCAACATCTTAATCACCATTAATGAGCTCGAATTCTTCAAAATCTACTCAAACTTGAACTGGATTGAACAGAACAGGAACAACAGCTACATGTCTTCACAATTAGCTAATCATGATCAATGGTGATCATAACAAGCTAAAAACATCAACAGAGTAACAAGATGCAGGGTATGAACAGTAGATGAAGAAGATGAATGTGAAATTTTATTTATTGAATTGGAAAAGTGGTTACAAAGCTGGTAAAGTGGTTACAACTAATAACAGACTCAAGAGGTTGTCAATCTCTTGAGTTGTTATGCTAAATCTAACTGAATTGAGAGAAAAAATATAAAGTTTGTGTGTTTTCACACTTTCTACATTACAAGAAATGAAAACTATCTAGGGTATTTATAGAGTGCAGATGAGAGTTGGTGAGGGAGAGTGACGTGTTGAATCCAATCCCAAGCTTCCACGTGTCATCAATTGCTTAATTGTGATTTTCAGGTGATGAACAACTTTGGGGATTTTTTAGTGACTTAATTTCAGTCCAATTAAGTTGTTGGGTTGAATTCCTGGTTTGATTTTGAGCAACTTTCATATTTATATCTTCTTTTGAAATGCAGTATAGTTCAATCCCGTCCCTGGGATCTTTGTTGAAGAAGATGGCCACGTGGCACTTTCTGGTTGGCCGAGAGGGGAACACACGGATCACAATCCATATTGGATAAAAGTAATATTGGCTGGCGTGTTGCTATTGGTGGAAATGAATTGAGTGCGCTGCACTGTTAGGATTTTGTTTATTTAATTGTGACGGTTGTGAGTGGCCAGATGGCAATGATTTGGCAATCCTGGTGACTGGATTCTTGCATTCTCATTGGTTAAGACTTCTCCACACGGATCAAGCACAAAATATCTTTCCAAAAATGGCAGAAATGGTCCTTGTACTTGGCAGTTTTGTGTTTTGAGCTAGAATCTTCATTTCTTTGACAATTTCAGTCCTTCAACTTTCATTCTTAATCATTTGAGCCCTTTGACTTGGTTGACTTGAGAGTTGACCAGGTTTGACTTTCATCTTGACTTTGACAAATGTACACTTTTGATCCTTCAACTTTGAAGTGTTGTCAAGATAGGTCCTTTGTCTTCAAAGTCTTGTCACTCTTGATCCTTCTTTGTCTTTTTCATCCAAATTAGCTTGATTTTCTTCTTGTTTGGTTGAAAATGTATCCTGCTTACCTATTTGAGCACAAACAAAGAACATACCACATAATACTGCTTTTATAGCACAAAAGTTAGGTAATTTCCTTGTGTTTTAGGGTGATTTGTTGATAAATTGATATGAGTTTTTGCTCATATCAGATACCATATACAAATCAGAGACTGAAAGATTTATAGTTTAGGGAGAAACATCCAAAGCCTTGATTTCCACCCCACACCCTCATGACAGCGACTCTGATGTTGAAGAAGACACACGCAGCAGCCAAGAGTTCATGACAGACCTTAATGCTGAGTTTCATGAAAGAGCCTTGCTAGCTAATCAAAGGAGATTCTACAAAAGATCAGGGAGAGTAGGATCAACTAGCAAACAAACCGAAAAATCAAAAGAAACTTGCTTTGCCTGTGGAAAACTTGGACACTTTCAAAAAGACTGTCCTTTCACAAATACATCCTCACCTTCTTATCCATCATCTTCCACCAAACCATACAAGTTCAAATCACAACATATCAACTCATCCCTCCAATTCAACTCCTCTGACAATGAGAAGAAGGATTACAAGAACAAGTATAAGGCACTTAAAGCTGAGTTAGAACATGTGAATTTGAAGCTTGAAGCTCTGTCTAAGAAGAAAGGGGTGATAAGAAGACAGAGAAAGGGTTGGTAGCTGAAGCGTATGATTGGAATGATGAGCCGCTGACTTCAGATGAGGAAGATACTACTAGAGTCAGGGCTTTCATGGCAATAGCTGAGGATGAACCAGCTGTTGGGAAAGGAGATGCAAGATCAGGACAATGGGTTGACATCACAATGAAAAAGGTACACAGGCTTCTATCTATGTCTGAAAGTGATGAACGCAAACATGTCCTTGATTACACCATTGTTGATTTACACTTTGTTGAGGAACAAAGAAAGAACTTTCTTAATAAGTTTCACTCTGTTAAACATGAACTGTTAACTGCTAGGGCTGAATGTGAAACTCTCAAACTGGTTAATTCTAAAAAGATATCTCTTCAAAAGAAAGTTAACAGGTTAACCTTAAAGAACAGTGCCTTAAATGATCAAGTATCTGAATTAAATAAGGTTATAGAAAAATGGTTGTGTAGTAGGTTCACTATAGATGAATTTCTTAATGATGAACTACCTGCTGACATAAAAAGGGATATCTCTGCTAAGAAAAACAAATTGAAAATTCTCACAAAACCCAAAGAGATTGTTTTCAAATCTACAGAGACTATACATATGTCAGATCCCCTCTTGACTGATGTACTTGTCTCTGAAGATGTGGTTGATTTACCACCCTTACCTAAACTCTCGGGAGTTGAACCCATCAGCTCTTCTAAAGGAGCTAAGGCTGAACCCAAAACAGATGTTGAGAAACCACCAGCTAAGGTATTTGTTGTACCAGCTAAACAATCTGTTAAGAAAGTTGCCTTTAAGCCTGTCTCAACAAAATCTGTGAACAAAGTTGATTCCTCAACTGAAGAACGCCTGTTGTCATTAATGAATGAAGTAGAACTCTTGAAACTTCATATTAAGCCTTCCGCTGAATGCTCTACTTCCCATGAACCTAAGTCTATTCTAGGAGAACCCAAAGGTGAAAGGATAGTCAAACCTTACTGCAATATTTGTAAAAACTCTCACACATGACCATAGATCGTGATAGAGAAATGGCTGTTAAGAGATCTCAGACACCTTCTAGGGATAGACAACAGGCTTCTAGGGGACAATTAGGTAATTACAGACCTTATCCTCCTTGTAAATTTTGTGGATTCACAGACCATCACTCAGATGAGTGCAGTGACTTTCCAGGATGTGATATATGTGGAAGGTTCACACATGAGACAGCTAACTGTCGTTCCCATCGTCAAAAGTTCTACAGGAACTCAAGAGTTGCTAATCAGCAATTCAGTGAACCAACTAGAAAGTGGGTTCACCATAGGAACTAACTTGTTTCTATGTATCTGTGCAGAAACATCTTCAGGAATCAGTATGGTATCTAGACAGTGGCTGTTCTAGACACATGACAGGGATTCGACAATACCTGCACAGATACTCAAAGGAGCCAGGTCGGAAAGTGGTGTTTGGGGATAGTTCTTCAGGCGACACAGAGGGATACGGCTCAGTTAACTGCAACGGGATAACATTTACAAGGGTTGCATATCTGAATGGTCTTAAGTACAATCTTATTAGCATCAGCCAATTGTGTGATGCTGACTACAAGGTTTTGTTTACTAAGACTCAGGGAACCATATTCAACAAGAACAATGATGTAGTGCTTATTGCACCAATAAGAAGAGATGTGTATGTCATCAACATGGCTACTTGCTCTAAAGACAGCTCCAACTGTTTTCTAGCCAAAGCCTCTGAAAGTGTCAATTGGTTATGGCACAAAAGACTGTCTCATCTCAACTTTAAAAACATCAACAAGATAGCCACACAAAACCTGGTTGATGGTCTACCTTCAGTGACTTTTTCTAAAGACAAGACTTGTTCAGCTTGTGTCAAGGGAAAGCATCACAAGTCTTCTTTTAAGACCAGGCAATCATTCTCTATTGACAAGTGCTTACATCTCCTTTACATGGATTTGTTTGGGCCTGTCAAATCTCAGACCATTAATCATAACAAATATACCTTCGTCATAGTTGATGAATTTTCAAGGTATACATAGGTCTTCTTCCTCAGAAGGAAAAGTGATGCAACTGATACCATCATGTCCTTCATCAGACAGGTCGAAAATATGAATGATGTTAGAGTCAAAGCTCAAAGAAGTGATTGATGGTGTATAGTCCCCAACCGGGTCATGAAACCGGCTCACGGGTACTACCCGCATCCGGCCCATTACTAATGGGTTGGATTAATATCATTTAAGCTTATGGGCTTCGGAAGAATAGTGACCGCACATATGCGTGCGACCCATGGCCCGACACGACCGGTACAGGGTTAGACAAAATTAGAATCTTATTATGATTAGGATATGCCCCAAGGTAAAGGATATACACTCACCATAATTAGAAGATAACAATCAAACTAATTATGCCACTTATCCTTTGCTTGGGGCCGAGGCATTGGTGACAGCCCATTAGGGTTTCACCGCCTATATAAGGAACCTCCGAGGGTTCCACATGTTGGGTCAAAAAGTTGATGTGGCAGAAACTCAAAAACGAAGAAAACATGAAGGCATTTTTCTAAGCGTTGACAAGTGTAATCCAGGCGTTGTCAAGAGCAAATCAAGCGTTGACAGAAGTCAACATTGACAAGCATTGACAAGTGCAATCCAAGCATTGTCATGTACAATCCAAGCATTGACAGAAACATTTTAGATAAGTATGCAGAATATATTTTGTATTAGTTTATTTGCATAGAAGATTTACATGTTTATTCATTCTTATCTCTTGTAAACCTTATTCCTTACACTATAAAAGGAACCAAGGGTATTAGGTTTATTCATAACTTTCATTCACAATGTAAACCTAAAGCGTGTGTCGACTAGACGTGGGATTAATGTATACACGTCTAGTGGTTGTTGATTATCAATAAAATTAGCAACCCCTTTGTTTAATTCATGTGTTATTGTGCCTAAACACCTTGTTACATAGTTATTGTTCTTTTCCGCTTTGATTGTATAATCATATGAACAATGGCTATTCCTAGTAGCTAAAAGATCGAGGAAACCAAGGTTTCCACATTTGGTATCAGAGCCTCGTGGCTCGTGATGCTAGGACCAACAAGGTGTTCGTGTATTGAGAAGAGAAGAAAAATCCGTCTACGGTTTTTCTGGACGTTTTTGTGTGCGCAACAGTATTCAGAAGGTCGTAACTTTTTATTGGACCGTTGGGTCGTCACGAAATTTCTTGTGTGTGTTCTATACACATATATCTAGACATCCACCGAAAGGATTGTCAATTTTTATCCCCAAGAAAAAGTTATTAAGCGTCAAAGTCAGCAGCAGGATGTATGCAGTTTTCTGTGGACAGCCATGTTCAAACACGTTTTCTCCTTCGTTAACCGTCGGATCTTCGTGATTTTTGAACTGTAGGTTCTTGGCACTTGTGTCTAGGATCTCACTGAAGGGATCTTCGATCTGAGCTTTAATGAAGATGTTATTCAACGTCGAAATTCACTGGTTAAGGTATTGATGTTTTTGCTTTTCACATAAAATCATGAACTAGGGTTCCATAAACCCTAGATCGATCTTTAAAACAGAAAAGTAGTACATGTTCATGACTATGGTGTTAAGAGTATGAATGTTTAATAATTCAAAACACAAGATCGTAAGCAGGTTAGGGTTTGTTCTTAAACCCTAGATTTATTGTTTGTTGTTGTATGATCGATAGTGGCCCATTGAGAAGGCAAATTGTATTGTGATTGTTCAATACAAGTGAAATACGCATAATATTTGAACACGTGATGAAGATATTTGCATGATGCTTTTTGCATGGTGGTGTGACTTGTTGCTGAAAAACAAGGCAGCGATTGGTTTGTCGATTTGACTTCATGTGACGTGAGTAAAAAGAATAGGAGTATTATATCCAAGGTAGTAAAAAGAGATTGTCCATCATCACGTGATAATATTGTTTCTTGTTTGTTTGTCAAAGTACAAGTGAGGTACGATTTGTATGAACGTGGGGTCCCAGGCAGAAAAAGACGTGAGCTTAGTATGTATGGTCCATCACGTTGGATATACTCACTTGCTGATTTTCAGGAATTTTCTCTAAAGAAAAGTAGGTTTGACCCACGAATATAGGGATTGAAAGATATCCTATTTATTTTGGATGTGAGAATTGGAGTTTCTGTTCACATGGATGGTTACAGATGACATATGTTCACGTAAAGCAGTTCAAACATGAAAGTATATTCTGTCATCTACTTTTGGATGTGATTGGGCATAAAGATTGGCTGGAATTATGAAAAAGGGCGTCACGTAAAGCATCTTGTTTTTATATGATCAGACATATTGGCAATGAAGACCTTACGTGGGTTACTAGATCAGTGAAAGTACATTTGTTGTGTGTGCTTTACAAAAGAATTGCTATATGGAATTAAGGTAACTTGTTATCTTCATTATAGCACACTGTTCTTATTATTCTTACACGCTGATAAGAGATGTAGCCCTAGAAGACGTCAGCAGCAGAAGAAGACGCTGACATTTGTTATCTCGACGCTGACAAGAAGAAGGTTAACGCTGACAGAAAGCGTTGACACGTGTTGTCCGAGAATGATTTGTTCAAACGTTGATAGGTTTTGTCCGATATTGGACAAGGCATGTGATTAAGATGTTGGACAGTGAAGGTTCTCGGATAACAAAGGAATAGCTGCTGTTTGAGAAAATTGATACGATTTTAGCACACAAAAAGGAGGTATTTACACGCAAAGGTACATGGAATATCCGTTTTTATTTAGAATATCAAGTTGATATTTATGGCTCGGATATTTTTAAAAAGGGATTAATGATTTTAATGCGAGTTAGCAACAATTCATGAGAAATTTGATGGATATTAGATTATGTAATCGGGGTAGCCGTGTGAAAGAGTTATCCATTCAGTGCTTTTACATATGGTATGAAGATGTTATTTCATTAAAATTCGTCATGAAGAGGTGTTGGCTTAAGGGGAAGAATTCTTATGGTAAGTTTGATGTTCGAAGAAGATTTTCGCGAGTTTGTGTTTTATCATATCTTTAAATCGTGGATAACATCCAATTGGTTTGAAGATAACTTGTTTGTGCTTAAAATGTTTGGTGACGAAGACATGTCATAACACTTGAAGGAGTTACATTATCGTGCTCAGTCTCTCACAAAGGATGATAATATTGACAAGGGATCGAGGTCTACTTATATTTTTTTCAATTTGGTATAAGTTCTTTATCACATGGATAGTGCAAGACATGGAACACAAGGTTGGGTTATTCTACTTCTACATCAAGAATAGTATAGTTATTTTTCTTCAAGGTCATTACATGGAGCCTACATTTGGAGAATCTTCAAGATTGAATACATTGTTTACTTCCCTGTTGATGTGACAAAAAGGGGAAGACATACATGCTACAATTGAGGAGAAGCAATTTGAAAATGATGTACAACTTACAAGAGATACACAAAGAGTTTTGTCGACATCAACTAGGGGAAGATTGTTGGGTCAAAAAGTTGATGTGGCAGAAACTCAAAAACGAAGAAAACATGAAGGCATTTGTCTAAGCATTGACAAGTGTAATCCACGCGTTGTCAAGAGCAAATCAAGCGTTGACAGAAGTCAACATTGACAAGCATTGTCAAGTGCAATCCAAGCATTTTCATGTACAATCCAAGCATTGACAGAAACATTGACAAGTGTTGTTGGAAGCTTCTATTTAGATAAGTATGCAGAATATATTCTGTATTAGTTTATTTGAATAGAAGATTTACATTTTTATTCATTCTTATCTCTTGTAAACCCTATTCCTTACACTATAAAAGGAACCAAGGGTATTAGGTTTATTCATAACTTTCATTCACAATGTAAACCTAAAGCGTGTGTCGACTAGACGTGGGATTAATGTATACACGTCTAGTGGTTGTTGATTATCAATATAATTAGCAACCCCTTTTTTTAATTCATGTGTTATTGTGCCCAAACACCTTGTTACATAGTTATTGTTCTTTTCCGCTTTGATTGTATAATCATATGAACAATGGCTATTCCTAGTAGCTAAAAGATCGAGGAAACCAAGTTTTCCACACCACAAAGGTATTACATTCTACATGCTCTCAACTCTTATCCGATCCTTAAACCCTAACCGAATACTTACTCTCACGCCGGAGTCTAATCGTGGGATACATTCCCACGATAAGCCTAACGCGTGTTGTTTTAGTGTGCAGGATCCCAACCAGATATTTCACTTGGTGCAGGAGTCGGAACCCAGCCAACCTGGATTAAGCCTAATTCGGGTCTAGCAAGGATCATCCAACTTTTATATCAACAAGTTGGCGCCATCCGTGGGACCAATACACTAAGCTAGAGAAAATCTCATCTCGATCTCTCTCAATGATGAAAGGACATCCGTAAGGAAATCCTAGGAACACGAATCCGGCGAATCGGAAGTCCACAGGGGACGGGATACTCATTCCCACTCAGTCCCCCGACAACCAAACAGGTGGACCGAATAACCGGAGCGTTTTTCAGCCGATGGGTGGAATAGGCACGTCCGCTATCACCCCACCACCAACCTCGACCTTGGACAACCTTGATCCAGGGAGTGCGCCTAAGCCCCCTAACAAGGAGCCGCACAGGCCATCGACTGAAGAAGAAGTGGAAGTTGAACCACTTAGTGAGGAAGACCTCGAACGAGTTCTCACGCAGAACTTTGAGAGGATCGTCCCGGGAATCGCGTCTAGGTTAAACCTAGGGAGGAACCTCCAATCTAGGCTCAACTTTGGCAGAGTCGTACCCGACACCTCTCCTCAGACTCAAAAGAAGAAGAGGGCGCGACCCCAGTAACGAAACCTCTTTGAGGAAACCACTCAACCTAGGAATGTGTTCGAATGTATAGGGTATCGTGTTATGCATGAACTACTACAATCTCGTGAAGAGGGAGATAGGTCCGACGATTCAGCCGAACGGCCAGACTTGGAGTTAACCAGAACTAATCGCCGCACAAGCGTGTGGGATAGGATGAATACCGGGAAGAAGGCTCCTAGCTCTTCTCACAAGAGCGATCCTCAGCCAAGGAGTGGGGCACCGCCCCCT
Organism: Glebionis coronaria; assembly: GCA_025667525.1. Classification (NCBI taxonomy): domain Eukaryota; kingdom Viridiplantae; phylum Streptophyta; class Magnoliopsida; order Asterales; family Asteraceae; genus Glebionis; species Glebionis coronaria. Next base: position 3,195,120 of record CM046875.1, read on the forward strand.
TCCCCCGGTCCCTCAGGGGAGGATTCGGATGACCATCCACCCAAGCGTCACAGACCTAGGCGTACTCCTCCACTGTCGTCAGACGATGAGGGGTACTACGGTGGCCCCTATTATCGTGAGGCGGAAGAGGAAGATCTATCCCGCTCATGGTGTGATCCTAATCTCACCCGTCCATGGTGTGATCCCAGGGAAGATCCCTTTACTCTCCGCATACGGAATTACTCCATGGATAAAAAGCGTCGCATGCCAGCGTGCGTCAAGACTTATGATGGGTCTGGTGATCCGGATGATCACCTAAAGATATTTGACACGCAGGCGAAAATCGAACGATGGCCCATGCCTATATGGTGACAGATGCTCAATTCAACCTTGATCGGCAATGCCCGTGATTGGTTTGAGGGACTTCCTCCCCGAAGCATTGATAGCTTCACTGAACTGCGTACTACGTTCAAAAAGAATTATACTCGGCGAAAGAAGTATAATAGGGACCCGGTCTCATTGGCAACCGTCAAGCAAAGGCCTGGAGAATCTACGGAGGCCTTCACCGAACGCTTCAATGACGAGTGCACGCGCACAAAGACAATGCCGGAACTCCTAAAAAATTCCGATTACATGCATGCCATAACAGACAGGGAATTAATTAGGCGCCTCAATGACAAGCGACCAGAGAGGTATGAAGACCTCATGGAAAGGGTCAGGAACTTTATAGAAGGAGAAATCGCGGTAGCCGCGGCCTATCCTACAAAGGGAAACAACTATCGATCAAACGACCAGTCCAGGAGACAGTCGGGTGGTCAAAACAACCAAGGTAGTGGAAGGGACTCGAACTACAAGAGCTAAAACAAAGTAGGGCGGTCGGAGGACAAGTTCACTCCCTTAAAGATGTCCTACCGGGAGATCCTGCTGACAGAAGGGGCCAAATTCCCGAGACCTCCCCAAATGACGACTCCGGTGGACCGTCGTCAAGGAAATCGCTTCTGCGAATTCCACAACAACAAGGGCCACGACACGGAGGAATGTATCCAGCTCAAGAAGCAGATTGAGTCACTGATCAAGTCAGGCAAACTCAAACATTTGGTCAAGGATTGGAAGGACGGAAAGGATAACAAGAAGCACGATAAGAAGGATCCCCAAAAGGACAAACCTTCGACTATATACATGATCCAATCCTGGCAGCGTCGTACAAAGCAGAAAATTAGTCAAATTTTTTCACGAGGCAGAGAAATCTCATTCCTTCCCATCACGGCAAGCGACGTGGCCGATGCACCTCTCACGATTGAGGTAAGCATTGGAACACACAATGTTCGCCGTATTTATGTGGATGGAGGGTCATCGGCGGAAGTACTATACAAACACTGTTTCGTACAGCTACGACCAGAAATAAGAAGCTAATTAGTACCGGCCACGTCGCTGCTCATCGGCTTTAGTGGAGACACCATCTGGCCAATAGGACAGCTGCGTCTGCTAGTAACCATTGGGAATGAAGAGCATTCCACCACGGCGTGGATGAACTTTATGGTGATACGCTCACACTCTCCATACAATGGGATCATAGGAAGACCAAGTATCCTGGCCATACGAGCAGTACCCTCCACAGCTCACGGAATGATTAAATTCCATGTGGAAGGAGGAATTGTCACCATCTATAACTCAATCATGCCAGCATCTGAATGTCATGCCGTGGAAACACCAGTCCTACCGGTCCCCGCCAAGGAAGGATCACCACCCCCAACTGGAAGGTGGCAATCCATACCGATTATCCGGAACAAGAGGTGTCTGATTTGACTGCTTTTATACATAGTCTCATCGTTCAAAAAGGGCTTTAAATGCATTAAATATCATGAAATTGACCAAATATATGCTTGTGTTTGTTGCTTGTGTATTTTAGGTACGGATATTGAGAAAATAACAAAAGATCACAAGAATCATGCAAAAACGAACACGGGAAACGAAGCCGCACATTGAACCAAGCCCTAATGAAGAATTTCCCAAGACAAACCCTTGAAGATTTGAAGATTTATGATGAAGGGTCCTCCAATATTGAATAATTGACACTTTATACCCTTGTATCTTCATAATTACAAGATTAGTCCCTAAAGTTTGTCAATATTGCAAAAAGGGTCCTCCACTTTGAAGAATTGGCGATTTTAGTCCCTCAACAAAACTAAAATGTCAATATTAATCCTCCTCAAAGTCAAACATACCATGAAAGACTTCAAGTTACAAGAAATACAAGTTTGGTCCTTTGAAAATATCAAAATTACCAAAAGGACCCTTGACTTTGAAGAAATGGCAAAAATGGTCCCTCATTAATCATGACTTGGCAAAATCAGTCCTCCAAGAAGTCAAACAAACAAGTCAAGACCATTATCTATGAAGAAAATGCAAAATTAGTCCTTCAAGAATCAAGAATTGGCAAGAAATACCCTGAAAATACTTTGGAAAAGTATTTGGGGCAAAAGTGTGAAAAATGGAACTTGGTTAACAAAGGAAAATAGATTGTGGGCTATTATTTACAAAGTGAAAAGAGTATAAGAAATGAGGGGCCATACTTGGCAGACAGCCAAAGAAACTTTAACCAACCATGTTATGCCACCTGTCCCACTCACCCCTTTCCACCAATCAGAACTCTACCTCATGCCACCTCACTTCCCACTTATAACTAACTTTGATTAGTTAATTAAGTGGCGCTAAACACCACTTTTAAACATAAATCCGGATCAAACACACAACTATTCACTCCAAGAACACAATTGGGTTTTCTTAATCCTGTTGTAATTAGGCCTTGATATTGTCCAGATTTATGATTAAGGTGACCTTAATCACATCCCAACTTTCAAAAAGTATGCCACATCACCACCCAGCTCACAAGATTCCCCTGTTTTTCACCTTTGAGCAAGAAGCCAAAACTTGGACAGTCATCCAACGTTCCACAACATTGCTTTGAAGCTAATCTATTTTGAAGCCCTTGGATACACTTTTCACATTGCCAGCTCCACAACAATACAAAAATCAGTCACATGATCTTCAAAATGCCAAAACCCTCAAGGGAATTTCTGGGACTTCACCAAGCATTAGGGTTTCGTTTTTAGCTTTCTTAGATAACATTTGTAGCCTATATAAGGCATAGGACTGAGTACATTTATCTTTGCTCTTGGTATTTCCATTGTTCACAAATCTGTAAATCATATATTCAGTTAATGAAATGTGTTTGAATTTGGTGAAGAAAAATCAAGTGCCAACCTTATTATCTGTTTATTGTTGTTTGATGTTTACTAATCTTTGCTCTTAAACCCTGTTTTCAAAAGGAGTGTGCAAAAGTTTGCACATTTTCCACTTTTCTTGATATTTTGCTAAGTCTTGTTCAAACCTTGGAATTCTTGGGCTATAAAGCTGATCATAGCATCCTGATATTGAGTTATCAAGGTGTGGTGAAGCCTATAACTTGGGGATAATCAAGTGTGGGGAACTAAGGTTGCATTAATCAAGAATTTTTCACTTTTCTGTTTTGATATTTTGCTTCTAACTTTGTTGAATCTTAGCAGGCTTTATTGTGGAAGCTTGTGCTTGTTCTTTCTAGCACATAAGCTCAAAATTCGTGGGTGTGGATGTACATCCATGAGGTACACACCATTTCACTCAAAATCTGTTAAAAAGTTGGATTTTTGGTGAATTTGTGTGCTGCTTGTGTTGTTGCTGATTTTGTGGTCTAATCTTGTTCTAATCTGCATATTATATATGTTATTGTGTTGATTTGGGCTTGGGTAACCTTGGAATGCACTTTTGATTTGAAAATCTTGTTTTGAAAATTTAAAGAGGTGTTTAGGTTTACCTGTTTAAGATCATAGTGTGTTATTTTGTGGTTGGAAGTTTGTGTTTGTGCTTTGTATCTGCTATATACTTGTTTGAGAGCTATTTGCTGCAAGTTATTGGGTTTAAAACCTTGAATCAAGCATTGTGCTATATCTCATTGATTTTGACTGTTTTTGGCCTAAGATTTTGGTAATATCTAGAATATATGCATGCTTAGGGTTAAAAGTTGTTAAATCATTGTTTATACAACATATGTGATAGATCTGAGTGTTTGAATTTGGCTTGTTGGTCAAGTGCATGAGCAAGTGTTCATAACTGCTTGTGTTAGTGTTCATCAGTAACTTTGTATGCTTGAATCTTGACTTAGACTTTGAATCATTGCATGAAACCTGTTTAAACTTGTTCATTTAAGTTTATTATAGCTTGTGTATGCTTTTGGTGCAATTTGGTTGGCTGAAATTTGCTAAAACAGCTTATAAGTACTTAACTGCTTATTGTTCAAAGTCAGGTGCATGTCTGATGCTTATTTGAATTAACTGTACTAACTGGCTGTTAGTGATTGTGATTTATTTGTTTCTATTGACTCCTTATGATTAAATGATCATTTGGGTGCCTTTGTGAAACTTGAATCTCCAAAAAAGTCACTAAAGACAAAAAGTCAAGAAAGTCAAGCAGTGGAAACTTTTCCCACTGTTTAGACACCAAAACTAGCCCCTGCTAGTGTTAATTTTCAGTTAGCTTATTAATAAGCCATATTGGCTTATCCAGACCTGCAACAACTTACTTTTTGTGATCAATCTTCCTCATTTGACCCATTTGTTTGAACTGGAGCTTATTAGACTTTGACTTTGACTTTTTGCTAAAAAACTCTTAAAGTTGACTTTTAAAGAAGTGCTTATTTGCATATTTCAGCTTATTGAGTGAACTTACTTGAAAACTTTTTGTTGATTAAGCTTAGTTAAGTCATTTAAAAGCTTTTGAAACTTGAATCAGCTCTTGGGATAGCCTAGAACTTAAAACCGACTATTTTGTCGTTTTGTGAAGATTGCTTATTGCATTTTCAGGCTTATTTCTTGGACTTTTTTCAAATTTATTTTTACAAAAGTCTTAAGTAACTCAAAAAAAGCTTGTGTGTCTAATTTGAGCTTATGGCATTAATTTAATGGGCCAAAAAGCCCATTAAGAATAAGCTGTTTGAAATAAGCCAGCTTATATCACATTTTCAGCTTTTGGGCCTTTGAAAAATTGTGTTCAGAATCAAATTTTGAGTCAGATAGGAGCTTTTGGGCCATTTTTATAAATATTTTTCTTATTGGGCTTATTTTGGCCCAATAAGGGTCTGTTTTGGACTTTGGCCCATTTGAAGGCCCATTAGGGGTATTTTGGTAATTTCAACTTCATTTCTGTGTTTATTAGGTTAAATTAAGCTACTTTGCAAGTTTTTAGAATTTTTTATAAATTTTGGATTTTTAATATTATTTTATTATAATTTTATTATTAAAAATTAAAATTTAGATTTTTCAAGTTTTTATATTTTTCTTAGGTTAAATACATTAAGTTAGGAATTTTACAACTTTTAGAATATTTTTATTGTCATTAGATTAATTTTTATAATTATATTAAGTTTTAATATTTTTTAATTGTTTTTAAATAGTTTTAATTAATCTTAAAATTTTCAAAAATAGTTTTAAATTAAGTTAGGTCATTTTAGAGGTTTACAATTGAAAAAATCTCATTTTGGGCTTTTTGTTAATTAATTTGATTTTTTGGCCTTAATTAGCATTAAAAAAATATTATTTAATTAAATAAAAGGTTTGAGTGATTTTTGATTTTTTGTAAACTCTATTTTCATTATTTAGGATTTATTGTATTTTTTAGGAATTCTTAGGGCAAATTTTTAATTTTGGTACTTTTTACGGTTTTACGTGTACGACCTTTTCGTCTTAGTTTAATTCGTCATCATAACCGTCATTCTCTTCTTATCTCATTTCTATTTTCTCTTCTCATAAATATAATCACAAAGTTAATCATCTCTCTACACAACACACTAGCCTCCTTGGGAAACGACTTTGAACCACATTGGTCATTAGTGTTTGGTTTTCCTAAACCGACACTTAATACTTTCCCTATTTTGCACTCTTTTTCTAAAGAGGTGTAAAAACTCTACATCAATTTTGGAGCCGCTGCCGGGGAGGCGTGTTGTGTTTTGATTTGGCAATTGTTGTTTTTATATATAGCCATAATAGATTTGTATTAGTAGCACTCTACTAATATGTATTATCGTTTTTTCGTTTTTTGTGTGAATATTATTAATATATTGTATACGTAGAAAAATAATTTCACAAGTACTCCAAAAGTGTGATAACACAACCTTGACTTGGGAGGTCATTACCCAATCATTGTATTCGAATCTCAAACAAGAAAGAAAAGGCAAAAATAGATAAATACTTTTGTGAAGCTCGATTTTGAAAAATACAAACTATAAGGTGGGTATAAGGCGGGTATTATAAAATATACCCAAAGGAAAAAGGCTTTCAAGTGCTTCGCGCCGCCTCGTTTCCCCGCTTGCTTGTGAGTATTTTGATATTGAAAGCTAATCGAGGGTTTTGCCGCCCAAAGTATTATTAAGTATCATATATACTTTCTTGGTTTCATTGATTAAACCCTCTTGAACGTTTTGGTGTTCCACCAACGTTCTAAAGTCATCGAAGGTGTTCACTTCACGTGATCGTTTTCATTCCTTGAGGCCTCTTTAATCAAGAGATTTGATTAAGGAGGAGATTTGTAGATTTTGGTCTACTTAATACAATCACAAAATCCAAAAAAAAAGTAAAAACAATCAAAATCCACAAAAAAATGGAGAAATACAAAACACCAAAAAGAATCTTCTTTGCTCATCCCCTCGTTGTACGTGACGTTTATGCAAACCCGCAACCAAGCAAGACGTGCACGTAAACGAAGAAACCGAAAGGAGTCAACACCTACTCTTAATCTTTCTAGTGAGGAGTCTCCTATTGACGAACCCATTGTAAGAGAGGAACCAACCATGGAGAATCGAACTATGATGGAGTTACTTCAAGCACCCACCAAGGGTTATGGAGAGGCTATTGTAATTCCCGCTATCCTTGCGGAGAATTTTGAAGTGAAAACGGGTTTGTTGTCGATGATGCAAAACAACAAATTCCGTGGTGATGAAAAGGGCAACCCGCACAACCATATCCGCCAATTCAATCGTCTTACCGCCACTTGCAAATTTAAGTATGTTGTTAATGACTCGATTAAGATGATGCTTTTTCCGTATTCCTTAGCGGGGCCCGCTAAAATTTGGTTAGAGAAAGAGCCACCCAATTCTATATTGACGTGGAAGGATCTCGTTTCAAAATTTGTGAACCAATTTTTTCCGCCCTCTAAGACTACGCATTTGAAAAACGAGATTTCAAAATTTTCACAAGAATTTAATGAAAGTTTTTCAACGGCTTGGAATAGGTTTAAGCAAATGTTACATGAGTGTCCTCATCACGGTTTTTACGACTTGCATCAAATTGACATGTTTTACAATGGACTTAATGATCATGAAAGGGATTATCTAAATGCCGCCGCGGGTGGTAACTTTTTGTGTAAAACGGTTGAGGAAGCTTTGGTGATATTTGAGAATAGATCTAAGGTGTATAGTCCTCGTAGCACGTCGAGTGTTCGTAAGGCTTCGTCTTCGGTTTCACCTTCTTTGTCTAATACCATCGATGCTTGCCAAATTGAGGCGAACTTGGAAAACAAAATCTTTGATAAGCTTAAAGGACTTTTAATTGAATTCAAAGTTGGAGAACAAATCGCTCCCGCTACGGCTAAAGCGGTTGAGGTGTGGCATGCTGTGATTTGTCTTCAGCATTTCACACGGATCGTTATCCAAAAATGGAAATAAGTATTATTGCATGTCCTTATGCCCATTGGTGGAAATTTGGTAAGTGGAAGTTACTGCGTAGATTCGGTATTAATTGCTTAGCGGCGTTAGTGGACACATGTGGCAACCCGTGTCACTTATTTCCTTTGCTCTCTCATTGGTTGTTGTGTGTAAACTCGGATTAAACACTAAACTTGGTGTAAAATTGACAATATCAGCCCTTGTAGTTTAGGCAGAGTAGAAATTAGTCCCCAAACTTCATTTCTTTGACATATTTGATCCTTCAACTTTCATCTTTAACATTTGAAGCCCATTGACTTTTTTGACTTGAATGTTGACCAAATTTGACTATGATCTTGACAATTCCAAAATTACACTTTAGTCCTTCATCTTTTGAATGTTGTCAAGATAGGTCCTTTGCCTTCTCATGGCTTGTCATTTTTTATCCTTCTCTTGCCTTTTCTTCATCTTTTGGCTTGATTTCACTTGTTTGCTTCAAATTTATATCCTTGTTACCTAAACAAGCACAAACACAAAACATACCACATAATACTACTTTATTGTATAAAAGTTAGGTATTTGCTATGTGTTTTAGGGTGATTTGTGGACTTATTGATATAAGATTTCACTCATATCAAATCCCCTACACTTGATCATTGCCATGACCTCATGCAATGCCATATTTTAAAGTACCAATTTACATTTTTCTCATAATTAACCCACCTTGGCCAATATGAAATGCTTTTACACTATTCTATACTATATGATGCATGATTTTGATTTAATACAATGCAATGCAAAGGAAAGCAATTCTATTTATATATTTTAGATTTTCTTGAAATGGTTTTGATGGAAATAACTCATAAAGAAATCAATGACTTAGATTAGGGCTTTTGGTACCATGAACACTTATCACCCTCAAGTTTCACTTTCCCCATACCAAGCTTAAAAACAAGATCATTGTTATCCACAAGTGAAAGTGTGTCAACTTATTCATATAGATTAAGTGTGTTACTCTCATACCCCCACTTATTATGCCTCTAAGACCGGTTATTATTTGAGCAAATTGCTTGGGAGCAAATTTGTCATTATTTAAAGCGTGAAATATAAGAAATATAAAATCTCAAAATAAGGAAGCACGGTTTTAATCCTAAGTAATCCTCTCATCCATTACTCGAAAAACTGCCCACAATTAATATAAGGCCGACTCAAGAATAATAAGTCATTCGCCTTATGTGTAAAATCCTTATGTAATGCATTAATAAGTAGCTACACACTCACTAAGGAAAGAAAAATAAAACTCACGCAATAATTTCTTGGTGGCGTTAGTGGACACATGTGGCAACCCATGTCACTTATTTCCTTTGCTCTCATTGGTTGTTGTGTGTAAACTCAAATTAAGCACTAAACTTGGTGTAAAATTGATAATTTCAGCCCTTGTAGTTTAGGCAGAGTAGAAATTAGTCCCCAAACTTCATTTCTTTGACATATTTGATCCTTCAACTTTCATCTTGAACATTTGAAGCCCTTTGACTTGTTTGACTTGAATGTTGACCAAATTTGACTATGATCTTGACTTTTCCAAAATTGCACTTTAGTCCTTCATCTTTTGAAGGTTGTCAAGATAGGTCCTTTATCTTCTCATGGCTTGTCATTTTTTATCCTTCTCTTGCCTTTTCATCATCTTTTGGCTTGATTTCACTTGTTTGCTTCAAATTTGTATCCTTATTACCTAAACAAGCACAAACACAAAACATACCACATAATACTGCTTTATTGTATAAAAGTTAGGTATTTGCTATGTGTTTTAGGGTGATTTGTTGACTTATTGATATGAGATTTCACTCATATCAGACTCCCTAAAAATCATTTGTAATGTACTTTATAAAAAATATCAAAATTTGACCCCCGAGTCAAATTTTATGGGTCCGCCCTTACGTCTATATATTCACATGTAGTAATGACGATTAAGAAGGGAGATAGTTAATAATGAAAAAGAAAGTATGTTGACTTGATTATCATTACACAATAGGCTAAGGTTTGAACTTAAGGTTTGACGATATGCGTAAATGATAAAAATACGATACGCGTGAATGTTTTTTTAAATTCAATAACATTTTCTTAACTTATTCGTTATGATAATTTTTTAACTCAATTTATGTATAGTGTGTTTGTATCTCTCACGTCTTGTTTTCACTGATAGTCAAAAGTGAGTTTGTGCCTCCTACGTCCTATTTTCACTCACGGTTAACTATATGTAGCGGTTTCAAAATTGAAAAACAAGAAAGGATTGAAGGTTGTTGTTTGTGATCCGGATGGAACGTATCTAATACCACTACAAATGTGTTTTAAAAAGAAGTGTTACACGATATGTGAAGAAATTTATGAAAGTATGTAATATATACTATTTTTGAATGCTTTTTCAAATATTTTGTAATTAGATCTAAATTATTGTTCACGCTTTTCTTTTGTTCACTTTTACGTTTAACTTTTAGGTGTTCACGAAATGCACATCGGTTGTTCACTTTATGATTGTACTTGCATGAAAGGCTATTTATATGATTGTTACAAAGTTAAAAGTTTATCGAAAACTTTCATCTATTTCCAGAACCCATTCAATTTATTCTAATATTAACATATGTTTATTAGTTCTTACAAAAATGACACAATAAGCTAAACCCGATGTTAGACGGGTCTTTAAGCTAGTATATCATATAGTATAATCAGAAATCAATAAAAATACTGGTAACAGTTCAAGGTATATATCCATTGTTTAACATATAATCAATGAACTAATCAGAGTCATTAATCTTTTATGTCAAACAAAAAAATTCACTTTCATTCTTTTTTAAAAAAAATTAATATTTTTAAAAACTGTTAATCATTACGCAAAATAAAACATACAATCGTGACGAAAATTAATCATCTTTCTATAGAAAGGCACATGTATATACTTTCGACGAATTTTTTTCGATTTTTTCTTAATTCACGTTTGAGAAAATCATATATGATTCGTATCACGAATCATATATGATTGTCTGATCACAAATCATATATGGTTCTGTGAAATCATATATGATTCGTGATATGAATCATATATGATTTTTTAAAATCATATATGATTTTTTAAAATCATATATGATTTTGATACGAATCATATATGATTTTCTAATACGTGATGGAAAAAATTCGAAAAAGAAGTATGTTGGAAGTTTATACATGTGCCTCTTTATACAAAAATGATTTAATTCTCGTCGCGATAGAGTATTTTTTGTTGCCCGACGATTTACTTTTTCTCAGATTAATTTTTAAGCAAAATGTAGAAATTCAGTTTTTTATTTTTAAATAAGTGGTTATTATTGATTGTTTGAATTTATGAGAAATTATCGATTTACATTCATCTCAGCTACAAAAATACAACATAATGATGTGTATTCTCACACCATCATATCGTAGTTTAATGATATGTTTGGTAAGAGCTGTTTTCAAGCTTTATTAGAGCTATTATCTTTTTTGTTAAAAAAATAATTTAATAGCTTTGTTTGGTGAAACAATATTTTGGAGTTGTTAGCTTTTTATTTTAAACAATTATCTTTTAAATAAAAAGTTGATTCATAAAGCTTTCTAAAATTGTCAAGAAATGTTAAAGCTATAAATTACTGATATACTCTCCAACCATATTATAGTTTATTTAAATATTTCCTTTTAAATCATTTACATATTAATTTTACAGTTAATAGCTAATATATCAAACACTTTTATTAAAAATAAAGCTTATAGCTTATAATAACTGATATTAGTAAACAGCTTACAGCTTACAGTAAACAACTTACAGTTAACAGCTTAGGCTGGGGAGAGTGGTAGACTAAAGCCACGAGTGGGTTACATGTGGCAAAAAGCCACGCGAGGGTTGCCAGTAACCTCACAATCCCACCATTAAAACCCACGCATGGGTTATGTAATCAATGTAGTCAAAAAGCCACTAACAGTGACTTACTCACCTTTCACACATACCCATAAATTTAATTTTTATCCCCATTTATTCCTATATAATGTAAAACCCGCATGCTTTTATCATGAATAGTACCTTTAAGATCGTACGTACTAGATTAAAACTTTCCTATTATAGCATGATTACGTACGTGTTAGAACACGATAAGTATTTACTACGCACGAACACGCAATAATTATTTGACAATAATTAATCACGAACATGCGATCATGAAATCATGAACGTAATTAAATCACGAACTATTATTAATTACGAATATATATTTATTACGAGCGTAAATAAATATATTTAGGTCACGGTAATTATTTAACGAGAACACAAATAAACACGAACGGATAATTAAACAACGAGGCACGGAAAATGGTATGGGTACCCCATGTGGGGCCCCTACCCGCGGCAACAATAAGGAGATAGGCCAAGCCCATCTCAAAATTTACTAAGAGGGGTTATGGTAAAAGTTTACTAGTCACTTTTCACTTTACAGAAGATTAAACAAAAACCTAAAAAAGTTTTCTCCTTCTCCTCTTCTTCTTTTTTGGCCGCTACACATAAACACACCAAGGAGGGTGTTTATTTGATTTTGATCTTGGTTTTTGGTGCAAGTGTTCGTGTTTGTTCATCCTCGTTTAGATCCACGCATTCGGTATATTCTTTTTACCCTTTTTCTTTTTGATTTGATCTAATAATTAATTAAGAACATGATGTTTTTAAAACCTAATTAAAAACATAGATCTATCATGAAAATCGTTTTTTGGTAAATCAAAAAGGATGGTTTAGGGGTGTTTTGTTTGGTCGGCGCCTAAACCGAACCCCAAGGGGGTCTCGGTTTGGCTATTAAACCACCACCGAGACCATATGGTCCCGGTTGGGTGGTGTGGGTCCCACGACAGCAGCAAAACAAGGGGAACCCCAAAGTGGTTCGGGGTATAGTGTCGATTTCATGTCCGGTTCATGGTTTCTAGTCAAGATCCGGTTCACGGTTTATGTTAAGATTATTCTTTTTATAATCATATGTTAAAATTAAATTAATAAATATGACATGATTATTTTAATAAACATGACTTAGGTTATATTAATTATCAAAATTATGAAATTATTAACCTAAGTATTTTATATTTTCTAGACTTATAATTAATTAATTATTTAAAAACCATGGTTATAATTAATTAATTAACATGACTTAGGTTATATTATTAATAAATAATAATACATGTTTTAACCTAATTTAATTAAACACTTTTAACCTATAGTTTATTTAAATTACATGAAATAATTAATAAACTATACATTACAATCAGAAAAACACTTAGGCTTATATACTTAGCTTATTTAACCAGCTTATATCTAATTATGGAAACTTTCTATTTTTAGAAACTTATTTAATTAAGGCAGCTAATCTATTTATGGAAACTTTCTATTTTTAGAAACTTATCTATTTTAAGCAGTAATTCTATTTTTGGAAACTTTATATTTTTGGAAATTTTCTATGTTTGGAAACTTTCTATTTTTGGTAACTTTCTATTTTTGGAAACTTTCTATTTTCGAAAACTTTCTATTTTTGGTAACTTTCTATTTTTGGAAACTTTCTATTTTAGGAAACCTGCTATTTTTGGAAAGTTACTTTTTATTACACAGTAAGTATAATAATACATGAAATACCAGAAATACTTAATCAGAATAGACATAATATAAGATAAACACAGTTTAAGGCTTAAAACAGTGAAACGTGATATGAACTTATAAAATAAGCTAAGACATGACATAAAACCAGTTACGTATTTAGTAAGAAGATACTTATTCATGTATGTATTTATGTAGCATTAGTGATACCGAAGTAGGATTCTCCTCAGTTCATCTTCTTCGTTCACTGGACATAAGGTACAGATTCCCGTCCTTTCAGTATGGACATTCTTTCCGTATTAAGATTCCCCGTATGCAGCCAAATGTTCTCCCGTAGTATAAGTTTATATGTTTGACTTGCTTATGTTTAATTTAGAATACCTATAGCCATATACATGCATGACCAGTTTCACCTAGTTATGGAGGTACCATAACCATAACATTAGAGGCACTGATGTTATGACTTCACCACGGCGGAGTGATTGCTCGTGGCGTCCCTTCAGCTTTTGGCCATATTATTATATTTATCATGTGGGGCGTATGGGTGCATCCTAGTTACATGTTTTCAGCAGATTACTCAGTGTGAATGTGGTGTGTGCCTTGCATCCTTCACAAGGAGCTGATCCCTCCTACCCAAACCAGTATATTAAATTAGAGGCAGCCCCTCTAATTTGCATGATGAGGTCACCCCTCCAAGTATTCATGCACGGTGGATTTTCATGACCTATATTGGCTAATGGTAGAACATGCTAAACAGTTTTTATAAGATAAACATAAGGCTTTTCAAACTATAAAACCAGTTTTACCAAGACTTAACCAGGTTACTCGGGACTTAGTTTCTTCCGGTGTTATATGTTATATGCTTATCCTATTCATGCTTTATTGTACATCCGTGCACTGAGCGTATTGCTCAGCCGTTTTCCTTTTCTATGTTCCCAAAACGGCAGGTACTCAGGGACGCTCGTAGACTTTAAGCGTACGTGCATATGGACTGGAAGCTTTCTAGCCTTTCTTTACTTTATGCATTATCTTTCCTTTGATACTCTTGCTATGGACATTGTTTAGTCCTTTCCTTTACAGTACTTATGTTTGTGTGTGGTGAGCTTTACTTTTGGACTACCGATGTTTGATTCATGTATTTTCCTTTTATGGTCATGTAATGTTTAGACATTTTTCCTTGTATGCTTTGATGACACGCCATAATTACGCGTGACATTCCATTATCAAAATGGGGTGTTACAATTATGGTATCAGAGCCAAGGCTTCGACCTGTAGGCTCTCAAAATATGACCTGTGATTAGTGGGTAGTCACTACGGTCTTCCTAGAACTGACAGTCGTTTTCATGCATTCATCATTTTTATGCATACATATACATGTCATTGTCGCAAGTTTATGACTAAGTAATGGTTGGTACAGGACTGGCCCTATTTAGTCGCATGTGTTTTATCGAAACTTTTAAATTGGGACCGACCCATAGGCGTCCCCTCGCCATGTCTTTTGTTTTGGGTGAACTGACCATAGGCGTTCACTCTCGAGCATACAAAAGTTTTCATAAAACTTCATCATGCATTCATACACAAAATTTTCTTGCATAAAATTTTTCTCTTGAAATTTTGGTATAAATTTTTTTCATGTATATATATTTTATGTTTTGATCTGTTTAATCATATGTTTTATGTTATACTGTCAGATGGTTCTCACACGCGAACAAGAACAGCTCAATGCTGTAATTCAAGCTGCTATGCAAGCTTTGCTTCCTCAACTGAGGAACGACATCAGGGCTGAAGTTCCAGCTGCCAACAATCAGCAGCATGATCAGGCACCTCCTCCTCCTCCTCCAGTGACATTAGCAGTATGGCTGGAGAGATTCAACAAGCTCCGTCCTCGAGCTTTCGAGAAGACAGATAGCCCCAGTGATGCTGAAAGCTGGTTGGCTCACATCGAGAAGATTTTCAATGCTATGGGTTGTGACCCCGCATACAAGGCGAGGTTGGCATGCTATCGGTTCGAAGGCGATGTGCTAAATTGGTGGTTAGCGTTGATGCAGTCTGAGGGTGGTGACGAGTGGGTTGCTGGTTTGACTTGGGCTCAGTTCAAGGACAGGGTGATGGAGCAGTTCTTTCCCAAGGCTGAGCAAGACAAGCTCAAGAGAGAGTACCATGGGATCCGATAGAGAGCTGGGGAGAATAGCAACGAGTTTATGCAGCGCTTTCTTTGCTTAGCTGGTTTCCTTGGTGCGGCAGCAGGTACTCCTGAAGAGCAGGCACACCACTTTAGGTGGGCTCTTCGCACATCGGTCGCAAACAATCTAGTGTGTGCTACGTTCAACACTGTAGCACAAGTGGCCGATGCAGCACGTAAGCTGGAGATGCTGCAGGAGAGAGATGAGTTCGGGGAAGCTGAGAGACCCGACAAGAGGTAAACATTCGTATTCAAACGGTGATCAATCCGTATTCTTTCCATATATGTTAATTATTCATCTCTTTAAATGTATCTTCCAGGAAGAAAACTGGGGACCGGTCTCAGCCGGCTACTCAGCAGCAGTCTCATCAGCCCAAGGGAAACGGTCAGACTAACGACCGTTCTGCTACAGATAGGCGTGGCGGTAATGACAATTACCGTAACAACGCTGGACACTCCAACAGCAGCAGGTCCTAATACTTACGCAAGTTTCTTATGATTTCATGTTATAACTCATATTTTGACACTTTAGCAAAAACTTCTACCAGGAACCATGGAAACGGTAGGGACCAGAACCAGAGAGGTTCACAGCCTAGCCGTCCAGCTATCACTGGTATTCAATCTTACGATTATCCGCATTGTCCTTTGTACCCTATTATCATGTCTTATGTAAAATGTTTTATCAGGTTCCCAGCCAGCCAAAGCACCTGCTGGAGGATTCACTCATCCTTGTTGCTCTACTTGCCACCGTAGGCACCCAGGGCCATGTCGCCGTAACACTGACGCATGCTTCAAGTGTGGTCTTCCTGGCCATATCATGAAGGATTGCTGAAAGGGCGAGATGGAGGGTACATCAGGACATGCTGATTCCAAGCCGCCTCCTACCACTGGGCGTGTCTACACGACATCTCGAGACCAGGACAACAAGTCTACAGGTACCATCACTAGAATCTTGTATACGTATGGTCAAGCTACATGTGTTCTTTTCGATACGGGTGCTACTCACTCGGTTATTTATACTGCTTATGCTAAGAACATTAGGATGCTCCCCATGCCACTAGAGAATAGGCTTACTATTTCCACGCCTTTGAGGGACTCTATATTAATCACCCATGTATACAAGAGTCTTCCCCTAGAATTTGACGATAAGGTTCGACTTGTTGACGCACTTCCTCTGGACATGAATGACTTCGACATGATTTTGGGCATGGATTGGCTATCCAAGCATCATGCTACCATAGACTGCCATTCATATCGAGTTATCTTCGGTGATGTTAATGCACCAGAGTTCATTCACAACGGGTTCGTACCCGGACGGTCTGTACAAATCATATCTACCCTGCAAGCGCGTGTGCTACTGTCACATGGCTGCGAGGGTTATCTAGCTACGGTTCACGACATGGATGCTGAATCTCCATAAATTCAGGATCAACCTATAGTGTCGGAATTCTAAGATGTTTTTCCAGCAGAACTTCCGGGCATACCACCTGCACGAGAAGTGGAATTCAATATCGAGCTTATTCCAGGAGCTGAACCAATATCCAAGGCTCCTTATCGCATGGCTCCCATAGAGCTGAAGGATCTGAAGGACCAACTGCAAGAACTTCTTGAACGAGGTTTCATTCGACAGAGTGCATCTCCATGGGGCGCACTGGTCTTATTTGTTAAGAAGAAGGACGGCAGTATGCGTCTTTGCATAGACTATCGCGAGCTCAACAAGATTACTATCCGTAATAGGTATCCACTGCCACGTATAGACGATCTGTTTGACCAACTCCAAGGGGCCAAACACTTCTCCAAGATTGATCTTAGGTCAGGCTACCATCAGCTACGGGTCACGGAGCAGGATATCGCCAAGACTGCTTTTTGTACCCGCTATGGCCACTACAAGTTTGTAGTTATGCCATTCGGCCTGAAAAATGCTCCAGCAGTGTTCATGGACTTGATGAACAGAATCTTCTGTTGGGAATAAATCTATGCTTATTTGTTTCCCCTGCTAGTTGATTATTCGTACCCCTGCTAGAGTAAGTTCCCCCTGCTACATAACAAAGGCAGGGGGATCGGTTCCCCTGCTGAAGTCAAAGGCCCTGCCGTCAAAGATAAACATGGAATAGATTTTTACGCGTTTCAGTTATTATTCCTTAATACTTTCCATAGTTTGTTAGTAGTGATCTTGTACGTGAGTTCTTGTGCCTATAAAAGGACTCACTAGGTTAGCATGCAAAGTGTGTCTTTCTCATTTCGTTTTTCATTATTATTACTTTAAGGTTTTGTAAACCCTAATACCACTTTGGGTATTCGTATATCTTTGATATATTAAAGTTCAACGTTTGAATCTCATTTGTTCTTGTGCTAAACATTACATTCCGCATCTTGTTTAGTTACTTTGCTTTGCAAAGTTTCTCTAGTGTTAGATTGAATTCTTTCTCTCTATCACAACCCTTAAACAAGCTATTAAGGTTTAAGATCTGACTTTGGGATCAACAAGTGGTATCAGAGCTTGTTGAGAAACTTTGTCTAAATCAAGAACAAAATTCTCATAGCAAACATGTCTTCAGATTCATCCTCAAACAACAACAACCACAATAACCTCAAGTTACCCATGTTGGATCCTGAAAACTTTGAATTATGGGAATTCAGAATCCAACAATACCTGAAAATGGAACACTATGTTCTCTGGGAGATCATAGAGTTTGGTGATCAATTCAACAAAATGGTGGCAGTTGAAGAGGGCAAGGATGAAGGTGAAAGTTCCAAAGGTAAGGACAAGAAGAAATCTGCTGCTCTATGTGATAAGGAAATACTGGCTAGAAGGCACGATGTCAGGGCTCACAGCTCATTGCTGTTGGCCCTACCAGATAGACATCAACTCAGATTCAGGAAATACAAAACAGCTAAGGATCTATGGAAGCCATAGGCAAAACCTTTGGAGGAAATGAAGCCACAAAGAAGAAGAAGAAAAATCAAATGCTGAATGATTTTGCTTCTTTCAAAGCAATTGGTGATGAATCAATTGGAGCTATTTACAATAGGCTTCAAGACATGGTGGCCCACTTGGAATTCTTTGATATTGAGGTATCAAAAGAGCAGGTGAACACTAGGTTTCTTAACAGTCTCCAGAAAGAATGGTTTGTCTATAAGGCAATTTGGCAGAATAAGGATGATTTGGATGAAAAAGACATTGATGACATATATAATAACTTAAAGGTTTTTGAACCTATTGTCAATGAAATGAAGTCAAAAGGAACAATCCCCACCAACTCAAGTGGAATCATCGATTCCCTTGCTAACATGGCATTCATATCACAAAGCAGTGGAATCTCCAAGAACAGTCGAATAGAAGTAGCCCCTGCTACCTATTCCCCTGCTACCAGATCTGGACCTTCCTATGATGAAGAAAGACCAGCTACATTCAGCCTTGATACTGCATGTGCTTTTATAGCATCACAAGGGCCACAAGGATCTACAGTATTACATGAAGATCTAAATCAAATCAGTAAGCAAGCGCTAGAAGAATTGGATAGCAAGTGGAATATGGCTTTGCTCAGCATGAGAGCCAACAGGTTCCACAAGAAGTATGGGAAGAAGATCACAATTAATCCCTCTGATGTGGCTGGGTTTGATAAAACAAAAGTTAAATGCTATAATTGTGGCAAGAAGGGTCATTTTGCCAGGGAATGCAGAGGACCTAAGTCTGGAAATAGCTACAGAAAGGAGACAAGAGATGATGATTCTGGTGCTAAAGCCATGGTAGCCATGCAGGGGATAGATGGAGCAAATGGATGGGACTGGAGTGCTATGACAGAGAATGTGGAAAGAAATCAAGCCTTGATTGCTGAGGAAAAGGAAGAAGATTTTGCACTTATGGCTATGTCAAGTTCCAGTTCTGACAATGAGGTATATGATGACTCATACTGTACTAAAGCTTGTAGGAAAATACTGAGTCTTTGAATGATCAAATCAGAAAAGTAAAAGCTGACTATATCAATTGTGATAATGATCTTGATAATTACAAACGTGCTTTAGAACAACTAGAGTCCACCATAAGAGAGTATAGGCAAAGAGAAAGTGACTATAGGGATCACATTGTGATTCTAGAAAGAGATGCCAAGGAGAATAACCAATCTATAAATGTTTTAACTGCTGAACTTGAGATTTTCAAAGCTAACCAAAAGATAGATGAAGAAACTGTTGAAAAATTTGGAAAAGATTCAAAAGATTTAACCAAGGCAGTTGAAATTGGTCAATCTCCTAAGGACAAAACAGGGTTTGGGATTAAGAATATGAATGCTACCATACCACCACCCCCTGCTAACATCCATGCTCCCTCTCCTAGAAAAGACTTGTCCTGGACAGGTCTCCCTTGTTTTGAAAAATAGGATGACATTGAGTTTGACTTGAGTGCTTATATACCTAATAATCTTGATACAGAAGAGTCTCTAGTTAAAACTAGTGTCATTAGGGATGTTAAAAAGGAACAGGTTAGTTTAAAGCAAATTGACAACCCTGTTCGATTTTCAAAAGAAGGAATTTCTGGCAGCAATCTTAGTTCTAAGAGTATCTTTCCCAAATCTAAGGCTAGGCTACAGTCTTCTAAGCCTACCATTAAATATGCTGGTATGTACAGGAATGTCAGAGGTAATCAAAGAAATTGGAATGACCAAAAGTCTCATCAATTAGGAGAAGACTTTGTGATCAATACCAAGCCCTGCTTCACATGTGGCAGTTTTGAACACACTTATCAAGAGTGTAAGGCACCAATGGAGATGGTGGCTGCAAATCCCTTAAAGAATATGCAACCTAAAACCATTCTTCTAAATGCAGGGGCAAAATCCTTTTCCCCTGCCAAGTATGTTGCCCCTGCCTTGAGAAATAGGGTGACTGATAAGTATGTTGTTCCTGCCCTTAGGAAGGAGAATGATGTTCACCCAAAGCCCAACATTTCTGTGACTACCCTAACACCTTATACTGCATATAGATCTGGCTCTAGACCTTACCAACACACGAATAGAGGCCAAAACAAAAGGTGGGTTCCCTCTGCTAGGCATAGGGATTCCCCTGCTAAAACTGGGGTATCCCCTGCTAGAACAGTTGTACACTCTAGGAACATGGGAAGATAGGGAAAAGCTGTGAAAGCCTCAGCTCGTTGGGTTTGGGCACCCAAAAGGGGTGCTCAATCTAATGGTGTATCTCTAGTTTTTGATAAGCTATCCTACATTGATACACGAGGTAGATCCAAGTCTGTAATGGCTTGGGTCCCCAAGAAAAACTAATTTGTTTTTCCTTTTGCAGGTGACAAAGAAGACAAGGGATGATAGAGCATATTGGGATAGTGGATGCTCAAGAAGTATGACTGGACAAAAAGCTTACTTGTCTAACTTTGTGCCCCTGCATGACAATGATGGTGTTTCTTTTGGAGATGGGCATGGAACTATAACAGGAAAAGGAACTATTGTCACAAATGGGATGACTTTTGACAATGTGTACTTGGTGAAAGAACTCAAGTATAATCTCTTCAGTGTGTCACAGATGACTGATAACAAGAATTTTGTCTTGTTTACTGACACTGAATGCTTGGTATTAGGAAAGGAGTTTGTCTTGCCAAAAGACACTCCAATTGTTCTCAGAACACCAAGACAGAAGAACATGTACACAATTGATCTCAAGGACATATCTCTCCAAGACAATGAAACATGTTTCATTGCCAAAGCTTCAGCAGATGAATGTAAGAAATGGCATAGAAGACTTGGTCATCTTAATTTCAAGAACATGAACAAACTAGTAAAGCATAATCTGGTTCATGGTCTTCCTTCCAAGTCTTTGCCACTGAACATACTTGTGCAGCATGTCTGAAAGGGAAGCAACACAGAGCATCTTGCAAGTCAAAAACAAGTATGTCCACCACCAAGCCATTGGAACTACTGCATATGGATCTTTTTGGTCCTACTTATGTGGCAAGTATAATGAAGAAATGGTACTGCCTAGTGATTACTGATGATTTTTCAAGGTTTACATGGACATTCTTTCTATTTGAAAAGAGTGACACTGCTGATGTACTCATTGGGTTCATCAATCAAATTGAACTGTCAAAAAGCATGAAGGTAGTTACCATGAGATCAGACAATGGTGGTGAGTTCAGAAATCAGAAACTGGATTCTTTCTGCATAAACAAAGGCATCAAGAGGCAATTCAGCATTGCTAGAACACCTCAACAGAATGGAGTGGCAGAAAGAAGGAATAGGACACTCATTGAAGCTGCAAGAACTATGTTGTCTGATTCCAAACTTCCAGTTATCTTTTGGGCTGAAGCTGTATCCACTGCTTGTTATGTACAGAACAGGGACTTGGTTGTTAAGGCACACAACAAGACCCCTTATCAGCTGTTTAATGGAAGACCTCCCTTAATTGACTTTTTCAGACCTTTTGGGTGTCATGTTATCATCTTGAACACCATTGACAATCTAGGTAAGTTTAGTGAAAAGGGTGATGATGGATACTTTGTGGGTTATTCATTAAACAACAAGGGATATAGGGTCTTCAACAAGAAGACAAGCAAAATCACAGAAAATCTTCATGTGAACTTTCTTGAAGACAAACCTGAAGATGTTCAAACAGGTCCTGACTGGTTCTTTGATATAGATGTACTTTCCAAGTCCATGAATTATGTACCTGCTGTCTTGTAGAAAACTAACATTTCAGGTACTCAAGAAACAATTGGTGCAGAGAAGTCACCTCTGAGGTACATGAATGTACCCTCATTGTTTCCTAGTGAAGCTGATGATCAAGAAGATAATTCTGCTCCAGGAAAAGAACAGCCAATCTCATCCCCTGTTATGGCTGAAGGCAATGGAATGGCTGAAAGCAGTGGAATCCAGGATTCCCCTGCTAGAGGAATTGATTCCTCTTTCACAAAGGATCATGATGCTAATGAGACTACTGATGCAGAAAGAGAATCCCCACTCATCTCATCATCTACACCCATAAATGATGGTCCTATCATATCCAGCAGTGGAAGCAGAATCATCAAGAGTGGAGGCCCTAGTTATTCAGAGCTTCATTCTGCTCACCAGCACCAATCTCTAGGTCATGCTGTCTCATTTGGAAGTTCCTTTGAGGACTTCTTTCCTAATCAAAATAGCCCCATCAATTCTGATTTGGAAGAAGATGAAACAGAAGTCATCATGCAGCCTACCTATAGAATCAATAAGGATCATCCTATCTCTCAGATCATTGGCAATCCTGAAGCCCCCAGACATACAAGGTATACAGCAAAGGAGCACAGCTTCATTGCTAATATCACCATGAAGTTCAATCATGACAACATGCAATGTTGTCTGTTTACTACATTTTTGTCACAAGAAGAGCCAAAGAAGATTTTTCAGGCTTTAAATGACCCAAGCTGGGTTGAAGCCATGCAAGAGGAGCTCTTACAATTCGACATACAAGAGGTTTGGATTCTGGTTGATTGTCCCAAATGGGCAAGGCCTATTGGGACCAAGTGGGTACTCAGGAACAAAAAGGATTAAAGGGGAATAGTTGTCAGGAACAAAGCAAGGTTAGTGGCACAAGGGTATACTCAGGAAGAAGGGATTGATTATGAAGAGGTGTTTGCTCCAGTAGCCAGGATTGAAGCTATTAGATTATTTCTTGCTTATGCCTCATTCATGGACTTCACTGTTTTCCAGATGGATGTGAAAAGTGCCTTCTTATATGGAACCATTGATGAAGAAGTCTATGTCATGCAACCACCAGGGTTTGAAGATCCAGAACATCCTGACAAAGTATACAAAGTGAAAAAGGCCATGTATGGCCTTCACCAAGCTCCCAGAGCCTGGTATGGTACTCTTTCTAAATATCTCCTAGACAATGGATTCAGCAGGGGGAAGATTGATCAGACCCGGTTTACCAAGAAACAAAAGGGTGACCTTCTGCTAGTACAAGTCTATGTGGATGACATCATTTTTGGATCAACTAACTCCATGCTTAGCAAAGAGTTTGCCAAATTGATGCAGGATAAATTCCAAATGAGTGCCATGGGAGAACTAAACTTCTTTTTGGGGTTACAAGTTCAGCAGCAGAAAGATGGGATATTTATCTCACAAGACAAATATGTGGCTGAGATTGTAAAGAAGTTTGGCATGTCTGATGGGAAGAAGGTGTCCACTCCCATGGACAAGGATCATCCATGGGGCAAGGATGGTCCTGGAAAGCCTATAGATGTCAGGAATTACAGGTCTATGATTGGGTCTCTTATGTATCTCACTGCTTCAAGACCTGACATCATGTTTGCAGTCTGCTTATGTGCAAGATACCAGGTGTCACCAACAGAGTGTCACTTATTTGCTGTGAAAAGGATTTTTAGGTATCTAAAATGTCATCCTACCTTAGGACTCTGGTATCCAAAGGAGTCACCATTTGAGCTTATAGCCTATTCAGATAGTGATTATGCTGGTGACAACAATGATAGGAAGTCTACAACAGGGGGATTCCAATTTTTGGGAAGCAGGCTTATATCTTGGCAATGTAAGAAGCAGACTATCATGGCAACATCCACAACTGAAGCTGAGTATGTAGCAGCTGCTGCATGCTGTGGTCAAGTTCTTTGGGTGCAAAATCAATTGCTTGATTATGGGTATAACTTCCTTAAAACCAAGATATTCATTGACAACAACAGCACTATTTGCATTATAAAGAACTCTGTTTTTCATAGCAAAACCAAACACATTGAAATTAGACATCACTTTATCAGAGATTGTTTTGAAACAGGACTGATTGTCCCTGAGAAAATTGATACAGAACTTAATGTTTCTGATCTTTTAACAAAAGCTTTTGATGTAGGGAGGTTTCAGTATCTGGTTGCAGGTATTGGAATGGTTACTCCTTAAAATCTGATGTCTATTTTGTCATGTATAATCAGGGTTACTTCACTGCTGTTGTTGTATAATTGTTAGTCAATTTGTCCATTTCTTTCATTCCACTGCTTTTTAACACTGATTCCCCTGCTTGGGGTTCATTCCCCTGCCAAGAGGATTTTTCTCTTAAGCTGGGTGTGTTCTTTTTACAAAAGTGGTTTTATGTGGTTTTAGACTAACAATGCAGAGGTTCATATGGTGCATACTATTCTCGTTGGTGGATCAGGTATATACTCTATGTTTCAGGGGAGGTTAGGTCACACCTTTAGGACTCAGGGTATCCTTAGGATGCTCATATATGATCTTAGATCATATCCACTGGTGAGTGAGGGTTCAGGTTAATGATGACTTGCTGCAAAGCTTGTCAGAACTCTGAAACCTTGAGGCACTGTAGTGTGTGCTTACATTTCTCTATTAAAACAGCTTGCTGTTCAAATACAGACCTGTGGCACACACTGCCAAGACTGACTGACCATAGGTAAGGGACAAGGTTGGGATGGTGACTGGGGTATGCATGATTTCTTGGGATAACCTGGTGTAGGGGGACTTATGTATTAACTTTTTGTATTGGGACCATTGCTGAATAGAGGACTCTTAAGTTTCTATGTATCTATCTTGTGTATACAAGTGTGTGCATTAG
Organism: Glebionis coronaria; assembly: GCA_025667525.1. NCBI lineage: Eukaryota > Viridiplantae > Streptophyta > Magnoliopsida > Asterales > Asteraceae > Glebionis > Glebionis coronaria. The sequence continues at coordinate 3,220,197 of CM046875.1, forward strand.
AGCAGAGCTAGTTAGCATTAGTCCCTCCATGACTAGTTCAATACTCCTAGGAAAGTTTCCACTGCTTTTATCTTTTATTCCCCTACTTTCACAACATTCCCCTGTTTGACCGTTGACCGACAATACCGTTACCCTGTTCATAGCCGTTGGGCCTGCTTGCTTAAATTTTGGTTAGGGAATATTTTATTATTTTTAAAAGATATTTAAGGCGCTTTCTTCGCTGATTGGTAATCTTTTCCTTCTATTTCAAATATATTAATTTTTTATCAAGATTTATCCTTGATATTTTTGCAATTTGAAAATTTTGGTCCAATCACAGCCCTTCAATTTGCCTATATAAACTTAATTCCCTTTACCAGCAGGTCCATACATCTCTCTCGACCTAATCCCACTTACCTCTCATCTCTATAAACCTCCAAACTATTTTCAAAATTCACCATGACCCTTAAAATTGCTCCTAATCATAACCAAATTGCTTTGCTTCATGATGAACCAGCCGAGTTTGCTGATGTTGTGGCCTTTCTAAAGTCTTGGTACTTCAGAGTGGCCCTTCTCATCAATCCTCTCATTTATACCTCACACATTCAACAGTTCTGGTCTAAAGCCATGACCAAAACAGTGAATGGAGAGGTCATAATTCAAAGCACAGTTGATGGTCATTCCAAGGTAATAACACTTGCCTCCATCAGGGAGAATCTTCTCCTTGATGATGAGGATGGAATAACCAACTTTTCTGAGGCTGAAATTTTTGAAGGTCTTGTTAAATTGGGGTACAAACTTTCTGAAAATAAAAAATGTAAGTTTACTAAAGGCCAGTTTGCCCCTCATTGGAAATATTTGATTCATACTATCATGCAATGTTTGTCACCAAAAATCACTGCTTTTAATGAGGTTGGTAGTGAGATAGCTTCTGCCCTGATCTGCTTTGCAACAGGAAAGAAGTATTGTTTTTCTCAAATGATTTTTAAAGGCATGGTTAAAAATGTTTCAAGCACCTCAAAGTTTTGTATGTATCCAAGGTTTATAGAAATTTTGCTGAATATGAGTGATCATGGTCCCATTACACACAAAAACTATTTTTCAGCAACCCAACACACCACCAAACTCTTCACCACATTACTTGCACCATCACCTTTGTTTTCTGGCAGCAACATTCCATTTACTTCAATTATGATGGACCAAATCCAACGGGAAGAAGCCAAAAATCAAACATCCATAAATCAACCTGCTGATTCCCCTGCCAAGAACCTACCACCTGCTGATCCACAACAAGAAAGGCGTTCAAAATCCAGGTTTGCCAGGTCTCCCTTGCCTGGTGAATCTTCACAAGCAGCAGAAAGGAGAGTCTCCAAGAGTTTGGAGCAACCTGGGGGTTTGGCTGCCACTACTGTCTCATCCTCAAGGGGTGAGCAGGATAGTGACACCATCAATAAGTCCTCTCCCCCACTCCATGATATCCAACAAGGGGAGAAATTCCCTTCTAGGATTGAGAGCAGTATGAAACCTTTGACAAATCTGGAATTGACGAAAATGTGCATGAGTCTGAAAAGGCAGAATGCACAACTAGTACAAGATGTCAAAAAGCAAGGTCTGGTTATCTCTCAACTGGAAACCAGACTTGCTACTCTTGAGGGGAGGAGAAAGCCCAGACTGATTCTTTCCACAGATGAGGATGCTTCCAAAGGGGAGGAAGTTCCACACACAGAAGGATCTACTGAGTATTATTCATATCCTGGTGGGGAGCATGGAAAGATAACAAGTGCTAAGAAAGGGATGGAGAGAGAAAGTGCTGATAAGGGAAGTGACAAGGGGAGTGCAACCAAAGATATTGCTCAAACATTGCTCACCATGGGCAATCAAGAAGAAGCCCCTGCTTCAAAAGTTTCCCCTGCCATTGTTGATCCCACTGCTGTAAGTTTATCTCCTGCTAAGAACATTACTCAAACATTTGTTAGGAAGAACAGAAAGCAACCAGCTCAGAAGGGGATAACAATCAAAGAACCTGCACCTAAAGCAAAACCAGCACCAGCAGTGGATCCAAAAGACAAAGGAAAAGGAATCATGGTGCAACAGCCCAAGAGAAAATACAAGCTTCTGACTCCTGAACAGCAAAAGGCCCAAGAAGCACATGATGCACAAGTAGCTCTCAGGCTACAACAAGAGGAAATGGATATGCAGGATCAAAGAATGGAGAAGATGAGGCCCAAAGATATGCTAAAGCAGGTTGAGATTATGCATAGAGAACTAGATGACAGGGTACCTCATGTTGGAGAGTTTCTTGATCAATGGGAGAAGGAGTTGAAAAATGCTCCTTTGGAAGACAGGTATGAGTTGACTTGCCTTGTTTACAAATATCAAACTGAATATCTGGAAAGAAGGGCAATGCAAATTCAGAGTGAGAAGTATCGAACTTCAGAGAAAGGGCAACTTGATCACTACAAAGTTCTGCTTAAGAGGCATAGAAAGTGGAAGGATGGTGACTTCAGAGATATGAGCTTTGAAGCCATAAAGAGAGCAGTCAGACCAGTTCTAAAGTTGTATGATGTGGAGGATTGGATGACTATCAACACTCCTGAGGAAGCTGAGTATCTTAGGAGACAGAGTGAAGTGCTACAGAAAGCTAGAGAATCAAAGAAAAGAAAAGCTGAAGAGACTACACAAGCAGGTGCATCATCCCAAGCAGGGGCATCGCATCAAGCAGGTGGAAGTTTTCCAGAAGTACTTGAGAAGTCTGTACTTAATGTACAAAGAGCAGCAAAGAGACTCAAGAGAATGGAGAAAGTAGGCATGGTTACTAAAGAGTCTCAAAGACCTTCAAATGATGAGATTGATAAAAAGCTAATTCTGCAGGAAAATGATGATATCTCACCTAGTGAACTTGGAAAGAAGTTTGCTATTATAGAGTATGTTGTTTATGAACACAAAGGGAGGACTTGGTGGAAGCTTACAAGAGCTGACAATACAGCACAGACCTTTCTAAGTCTAGATGTCATGTTTCAAATTTTAGATAGTGAAGACTTAGAAGATCTGTGGAAAATATTGAAGAAAACGTTTGCTGCAAAACCTCCTACCATGGATGGTGTGGAGAAGGACTGGGTAATCTGGGAGTGCATGCATAGGATGTATGAGCATGAGTTATTTGATCCTATATTTGATGTAGTAAACAAAGGAGATTTGTTGTATTGGAAGCTATTTACTAATTCTGGGGTCTATGAGGTGGTGATGGAAGGTGTGAGTGTGTACTTGCTTAATCATAGGTATTATCCCTTCTCTCAGGACACCTTGAAGAAACTGGCACAGGCTAACCTAATTGTAGATGCTAAGAAGCCTGTTGCTTATGATCTGGTAAGAATGGTTCACAGTCAGATTTGGCCAAAGAGTTTGTAAGCATCCTCATCAACTAGCATTTATTCAGAAACTTGTCTTTAGGGGAAAGCACAAGTTTAGGGGAGGATTGTTGGGAATAAATCTATGCTTATTTGTTTCCCCTGCTAGTTGATTATTCGTACCCCTGCTAGAGTAAGTTCCCCCTGCTACATAACAAAGGCAGAGGGATTGGTTCCCCTGCTGAAGTCAAAGGCCCTGCCGTCAAAGATAAACATGGAATAGATTTTTACGCGTTTCAGTTATTATTCCTTAATACTTTCCATAGTTTGTTAGTAGTGATCTTGTACGTGAGTTCTTGTGCCTATAAAAGGACTCACTAGGTTAGCATGCAAAGTGTGTCTTTCTCATTTCGTTTTTCATTATTATTACTTTAAGGTTTTGTAAACCCTAATACCACTTTGGGTATTCGTATATCTTTGATATATTAAAGTTCAACGTTTGAATCTCATTTGTTCTTGTGCTAAACATTACATTCCGCATCTTGTTTAGTTACTTTGCTTTGCAAAGTTTCTCTAGTGTTAGATTGAATTCTTTCTCTCTATCACAACCCTTAAACAAGCTATTAAGGTTTAAGATCTGACTTTGGGATCAACATCTTCCATGAATTTCTGGACAAGTTCGTCATTGTCTTCATCGATGACATCCTGATTTTCTCAAAGTCCAAGGAGGAACACGAAGACCATCTTCGTACAGTACTATAGATTCTTCGCCAGAAGCAGCTGTATGCTAAATTCTCCAAGTGTGAGTTCTGGTTAGACAAGGTGGCATTCTTAGGTCACATTGTATCAGCAGAAGGAATCACTATGGATCCAGCGAAGGTTGAGGCCATTACTAAGTGGCCAAGGCCGACATCAGCGACGGAAGTCCGCAGTTTCTTAGGCTTAGCTGGCTATTACCGTAGGTTCGTGGAGAACTTTTCTCGCTTAGCACTATCATTGACCAAACTGATGCGAAAAGGGGAGAAATTCGTCTGGACTGAAGAACGAGAGAAGAGCTTTGAAGACCGGAAGCAGAAGCTAGTATCTGCACCTATTCTTACTCTCCCATCTGGTACGGGTGGATTTCAAATCTACAGTGATGCATCGGGGAAGGGACTTGGTTGTGTTCTCATGCAACATGGGAAAGTGATCGCGTACGCTTCACTGCAGCTTAAGCCTTATGAAGAAAATTACCCCACGCATGACTTGGAACTTGCTGCAGTCGTGTTTGCATTGAAGATATGGAGGCACTACTTGTATGGAGAATCATGTGACATTTTCACGGAACACAAGAGCTAGAAGTATATCTTCACTCAACGTGAATTGAACATGAGGCAGAGGAGATGGTTAGAGCTGTTGAAGGATTATGACATTAATCTACAATATCATCCCGGAAAAGCTAATGTAGTAGCAGATGCTCTTAGCAGGAAGTTCGGAATGATCAACGGCATTAAAATCGAAGAGGAAATCATAAGAGACTTGGAGCGACTAGACATCGAGATCATGGTACATGGACAGCACGGTTACTGGGCTAATCTTATAGTAGAACCCGAGTTACTCTCTAAGATCAAGGAAGCTCAGAAGGATGATGGAGAAATCTGGGCGATAGTACAGAATTTGGAGAAACAGACGGAATTCAGAGTAGATGTAGATGGTATCATATGGCAGGGCACGAGACTTTGTGTTCTTGATGACCAAGAACTCCGGGAAGCCTTGTTAGCTGAAGCTCATAGCTCCCCATTCTCTATACATCCTGGTTCGACTAAGATGTACCATGACATCAAGCAGTACTTTTGGTGGAGTGGTATGAAACAGGATGTGGCCACTTACGTCTCCAAATGTCTTACTTGCCAGCAGGTCAAGATCGAGCATCAGCGATCTGGCGGTCTCCTTCAGCCGTTAGATATTCCAGAGTGGAAGTGGGACAAAATCACCGTGGATTTTGTTACCGGTCTTCCGCCCACCAAGAGGAAGCACGATGCGATTTGGGTTATCGTTGATCGACTTACCAAATCAGCTCATTTCTTACCGATCCGCAAGGAAGATCCGGTAAGTAAACTCGCCGATACGTATAGAAGAGAGATCATGAGACTCCACGGTGCTCCATCCAGCATCATCTCAGATAGAGATCCTCGTTTCACTTCGCAATTTTAGAAGAGTCTGCAGAAAGCTTGGGGTACACAACTTAAGCTTAGCACGGCTTTTCATCCTCAAACGGACGGACAGTCGGAACGAACGATTCAGACATTAGAAGACATGTTGAGGTCATGTGCGTTGGAATGGACGGGTGATTGGGACGATTACATCTGTTTGGTGGAGTTTGCATACAACAACAGTTGGCACGCAAGTATCAAGTGTGCTCCTTTCGAGATGTTGTATGGCAGGAAGTGTCGCGCCCCAATCTGCTGGGATCAGGTTGGCGAGCGAACACTTGAAGGACCAGAAATCATAGAGATGACCAATGAAAAGATCGCAGTAGCTAAGCAGAAACTTCAGGAAGCACGGTCACGTCAGAAGAGTTACGCCGATAAGCATCGTAGGGACATACATTTTAACGTAGGAGATCACGTCTTCCTTAAGGTTTCGCCGGCACGTGGTGTTAGACGCTTCGGGATTAAAGGGAAGCTCAGTCCTCGTTTCATCGGACCGTTTGATATCATTGAACGAGTCGGTGAAGTATCTTACCGGTTAGCGTTACCTCCGTAGCTTTCGCATGTACACAATGTGTTTCATGTGTCCTTACTCAGAGGGTACCAGTATCATCCCCTTCACATGGTTTAGTATCCACTAGAACAAATACGTGAAGATCTCACTTTCATAGAAGAACCCGAACGAGTTCTTGACAGACAAGAACGAGTCATGAGAAGGAAGACGATTCCATTCTTCAAAATCCTATGGAGGGATCATACCGAGCAGGAAGCCACTTGGGAAACAGGGGAGTCTATCCGGAATTCTTACCCTCATTTCATATATTGAATTCGGGTATGTTCTTCTTTTTCAGTTTACTTTGTCTATAATTCAGGGACGAATTATTCTTTTAAGGGGGAAGAGTTGTAAAACCCGCATGCTTTTATCATGAACAGTACCCTTAAGATCGTACGTACTAGATTAAAACTTTCCTATTATAGCATGATTACGATTACGTGTTAGGATTTTACGTATTACGTACGTATTAGAACACGATAAGTATTTACTACGCACGAACACGCAATAATTATTTGACAATAATTAATCACGAACATGCGATCACGAAATCATGAACGTAATTAAATCACGAACTATTATTAATTACGTATATATATATTTATTACGAGCGTAAATAAATATATTTAGGTCACGGTAATTATTTAACGAGAACACATTAAACGCGAACACAAATAAACACGAACGAAAAATTTAACAACGAGACACGGAAAACGGTACGGGTACCCCATGTGGGGCCCCTACCCGCGGCAACAATAAGGAGATGTGTGACAATCCGTCAATTTATGATTGATATTTTATTCTCAGATATTATTTAAAAACATTATTTTAATGTTATAATATGAACTCACTTATTTTTGGGAAGAAATTTGGATTTACGTCTTGAAGTAGCATCGACTACGTTTAAACCGGAGGATTCTACGTTACGTGCTCACGTTTACATACACCGTCTTTGGTGACAGTCCGACATTTCAGAAAATAAATTTATCCGTGAATATTATTTTGGAGTTTTAAATTTGTGTTGGTTCATAAACTCACAAATTTACGAGAAGAGATTAGGACTTACGATTTTATTTTAACGTCCTTTACGACTAAACCGGAAACCCTAGGATTACGTGTTTACGTTTTCGAACTCCGTTTTTGATGAGACAATTTTTATTAGATTCGTTTTGTGCCGTTGATTCATAATTTATAAAAACATTTTTCGTAAAACGACCCGAGGGCACGCAAATCGAGGAAACTAGAATCGAGGAGTACCCGTAAATAAATGGGGATGAGACAAGTGGGACACTTGCCCCACCCCTACTCATAACCGGTTACAACACAACACCTCAACACTTGATGTGTCAAGGTGTTAGCTTATTACTTACACATGTAACAAGCTTACATTGTAAGCATTCCACCAACAAAAACCACTAACTAAAACTAGCTAACTCATTATTCACCATGCAAACAACTCCATTTTCTCTCTACTCCCTCTACCTTGCCGTCCCAAAATCACGAAGAAACACCATTTTGATCAAAAATCAACCATGAAATCCTATGTTATTCTTGCACACGTTGAAGCCCTTTTAAACCCTATTGATTGGAGGTGATTATAACATCCATGGAGGAGTTTTTATGGAGTCTTGAAGCTGATTTTCCACAAGGAGTATATAAAGATTGGTGGTCTTGAAGATGGTCTTGGCTATGCACAAGTTTCTCCATCAAAATCCATGTCCAAATCATAACCTACATCAACTTGGTGGTATAAAGATTGTCCTCCTCATCCTCTTGTTATTTTTACTATGTAATCGTGTATTTTATTTCCTATTGTATATGTATATGATGATTATATGATGATAAAAGTATTGTGTGGGGATTTGGTGTTGATAAACATGCTTAAAAAGATGAAAGACTATAAGAAACAAGGCTAAAATCTTGTTTAAATTTGTTGGCTGTATAAAACAGTAAAGAATCAAATGGTAAACTGATAATAATGGCATAGATAATGAATAAACAGTAAGCTATGGGTCTTGTACACATGTGAGAGTTGGCCATGCAATGGAATCATTGTAATGAGTGAGATATGATCCAAACAAGTTTAAAGTACAAATCTGAGTTCACTGTTTTGGACGATTTGTAGAAAATACTTAGAGGATGATTCAACAGTAGCTATAGAAGAGTTAAATGGAGCACATATCATGTAGTTTATGTGATAAAAATTTGAGCTTCTATCTCTATATAGAACTCTAGATATGGCAGTTTTGGTGAACTTGAAATAAAAATCAGATTTTGAGAATTAATGTTTATTATTATTATATAAGCACTCAAAATTTTATTGTATAAAATGTAAAATAAAAACCCACTAACTTATGGATTTTATTTATATAAATATATAAAAGGTTAAATAAGTGTATAAATTATAAAAAATGGTAGTGAAATAATACTTATAAGTAATAGAAACTATAAATATGATTTTTACAACTTTTTCGGCTATTACTGTAAAATTAATGTTTTTGTTAAATAAAACTTAGACGGTTGGACCCGTCTAATGTAAACTTTTATAAACTCATATACTGATATATAGACATGTATAACAAGTAAAAACCGATAAAAACCCGAACTATATGACATACGGACATTAACGAGTTAAGTTGACGATTTGGACTAATAATACAACAAAATGGACTAAAACACATATAAACTTATTTATTGGGCTTAACCCATTTAGGCCCAACATGGAAAATATAGATACTGATAATATAAGTATAAAATGGATTAAAACAAGTTAAAGAACTTATAATAAGTTTATTGAACCTAAAACACGTAAATAGGTAAAACTAGTAGACTAGTATAAAAGTTATCGACACATAACACTAAAATGAGTAAACGAGAATATGTAAACCCACTTGATCATCATATATATATATAATCATCATATGTATACATAATTGTTATTTTTATGAATTCATTGGACATGAGTCTAAGACGAGTATTATTTGTCTAGGTTTCCGTGATCGAAGCACGTACCGTACGTCCGAATTGCCGATAACCCGCCTTCCCACATCAACGTGAGTTCATAGCCTCGCACTCTTTTAAATGTTTTTATGAAATGTTTTATAAACCCGCGAGGGAGATAACATGTTAGTTTTTATAAAATAGGACACCATTTGTCCCGATTGTTTGTTTATTGAATTGGACCCGAATGTTTGTATGACCCGATTGTATGACCCGATAAATGATTAAAGGACCCGATAGATGAAATAAGATGGATTATTAAAGTTAGGTTATGTCACTAAAAGTCCCATTAGCATGAATTGTGAACTACCGGGATTTGGTAGACGCTTATGCATATAATAGTACTATTTGGGGACGATCACCCCAGTTCGCGCCTTGACGGTTGATCCCCGTCGTGCCACATTGATTGGTAAGCGAATTTATGTATAAGAAGATTTCCATAGCGTGACCTTTGTGACGACACGCTAACTTAGATGGGCAAATTTGGTATCGGGTTAGCTACCCGTTGTTTGTTTTAGTAAGGTAACAATGTCATGCGGCTTATAATAATCCAAACTAACGAAATACTATTAGACGCTCCGAATTACGATGTATTGCCTGACTAGCAATACAGGGTTATACTACTGGTATTATGTTCGTGTTTTGGTTATCATAACCATATTCATATAACGGTTTTTATTTTCATACAACGTCATAAGACGTATTGTATGATGTTTTTACGACATTGGCTCGTATAATGATTTTTAAGGCAAATGCCTATATTATGATTTTGATGAAGATTTGTATAAAATGACTTTGGCTATTTTATGGCCTATTAAAATGATTTGTACAAAATGATTTTCAGTAATAATTTTATACTGATATTATATTGATGGATTTTATTAAACTCTATGAATTCACTCGGCGTTATCGCTGACCTTTTCTTTTAAAATGTTTTATCTCAGGTACTTGAAGGTAATTCTCGGGAAGACAACAAGAATTGATGGCCCGCACTTAAATTATAATTTCCATTCAAACACTTTGTAAAAACTTTGTATGAAATGATATGACTTGGGACCGATGTAACTTTGATATTTATGAATGGAAATGCTTTATTAATAAACGACGCGATTTTTATGGGTTGTCTATGATGTGAGTAATGTGCTATCCCGTAACACCAACTAGTCTTCCGCTGTATTGAGTTGTATAAATTTTGGGGGTGTTACAGTTTGGTACCAGAGCTCTCGTTATAGAGAACGAAAGATTTTTAAAACCAAGGTTTTGAATAAAACATTTCAAAATCTTTTAACTACAAACGTTTTTCTAAAAATGTCTAAAAATCTTTTGACTATAACGGTGCCGAAGAATTCCCGAGTTACCAACAAGGCCAGACTGAGAAGTGTTATTTTAATATATATATATATATATATAACTTGGATTATATATATATATGATGTAATATTATTACATGATTGTTTGATGATTATTTTGATATTTATACGAGGTATTTATACTACGTCGATTGTCACAAGAAACCCTAAATCCCCTAGTAAATTAATCGAAGCTATTCTCGTAGGAATTCTAGCTATCCTAGATCTAAACCAAGTTGTGGATATTTATGATCCCAACAAAATGGTTGATATTCGTAGAAATGTAGATATTAGTTGATTGTGATATTGAAAAAGAATTGGTGAGATTAAATCTGATATCGATGTCATGACGATCTTTCCTTATAGAGTGGAGTTTGACAAAACGTTACCACCTAGAAAGGTGTCATCTGATTCGTTGTCACCCAATTCTTAAATTTGAAATCGAAAGGGTGAATGTTGCACTTGAGGCTGTCATTAGAACCATTACCCAAAAGCCTCATGCCACTAATACCTTTCCGAGAAGTCTAGTTGAATGTATGAGCCATCTCATACTAGTGACTCATTTGATAATTGTTGTTGTAAGAGCTATAGGATTGGAAATTAAGTGTTGATCATATTGAGCTTTTATTGCCTTTACAAGGCCGAAGAATAAGGTTGTAAGTATTGGAGAATGAGGTAGGATATCGAATTGAGTATAAAATTGGTTAAAACTTGAATAAAGTGAAACTTAACCTGTATGGAATATGAGATTGTTAAGAGGAAGTCGTTAAGTTCTGTGATTGAATTATAAGGTTTTAATTGATTGTTGATTCGTGTTAAGTGTTGTTCCTAGGCCATTGTCCACTAACGAGGATGCCTAGTGTCCAAGAAATAAATTGAAGAAATCTTCTTCTGAATTGAGACCGATGGATCTTCTGGGACATGTGGAACACCTAATGACTCTTGTAGATTAGTATTCATTGTGGTATCTTTTAAAAACCCCTAACTTAACTGAGACATCAGTTGGTAGGATGAGTTCTGAGAATTGTATGACATAGTGACACATAAAGTGTTACGGTACAATTTGACTTGTTTGTGATTAATGAAAAGACTACCTTTGATTGCTAAATTCTACATGTATCGATGTTATCTATCTTTTATTGCTTCATCCTAATGTTCGCATTAGTGATGCAACCATTGAACAAGTACTCATCTCGATTTGAGTTACGTTGTGAATCATTCTTCGTGAGTGCCATCGAGGTCATGAACCTCATGATTAATTGGCTAAGCTCATTTCCTATCATATCATAGTTAATTCTTGGTGAACAAGCTTTCATCACCTTTCTGCAGATCACTCATTGTTTTTATAAGATAAAACCGTATCCATTGAGAAAAAAATTCGATTTTCATCACTATAAGGATTATTCAAAGTAAGATTTATAAGTGATTGTTATCGAAATGAGATTGTTTATAAAGTACCTTGGAAAACTTAACTGTTTTTATAACAAAGAAAATCTTTGTAAATTTATTCTTGATTCTTACTTAAGAATTAAGCATGACAACGTTTTTATTATAAACATGATGATAAAATTTTGACGAACTGAGTATTGCATCGTTAATCTTGAAATTGTATATAGTTGCGCGCCTACATACAATTTGGAATGGACCATGCAAGGCTGATTAGTAGTCACCATAAAACTAATGAATAAACACTACGTTTTCCTTGAAGATTGTGAAAGATTAAACTTTATGAGATCTGCAAGAAGTGAAAAATAGGGACATTGTGTTAGGGACACCTACATATGTGCCTGTAGCATCTATTCTTCTGAGTCGAATTTACTCATCTGTGGAAATTGTCTTATTTGACAATTGACAATTCTTTCTTGTCCAATTCTCCCGTAGTGAGATTCTTAGGAAAAGTATCTGATTACCGAGCATTGACACCCGACTGGATGTATCGACGTTCCTATCATTTCTTTTGATTTGGTTTCATTTGAATGACCTGGGTAACGATCCGAGGAGCTTTCGAATGCGTACTCAAATTATGAAAACATGGGATATATCCATATTCGTTAAATGTTTTCGTCTGGATCTGATTTGAAATTCTCTCGCATAGATTATGCGTTAACCTTACTCTTTTAATTGTAGTTGTGACTCCATATATCTGTGAATTGTGAAGGATTATGAGTTATTATTAGTCTTTTGAGAAGTTCACATCTTATCAACGGCAATGAAACTGAAAAGTTGGTAATGCCAGTAGAATGGACTGATTGATTATGACATGACGACATTGTCTTAATCGATGGGAACTCGAATAGAATTCCCCTAAATGATAAGATGTTGATTATCAAAAGTGATCTAAATAATTCTTGATGGATGACCATATCCTGCATTTAGACTTGAAATTATACCGTGAATGATTGTGAACTAGTTATAGATATTGTAATCTAGAAGAACCTAATATGAAATTATTTAAATATGTTTCTGTTATCTGAAATTTTAGGAAGTATTTGCTGGTGAATTACCTAGACTTTCGCCATTAAGGCAAGTTGAAATTGGTATTGATTATATTCCCGGTGCTGCACCTATGGCTTGTGCACTGTACGTCAGCACCATCTGAATTTAAGGAATTACCGTACAACTGAGGGAGTTGTCGGAGAAAGATTTTATTCTACCAAGCTCGTCATCATGAAGATCTATGGTGTTATCATTCCTTATATTTATAGATTACTGTGAACTGAGTAAATTGACAATCGAAAACGATATACATAACTCGAAATGGAAGATTTGTTCGATCATTTACAAGGTTTTTTATCCTCAGCATGGTTATCATCAACTTCACATCTGCGAAAAGGATTATCTATTCCAATCACTACATCCAGAACTTGTAATGAACATTATGAGTTTCACGTGATGTCGTTTGGATTGACTAATGCACATGTAGCATTCATAAATTTGGTGAATCGCGTGTGTAGGCTGTAATTTGATAAATTCATGCTCGTGATCATTAAGGACCATTTATTTGTTTATAAGAATAAGAATGAGTTAATAATTATTTATAGATTGCCCTAAATTGGCTAAGCAATAAAAACATGTACCTTGAATATTTAACATATGATTAAAGACTAAATCCTTTATATTAATTGACCGTGTGAATAATAGATAATGGAATATAAATTGACTCTTTAAAATTTAGAAGTCATTTAAGACTTTGAGTTATACTAAAAAGAAAATAGAAATATGTTTTGACAAATGTTTTAACAAAGGATTTTTAAGGGATCATTCCCTTATAACCAAAACATTTAACTAAACTTCTGTTTAGGGTAAATGTTTTTGCATACCTTAAGACAACCTAAGAAGGATTGAGGGAACCCATTTAAACCATGACTTGAAATTGAAACGACACTTTTTGCTTTTCAACTAAGAAAACTTTGACCAAAGTATAAACAAAGATTTTTCAAATATTTATGAATCTTATTAATTATTTTCGATAAATCAGCAAAAATCTTGTTAATTAAAGTCAAATTTATTTTGAACATTTTATATAATTGGTCGAACTAAGAAATTTAAAACTTTTACGTTTACGTTTCATAAGAATTTAATAATTATTATCTAATTAATTGCAATAATTATCGACGCTTTAGACGTCGGATTGAGTAAAACAAATAAAGATAATAGTAAAGACGAAACTGAAACTTAGAAAATATCTAGAAAGAATTTTGAATAAATACGGTTATGATATTTATTTCACCAGGAAAGTGAACGTAATTACTGACACATTATGTATAAAAGATAAAGAACCAATTAGGACACGTTCCTTAGCAATGACTGTGCAAAATAAATTGTTGAACAATTTAAAATAAAAGATGTTTGTAAAAAGGATAATATAGATAATAAAAAGTGGTTCGCGGCTAATGTGAATCATTAGAATTGAGAAGCCGATAGCGTTAAATATTTTAAAGACCACTTGTGATTGTCTAAATATAGGGGATTGTGAGATATAGTTATGTTGGAATTTGTAAGTATAAGTATTCTATTTCTGTCATTTATGACTAAAAGTATCCTTGTCTAAAGAAGTTGTACTGATAGCAATTATGAAGACATCACCTCATACATTAGTAAACGTCTAGCTATTGCAAAGGTCATCATCTGAATTTGATTCGATTTGGGTCATTGTCGACAGACTGACCAAATCTGCTAATATCATTCCCGTTAATGATAAATGCAAAAGAGTTATGTAAACATAGTGTGCCTGTATTGAACATCTATTTCAAGATCCTCGCTTCGCATCGAATTTCTATGGATTTGATCAGAAGTCATTGTGAACGAATCTTGATGAGAGTACTATGTACCACCCCAATCGAAGGGACAAGGTAAAGTAACAATACAACACACTAGAAGTCTTGTTTTATGTTTGAATGATTGACCTTTGGTAATGAACCGTATAATCATTTTCCTTTGGAAAGATTATCTTTGATAATTATAGTATTAGGATCGAGATTGAATCTTGTTAGGATCTATATTAGAGCATCTGTAAGCAAGAGTTGAGATGAAGACACCCGACATACACCCATTGTGAGTTGGACATGTCTTTTAGGTTTAAGGTTTCCTATGATGGCGAACCTAACCTTACAAAATACCCGACCCGCGAGATCTGAAATGATTGTTGAAATTAGGATTTGATTATTGACTGCCGACAGTGGGCAGGAGGTTATGTGAATATGAAATGTAGATCTTGAAGTGCCAAATGGGTAGCGAAGTTATGCCACAATTTTTAAACTTGGAAAAAAAATGAATTCATGATCTGACAAATCATGGGATATAAGTCCCCGTTGTATGGGACCATTGAGATGATGTAAAAGTTGGTTTGAAAGGCATATAAGTTGGATCTACCCTAGGACTTCAAGAGCTGCGTGAAATATGTTTCGTAAATCGAACTTGATAAAATATCTATCAAGTGAAAATCTGATTGTTTCTTAGTAAAGTTTAGATCGGTGAAAAGTTGCATTCATCAGAAACCCGTGAACATCATTGATAGAGAAAGTAAGTCAACAATAAGCCTGATCTTATTCCCGTAGTTACGTTTGATGAAACTCGCGTATTGTAATAAATTACACTTGTGAGAAAAGACCGAATGTGGAGGAAATACCCACATGGCTTTAACTCTATAAGAAGCGAGTAGTAAGGTAAGATGATCTTTAAGGACAAAGATCCTGTTTAGGGGTAAATGTTGTGACAATCCGTCAATTTATGATTGATATTTTATTCTCAGATATTATTTAAAAACATTATTTTAATGTTATAATATGAACTCACTTATTTTTGGGAAGAAATTTGGATTTACGTCTTGAAGTAGCATCGACTACGTTTAAACCGGAGGATTCTACGTTACGTGCTCACGTTTACATACACCATCTTTGCTGACAATCCGACATTTCAGAAAATAAATTTATCCGTGAATATTAGTTTGGAGTTTTAAATTTGTGTTGGTTCATAAACTCACAAATTTACGAGAAGAGATTAGGACTTACGATTTTATTTTAACGTCCTTTACGACTAAGCCGGAAACCCTAGGATTACGTGTTTACGTTTTCAAACTCCGTTTTTGATGAGACAATTTTTATTAGATTCGTTTTGTGCCGTTGATTCATAATTTATAAAAACGTTTTTCGTAAAACGACCCGAGGGCACGCAAATCGAGGAAACTAGAATCGAGGAGTACCCGTAAATAAATGGGGATGAGACAAGTGGGACACTTGCCCCACCCCCACTCAAAACCGGTTACAACATAACACCTCAACACTTGATGTGTCAAGGTGTTAGCTTATTACTTACACATGTAACAAGCCTACATTGTAAGCATTCCACCAACAAAAACCACTAACTAAAACTAGCTAACTCATTATTCACCATGCAAACAACTTCATTTTCTCTCTACTCCCTCTTCCTTGTCGTCCCAAAATCAAGAAGAAACACCATTTTGATCAAAAATCAACCATGAAATCCTATGTTATTCTTGCACATGTTGAAGCCCTTTTGAAACCCTGTTGATTGGAAGTGATTATAACATCCATGGAGGAGTTTCCATGGAGTCTTGAGGCTGATTTTCCACAAGGAGTATATAAAGATTGGTGGTCTTGAAGATGGTCTTGGCTATGCACAAGTTTCTCCATCAAAATCCATGTCCAAATCATAACCTACATCAACTTGGTGGTATAAAGATTGTCCTCCTCATCCTCTTGTTATTTTTACTATGTAATCATGTATTTTATTTCCTATTGTATATGTATATGATGATTATATGATGATAAAAGTATTGTGTGGGGATTTGGTGTTGATAAACATGCTTAAAAAGATGAAAGACTATAAGAAACAAGGCTAAAATCTTGTTTAAATTTGTTGGTTGTATAAAACAGTAAAGAATCAAATGGTGAACTGATAAAAATGGCATATATTAATGAATAAACAGTAAGCTATGGGTCTTGTACACATGTGGGAGTTGTCCATGCAATGGAATCATTGTAATGAGTGAGATATGATCAAAACAAGTTTACAGTACAAATCTGAGTTCACTGTTTTGGACGATTTTTAGAAAATACTTAGAGGATGATTCAACAGTATCTATAGAAGAGTTAAATGGAGCACATATCATTTAGTTTATGTGATTAAAATTTGAGCTTCTATCACTATATAGAACTCTAGATATGGCAGTTTTGGTGAACTTAAAAATAAAAATCAGATTTTGAGAATTAATGTTTATTATTATTATATAAGCACTCAAAATTTTATTGTATAAAATGTAAAATAAAAACCCACTAACTTATGGATTTTATTTATATAAAAGGTTAAATAAGTGTATAAATTATAAAAATGGTAGTGGAATAATACTTATAAGTAATAGAAACTATAAATATGATTTTTACGACTTTTTCGGCTATTACTGTAAAATTAATGTTTTTGTTAAATAAAACTTAGACGGTTGGACCCGTCTAATGTAAACTTTTATAAACTCATATACTGATATATAGACATGTATAACAAGTAAAAACCGATAAAAACCCGAACTATATGACATACGGACATTAACGAGTTAAGTTAACGATTTGGACTAATAATACAACAAAATGGACTAAAACACATATAAACTTATTTATTGGGCTTAACTCATTTAGGCCCAACATGGAAAATATAGATACTGATAATATAAGTATAAAATGGATTAAAACAAGTTAAAGAACTTATAATAAGTTTATTGAACCTAAAACACGTAAATAGGTAAAACTAGTAGACTAGTATAAAAGTTATCGACACATAACACTAAAATGAGTAAACGAGAATATATAAACCCACTTGATCATCATAATATATAATCATCATATGTATACATAATTGTTATTTTTATGAAGTCATTGGACATGAGTCTAAGACGAGTATTATTTGTCTAGGTTTCCGTGATTGAAGCACGTACCGTACGTCCGAATTGCCGATAACCCGCCTTCCCACATCAACGTGAGTTCATAGCCTTGCACTCTTTTAAATGTTTTTATGAAATGTTTTATAAACCCGCGAGGGAGATAACATGTTAGTTTTTATAAAATAGGACACCATTTGTCCCGATTGTTTGTTTATTGAATTGGACCCGAATGATTGTATGACCCGATTGTATGACCCGATAAATGATTAAAGGACCCGATAGATGAAATAAAATGGATTATTAAAGTTAGGTTATGTCACTAAAAGTCCCATTAGCATGAATTGTGAACTACCGGGATTTGGTAGACGCTTATGCATATAATAGTACTATTTGGGGACGATCACCCCAGTTCGCGCCTTGACGGTTGATCCCCGTCGTGCCACATTGATTGGTAAGCGAATTTATGTATGAGAAGATTTCCATAGCGTGACCTTTGTGACGACACGCTAACTTAGATGGGCAAATTTGGTATCGGGTTAGCTACCCGTTGTTTGTTTTAGTAAGGTAACAATGTCATGCGGCTTATAATAATCCAAACTAACGAAATACTATTAGACGCTCCGAATTACGATGTATTGCCTGACTAGCAATACAGGGTCATACTACTGGTATTATGTTCGTGTTTTGGTTTTCATAACCATATTCATATAACGGTTTTTATTTTCATACAACGTCATAAGACGTATTGTATGATGTTTTTACGACATTGACTTGTATAATGATTTTTAAGGCAAATGCCTATATTATGATTTTGATGAAGATTTGTATAAAATGACTTTGGCTATTTTATGGCCTATTAAAATGATTTGTACAAAATGATTTTCAGTAATAATTTTATACTGATATTATATTGATGGATTTTATTAAACTCTATGAATTCACTCGGCGTTATCGCTGACCTTTTCTTTTAACATGTTTTATCTCAGGTACTTGAAGGTAATTCTCGGGAAGACAACAAGAATTTATGGCCCGCACTTAAATTATAATTTCCATTCAAACACTTTGTAAAAACTTTGTATGAAATGATATGACTTGGGACCGATGTAACATTGATATTTATGAATGGAAATGCGTTATTAATAAACGACACGATTTTTATGCGTTGTCTATGATGCGAGTAATGTCTATCCCGTAACACCAACTAGTCTTCCGCTGTATTGAGTTGTATAAATTTTGGGGGTGTTACAAGATGGGCCAAGCCCATCTCAAAATTTACTAAGAGGGGTTATGGCAAAAGTTTACTAGTCACTTTTCACTTTACAGAAGATTAAACAAAAACCTAAAAAAGTTTTCTCCTTCTCCTCTTCTTCTTTTTTGGCCGCCACACATAAACACACCAAGGAGGGTGTTTATTTGATTTTGATCTTGGTTTTTAGTGCAAGTGTTCGTGTTTGTTCATCCTCGTTTAGATCCACGCATTCGGTATATTCTTTTTACCCTTTTTCTTTTTGATTTGATCTAATAATTAATTAAGAACATGATGTTTTTAAAACCTAATTAAAAACATAGATCTATCATGAAAATGGTTTTTGGGTAAATCAAAAAGGATGGTTTAGGGGTGTTTTGTTTGGCCGGCGCCTAAACCGAACCCCAAGGGGGTCTCGGTTTGGCTATTAAACCACCACCGAGACCATATGGTCCCGGTTGGGTGGTGTGGGTCCCACGGCAGCAGCAAAACAAAGGGAACCCCGAACTGGTTCGGGGTATAGTGTCGATTTCATGTCCGGTTCATGGTTTCTAGTCAAGATCCGGTTTACGGTTTATGTTAAGATTATTTTTTTTATAATCATATGTTAAAATTAAATTAATAAATATGACATGATTAATTTAATAAACATGACTTAGGTTATATTAATTATTAAAATCATGAAATTATTAACCTAAGTATTTTATATTTTCTAGACTTATAATTAATTAATTATTTAAAAACCATGGTTATAATTAATTAATTAACATGACTTAGGTTATATTATTAATAAATAATAATACATGTTTTAACCTAAGTATTTAACCTTATTTAATTAAAACCTGATATTTTTTAATTAAATACTTTTAACCTATAGTTTATTTAAATTACATGAAATAATTAATAAACTATACATTATAATCAGAAAAACACTTAGGCTTATATACTTAGCTTATTTAACCAGCTTATATCTAATTATGGAAACTTTCTATTTTTAGAAACTTATTTAATTAAGGCAGCTAATCTATTTATGGAAACTTTCTATTTTTAGAAACTTATCTATCTTAAGCAGAAATTCTATTTTTGGAAACTTTCTATTTTTAGAAACGTTCTACTTTTGGAAACTTTCTATTTTTTGAAACTTTCTGTTTTTGGAAACTTTCTATTTTTGGAAACTTTCTATTTTTGGTAACTTTCTATTTTTGGAAACTTTCTATTTTAGGAAACCTGCTATTTTTGGAAAGTTACTTATTATTACACAGTAAGTATAATAATACATGAAATACCAGAAATATTTAATCAAAATAGACAGAATATAAGATAAACGCAGTTTAAGGCTTAAAACAGTGAAACATGATATGAACTTATAAAATAAGCTAAGACATGACATAAAACCAGTTACGTATTTAGTAAGCAGATACTTATTCATGTATGTATTTATGTAGCATTAGTGATACCGAAGTAGGATTCTCCTCAGTTCATCTTCTTCGTTCACTTAACATAAGGTACGGATTCCCGTCCTTTCAGTATGGACATTCTTTCCTTATTAGGATTCCCCGTATGCAGCCAAATGTTCTCCCGTAGTATAAGTTTATATGTTTGACTTGCTTATGTTTAATTTAGAATACCTATAGCCATAAACATGCATGCCCAGTTTCACCTAGTTATGGAGGTACCATAACCATAACATTAGAGGCACTAATGTTATGACTTCACCACGGCAGAGTGATTGCTCGTGGCGTCCCTTCAGCTTTTGGCCATATTATTATATTTATCATGTGGGGCGTATGGGTGCATCTTAGTTACATGTTTTCAGCAGATTACTCAGTGTAAATGTGGTGTGTGCCTGGCATCCTTCACAAGGAGTTGATCCCTCCTACCCAAACCAGTATATTAAATTAGAGGCAGCCCCTCTAATTTGCATGATGAGGTCACCCCTCCAAGTATTCATGCACGGTGGATTTTCATGACCTATATTGGCTAATGGTAGAACATGCTAAACAGTTTTTATAAGATAAACATAAGGCTTTTCTAACTATAAAACCAGTTTTAGCAAGACTTAACCAAGTTACTCGGGACTTAGTTTCTTCCGGTGTTATATGTTATATGCTTATCATATTCATGCTTTATTGTACATCCGTGCATTGAGCGTATTGCTCAGCCGTTTTCCTTTTCTATGTTCCCAAAACGGCAGGTACTCAGGGACGCTCGTAGATTTTAAGCGTACGTGCATATGGACTGGAAGCTTTCTAGCCTTTCTTTACTTTATCTTTCCTTTGATACTCTTGCTATGGACATTGTCTAGTCCTTTCCTTTACAGTACTTATGTTTGTGTGTGATGAGCTTTACTTTTGGACTACCGATGTTTGATTCCGGTATTTTCCTTTTATGGTCATGTAATGTTTAGACATTTTTCCTTGTATGCTTTGATGACACGCCATAATTACGTGTGACATTCCATTATCAAAATGGGGTGTTACATATAATCTCCTTTTTTACTTCTTTTTTTTCTCAATTCATATTCATTCATCTTCTTCCTCTCAAACACATAATTCAACATCTTCTTTCACTTCTCAAATCAAATGGCGCATGTACTATGGACACCCGCGGAAGAAATAGCTTTGTGTCACGCTTGATGCTCGGTTGCTGAAAACAGCGTGCCAGGTAACCTACCAACTTCTCGTACTTTTTGGGATATGGTTTTGCAAATGATGGAGGGTCATCTAGATGATCCAAGGAAACGAAGACACGATAGGCTAATATGGAAATGGAAGGGCCTAATGTGTGCCATTCGTAGGTTTGTTGGATGTTACAACAATGCAACGCGTGCACGGGTAATCGGATCTACTGACGAAGATGTAACGAATAACGTCATTCGTGCATATGAAGCTGAGTATAGGGTCCCGTTTCAGTATCTTCATTGCTGGGAGGTTTTGAAAACTTATTCGCGGTTTATTTCTTCTTAAATGATCCGTGTATTGTTTTTACTTATTTATGTGTTGTTTTTAGTATCCTTGTAATGTTTTTATTTACCTATGTATCGTTTTAATAAAAGTGTTTAATAAAAGTTTTTGTTTTTAATTCATTGGTGTATCGTTTATATATACTCGCGTGTATCGTTTTTAATTAAATGTATGAATAAAAAGTAAAAAGTAATAGTAGAAAGATGAGATGGAGCTGGGGGTTTTTTTTCCTTAGTAACCCTGAAATATGAGTTTTGAGTGGGTTAGTAAGAGGAAAACGAAAATTGACGTGGTGCTGAGGTGGCGATAGGTTTTTATGTTACCACTCCCCTAGCCTTACAGCTAGTTTTACCAAACATAACTTAAATTTAAATATAATCCATGCATTTCATTTTCTAATATTGGAGAAAATATATGTTATAATAAAATTTAGTTTTGCAATAAAAAATTGTATTTGATAGAATTAGATTTGCAAACGTTGTAATCAATAGGATTAGTTTTTTAATGTGTAAATAATAAATATGTAAATCATAATTTAGAAATGAAATTATAAATAAATTAATCAAATTTCAAAAGTAATTCAAAGAGACTTAAAACATCATGTATGTGTCTCTGATACTAGCCGGCTACCCGTGCAATGCGGCGGCGGGTAACCGGTAACTAATTTCGTGGATTTGGCTAAACCACGAAAACACCACTACAAAAACGAAAAATTTTTCTTGAAGACAACGACCAAAATTTTTTTCGGTAACTCAAAGTTGGCGACAATAGGTTGTGGTTGAGAGAGAGCGATAGTTTGTTTTGCATATTTCACATTTGTCTTTTGGGATTTTCTGAGACTTTAAATAGTGAAAATTTAGTTGTTTAAATAAAACTATTAGACAATGGATTTTAAAAATATTTTTATGAATTCAGTTAAATCATGATTAAGACATTTAATATTTTTTTTCGTAACTTCTAATTATACTTATTAAAACTTAAATTTTCAGTTACAAAATTGTATTGAATTACAATTATTTCTAGACTTTTAATATTCATTAATTTTTTTAGCAAAAGATAAATCTTTCTATTATAAGAAATGTTTGAGGCTTAATTTTTAAGACTTCTAATTTTAGAAAAAGTGTTAAATGTTTTATATATTAGTATAGATAAGTGTGAGCAAAAGTTTACTTTTTACTTTTTAAAAAGTATGAGTAAATGTTTAATTTTTACTCACACTTTTTAAAAAGTGTGGGCAAAAGTCTAATTTTTTTTTAAAGACTAATTATTTTTTTTAACGGCTGGTTGGTGCAGCGGAGTATCTTGCGTGCGGAGTATCTTGCGTGTCATCGAGGCACCAAGTCTCTCAACTCGAGTTTGAATCATCTCACGAAGAGAATATCAACCTCCATACTAGCCATCGAGTTTCCCATTAAGGGCTTAAAGGCATTGCGATGAGATTCAAACACGGCTGCCAATTCTGAGAAAATCCTCCACATGAGGAATGACAGGAGTCGAACCCCTGACCGTCCCTACATAGAGACTATAACCAAATGCATCCATCCAACTGAGCTATACTTCATTTGCTTTAAAAGTCTAATTATTACTCACACTTAAGTAAAAGTCTAGTTTTATTCCTATTTTTATAAAAGTACGAGCAAAAGTCTTATTTATACACATTTTACAAAGAGAGAAAAAACTATAATTTTATTCAACTTTTTTTAGTGTAATATTACTTTTACATACACATTCTAAAAGAGTGTGAGTGAACGTATTTTTTTACTCACATTTTCAAAAATGTGAGTATAACTGTAATTTTTTTATAAAAAATTGCTTAGGTACTTATTGAAAATGTAAATAAAAGGCTTGTTTTTTAACAAGACCTTTAAATTTTGAGTGTAATAAGTTAAGTTTGTTTTGTTAAAAAAGGTTAAGTTTTTTATTCTTTAAACTTTATGTTAATGCAAAGGATGTTTAAAACATTATTTGTGATAACGAATCTTTTTTAGTTTTGATCAGGATAAAGTATTGGATTGCACAACGTGGCACATGTTTGGGAAATAGTAGTGGTCTTACTTGATCTTGCCACTTCAATGGTTGCATAACAACATATGGGGATGTCGCATGGTCTGTGGCTTCATCGATTCATATATGGGTGTGTTTTGGCTATCATGTGGGCTTTACTCTAGTCATATTGTTGGAGGATAGTCTACTTTTTTCTTTTGGTCTTGTAAGTTATTATGGGTCTTGGTTTAGGTTCTCTTTGGGTATATAATTGTGGTCGAGCGCTCGTGTTTGTGTGTTGTGCTACGTCTGAGTTTTGTAAGTGTGATGTGTTGTGTTGATGTAACTCTTTATTTTTGTATTTGAATGAAATTTTGTCTTTTTCGAAAAAAAATAATTGCAACAAACATTATTATTTAAGTAATAATCATTCAAGTTTTATACTAACATTCTAAACTTTTTTTTTTGTAACCGTGATTTCTGACTCATTGGTCGACTAACATTCTAACATGTTTAGTGATCATTAAAAGTGATTTAGTTTAAAACTCATATTTCATTAAAAGTGATCTACCTTATTCTTTCGTTTGGTCCTCAGTTTGGTATGATTCACTCTTACGCAAAACTAACCATTATGCTTTGGACGAGACCAACCTAAGAACCGGACAAGGTGAAACACATTCAGTTTCGTTATCGGTCTAGGATTTTGGGCTAAATCGTTCTTGGCCTGTCTAGTTTTGGACCGTGGTCATTATCTATATAATTGAAGGATGGAGTGTGGTGGGCGTCTTTGACGCTATGCCTTACTAGCCAACAAATGCTACGGCACACCACACTGGTTTTGGTGTCGTAGGGTCTCGTGTTGTATTTCTCAGCCCATAAAAACTCGTATTTTAATATATTTTTTTTATAACTAAGTAGGGTATATGTGGACCTACTATATCACTTTTAATCTTTATGATACCACTTTTGTCACGACTTACCGTTACCTCATAAAATATGATGCCATAGAATTCTAGTGCCATAGTTTACATGTAAACTATGACATTATTTTTGGCTACAATACCACACCACTGTATTCAGTACTTTTATAAATTTTAATAATATAAGTTCATTTTTTTCTCAAAAGATAAAAAAGTTAAATGTAAGGTTTAGTCGGAACATGTGTATAGAAAATGACCTTATTCAAAAAAAAAAATGACCATAACTTATTATTTGTAAATGACAAGGGAACTACTAATTCGATCAAGTCATTTTCATTTACTTTTAAGCGCCTGCTTGCTTGTATTAATATTTTATTGTTTTCAAAATGTATATGTTGTGCCTAGTGCCTAGGGGTGTTGAAAAAGTTGACCTGATCTGAACCTGACCCGAATCCGAACTCGAATAATTATATTCGGGTCGGGTCACTCGGGTCCAAAAGTGTATTCGAGTCAATTCGGGTTGAACCGAATTGACCCGAGTTCTAATTAGGCTCGGGTTATATGTTTGTTACCTTTGACCCGACTTGACCCGACTAAAATTACACTTTTTACATTGTATTAGTACTTAATTGAGCCATTTTTTACACATTTTTCTTAAACTCGGGTTGACCCGAACCCGAGTTGACCCGACCCGAGTTGACCCGACCCGAATTGACCCGAACCCGAGTGACCCGGGTTCTAATTAAACTCGGGTTCGGGTTCTATATTTTTTACCCTTAACCCGACCCGAATTGACCCAAACCCGACCGAGTCAACCCGAATCACACCCCTACTAGTGCCTACTACTCTTTGTCTATATTTTATTAACCACGTTTAATGTTTCATTTGGTGCCGGTTTTTTTATAAGGACATGTTAGTGATTAGTGGGTTAGTAATTAGTGGGTCGAATCGTATAATAACATTCAAGTGGACGGAATGTGTTTTTCGAACCTTCGCTTAGTTACGTTAAATTTTTTATTCGTTTCGTTTGTGAAAAAAAAACTTTTAACAGATCTTGGACCTAAGACTTTTAAAAAATTTCCTTAAAAGAGCTAATAAATGAAACTTTGATGGTCAACTGGACAAAAACTGTTCAGTGCCGTTTTACTTCCCTTTGTTTATCTATACTAAAATATAAAACATTTAACCCTTTTTCTAAAATTAGAAGTCTTAAAAATTAAGCCTCAAACATTTTTTATAATAGAAAGATTTATTTTTTACCAAAAATTAATGCATATTAAAAGTCTATAAATAATTGTAATTGAATAAAATTTTGTAACTGAAAATTTAAGTATTTTAAGCATAATTAGAAGTTATAACTAAAAATTAAATGTTTTAAGTATAATTTTGTAACGAAAATTTAAGTGTTTGTAACTTAATCCATAAAATCATTTTTAAAGCACATTGTCTAACAGCTTTATAAAAATAACTAAATTTCCATTATGTAAAATATGGAAAACAAAACCATCGCTCTTTTTAATCACCACGCGTTGTCGCCGACTTTGAGGTACTGTATAAAAAAATGTGGTCATTGTGTCGATAAAAGATGTTGGTTTTTGTAATGGTGGTTTCTAGGTTTAACCAAATCCACGAAATTAGTCACCGACTACCCGCCGTTACATTGCGCGGGGTAACCGGCAGAGATTGATACATGAATGACTTTAAAATGTTTACTCTTTTTTAATAAATGACCAAAAGATGATGCAACTTGTTATTGGACAGAAACTAAACAAGTTGGGTTAAAAAAAAAAATTCAAGACGTGACACGTATTGTTTTAATATTAGGAGCAACTATCATGTACATAACGAGGTAAACTATAAAATTGGGTACTAGAAAATAAAACTAAAATGGATGGTGACGGATTTTATTTTTTATGGTCTCGATTATTTATTTAGAGTACTGATGTAATGCATCTATTCAATAACAGTTGAAAATAAAGTAATATAGCTTAAAAAATATAACTTATTTCTTTTGATTTTCCAGGTAACATTGAATTAAAATAAAAAACTTTATCGACATCTGTTTTGTATTTTTTTATTTAACATTTTTGACTTATTAATTTTTTTCCGTACATTTTTGTTTTTTAAATTTTTATAACATAAACAAAATTATGAAAATAACAATAAAATTAAAAAAAAATTAAGAATTCAAAAAACATAAGGGTACAAATGGTAGTTTTTGGGTCTTAATAACCTACGTTAGGTAATTTTACATTAACTTGGAGGTTAACTACGGTAATAATAAATCTTCTTTTAAACAACCACTCTCATATTATAAAGGGTAGGTTTTTTTTTTAAAGGGTAGGTTATTAAAACCCACTTAAAACCATTCATACTTTTTTTTAGTTATTTATATTTTTTAATTTTTTTTCTTTTTTTGTAATATTGTTTTGTTATAAAACTGTGAAACATAAAATATTAAATAAAAATATAATGTTTGATAAATCAAAAATATTAAATTGACAAAAAACACAAAAAAAAGTTGTATTTAACTTGACTAGAACAGAATGGGTCTTTATAGAGTAGTACTCGGAAAAAGTTCAATGTATACATCTCTTTTAGCATAAACTCACTCTATCAACCAATCTCAGTCACTTATTTTTTATCTAACAAAAAAACTTTTTTTTTAAAAATTAAATATTTCACACACCGTTAATCGTTACGCAAAATGAAACATATCATCGCAACGAGAATTAAATCATCTATCTATCAAGGGGCACATGTGTACTTTCGACAAAAAAAAATTTCCAATCACGTCTGAGAAAATCATATATGATTAATATCATGAATCATACTCCCTCTGTCTCAATTTACTTGTCCACTTTATATTTTTCAAATCTTTTTTCTTCAACTTTGACTATAAATTAATTTTTTGTGTTATCTAATATTTGATAAAAAAAATTACCAATAAAAATACATTTAAAACACAATTCATTCATATAGTTTTCAGTAAGTATTCCATAACACAAAATTTTTAATTTAAGGTCAAAGTTGATTAAGAAAGAGTTGAAAAGTCAAAAGTTGACAAATAATTTGGGACGGAGGGAGCATATGATTTTATGATTCATATCTACGAATCATATATGATTTTCAAAAATTATATATGATTCGTGATATGAATCATATATGATCTCAAAGAATCATATACTATTATTTTCTTATGCGTGACTTAAGAAAAAAATCGAAAAAAAAAATTTGTCAAAAGTATATACATGTGCTCCTCGATATAAAAATAATTTAATTCTCGTTTTAATGATGTATTTTTTTTCGTTCAAAAATTTATCGTTTGTGAAATATTTAATTTTTAAAAAAGTGATGAAAAATAAGTTTTTAAATAAATGAATGGTTATAAAAAATTGATTAAATTTATGATATTTTAAGGCTCTACATTAAGCTCGTTATCATGATAGACCTTCCATTATTAAAAGTCACACAACTTATTAGTTTTTTTTTTTTTTTTTGTCAAAATCGAGCAATTAATTCCGAATGAGACTAAACGGAAATAAGTCCTCTAATCATCTTCTTTTTCTTTACAAATATCAGTCTACCAATCAATCAAGTCGTTAACTAAGAAAACGACTGAATTAAGCGACACTTACATACTAACTCCGTTTTTATATTAAGGACTTGTTTGTTTAGTTTTTTTTAATAAGTATTGTAAAATTAAAATGTCTGTTTATTTCGTGTGTCGAATAAAATGTCTAGACTAAATAAAATTATCGTTATACTCTTTTAAATTAAATGAGAGAAGAAGTTGGAGGCTAAATTTGTAAAATACAAATTAAGTGATAGACTTAATATGAAGACCCTCTTCATCATGGCTTTTTCTGAAAATTCGTATGTTAGTTTTAAGCACAAAACAAACACACTACTAATGACTTAATTTATTACTGATTTTTCAATTAATACCCTATAAGTCCTAATCAAACAACATTTAAATGACGAGTCTTAAGAGGAATACTAGAATCACATAATTTTTACATAAAAACTTTCACATAATGATGTGTCATCACATGATTTGTTATGAATTAAGAAGTTAGTGGAGAAAAAAGATAACCATTGGTACAACTCACATGCCACATCATTATGTGGAAGTTTTTATGTAAAATTTATGTGGTTCTAGTATTTCTCGAGTCTTAATTAGCCCTTTATTAGAAAGACTCTAGTTATAATGAGTCTTCAAATTAAGATGCATTAAATATTTAGGCCCATAATTCTTCTCCATTAAAAAGAAAAGAAACATCTCGTAAAATCCTTTTTAAAAGGAGGTGATTTGCACACTCCAATTTTTTATTGGGACTCAAAATATTTGTTTGTTAACATTTATACCCTTAATATTTGAGTTAAAATTTATCCACTCCACTAGTGTAAAGGTATAAATGTCAACATACAAATAATTTGAGTGTGTCAATCAAAAGTTAGAGAATGCAAATTATCTCCCTTTTTAAAAAGTCATTTGTATTCTTTTTAGATTCTTTTATGTTTTTCTTTTTTTAATATTATTTTGTTAAAACATAAAAAAATAAAACAGAAAATATAACGTTTGACAAGTTAAAAATATTTAAAAAAAAACTTTTTAAAAACAAAAACCATAGTGGACGGTCTTTATAGTAGTATCCTATCAGGCTGGTGAGAGTGGCTTATAAGCCACTCGTGAGTTGCTTATACCCACCCGCTGCTTCCATTCCCTCTCAAAATAGTCGCGCGCGACTTACTCCCACCAAGCTAAAAATAGGGGGCAAACTCACCCAGGTGAGTTGTAATGTTGTGGGCCCCATATGTTTTTATTTTTTAAGTTAGGTTTATTTGTGGGTGTTTTTTGTGAGTGTGGTGTGTTTAAATAATAAAAAAATAGGTATGAAAGGTGAGTGTCATTATCTCCGTGGGTAAATTTGGGTGAGTTTGTTAAAAACTGAAGTGACGCTGACGTGAAAGCGGGTGGGTTTGCCTCCACTCCCACCAGTCTCATATAATTGTCACGTTATCATGATAGACTCTCATTATAAAAAGTCACACAGTACTTATTAGATTTTTGTCTAAATCGAGCAATTAATTCCGATTGAGACTATACGGAAATAAGTCCTTTGATCATCTTCTTTTTCTTTTGAGATATCAGTCTATCAATCAATCAAGTCGCTAACTAAGAAAGCGACCGAATTAATTGACATTTACGTACTAACTCCGTTTTATATTAAACTAGCTCATAACCCGTGTTCAACACGGACTATAAAAAAATACTTTAATGAGATTTTAGCTGGGAATGATTATGCAATTTAGAGAATTAAGACACTAATATTTATCAGTTACTAAAACTTACTGTTATAATGAAACCATCACTACAATGATAAAAGGAAATTTCATCTAGAAATGCTTTTACATTCTAGAGAATTAAGACAATAATTTCAAACGAAAGGTTGATGGCTTGAACCTCCAGATCGTGTTGTATATTGTATTAGGAACAACACCCCACTTAAAATTAAAACATGGCATGTTCAAAACTTATTACTGAACCCAATCATACTCAACTGAATGTAGGATTAAAAACCAACCCATGTCATATATTATCCAACCTTGTCTACATTGAATGTGGGATTCTCAAAAAACAACCCCGTCACCCTGTAAATATGATCAAAAATATCTTTTAGTGAAGAGAATAGACAAAAAAAATCAATAGACACTAAGACTTACAAAACCATAGGGAACATTGGCGACTTGAAAATGAAATAGTTAAATAATCGCTTTGAAAAAGCAACGCAAACTGCATATAAGATATAGTTATCAAATAATAAAAATGGTAACAGTTGCATTGATGTGGCAGTTCTGTTGAATCAAATGAATAATAAATTTCAAAAAATTTCTTTGATAGCATGGCACATGATTTCCTTGCATTAGATGAGTAATAAATTTCAAAGAAAATGCTATATTGATTCTTAAGTAGAAAAGATACTTGGTACGAAAACTTACAAAACTATTGACACATATAGTTGTTCGTGACAATATAACCAACTTTGTGAAAGCATCAAGAACCCAACACCAGCAACCCCTGCATAGCAAATACTAAAAGGTAAGAAATAGCATTATTAATTACTTGTATAAATATTTAATTAATAGGACCAAAATTCTGAAGCTATTGTATTCAACGAATACTTCATTATAAATGTAAACATAAGCTTCTAAAGGCACAATAAGATTTAATATTAATTAGATAATTGATTAAGATATGTTAATTGTAAAGATTACAAGGGCCACTCTAAGGTCATTTTTAATAGATTTGGTGATATATAATTACAATGTTAAGTATGTACACACCTGTAGAGTAACTCATCTCATATCCTTCTTATTTAAATTAGTGATTTTTATGCCTTATTTCAAAGCCTCTCTCATTGGACCCATGAACACATCTTTGACTAAATTCTTCATGTCAAATCGTGAATAGCCTAAAACAATTCACTGCAGCAGAATAAGCCATATATCATAGTTAGTAAAATGAAAAATAAACCAAGGGCAAGTACAAAATATTACTCTATTCAATGATATATGAAGAGAAAGAAATTTACACAATTGCACACAAGTGGTTACTAAGAACAACTTCTTCAAAATGTGATGTCCCTGTAAAAGAAAACATTGTTATAGAATTTTTATCACCACACAGTATTGCAATTAGGAGGCTTAAGTGATGCTAATAAAATCATAACTGTGTGATATTAGTTGGTTTATCTTAAAAAGGTCAATCAACATTATCACATCATATAAGAAATTCATATCTGCAACTTAGGAGCTGATCTTTAATTTTCAAATAGGTGAAAGAACCAACAATTTCAAAGTAAAGTGAATGAACATGAACTTCAAATTGTTGAGACATAAGGAATTAACAAAGCCAACTGATAAACTAATCATGATAATACAAATGACATGTATAGGGTGTGTTTAATCAAATGAGTTTCAAGCAAATAGAGTACCTGTTCCAAGACCGAGTCCAAACAGCCCTCGATATTCCTAAAATAAACAAAAACTTCTTATGTACTGTATAATTGAATAAGCATAAAAAACTTAAACAGCTAAATAATATTGAGTTTTTACTCGGGTGTTTCCACAAACACATAGTTTGCACAAGAAAAGAAATACATGAAACATAACAATAATCATAGATTAACCGAAATACACTTGACTGATTGAGATTAAATCAAAGATAAACGTACTCAAATTAGGCTTTCTAGTAGAAATCTTACATTGTCACCATAGGTAGATCTAAGATAAAGAAGGTTTCTTCCTTCGTGCATCTGTCAAGCAGGTATCCTTTTCCAATCAATATCATAATAGAGGACGAAATACTGAAAAAGTGAATGCTTTAATTTGAATTCTTGAAAGAAGATATTGTTGCCTCGAGGGAAGAATTGATGTTGCCTTTTAGAAATACGTATAAAGTGTGTATTGGTAAAACAACAAACACAGTACTATATATTTTTTTTCTGTTTTCTTTCATAATTTTGTGAGATATAAATATGACATAAGCAATTTCAAAATAAACACTCTCAATGACAGACACGTATGCAAAAGGACTAAAAAATGATGTCACTTAAAACTCCTTTTTAATAGAAGTTATAGATGTTTACAATATTAGTTTATATATTAAGTGTTCACAATTATTTTGTTATGTCCCAAAATAAGTATATACCGTGTATCGTATTACAACTATGGAGATTTTGGTGAGAAGATGTATTATTTGATAATGTAGTTAGCCGAATATACTAAACTTTGTGGAATTTAAAGGAAAGAATAAAATGTCAAATGAATAGAATAAGCGACGTAATGAAATAAATGATGTAATGTAATGATTTATTACTGTTATTAATAATGTTTGGTTGGTACGATAAGACGGAATGTAATCGATAAAAAAAGACTAAAATACTCCATTGTTAATAAGAAACTTATTTAATATAATTAATTAATGATGGACTTTTTGATTTCATTACAAGACGTAATAAAAACAGAATAGGACCTTAAGAAATGAAAATGACGTAATAGGTCATTACATGTAATGATTCATTACGTTTTATAATTGTAAAGAAACAAGATTTTTCATTCAATCGTAATAACCTTTTCCGTTATAACTCTCATTAAAGCCTACCAAACGCTAAACGTGAGGACTTAATGCGAGACAGAAAGAGTATCTATTTGTAACAAATATGCATATGGCACTTAGATGGACATATAACTTTTAAACAGGGGCGGACCTACTTGCATGGTATAGGGTGGTGTCGTCCTCTCATAGCTAGTCTAACAAGATAAAATTTTAGGGTAATTTTTTTTCGATTTTAAGCATTTTTCGAAAATGCCCTCCACCCATAACTCAAATTTCCTCCATATAATTACGTATTAAAATCCAACATTCAACGATTTAACACTTTATAAATCCCTCATTTCTACGTAAAAATACCCGATTTATCGTTTTAGTATCGATATAAGTTCCTAGCCTCCTGCTAGAGTTCATTTGCTATGTACATACTGAACCTGCATACTACAAACCTTGCAACTTAGAACAACAAATCTTGTTAAAAAACTATGCCCAAGAGTCTTTGTTAAGTTAACTTCCCATCAAGGCAAATGAGATTGAAGCAATGCATATATTCTTTGCTTTGCTCTAAAATGAACATCAACATGAACTTGTAAATTCTAATCCTATATTACCTGATCTCTTAGTATCTTACTCATCATCCTTACTTTTCGAAAAAAATGGATTTCAAATTCGGTTTGAAGCTTCAAAATGAGGTTGATCTTTCGATTTCCAAAGATGAAAGACTTGCCGTTTTCACCACGCAGCAAACAGACTCCATGTTCATCCTCACGTCCCATCTTAAAGGTTTTCCTTCGCTTTGTATACTAACATTTGTACGTTGTTTTAATTATGTCGTCCCGGTATATTTATATTTCTGGTTCACGAGCGTAGGCTATAGCAGAAGGGACATCAAGATTGAGATCAATGAAGATGGGACTAGTATAACCATAAGTGGCGAGAAGCTTATGATGAGGGGATTCAGTAAAACCTTCAGAATTCCGGAGGGAGTGGTTTTAGATAAAGTCAAGGCTAGGTTTGACCAAGACGACTCGAGGCTCACCATTCGGATGCCAAAATCAGTAAAAGGGTTCACGGAAACCGGCATTCAGGAAATCAAAGAAACGGAAAATCATGACATGAGAAATGGCCATCAGGAAATAATGGGATCAGGCGATTTGACGAAGAATGAGGAACACATCCCAGACGTGACGCAAAATGGAATGAAAGATAACGAACATAAGCCTCCGCAAGCTAACCAAGATTTTGGCGAAGAAAAGGTAGACGAGAATGATATTCAAGAAGCAAAACCACCTGAAAAGAGTTTCGTCATAAGCACTCCTGTCATAGCTGGATCAGCATTGTTTTTCTCTTTTATCGTTGCTGTTGTTAGCTTGATTCGGTCAAAAAGTGAATCGAGCAAAAAACACTAGTTAAACTTTAATTTCCATAACCGGAATTATATTTGCCTATTGGATTTTTTTTGCCTATTGATGTATGAATAATTCGAGTAGATCAAACAACATTTTCACGTAAGCTGTTCATAATATCGATATGCAAGTACCCAATGACGAAGATTGTATTACCGGAAACGAAATGAAATAGAAACATAAAAAACTAACCATCTTTTGAATAAGTATATAGTCGATATGGTATATTGATATCAGAAACATCTATAACTCCCCGGCCCAAAATAGGGCGCAACGTAATCTGCAAAATACAAAAGGCACACGTGATATGCAAGTAACAATTCTCTCATAAGCCGATACAGTTCTCTATAACATGTAATATATACTCCTACTTGTGTAGACCATACTGCATCCCGTATAATCGCCCGCCCCATTAGACAACACAGACTTGGTTAAAAAGATGTCGGTTGCTAGTTGCGCTTGCACCATTATTCTCAATGTCTATGTCTATGTAATGGAATCCTGATTTGTGTTTTGGTTTGTAACTAATTACCACTCCATGGAGCGAACTTTTTTCAGCGCATATCTAGCGGGTCTTCGTTTCTCTGTAACTGGAATTATGTTGTCCATTAGCTGAAACACAAAACAATGTCCCGTCACTATGTGTCTTTTTAAGCGAAACAACATATCGAAATAAAAGACTGGATATCAAGAACAGGGTCATTTTAGTGCATCAAAGAGCTATCGAGTTCATCCAATTAGTTCCAACAACGAGAAATGGGAAAACTGTAAACGACATCTATATGCCAATCTAACAGCTAGCTTGCGTTAATTTGGTGAGCAAAAGAACAATCAACTCTCAGACGCAATATTAAGGAGACATTTTTTTAAGTATTATTCACTCAGAAATTAATGTTTGAGGTCACCAGCGACCAGTCAGCCTTCACATCGTGCCTGGGACCTGGACATGGTACAAGTACAAGAGCGAAACAAACCACTAAGAAAAACGACATTTCGGATCTAAAATACTCTTCCATAAAGGGAGAAAATACCCTATAAGAAGATGCACACATCAATAACAAAAGACGGGATATCAAGAATCAAGAAGATATTTATGCAATTAACTGTGTAAAACAGGTCATTTTAAAGCATGAAAGAGCAGCATAACTTCATAAGGCCTTACACATGCTAGTACTCGACAGACCCTAACATCAGTTCTCTCGTGAATAGAATCATGAAATCTGGCAGTCAGAAACTCTAGAGCGCTTCACTTGCACAAGATATGTAACAAAGTACATGACAACACATGGGATTTAGATGCAACATACGAAGAGAGTTCCTAATTATGCAAGCTTCTAACCTCAGTTTTATCCGAAGTACCACGAATTTTTTGACTTTTACAATGTGTGTGAACTCTCATGTGTGTCAATGACTGATTGCCTGCAAGCTTTTTTAATCTAGTTGGCCAGCGTCTAAGGGTTGCCTTTCTTCAAAAACAACACAAGTAGCAAAGGCTTCTGCTATGAGCAAGTCACATCAGAAGAAAAAAAATCTTACAATGTAATGTTTGTGATTTAGCTGACGCCATGATGAAAAAATAACGATACCAACATTTGGTGCCTAACTTTTATATATTTGGTATTCATCGTAAGCTAACATCAATAAACAAATCTCGCATATACAAGTCCTTCTTATCTGAATATGCAGATGATACATGTCCTGTGCTATCCTTATTACCAATTCATCGCTAAGTGCCCATTAATGAACCTAGTATATCCTAAAGAAATTCGCAACTCTTAGTAGGTTGTGCATTTTCTTGGTCAACGACCTAGATTGTCTATTTGTATTTGGTTTGTCATACTCTGTTTCTTCCAGATTTACCGAATTTTCGCATCATTTTTTAGTGGTCCCAATGCAAAGTTATCCTGCGGTTCCTGCCACTGGGTTATTTGATGCAAATAGGGGAAGATAAGTAAGTTTGGTAAGTCGGGCACATTTTTATATATGCTACAACCTGACGGGTTTAGATGATGCATGCATTAGAATGAAAATTCTATCGAGTTCATCCAATTAGTTCCAACAACGAGAAATGGAAAAACTGTAAAGGACATCTATATGCCAATGTAACAGCTAGCTTGCCTTAATTTGGTGAGCTAAAGAACCATCAACTCTCGGATGCAATATTACAGGCACGTTTCATTATAGTATTATTCATTCAGAAGTTAATGCTTGACGTCACCAAGTCAGCCTTCACATCATGCCTTGGAGGCTTGGAGCTGGACATGGTACAAGTACAAGAGCGAAACAAACCACTAAGCGAAATAAACCACCAAGCGAAACAACATATCGGAATCTAAAATACTCTTCCATAAAGGGAGAAAATTCCCTATAAGAAGATGCACGCATCAATAACAAAAGACGGGATATCAAGAACAAGGAAGATATTTATGCGATTAACTGTGTAAAACAGGTCATTTTAAAGCATCAAAGAGCGACATAACTTCATACGGCCTTACACATGCTAGTACTCGCCAGACCCTAACATCAGTTCTCTCATGAATAGAATCATGAAAATCTGGCAGTCGGAAACTCTAGAGACCAACACTTGCACAAGGGATTTAGCTACATAGGAACAGAGTTCCTACTTAAGCAAGCTTCTGACCTCAGTTTTATCCGAAAGAACCACGAATTTTTGAACTTTTAGAATGTGTGTGAACTCTCGTGTGTGTCAATGCTGATGTTAACATTATGGGTTGCCTGCAAGCTTTTCTAATCTAGTTTCCCAGCGTCTAAGGGCTGCCTTTCTTTAAAAACAACACAAGTAGCAAGGGCTTCTGCTATGAGCAAGTCACATCAGAAGAAAAAAATCTTACAATGTAATGTTTGTGATTTAGCTGACGCCATGATGAAAAAATAACGATACCAACATTTGGTGCCTACCTTCTATATATTTGGTATTCATCGTAATCAATTTCTAAGGCTAACATCAATAAATGAATCTCGCATTTACAAGTCCTTCTCATCTGAAGATGCAGATAGTGCATGTCCTGTGCTAGTGCTATCCTTATTACCTTCATCGCTAAGTGCCCATTAATGAACCTAGTATCTCATGGAGAAAATTCTTAACTCTAAGTGGGTTGTGCCTTTTCTTGGTCAACCACGTAGATTGTCTTTTTCTAATTGGTTTTTTTTACTCTGTTTCTTCCAGCTCAACCGTATTCTCGCATCATTTATTTAGTGGTCCCAATGCAAAGCCAATGCTTAGTTATTCTGCCGCTGGGTTATTTGATGCAAATAGGGAAGGATAAGTAAGTTTGGTAAGTCGGGCACATTCTTACATATGCTACAGCTTGATGGGTTAGCATGGAAATTTTATTAAGTTCATCCAACTAGTTCCAACGACGAGAGATGGGAAAACTGCAAAGGACATCTATATGGCAATGTAACAGCTAGCTTGCGTTAAATTGGTGAGCGAAAGAACAATGAACTCTCAGACGCAATATGAAGAGACATTTTTTTAAGTATTATTCACTCAGAAATTAACGTTTAAGGTCACCAGTCAGCCTTCACATCATGCCTTAGACCTAGATATGGTAGAAGTACAAAAGCAAATCCTAGTGGCTGTAAACTAATTCATTATACAGCAAAGCAGAATAACGCCCACCACTTCAAATCATAATAATTTTTCTATAAGAAGAGCTTTAAAGGACTGTATCATTACAATATTCGTTAATGCATACAACTTTCCAACGTTATCCTTTTCCTTTTTCAATTTTACTAAACAAAAACCAGAAACGCGAATCACCTTCATTAATGATATGAGTAAGTGAGCAGTACATAGAATAAAAAAACGAAATAAGAGTTCAGCATTCTAATTTACTATGAGACAGGGGAAAGTAACATCACCAAGAGAAGACTAATGTATGTGACCTTTTCAACGTGGCCTTTTATACAAGGGTAACACCTAAAAGCCATCTAGACAAACATCAGCAATACAGCCCGTGCCTAATACGTAATATGCGTTTCTATCCCTTTCCTGTGACTCGATGATGAAGAGTAAACTTATGAATATACCTAATTAATAGTAGCTATATAGCATGACACGCCACTGGAACGAGCAATCGAATTAACAACACAAGATGTCAAGTCAAATCTAGTATCAATGCACACAAATCTAACAGTTAGGCTTTTAAGACTGTATCAGTGTCCGTCTGTTAAGTAGTGTAACAGATAGACAACAGTTTAACATAATAGGATATGAAGTTTGTTTCGAGTGTAAAAGAATGAAGGATGGAAATAAGTTTCGTACCTGTTTATATCTTGTTCTAGTTTTCTCTTCCTGCAAACAAAGACACAAATTACAGTAATAAGCCAAAAGAGTCGGAAAGAAATAAATGCGCATATGAAATAACCACTTTATTATCCACTCATCCAGTTTAAGCCACGCCAATATTACTTAGATATCGTGAACAAACATTGAATATAAATCATAAACTACTAAAAACAGAAGAAAACAATTAAGGAGGCAAATGCAAGAGTGTTCGTACCTTGGCTTTGATCAACGTCTCATTCTCCTCTTCTAATTTGGAAACTAAAGATTCGAGTTCAGCTTGGTACGCCTGAACAAACAGTACTAATAAGAAACAAGAAGAAATATTAACGCAGAGAGAAGGTGAATTCGGAAAAAGAAAGAGATGGACCTGCTTGCGTTCTCTGGACCTAGCAGCAGACTCTCGGTTCTTAATCATTCTTCTTTGCCTTTGCTGAGCAGCCTTATCTTGTAACGGGTCCAAACTTGCTCTACGTTTCCCTCTTGCAGTCATATCATTGACGACATTGACATTATCCGGTGGATTATCGAAACTGAGCATGCGCCCGCTTAACAATCTCTCAGGTAAAGGTAAAGGTGGAAATTTAACGTCTTGTTGAGATTCATCGTCAGCCCCGGCTTTGGCTAAGAAATCCTCTAAAGTCATCATGTCAGGCTCTTCCTCCTCCTTCTTACATGTAATAGTACGGGCAGCGATAATGTTGTTCCAAGCATCGTCCACGGTGGTGGTGGTGTTATTTTGTAGTTGTTGTTGTCCAGTAGTAGCATTAGGGACTAAACTCATTCGTGTTATAAACAACAGATAGACATAATAAGCATAGTAACGGTAGAATTAATAGGCAAGTGAGTGAAACGTAAAAAAATAGTAAAAGATCCAGAGTGATTATCAAACAAATAGAAGACAGGTTTGGTTGACGAAAATGGATTTGTGTCGTTCCGTTTAAGATGATAAAACATCAATGTAGAATAATAATAACGATAATACTGAAACTGAAATATAGTTAGAAGATTTTTTATTCAGATTATAATCAGTGTTTTGCAAACATAGTCTTAGGCGTCCGATTAATCCCCGCCTAGGCGCTAGGCGCTCATTAACCACCTTGATTTTCACTAATCGTCGTTATGAATCGTTTTGGTAATAAACCGGTCAACATACCGATTTATTGGATTAAAATCGGCCAAATTGAGCATAAATTGGTCAAATCAGACAAAAAACGGGTAAATCGACCAACTCAGTCACGCATAGAATTCGGCCAAATCAAACAACAATCGACTAAATCGGCCATATATTATCAAAATTTTCTAATTATATATATATAAATCCAATCATTAATCCCTACCTAACCGGTTAATTGCTAGGCACTACGGCACTACGGCACTACCCAGGTAATTATAAACTACACTACAAAATGGTTCTTAAGGGAGTCAAATTATAAAATAACACGAATAATTTCGAAAATTTACACTACAATTTTTTCGCTAGACGTCACATTACCCTTGTGACCCCCTTTGTCTACCCGTCCGCCCAGCTAGTGCCTATCGATTTGTGCAACCTTGATTATAATAGGTATGTATATAATAGACAATTCCCGCACATAGGAGTACATAGGGGTGTAAACGAGGCGAGACAGCTTGTAAATTACTCGAGATCGACTCGTAAAATACTCGAAATCGACTCGATCTAAACGAGTCGAGCTCGAGAAGCTCGCGAGCTTTATCGAGCTTTAATTAAAATATTTTTTTTTATCTTTTTATATAGATAAATCGAGTCGAGTCGAGCTTGATATGCCTAGTATTTATCTGAGTTCGAACATGACATTTAAAAATAATCGAGCTCGAGTCAAGTTTCGAGCTCGATTTTTATATGACGAGACGAGCTCGAGCTCAAAATATAAAGCTCGGTCGAGGTCGAGCTCGAGCTTGACAGTACTCGGCTCGACTCGACTCGTTTACACCCCTAGGAGTACACTAGTTTATAACATACAGTGCGTTAATTAGTCCGTATTTAGTGTAGCATTTAAAAGTAACGGTTATTCTGAATGATGTTAAATAAATAAATAAAAAACGAGTATTATGAAGAAGGCAGTTGAGTGGTAACGGTAAAGGTGCAATTAGTTAGTTACTTAGTAATGAATAATAATAATAATAATAATAATGAAAGATAGATAGATATATAGAAGAAAATTAATTATAATGTTGTGGTTAAATGGGTCGAGTCGTGTAATGACATCCTAGTGTCATAATGTCTTGTTCGAACCCTCGCCTAATTATGTTAAACTCCTTATTATCCGCTTAGTATACTACTACCTCCGTCCCAAACTAATTGTCCACATTTGACTTTCGAAGTCTTGTTTGTGCGACTTTGACACTAGGGTGTGTTATATAATACTACGTACTTGATAAAAAATATATGAATGGAGAGAATTTTAAATGTACTTTCATTTGGTATAAATTTTATCAATACAAATAAATATATTTGTGGTCAAAGTTTTAGAAAAAAAAAAGACAGAAAAAGTGTTATTACTAGCATTTAATGGGTAAGTGTTGGTTTGTGTGGTAACGGTAATTAAAACGATAAAGACGGAATTAGTTAGTTACTGTTAGTTAAGTTAGTAATGAATGAATAATAATAATTAAAAAGATATATATAGAAGAAAATTAATTATTACCAGTAGTATTAGTAGTAGTAATAGGTGTTTGTTGTTGGTGCAGTTGAGGAGGATTAGAAGGAGCGGTTGTAGTGGTACCTAAGAGAGCATCCATCAAACTAATACTATTCTTTCTTTCCACAGTAGCTGCTGCTGGTGGATGACTCATTTTGTTGTTGGGATGATTACTACTCTTACTTGATGAAGATGATGAATTAGAAGAAGAATTTGAGTTGGAATTGGAATTCATGAGCTGCAGCTGCTGCCATCGATCAATCATATCTATTTCTTTCCTTCCTTGCTTTGTAATTTTATATTTTGATTAAATAGATTACTAGTTTCAACATCATCATGGATTAATCAATGAATCAATCATTTGGTTGGTTGGTGTACTTGTTTGTTGTTGTTGATTCAGATTTCTTAGAGGCTACGTGGCAAGGAGGCGTTGAATATTTGTTTCTAGATGGATGAAGCTCAATAAGGAAGGCCTGTTTAAAGAAAAATACTCTTTACATTTCACTCTTTACAGATTTTTTTTTTTTTTTTTTTTTTTTTTTTTTTTACAATTTACTGACTTGCTAATAAAAATTAAAATACTCCCCTCTATCTTAGGCTATGTTTGGCGCATAAGCTTATCGTAGCATATCGTAGCATAAGTTTACTATTTTTCAAAAAATAAGCTACTATTAAAAATAAGTCTCGTTTGGCTGACAGAGTTTCAAAGAGCTTGTTAAAAAATAAGCTCGTAAATGGCATGCTAATTAAAGTAGCATGTAAAAATAAACTCAAGCTACATGCTCCAGCATCCAGCTCCAACAACCCGCTCCAGCGATCCACTAAAAATGCCAAACATACCCTTAATATTATCGTCATCTTTTCTTTTTTAAGTGTCTTAGTTTAATTATTTATTCAAAATTTAATGAAATGTATTATATTATTTTTATTTGAAATTATAATTACAAAATTTAAATAAAAATAAAATTGTTATTTCGTTAAAGGTTTTTCTATCTTTTGGCACATGATAAGAACACATAAAGTACATAAAAAGTATACTGAGTCTCACAGAATAGTACAAAGGAATCCAAAAAATGTAAATTTTTGTGTACTTTTCTCTGTGACCCGGTATACTTTTTACCTTTTTATCATGTACCTTAGAGCACAATATAGAAAAACCCTTTATTAAAAAGTAATAAAAAACAAATGTTATAATAAATATACTTTTCTTAAATTATATGTTTTTTTAAAATAATAATTTTAAAATAAGAAAATAAAGAAATAATAAATAAATGAGTTATAAGGTGCTTTGTGGGTGTCCAGAAGACCAATAAAAAATTTCATATAATTTTATTTTTTTAAAAACATTAATTTTTTTACTATTTTATATTTTTATTACTCTCTCTGTCTCATAATTATTGTCCGCCGATTAAAAACACATAATTTGAAACGTCCAAAAATTGTTATGTGGATTAATCAATATTCTTTATTTATTTTGAAATAATATTTTCAAGTCAGGGTCATATAGTAAATTTAATCCATATTTTTTTATCTATTTTTTAAAATGGACAACTAATTTAAAACGTTTCATGGAGTATTTATTTAATTTGTATTTTGTAATATTAGAAATGAAAATATGAAATGGAATATTTGGTGAGGTGGTGTGGGCTGGCTTAACTAAATGGGCCTAATAACTTAATCCAGTTAAAGTATTAGAAGTACTGGTGGCAGCTAAAAAAACAGCAGTTTCATTTCCACAAACAAACACACACCCAGATGAAAATGAAAATGAAAATGAAGAAGATGGTATTTCAGCGTGGATATTACACCGGTACCACGAAATACACGGGCCGAGTCGTAACAGAAACCGACAACGGCCGCTCATTCGGCGTCAAGCTCAACCACCCCCAACAACCCCTCCTCGACCCCAAAGGCCACCCCCTTCCACGTCACCACCTCATTTGCAAACTCACCAACCTCCTCCTTTCTTCTTCCCAAAATAATAATAATACTAATAGCAACTTACACAAGTACCTCCAATCCTTATCCCCTCCTTTATCCGTCTTCGAAACCTCCGCAATCCTCAAATCCCTCCACCACTCCCCTCCCCTCGCTCTCTCCTTCTTCAAGTGTTGTCAATCCTCCTTTCCTCACTTCCGTCACGACTCCTCATTCGTTTACAACCGCATTTTGCTCATCCTCTCCGGTTCCAGTTCCAGTTCCGCCAGGTCTTTCAATTCCATCAGTTCTGAGTCTTTCGTCCATTCTGAGTCCGTTTGTGCGGTTAGTTCTCTGGTGAAGGAAATGGAGAAGCTGGGAGTGCGAGGGAATGTGTCGACGGTGAATATATTGATTGGGGTGTTTGGGAGTGAGGGAGTGGAGATGTGTTTGGAGATGGGGAGGAAGTGGGAGGTGAAAATGAATAGGTATACGTATAAATGTGTGTTGCAGGCGTATCTGCGTGGGAGGGATACTGGGAAAGGGTTGAGGGTTTATGACGAGATGATTAGGAAAGGGTTTTATCCGGATGTTTTTGCGTGTAATATGTTGATTGATGCTCTTGCCAAAGACCAGAAGGTACGTAGTGTTTTATTTACGAGACTATTTGGTGTTTGGGTGTATTTTCATACTTATATATCCCCGTTGCGTTTCCTGCTTAGAACTTAGTTTCACTCCCACGTCTTGGTTTTTTCCCCTTTAGGCCCCTTTACCTTTTCCCGTTGCGTTTCAAGTATTGCCAAACCTCCTTACCTCACTTCCGTCACGACTGCTTCGCTTACAACCGCATTATCCTAATCCTTTCGAATTCTTCCAATTCCGCCCGTTCTTTCAATTCCATCAGTTCTTTCGACCGTTTGGAGTCTGTTCGTGCGATTGTGAAGGAGATGGAGAGGCTGGGAGTGCGAGGGAACGTGTCGACGGTGAATATTTTGATTGGGGTGTTTGGGAGTGAGGGAGTCGAGATGTGTTTGGAGATGGGGAGGAAGTGGGAGGTTAAGATGAATAGGTATACGTATAAATGTGTGTTGCAGGCGTATCTGCGTGGGAGGGATACTGGGAAAGGGTTGGGGGTTTATGACGAGATGATTAGGAAAGGGTTTTATCCGGATGTTTTTGCGTGTAATATGTTGATTGATGCTCTTGCCAAAGACCAAAAGGT
This sequence comes from Glebionis coronaria, assembly GCA_025667525.1. NCBI lineage: Eukaryota > Viridiplantae > Streptophyta > Magnoliopsida > Asterales > Asteraceae > Glebionis > Glebionis coronaria. The sequence goes on from CM046875.1 coordinate 3,264,752, forward strand.
AGTATTTTATAAACGGGCTGTTTTGTTAAGCTTATTTGCGACCCTATTTGGTTTTCGGCTTATATTTCATACTTATAGATCCCCATTGCGTTTCTTGCTTAGAACTTAGCTTCTCTCCCACGTCTTGGTTTTTCCCCTTTAGGCAGGCGTCTTCCTTTTGTGACCTTGGCCGTTTGCATTTTTGCGTGTAATGTAGATCCCCGTTGCTTTTCCTGCTTAGAACTTGGTTTTTTCCCCTTTTCCCTGTGACCTCGCCGTTTGCATTTTTCGTATAATGTACTACTTCTTTAACATTTTATAATGGTCTTTACACGGATATTTAACATTTTATAATGGTCTTTAACATTTTTTGGGTTGTTTTTGTTTAAGATTATTTACGAGACTATTTGCTTTTTGGCTGTTATTTTCGTAGTTATGGATCCCCGTTGCGTTTCCTGCTTAGAATTTAGCTTCTCTCCCACGTCTTGGTTTTTTCCCCTTTAGGCACGCGTTTCCTTTTGTGACCTTGCCCGTTTTCATTTTTGCATATAAATGGTCTTTATCTTTTGTGTGTATACTTGTATGCTTGCTTTTCGTCGTATATTACCTATATAAATGCCTTGCCCTTGTGTGACCAAAACGCACGTAGTATTTTATCCAGATGTTTTTGCGTGTAATATGTTGATTGATGCTCTTGCCAAAGACCAAAAGGTAGTGTTTGGGTTGTTTTTGTTTAAGCTTGTTTACGAGACTATTTGGTTTTCGGCTGTTATTTTCGTACTTATAGATCCCCATTGTGTTTCCGGCGTAGAATTTAGCTTCTCTCCCACGTCTTGGTTTTTTCCCCTTTAGGCTGGCGTTTGTCTTTTGTGACCTTGCCCGTTTGCATATAATGTACTTCTTCTTTAACAGTTTATAATGGTCTTTATCTTTTGTGTGTATACTGGTATGCTTGCTTTTCGTCGTATATTGCCTATATAAAGGCCTTGCCCTTGTTATTGCGCACTTTTGATCGCCGGAGGTCCCCCGGAAGCACTCTCTCTACTTCCGAGTTTTATCCTGGAGGTAGGGGTAGGGTCCGCCTACATGCCACATCCCTCATGCCTCGCTGCGGCGGGATTGGGTATGTTGTTGTTGTAGGCTTATATACACTTATTATGATAGAACAACAACAATAACCAATCCTGTTGTTGGTAGAAGGGAGGTAGAATGTAGACGGATATTAGCCCTCATACTTCACGAACAACTCCATCAAGTGTATAATGTGCTCAAATATATGTGGACTTACCCATTAGTCTCAAAATAAGCCAAAAAATCATATAGGCCCAAATCAAATAAGCTCATAAGCCAATACATAAGCTTAAAAGAACACCCTCTTAACATTTTTTCGAATTATCTTCTAATTCTAACCAGATTTCTTTTGTTTCAGGTTGATGAGGCCAATAAGGTTTTCCAAGACATGAAGAGGAAACACTGTGAGCCTGATCAATATACGTACACTATCATGATTAGAATGACTGGCAAAATTGGAAAACACGATGACGCGATTGCACTATTTCATGAAATGCTGTCTAAGGAGTTAGCTCCTAACTTAATTGCTTACAATACGACTATTCAGGTGCTTGCTATGAACCGCATGGTTGATAAAACGATCTATCTTTTCTCCAAAATGGTGGAAAATGACTGTCGCCCAAATGAATTTACATATAGTGTCATTTTGAACGTTTTGGCTTCGGAGGGACAGCTTGGTAGGCTAGACGAGGTCGTTGAAATATCTAAAAAGTATATGAATAAGGGCATATATGCGTATCTTGTGCGCACGCTTAGTAAGTTAGGGCATTCTAGCGAGGCTCACCGTTTGTTTTGTTATATGTGGAACTACCATGATAAGGGAGATAGGGATGCATACTTATCCATGTTAGAGAGCTTATGCAAGGAGGGTAAAATGATCGAAGCTATGGACCTGCTAAGTAAGATTCACGAAAAGGGAATTGACTCGGATACTATTATGTATAACACGGTTTTTACTGCTCTTGGGAAATCCAAACAGATATCTCATCTTATTGATTTATACGACAAGATGAAACAAGATGGCCCTTTACCCGATATATTCACATACAATATATTGATTTCGAGCTTTGGTAGAGCTGGAAGAGTTGATGAAGCTCTTAAGATATTCGAGGAGCTGGAGAACAACAGTGATTGTAAGCCCGATATCGTATCCTACAACTCTCTGATAAATTGCTTAGGGAAAAACGGTGATGTTGATGAAGCCCACATGAGGTTCAAAGAGATGGAAGAGAAGGGGTTGAATCCCGATGTTGTTACGTATAGCACGCTTATCGAGTGTTTTGGGAAGTCGGATAAAGTAGATATGGCTTGTAGATTGTTTGATCAAATGCTGTCTCAGGGCTGCTATCCGAATATTGTCACTTATAACATATTATTAGATTGCCTCGAGAGATGTGGCAGAACTGCTGAAGCTGTTGATTTGTTTGCAAAGCTTAAAGAACAAGGTTTAACACCCGATTCAATCACGTATTCCATTCTTGAACGCTTACAAAATGGTTCTCATAGGAAATTTAGAACTCGGAGGCAAAACCCGATTACTGGGTGGGTTGTTAGTCCTTTAAGGTGAGTCTGTTTGTTTGTTGATGATGCATGAAATTTTGAACCGTGGATGAGAGGCAGAACGGAACTAGTCGACTTCTTGATATGCTCGGTGAGTTCATGTAATCTAATGGTTTATTGATTTACGATAACTTGCAAACACTTATATAGAGAATATCATATCTATCTCTTTCGCTTCTCATACAAAAATTTGTGACAATGTGAACTGTTTGCTTTCCTGTGATGTTGTATCGTATTTGTTGTTGATAATAATAAGTAAAATACAAGGCAACATGGTTCTATAACCGGTTTTCTATTTACCTTGGCCCTTGGGTTTTCAACTCGACATTGTGAGCCGACTAATCCCAAGGCGACTACCCTTTTGGATAGCCCGGAGTCGGCACAGGTGAACCTCCCTTGCCACAAGAGGTTCTCTAACTGTTGATAATAGTAACTAGTAGCTTTGCAAACAATAATGCTGAGGTTTGTCCAACATAATTGTATTTGTATATATGATCGAGAAACTGAGATTTAATAATGGATCTTCACACTGGCTCTTGACCCCGATGGTAACGAGTGCAAGGTGTCAATTACACATTTTGTGACTTCCTCATAGAAGCTCCCGGTATTGGGATTGGTACACGCTGCTATATGTTCACTATTGCTATAGGACGTTTTTTGCGAGCCTTAAGTTTTGCACCTACAATACTGCCGTCACCTCGACCTTGGCGTGCTACAAGATGCTCCTTAACATCCTCATCCTTGGGCTCAGAATTTTATGCCCCCTATGCTACTGATTGGTGCCATAAGGACTGTCATTCATCAAGATATGGTGTACGGTATGCTCTCCTTTAGCTGTTTGTTTTTACTGTCAGTTGTCTTATTTCGTCTGCGCTAACTTTTTAACCTTGCTTAAAAGGGTTCTAAATTCTAAGCATCGACTGCAAAGTAAACATATGTTCATATCCGGTAATTACTCATCATCGACGAACCCAAATTTCAAAGATATATATTTTTAACACATGTAGCTTAAAGTACTTATATCTGTAACATCGCTTTTGTTGTGTAATGAAATTTTCTCAACTTGTATCCTATTTGCTTACGTTTGCAATTCGTAACCTGACCATATACAGTCATTATGCAGACCGTGTTATGGTCCAAGATGATGTATATATAGACCAAACTGGGGCTTCCTTGCTGATTTCCTCCGACACTTCCTTCGAGAGAGTCTGCATGGATCAATTTGCTAAACAAAGCTGAATGTGGTTGTAATGATCTTCTGTACAGTGGGTACATGCTTTTTGCGGTCCTAACAGCTATGGCTTGGACGGTATGTACGCTCTAATCTTGTTAATCATATCGGTATTCCTATAAGTTAAGCGACCTTATGTTGACAACCATGCATATCACACACAAACATAAGCTTCTAGCTCTTTTGTTGCTCTAAATGCTAGCACTTTGGCATTGTGTAGCTTATTTATCTAGCTGTCATATGTTTAGGCTAGGAAATTTCAAAGCAAAATTATGTTAATAGTCTCAGTTCGTTTTGTCAAAAAGGTTATGAACAAATAGTTTTCAGTTTGAAGTATTACTTTCTGAATTCGGAAATTTTGGACTTCCTGAAATCGGAGGTTTAGAAGTTTTTATTTAAAGTCCTAATAATAAGTTGCAGATTTTATCAGAGATATGTCTTTAACGAAAATTGGATACTTGTATTGCCATTTGCCGGGGTGTTTGAAATGGGAAGTTTGAATCCGTAATATATAATGCACCAAATTAAGACGTGATTAAAGTATGATAAATGACAAAGTACACCAGCATATGTTATTTTCTGTTATCGGGTTTGACTTGCCATTCTGCAACTACATTAGTAGTATTTTCGGTTCACTTGTTATCGGCATTTAAACTAGGCACAAAGTCGAATGTTTTCATTTTCCCGTGGAATAAGTTGGTTGTCACTAATGTAGGAAGCATATGTAAAGGTGGAGCTCGGGTTTTATCTGGATGCTTGTACTGCATAATGCCCAAAGAGAAGCAAGGGAAAGGCATCCTTACACAGTAGACTGCATCGTAGCAATCAATGTTCGGTTCCTGTTGTGGAAGATAACAGGCTTCCTGTGGCCACTCAAGAACACATCTCGACAAGCAAGGTTAAACGATCTAGAAAAGATCGAGGGCAAGCTTTACCAAGCAGCAAAAGATTCAGACTTGGACTCTAGCAATCAAAGAAGAATCAAGCCGGCAGGGAAAAGGCTATTCAGTTTTTTACCGATGGAAAATAAGTAAATGAGTAAAGGATATCAACAGGTTCTGATCAATCGGTAGGAAAACCAAGATGCCTATTGACGAGTTTAGCAACCGGAGTAGCGTCACCTGACTGATATGAAATAATAGAATCCAAATCCAGAGCTTCAATAGCTTGGTAGAGCGTTTGAGGGCGAGCACAAAGTAAATGTTTTCTTTCTGCTAGTTCTTCGGCAAGCTCACTCTGATGGTTATCCATCAAGTCCTCATAAACGACGACTATTAAAGGTCTGGCCAGTTTTAGCGTCTCAAAAATGCTCCCTGAACCTGCGAAAAAAATTGTAAAATCAGCATCCTTGTCTTATCGGTATTATCAATATAAGTTGTACTACGTAAAGCTTTAATTTTGGATTAAGCATGATACCCGCGTGACTTATGACAAGAGATGCTGATCTCATATAGTCTGCAATGCTTGGGGAAAACGTAAAGTAATCTACAACCAGCGATCCATCTTCACCGCTAAACTGCATTTACAGATAAATTAGTTTCTGGTACCAATATGTGCTACTAAAACGAAAGCCGGCGAAATAGCACCTTTTGGGGGATGTAAGATCCACGACCCATTTGAATTACAAGATGCGTGTATCCTTTCTTCAACAACGCTTCTTGAACTTGCTCAGTGTCAACAGCTTTAACAAGAGAATCGAAAGACGTTGTGCCCACGGTCACAAAAACACTTCTTTTCGATTCAAAACGATTATCATTTCCCCCCATCTTGCTATAGTTCGCCGATCACTCCCTGAGGTCAAATTATTAAAAAAGAGATCCTGTTTAAGCCATCATGCTATAGTTTTTAGAGGTGGCAAAAAGGGCAGGCACAGGCAACGGGTCAAAACGGGCAAATTTGATCAAACGGGCACGGGTCAAACGGGCCATCATCTTAAAATAACATGAAGTGTTCTGATTGAGTAGTTTATTGGCAAGTTTGATTTTGATTCACTCTATTTATAGTACCCGTATATATGGCCCCCTCCCTTTAAACCGTCTAGATCCGTTTGAGACTCACTGATAAATTATTGCAGACGGCGACCTGGAGATATATGAACAATACCTATTGACAGACGGGTCATAAATACGTACATACAATGAAGTGAAAAGCTTATGCCAAATCAGAAAAACACAAACATGTCGTGATCAGACACATTAAACAAACCAAGAGAAATAGAAAATAAAACGAAGCGGGAACGTGAGACAAGTCAGTGTGATGTTTTTAGTACTTGACAGTCTTTTCGGGACGGAAAGATTTGGACTTGTGACGGAGCTGCTGCATAAGTAACGTCTCAGTTACTTGGGCATCAAATATACTCATTCAGATACAAAACAAAGAACCAAGTAGTAGTCGTGTTCATCCTCGTCTAAATAGAAGCGTGGAACACATACGTACTCTGCAGGTAACTTATTCATTTCTTTGCTTGCGTATACATAAGATCAGATTCTTAGCTACACAGAGCGACCTCGTAACTTACTTACTACTTGTTGAATTGGCCTAGAACAATACCATGTTTTGATGAAACACATATTCAGCATACAAAACGGGGAATTTATAATTTGGATCAAACAGTCACGGGTCAAAACTGGCAAATTTATAATTAGAATCAAACGGCCAGTACAAATTACTAAAAAGAATCCCTAAACCAAACACCCTTATATTGTTTATATAACTAGATTGAAACATCAAAGTGTATATGACGAGTTAAGTTGTATATTGATAACTTTTGATAATGTCGGATAAGTGTTCTCCTACTCTTAAAAAAACTTCCATTCAAGTTCATCACTAGCTCTACTGATGCTGAAATAAAAACAATCCCTAAACCAAACACCCTGATATTGTTTAATAACTAGATAACATATAAAGAAACATCAAAGTGTAGTTGGCCACCAAGGTTCGCTAATGTCGGATAAGTGTAGTTGAAAACACTTGCAAGGCTCGAGACATTGACAAATACAGAGTTAGTTAGTTGTGTGCATTCATGAAATAGCATAGTTTATCGTCAAGTCTCAGTATATATTTATAGTGACCCATTTGAGAGTGACTGATAAATTGGCGAAAAGACATGGAAAACTTAGTTTTGATTTCTAAACAAATGGAAATTTTGTTGATCGGGTGAAACCCTAACCAACTGAGCTAGCTCAGTTGGCCACGAAAGGTAACTTTTGAGAGGTATTCTTGATGAGATGTTAAATTCGAGTCTCACACTAAAGACCTTCGGGGGCTCGAATTAAATAGAGGCAGGAGTAGGATTTATCCCCTAAGGAGAAGGTTCGAAGCTTTCGTACTGCCCAATTGCATGTCACTGTATGCTCGAATCACTAACTATTAACTCGCCGTTTAAAATAAATAAATAAATAAACAGTGCCCCTATAATTCAGCACAGTACCAAACAGCCCTACCTATAAGTCAGCTATTAAAACAAACACCCAGCAGATATATAAATAGTTAACCTAAAAGTAACAAAATGGAAAGAAGAAATGAATTAATTTTCACAATTAAAAACACATACCTTCCTTCCTTCCTTCCTTGATAACAAGTACTTTTTCCAATGTTTTAAAAACCGGGTTGGCCCGGCCGGTTGAATCGTGAATCGGCTCGGAGACCGGGCCGGATGTGACCGAGTTTTTGTTTATTTGGCAATCGGATTGAACCGGCGGTTTTTCGTTGACCCGGTTTGATTAACCCGGCCGGGTCACGTTTTTTTTATAAAAAATATTGCAAAAACATTTTTTCCATAAATATTTTTAAGTTTTAAAGATATATATTGAAGTAATGATTATTAGTGTTAGTTAAAATAAAATCAAACTAACTTAAAACGTTCTCTAATATTGTTTTTATTATAATATTTTACAGATCGTAAACATAAATTAATTATTTTTGTATATTTTTCCAATAATGTTATAAATATAAAACTGAAAGGGCTAATGAGTAAAAAATAAATATTACACATTAAAAATATAAAAAAAAAATATACATATATAAATAACCGGGTTGACCCGACGGTTCAACCGGTTGAACCGTGAACCGGTCACTAGACCGAGTCAACTAAAAAACCGGGTTTTAAAACATTGCTTTTTTCGACTGGTTAAATACTTTTCGTTTATGCAAAAAATGTATGTCTTTCATTCAATTCTTTTTAAAAACAAGTAAGTCTGGGTGGTGTAGTCGGTTATCACGCTAGTCTCACACACTAGAGGTCCCCGGTTCGAACCCGGGCTCAGACACATCTAATTCTATTTAATAGATTTGGTTTCATTTTTGTATACGTAGTAGTAATAAAGTATCTAACACATCTAATTCTATTTAATAGATTTGGTTTCATTTTTGTATACGTAGTAGTAATAAAGTATCTAACGTCTGTAGTACTAATTAACGATGGCTGAAGAGAAGAAACACCATCACCTATTCCACCACGATCAACCCAATGAGGAAACTCGTCGTGATTACAAGGAAAACGACGAGAAGACACATGAGCACCTTGGTGAACTAGGCGCCACTGCTGCTGGTCTCTATCAGGGGCGTACCCACATGGGAGCCGGGTGTAGCACGGGATACACCCAATTTTAGGCCACGAAGGGTAAATTTATTATAAAATAGATCTTTTTCCGATACGTGCAACACCCTGTTATAAATTCTGGGTCCACCCCTGGTCTCTCTATGCAGTCGTACGTTATATATTGAACCTCACCAAAATTAAAAACTTTACGTCTAATTAGATTGGTACGTAGCATGTTTGTTTTCAGATATATAGTAACTGATCGACATGTCGTGTTTTTGTAATTGTAGTATGAAAAGCATGAAGCGAAGAAGGACCCAGAGCACGCACAACGACGCAGACTCGAGGAAGAGATAGCAGCAGCGGCAGCGGTTGGGGCCGGAGGATATGCATTCCATGAGCATCATGAGAAGAAGGAAGCTAAAAAAGAAGACGATAACGGCGAGAAACATCACCATATCTTTTAATTTAGTTGATGCATATGCAGCTTCAACAAATTATTATTATGTTGTATTCTTGTTTCTTTCTAATATATATGGTTGTGTCATGCATACTAATATGAAATATGGATGTATATGATTTTATACTATATTAATAAAATAAAATTTGTTTGGAATCTTGATTATACAAGTGATAAGAGTAAATAGTATTGTTATTTCTTACGGAGTACTATGTTTATTGTTTATGCTCCCTGAGTCTCATGTAATCAGGGACGAAGGATAGTAAGCGCAGGGTGGCCCTGACTTCCCAAAAATTTTGTCATTTAATATATTCTTTTTAAAATTAATGAAAAGAATTATTTTTTTCTTTACAGTTTAACCCTTTTAAAATAAGTAAATGTTATATTGGCAATCTCCGAAAAAAATGCTTCAAGCTTCGTCCATGCATATAATAGTTTGGGACGTCTTACATTAATAGTCCATTTTTAAAAATAAATAAGGAATGTAGATTAAGTTTATCATATTGTCCTCACTTGAAAGTATTATTATTACAAGTAATAAAGAAGTAGTATATAAATTAATTGACTAAGGGTTAAATTGTCATTGTGTAAAAGATAAGAGAAAAAAAAGTAGAAAATATCATTTTTATTAAACATTGTGTTTTTCGTCGATCAACTATTATTATGATCTGAGACAGAAGGAGTAAAACTTAAGACTGGTCTATTCAACTAATTAGTTTTCATCCACTCACTAATTATAATTATAATTATAATTATATTATAAGTATAAACATTTATAAAGAGGTGGGATCCTCATAGAATGTGCACCCAAAAAAGAAGGAAGGAAGCGATATGGGCCATCCAATTTCCCATCATCCAACCATCCATATTAAAAGCACATATCATATATAAAAAATAAAAAATAATAAAAAAACACACATTCCTCACACTTTCTATCTCTACACACACAGCCACCCCGATCTAACAACAGATCCTCTCGTCGGAAAAAATAAAACCCTTATCACTGATAACAACAGATCCTCTCGCCGGAAAAATGAAAACCCTCATCGCCGGAAACCATCACTATCACAGATCTATAAACCCTCCGGAAAAATAAAAAACCTCGCCGGAAAAATGGATGAACCTGATTTAGATGACGTTATGGTAGTGGTTTCTCAACTAGATTTGAATAAAAATGATACATCAGAACCATGTTTTTCAGAAAAAGCAAAAGAAGGGTTTTCAGGTAAATTTTCGTTTTCAGGTTACTTTGTTAGTGTTGAATGCAAATCACATGTAATTCACACAGAATTACATGTGATTTTTGGAATAAAATTGTTTATTAGTGTTGAATGGAAATCACATGTAATTCTGTGTGAATTACATGTGATTTTTGAAATAACATGGATTGTTATTGTTGAATGCAAATCACATGTAATTCACAACCACATTTTGTGTGAATTACATGTGATTTTTGGGATAAAATGCTTTGTTAGCAAGTTGAATGGAAATCACATGTAATTCTGTGTGAATTACATGTGATTTTTGGGATAAAATGCTTTGTTACTAAGTTAAATGCAAATCACATGTAATTCTGTGTGGATTACATGTGATTTTTGGGATAAAAATGCTTTGTTAGCAAGTTGAATGGAAATCACATGTAATTCTGTGTGAATTACGTGTGATTTTTGGGTTAAAAATGCTTTGTTACTAAGTTGAATGCAAATCACATGTAATTCTGTGTGAATTACGTGTGATTTTTGGGATAAAAATGCTTTGTTACTAAGTTGAATGCAAATCACATGTAATTCTTTGTGAATTACATGTGATTTTCGAGATAAAAATGCTTTGTTACTAAGTTGAATGGAAATCACATGTAATTCTGTGTGAATTACATGTAATTTTTGGGATAAACATGCTTTGTTATTAAGTTGAATACAAATCACATGTAATTCTGTTGAATTACATGTGATTTTTGGGATAAAAATGCTTTGTTACTAAGTTGAATGCAAATCACATGTAATTTTGTGTGAATTACATGTAATTTTTGGGATAAACATGCTTTGTTATTAAGTTGAATGCAAATCACATGTAATTCTGTTTTTTAAATACAGGTATGAAAACCCCAAGAGCAACCGTTTTTGCGCAAGATGAAACACCTGGCGGATCAGTAAATTGGGAGTCTCGTGTACACGGAGTTCGTATACCAAAAGTGGGAGATACTTATGATACATTGGAAGAAGCTATTGATATGTATTCAAATTATGCTGAAAAAGGAGGGTTTGAAATTAAAAAATCGGGACAAAGTAAAACAAAATCGGGAGTGGTAAAACACAAGTTCATTACTTGTAACAAAGGGGGAAAACCAACAAGTGTTGATTTAACTCATTAGATCCAAAAAATAAAGGTAAACAAATTAGAAACACAACGCACCATGTGACTGGATGCAAAGCTCAGATAAAGTTACAATTGGATATTGTTTCTGTAAAATACAAGTTGGTACAATTTTTAGCAAAACACAATCACACGCTTCTACCAGAAGTGTACCAACACTATACAAAGAAACAAAGAAAAATGCCTCAAGCTGAAAAGATGTTTGTTGTAAAAGCTACTGCAAATAAACTTGGTGCAACACGTGCTCACAATTTCTTAAGTAACATCAAAGGTGGTTATGAATATGTTCATGGGACGACTGATGACTTTAAGAATGCTCAAAGGGGTGTTACTGAATTTATTGGAGAAAATGATGCACAAATGCTGATAAACAAAATGGAAAATAGAAAGTTGTATGTGCCGAACTTTACATTTGAATATTGGGTAAAAAAATGATGAATTGGTTGCGATGTTTTGGGCGGATGAAGTTGCAAAGTGCTATTACAAAGAGTTTGGAGACATAGTATCTTTCGATGTAACCTTCAATAGCAACAGGTAAGTGAATTGTTTGTAATTTTTTATATTTATACTTTTTAATTAACCAATAACAAGTAATTATGTATGAATCACATGTAATTCAATGTAGAATTACATGTAATTCAGAAATGTAGATTTTAATACATTGATATGTTATATAGGTACAACATGAAGTTTGTACCATTCACTGGTATCGACAATCACAGAAAGTGTGTCACACTTGGTTCGGGGATGATTTTACATGAAGATACGGAATCATATACGTGGTTGCTAACAGCATTTTTGTCCGCTGTTGGAAAAGAGCCAACAATGATTGTAACCGATCAGGATGGAGCCATGAAGAGAGCTATTGAATCCGTTTTTAAAACAACAAAACATAGACTTTGCATGTGGCACATTTCCCAAAAGATCCCATCTAAGGTATTTTTGTTTAAGTTACAAACTGTTTTACATGAATCACATGTGATTCCTAATAGAATCACATGTGATTAAGAATAGAATTACATGTAATTATACTTTATTCCTTCAAAACAGTTTCACATTATCTAAGATTGTAAAGCCAATTACTGTTGAATGCAAATCACATGTAATTCTGTGTGAATTACATGTGATTTTTGGGATAAAAATGCTTTGTTAGTAAGTTGAATGCAAATCACATGTAATTTTGTGTGAGTGACATGTGATTTTTGGAACAAAAATATTTTGTTAGTGCTAATTACTTTATATCTTTAAAACAGATTTGTGAAGAAATATACAAAGGGGCTTTCAAAGAACGATTTGATAGGCTCATTTGGAATATGTTCATAGAACCAAAGAAGTTTGAAGAGAGATCTAGGTTCCTAAACTTGGAATGGATGGCGGAGCGTAGGTGGCAAGCAGTTATATGTATACGGGGGATTATTGATAGATGAATTTGGTTTGAGAAACAACAAGTGGATGACAAAAATGTTTGATCTTAGAAAAATGTGGATTCCCGCTTATTTTATCGACTCTCCTTTGTTTGGCTTGATGAGGACTACTTCAAGGTCCGAAAGTGAAAATTCTTTTTTTAAAAGTTTCACAAGCCAAGGGTCAACACTTGATATAAAGATTTTATATGGGTTCTAATTAATCTCGGAATCCTCTCGAATTGATCTCGGTCTTAAGTGGAATGATTGTTCTTGGTTACTAAATAAAAGGGTTTGGTTTTCTAATCTAATAAAAAGTGGAAATGAAAATTTAAATCAAAGATAATTAATTTAAATATGATTAATAAAAACTTGAATTTAAATTAGAATTAAGACTAAAATAAAATTAAAATTAAAATAAAGAAACAGTAAAGAAATAGTAAAGAAACAGTAAACCTTTAAAATGCCCAAAAGATAACTGATTCGGAAGTCTATCCTTGATTCGGAAGTTACTGTTCATTCGGAAGATGAAGGTTCATTCGGAAGTTGAGCTTCATTCGGAACTTTGTGCTTCGTTCGGAACTTTTGGCTTGGTTCGGAACTTTTCATTTCATTCGGAACTTTCTACTGATTCGGAAGTTTTAGACTCATCCGGAACTTACTGATTCGGAAGTTTTCTATGTTCCGATTCGGAACTTTTGGTAAAAATTGGTTCGGAAGTCTAAAAATTGGTTCGGAACTTTTTATTGACTCGGAACTTTTGAAAACAAAACTCACTCGGAACTTTTTAAACTGATTCGGAACTTAATGCTTCATTCGGAAGTTTTCCTTGGGTCGGAAGTTTTTGGCTTGGTTCGGAACTTATGGCTTGGTTCGGAAGTCTGGGAAACCCAGGTACAGTAACAACACCGAAGAACAAGGAAACTAGTTTTAATCCAAAAATCACCAAGTTTTTCACCAAAAACTTAAATAAATCAATCACAAAGCATCTACTAACCATAAACTACTAATCCCATCAACAAAAACACAAATCCCAACAACTTTTGAAGATCAAATCAAGAAAAATAAACTCAGGAACTTGAAGATAATGATGAAGATGATCAAGATTAAATGGAAAGATTAAACAAAGAACTTGTATTAAATGATTAATGTTTTAACAAGATTAAACAAAGATGAAAACAACAAGATTGGAAAAACAAAGATTAAAATCACCAATCACCCTAATGGTGATTGTGATGAAACGAACTAAAGAGAAAAAGGTGGGGAAGAAGAAAAATTAAAGCTCTCCCCTGGATGTGTGTGAGGGGACCCTTTATATAGGCTTGTCCTTTGGTTGGTGAGTGGGCTTTCTCCCGTTCTTCTTGTCTTTTCGTCTTTTCAGAAAATTTTCCGTTTTCGATTCTGATTTGGGATTTGTTGTCGATTAAATTCAACTCGTCTTTTAATTTCTTCGTTTAATAGACTTTAGTTTCTTCGACTTATATAAATCTTCCATCTTTGGTCCTTTTCTTCGATAAATCTTCGAATAGGCCCAATGACTTCAAATCTTTTGCATCTCTTGGACAATAGACTTTATCTTGAGTCTTTTTCTTCAGTAAAACCCGTGCAATCCCATGTTTTCTTCAATATTCATCCGGTTGGCTCTGAAAACACAATAAACACAAAAACCACGCATAATTCCAAACAAATGATATTAAATACGTGTTTTGGTCTCGTTTTAGCCCGAATTAAGTGGTAAAAGGATGGGTGTTTACACACCTATCAAATCCCCTACACTTAACCATTGCCATGCCCTCATGCAATGCTTAGTGATAAAGCAAGTTTACACTTTTCTCATAATTAATCAACCTTGGCCTTTTTAAAATACTACTAAACAATAATTAAAGTACTAAAGGAAATTAAGACTTTGAAGGAAACAAAAGGATAGAAAACCATTTTCACTTGAAAATAGCTACATGGAAATAACTTGCAAAGAGATCAAAGACTTACATTAGGGCTTTGGTGCTGCAAAGATTTATCACCCTCAAGTTTCACGTTCCCCAAACTAAGCTTAAAAACGAGATCATTGTTATTATAAGTTAGCAATTCAAACACTTACACACATGGCTTAATTAAATGCTTAAACTCCCTTATTCCTAGGTGTATCTCTTATATTTTATTTTTGTCTTAGAATGATCATGAAGATGCATTTTTGGACTTATTTCGATAGTTTATTAAGGTTGAAAGCAAAGTAGGACGATTTGATCAATAGTTAGCTAAAGGACAAAATCTCTTAAAACTGCTTCTCGGGATATCAAAAAGTTCATATCTTGGCATAACTTGGTTCACGATTTGAGACCTTTCTCGGGCCGATATTTGGCATGTACTTCATACTTCATATCTTCGAGAGACGTTCTTGAGATAATGGTCTTCTCATCATAATAGAGTTTCTTCACTTGGAGACTTTTGAGGGGCACTCCAACTTTGTTGACCACGACTTCATGATTATTTCTTCGATCTCTATTTGGGATTTTGAGATACAACGATCCGCCTCCTTTTCGGACTTGGATCTATTTATCCTCATACCTTGTTAGGGTCTTTTCGGATAGACTTCTCCATGATCTTTATGGGAGTTGATTGCTTTTCGTCGTGAGTCTTGATCCTTCATATTGATTTTAGGAATAATGCTTTTCACATCACTTGGATCTTCAACAATAAAATTGAATCCTCATGCCTTGTTAGGGCTTTTTCGGACTCACCAATCTTCGCGCCCCGCTTCATAAGTTATGCCTTGGCTATGAACTCTTATCATTACCGAGCAACTTTTAAACGATCTTGGGCTAGAAGCTAAGTAACTTTTCAAATCGTACGACCTTACTTATTGCAGATAAATTATTAGCAAGTGATGGGAGAATAGGCAAATAATTACACCAAGTGAGCTTGTGCAAGAATACCGACTTATAATTGACTCTATCATTTTTCGTCCTCCACAATTTAAAATCTCAAGTAATGAGACTCGTGGACACTTAGCCTAATAAACCAATTAAGGTCTACATGGTTAAGGATACTAGCTAGAATAAACTTGGATAAGTTTATTCGGGTTGAGTCAAAATAAACGCAACGGGCCTAATATGTCAAAGACTTCTAAACTAGCTACACCACTTTATTAAAATTTGACTTTATTGCGGGATATATACATATGAAAGCAACGATAAAAATTTAAAAATTACAACTAAATGGCCAAAGTTAATAAAAAATTTGAAAAATGTTGACAAATATGATTTTCCGGTTAATTGAAGGCATTTTCATGGAAAAGTCCACTTAAAACTTCGATAGAAGTCCCCCCTACACTTAAGATAAACATTGTCCTCAATGTTTAAGCATGTGGGGAAAAGTTTCCCCTACACTTATGACATTGTGCACGTTGGTTAACTCAAGTTAAGGAAGAGACAACTAAAGTGATCAATTTCAAATGTGAGTATGAAGAAAATTGAATCACGATAGTTGAGAGATAGAACCGGATTTCGAATAACACGGGAGCACGGTTCTTTAAAGATTCCAAGAGTGCACTTATCCCTGTAATCACATTACACAAAGACAAACACGTATAGAAGTCCCCCTACACTTAGGAGGTTAAAACATAAAAGGATAGATACTCGGGCTGCCTCCCGAGGAGCGCTTGTTTTTGATAACCGAGTCACAAGCCTGACTCGACCCAAAATTAGTTCATGGGGAACGTGGTGAGGGATGGAATCACCTCCTGAGAGGTGTCCTCACCAAAGTACAACTTCACTCGTTGGCCATTCACCTTAAAATTTGGTCCATCAGGTTGAGCGAGCTCGAGAGTACCATATGGAAAAATTTGGGCAATGGTGAATGGGCCGGACCAACGAGATTTGAGCTTTCCCGAGAAGATTTTCAACCGAGAGTTAAAAAGTAAGACTTTGTCTCCAACATGGAACTCTCGGTTCTTAATCTTAGAATCGTGAATGAGCTTAGTTCTTTCTTTATAGATCAAAGAATTTTCATAAGCCTCATTACGGAGTTCATTCAGCTCATTGAGTTGGATCTTGCGTAGGTCACCGGCTTTGTTTATATCAAAATTAGCCCACTTCAAGGCCCAGTAAGCCTTGTGCTCCAACTCAATGGGGAGGTGGCATGCTTTCCCGTACACAAGACGATAAGGCGTACAGCCGATCGGGGTCTTGTAAGCAGTACGGAAAGCCTACAAAGCATCATCAAGTTTATCAGCCTATGAGGCACGATGCTCTCCCACGGTTCTTTCCAGAATTCGCTTAAGACCTCGGTTGGATATTTCAGCCTGGCCATTAGTTTGTGGGTGGTAGGCTGTGGAAAGACGATGATTTACACCGTACTTAGCCATGACTCGAGCAAATTGGTCATTGCAGAAATGAGTCCCACGATCACTAATGATGGCGCGAGGCACACCGAATCTAGCGAAAAGAGCTTTCAAAAAGTTACAAACCACCCTTGCGTCATTAGTAGGTAAAGCTTTGGCTTCAACCCACTTTGAAACGTAGTCAACGGCTACAAGGATGTATTTGTTTCCTTTAGAAGAAGGGAATGGCCCCATAAAGTCGATACCCCAAACATCAAAGATTTCACACTCTTGAATGAAATTCTGAGGCATCTCATCTTTATGTGTAATCTTGCCTTGTTTTTGGCAAACATCACATCGTTTAACCATATCGTGAGCGTCACGATATATGGAGGGCCAATAAAATCCCGAATCAAACACTTTTTTGGCGGTGTAGTTGGGACCAAAGTGACCACCGGTGGGTCCTTTGTGGCAAGCATCAAGGATTTCCGACGCTGTCGGTCCATCAACACATCGGCGGATAATCAGGTCGGCACATTGTTTGAATAGGTAAGGGTCGTCCCAAAAATAAGTCTTGATATCGGTGAAGAACTTTTTCTTTTGTTGGGACGTCAACCCTTCCTTGAGAATTCCACCCGTCAAGTAGTTTGCAAAGTCCGCAAACCACGGGGTTTCATTCGACTTCGAGTTTATAGACATTAAGGTATCCAAGGGAAAAGAATCATTGATTTCTTTGGTCGGATGATCCCCTTGGTAAGGATCCTCAAGTCTGCTAAGATGGTCCGCGGCTAGGTTTTCTGCTCCTTTTTTATCGCGAATTTCGATTTTAAATTCCTGGAGCAGCAAAACCCAGCGAAGAAGTCTTGGTTTGGAATCTTGCTTTGTCAACAAGTACTTCAGCGTGGAATGATCGGTATACACAATGGTGGTAGAAAGGACAAGATAGGGGCGGAATTTTTCAAAAGCATAGACAACAGATAAAAGCTCTTTTTCGGTTGTCGTATAATGCAATTGTGCCCCAGTCATTGTCTTGCTAGCGTAATGGATCGGTTGGAAGTGTTTGTTCACTCTTTGTCCAAGAACCGCTCCAATAGCAACATCACTAGCATCGCACATCAATTCAAAGGGAAGCTCCCAATTAGGGGTAACCAAGACGGGTGCCTTAGTTAGCTTATCCTTAAGCGAGTTGAAGGCTTCAAGACACTCGTTGGAAAAGATAAAAGGAGTATCTTTTTCCAAGAGGTGAGTCATCGGGCGAGCGATTTGAGAAAAATCTTTGATGAATCGACGGTAGAAGCCCGCATGACCCAGAAAACTTCTCACACCCTTCACGGTTGAAGGTGGAGGTAACTTTGCGATAACATCGACTTTAGCACGGTCTACTTCAAGACCGGCTTTCGAGATCTTGTGTCCAAGCACGATGCCTTCTTTTACCATAAAATGGCATTTTTCCCAATTAAGAACTAGGCGAGTGTCTTCGCACCGCTTTAGCATACGTTCCAAATTGGCAAGGCAAGAAGAGAAAGAATCCCCGAAGACCGAGAAATCATTCATGAAGACTTCCATGGTTTGTTCAACCATGTCATGGAAGATAGCTAACATGCACCTTTGGAAAGTCCCGGGCGCATTACATAAGCCAAAAGGCATTCTTTTGTAAGCGAATGTGCCATAGGGACAAGTGAATGTAGTCTTCTCTTGATCTTGGGGATCGATGGGTATTTGGAAATAACCCGAGAAACCATCAAGAAAGCAGTAATATTCATTACCCGCTAAACGTTCAAGCATTTGGTCCATAAAAGGTAGAGGGAAATGATCCTTTCTCGTGGCATCATTGAGTTTGCGGTAGTCTATACAAACTCTCCACCCAGTAACGAGACGAGTGGAAATTAACTCGTTGTGTTCATTGGGAACAACGGTTATTCCGCCCTTCTTGGGCACACAATGGATTGGACTAACCCACGGTGAATCCGAAATAGGGTAAATCATACCCGCATCAAGAAGTTTGATAACCTCTGTTTTGATGACTTCATGGATTTTTGGATTCACCCTTCGTTGGCTTTGAATTGTGGGCTTAAAGTCGTCCTCCATGAGAATTTTGTGTGTGCAGAAGTGAGGATCAATTCCACGAATATCCGAAATCTTCCAAGCAATAGCCTTCTTATGATCTTTCAACACGGCGACAAGTCGGGCTTTCTCTTCATCCTTCAAATCCTTAGCAATGATAACTGGCGACTTCTTCTCTTCTTCGAGGAATACATACTCAAGATGGGGCGGCAACTCCTTAAGTTCCAAATCCGGAGGATTTTTTACGGGAGGCGTATCCGAAGTCGGAGTATCGATAGCAATGACAGTGGGAGATGGAGGGGAAGGATTGTCTTCTTTGAGGAGGTTCGCAATGAAGCTGAGATCTTCATCCCAATTGGTAGTAGAATCGTCATTGTCTAAATTCACATCTCCCATGGTGGCTTCCAAATCTTTCCAAAGGAAATCACTTTCTCCAAATAGAGATAGTGATGAGTCGATGGAGGAAACGGTCTCAACATGGGGAAGAGAGGTAGGAATATTTTTACAAGCATCTTTGAAGTGTTCTTCACAAGCCTCATCAAGAACGTCAATACAATTAACACTCTCGTAAGAATAAGGTTGTTTAGAAAGCTTTCCCATGTTGAAGACTACTTTGTCGTCACCCACTCTCATGATAAGCTCACCGGCTTCAACATCGATGAGAGTGCGACCGGTCCTCAAGAATGGACGACCAACAATGAGTGGCACACGGGGGTCCATCTCGTAGTCGACGACAACAAAATCAGCAGGGAAGGTGAATTTGTCGACTCCTACAATGACGTCTTCGGCTAT
This sequence comes from Glebionis coronaria, assembly GCA_025667525.1. Taxonomy (NCBI): domain Eukaryota; kingdom Viridiplantae; phylum Streptophyta; class Magnoliopsida; order Asterales; family Asteraceae; genus Glebionis; species Glebionis coronaria. The sequence continues at coordinate 3,284,543 of CM046875.1, forward strand.
CCCCACTGGATAAGCAACCGTACGGTTAGCCAATTCCAAAGTCATTTTGGTGGGGACTAGCTCTGGGAGAGATAATTGCTTCCAAACACTTAAAGGCATGAGATTAATACTGGCACCTAGATCAGCTAGGGCCACACAATTCTCTACTCCCGGGAAATTGCAAGGGATAAGAAAACGACCCGGATCACCAAGCTTGGTTGGCAATTTCCTTAAGAGTACTGCAGAGCAATTCTCATTAAGTTGGGTGTTGGCAATATCGAGGAGCTTTTCCTTGTCGCTCAGAAGATCTTTAAACATTTTCGCGTATTTGGGCATGTGAGCGAGAGCCTCAGCGAAGGAGATATTGAAATTCAGTTGTTTGAACATTTTAAGGAAGTTCGAAACCTGAATATCATCCTTGCTCTTTTGCTTCTCTTTCCTCAACCTTGAAGGATAAGGTATATTGGAAGAAGAGGAAGGCTTTAGAGGAATAGGATCACTCACAACCACGGGTGGAGGAGGGGTAGAAGGAAGAGGTGGAGAAATGGGGGAATGAGAAGGAGGAGGAATAGGAGCAGGCGACTCGTTCTCCTTAGTCACAACCACCGGTGGAGGTATAGGAAGCTCGGGTTCCTTGGTACCTTTACCACTTCGAGTAGTGATTGCTTTCATCTCCCCTCTTGGGTTCGCAACGGTGTTACTCGGAAGAGTACCCGAAGAAGAGGGTTGATTACCTTGGAAGAAACTAGCCATCATGTTCCTCAGATCATTAGTTTGGCTATCCAACGTGTTTCTCATGTCGGCTCTCAAATCGTTTCCTTGCTTGACCAAGTCTGCTTTCAAATTGCGCACTTCCTCTTGGAGATTTCCCACTATCACATCATTGGTTCTCATGTAGGTTGCAACCTCTTGGTGTAATGCAGTGGTGGTTTGGTTGGGAGGAGCATTGTATGCAGGTGGTTGGTAAGCAGGTTGTTGGTAGACTTGATTGTTACGTTGAGGTGGTTGTTGCTGCTTGTGAGGAGGGATGTATGGTTGTCAAGGTTGTTGTTGTTGAGGAGGGCGATTAAGGTTTTGTTGTTGGTTTGGGTTGGTAGGAGGGAAACCAGGTGGTGAAAGATAGTTGTTGGATCGATAGCTAAGCAAGTTACGGTCACCTTGAGGTCTGGCTTGATAAGCAGGTTGAGGATAGGTGCCATATGCCGCATTCACATTCTCAGCAGGGTAGTCTTGGGTGGCGGTACAAGTTGTGTAAGAGTGAGGACCACCGCATATCTCACAAGGTTGGCTGACAGCGTTCACTTGAGCGTTTTTGGCGTTGTTGTTGTTGTTGCTGACGGTGTGGGTGACAAGCGATTCAAGAAGCGTAGTGATTTTGTCCAATCGCTTGTCGCTGTCACTTGTGCTAGCACTAGCGATATTGGTCCGAACACTCTTGGTTTGCACACGAGATTTGTTCTCGATGATATCCCAAGCAGCATTGGAAGTCTTAGCCAATAGATTACCCCCCGAGGCACTGTTCAGTGAATCTTGGTCACTCATGCTTAAACCATTGTAAAAAGTATTGATTTGATGTACTTTGGTAAAACCATGTTGTGGGCATTTTCTTAAAAGATCTTTAAAGCGATCCCAAGATTCACTGAATGACTCATCGTACTTTTGTTCAAAATTTATGATCTCATTCCGCAAAGCGGTAGTACGAGAGGGTGCAAAAAAAGTAGTTGATAAACTTTGTTTCCAAAACCGTCCACGAGAGAATACTCTGTGGCGGTTCCTTAGCAAGCCAATGCCGGGCTTGCCCCTCTAAAGAAAAGGGAAAAAGTTGTAACCTTATAACCTCTTGTGGAACACCATTGAACTTGACCGTGTTGGTGAGTTGCAAGAATCTCTTGATATGGTCGTGTGGATCATCAATGGTTCGTCCCAAGAATGGTTGAGCGGAGACCATCTGGATAAAGCCTGATTTTAGCTCGAAATTGTTGGCGGCAATTGGTGGTATAACAATTGGATCCGTGTTGCCATCTACATGAGCTTGCAGCAATTCAATCATTGGGCGATTATCCGGAAGGGGCTCATTGTTGTTGTTATTGTTCATGTTGTTGAAAGGTGGGTTGTTGTTGTTATTATTGTTTGGAGGTGGTACACCGGCCATGTCTAAGTGATCGAGAGGCTCGGGCTCTTGATAAGACGTGGATCGAGTGCGCATACACCTGCAAAAGAACGAACAAAGAAAAACAAAGCAAAAATATTTTTGGTTTTTATGTTTTTTAATTTTTTTGTATTTTTGAAAGTTTTATATTTTTTTAGGATTTTTTGAAAATTTTTATGAAAAAGTAACGTTCACGGGGAACGGATCCCAAAATTCAAGTTCTCACAAAAAACTTTTGATCGTAACGAGAAGAGCCGGCAGCGGCGCCATTTGATATAAAGATTTTATATGGGTTCTAATTAATCTCGGAATCCTCTCGAATTGATCTCGATCTTAAGTGGAATGATTGTTCTTGGTTACTAAATAAAAGGGTTTGGTTTTCTAATCTAATAAAAAGTGGAAATGAAAATTTAAATCAAAGATCATTAATTTAAATATGATTAATAAAAACTTGAATTTAAATTAGAATTAAGACTAAAATAAAATTAAAATTAAAATAAAGAAACAGTAAAGAAATAGTAAAGAAACAGTAAACCTTTAAAATGCCCAAAAGATAACTGATTCGGAAGTCTATCCTTGATTCGGAAGTTACTGTTCATTCGGAAGATGAAGGTTCATTCGGAAGTTGAGCTTCATTCGGAACTTTGTGCTTCGTTCGGAACTTTTGGCTTGGTTCGGAACTTTTCATTTCATTCGGAACTTTCTACTGATTCGGAAGTTTTAGACTCATCCTGAACTTACTGATTCGGAAGTTTTCTATGTTCCGATTCGGAACTTTTGGTAAAAATTGGTTCGGAAGTCTAAAAATTGGTTCGGAACTTTTTATTGACTCGGAACTTTTGAAAACAAAACTCACTCGGAACTTTTTAAACTGATTCGGAACTTAATGCTTCATTCGGAAGTTTTCCTTGGGTCGGAAGTTTTTGGCTTGGTTCGGAACTTATGGCTTGGTTCGGAAGTCTGGGAAACCCAGGTACAGTAACAACACCGAAGAACAAGGAAACTAGTTTTAATCCAAAAATCACCAAGTTTTTCACCAAAAACTTAAATAAATCAATCACAAAGCATCTACTAACCATAAACTACTAATCCCATCAACAAAAACACAAATCCCAACAACTTTTGAAGATCAAATCAAGAAAAATAAACTCAGGAACTTGAAGATAAAGATGAAGATGATCAAGATTAAATGGAAAGATTAAACAAAGAACTTGTATTAAATGATTAATGTTTTAACAAGATTAAACAAAGATGAAAACAACAAGATTGGAAAAACAAAGATTAAAATCACCAATCACCCTAATGGTGATTGTGATGAAACGAACTAAAGAGAAAAAGGTGGGGAAGAAGAAAAATTAAAGCTCTCCCCTGGATGTGTGTGAGGGGACCCTTTATATAGGCTTGTCCTTTGGTTGGTGAGTGGGCTTTCTCTCGTTCTTCTTGTCTTTTCGTCTTTTCAGAAAAGTTTCCGTTTTCGATTCTGACTTGGGATTTGTTGTCGATTAAATTCAACTCGTCTTTTAATTTCTTCGTTTAATAGACTTTAGTTTCTTCGACTTATATAAATCTTCCATCTTTGGTCCTTTTCTTCGATAAATCTTCGAATAGGCCCAATGACTTCAAATCTTTTGCATCTCTTGGACAATAGACTTTATCTTGAGTCTTTTTCTTCAGTAAAACCCGTGCAATCCCATGTTTTCTTCAATATTCATCCGGTTGGCTCTGAAAACACAATAAACACAAAAACCACGCATAATTCCAAACAAATGATATTAAATACGTGTTTTGGTCTCGTTTTAGCCCAAATTAAGTGGTAAAAGGATGGGTGTTTACACACCTATCAACACTTGTTGGTTTCATGATGTCATACGAATCAGCAATGGAAAGGCAAAGACATAGGCAAGAAACTTTGGACTTCCAAACGCTTGATGCGGCTCCAACATATAAAATAATGTTGGATATTGAACGTCATGCTGCAAGAATATATACAAAGACGATATTTTCGTATGTTCAACTTGAAATTGATGCTGCTTGCTGGAATTGTACGATACAAGGCATACAAAATAGTGAAGGATGTGAGACTTTCATCATAGGAGACAAAGCGGCAAATTCTTACAGAACTATTTACACCAAAAGTAGAAAAGAACAAGACAAGGAGATCGCAACAGAGAAAGAAACAGAAATACACTAAAAGGTAATTATTAATTTCATTACGATAATAATTTACATGAATTACATGAGGTTTTATGAAGAAATAAATAGGTTTCTTAAAGGATTTACATGTAATTCATTCAGAATTACTTGTAATTCTGGTATAATTACATGTAATTGTTATCAGAATCACATGTAATTCTGTGTGAATTACATGTGATTCTAAACCAAATCAGATATGGTAAGATTCTGTTGTTATCAGAATCACATGTAATTCACACATAATCACATGTAATTCACACAGAATTACATGTAATTTGCATTCAACTTAAAGGATTTCTTTAATAATTACATGTAATTCTTTAATAATTACTAATGTAAATTCCTTGTGTTTTGGAAAAAGGTACTAAGAGTTATAGAAGACGGGTCAATGGTTTGTTCTTGTAGACATTTTCTACGATATGGTTTTCTATGTCGACACATATTTTGCGTGTTCAAGAACCGTGATGTTAATGTTATTCCCAATCAATACATTTTGAGGAGATGGACTAGAGACATAATACCACCTGATCTTCGAAGGCAAATAAACAGATATGGGGAAAAGAATGTAACAATTGAAAAACTTTCAAACGAGGTGAATTTTGTCGTTGATGATTGTTTATTCTTATTGAGCAAAGATGAAGAAAGGTTGGCAGCTTATCTTGAAAAGTTGAAAGTGATATATGAAGAAATAAAAGATGATATGCCTAATCCTCCTTCAAGAAAAACGACAGATGTTATTGGTGCTTTGTTTGCAATTTCAGAGCCTGATCATCTAGATGTGAACAATCCAACGAAAGCTAGAAACAAAGGAGACCATCCAAATGATGAAAAAAAAACTAAAAAAAGGAGAACGATTGAAAAGTGGAAGAGAAAAGGCGCTTAAGGTTCGAAAGAAACCATTGAAGGTTTGTGGATATTGTAATGTGAAGACGCGTGAGCATACAAAAAGAACGTGCCCAAAGAACCCAAAGGCAAAGAAAAAGAAGGCGTCACCAATTATTGATGTTTGAACACTTTTGAGATTTCATTTACTTCATTTTCCAGAACCTATTCTTAAGTTTCAAGAACCTATTTTTAAGTTTCCAGAATATGTTATAATGCATTGTAAAATTACATGTGATTTATTAAGAATTACATGTGATTTATTAAGAATTACATGTGTTTCCCTTCTGATTCATACTTGATCATATTTACTTGTGTTTATGTAATATATAAAATTACATGTGATTTGTTATGAATTACATGTGTTTCCCTTGGAACATTACTTGTGATTCTGTTTTCTAGGACAAAAGCTAGATAGCACCAACTGACATTGAAATAACAACTGCTATTGATCAAGGTCTAACAACTGTTATTGATCTAACATCTTAAAACAGAAATACATGATCAAAGTCTAGCAACTGCTATTGATCTAACATACCATACCATCTTAGTTAAGTGTTACAAAAGCTACTTATCAACCTGCTATTGATCAAGTCTAACAAGTGATATTTATCTAACATCTTAAAACAGAAATACATAATCTAACTTTTTTCACGTAGCTCCCTGTTCTTCACAGCTTCACAAACCATTTCAAGTTTTTGTTGGTTATCAATCTTATCAAACTCCATTGCTAATTCACGCATCTTTGCAGCATACTTATTGTGCTCGTGTAGGAGAATCTTTGTTGCATACTTGAAACGTAGATGTCGCAGACTGTCACGTTGCATCCTTGATTCAGCAACGAGCCCAACATCCCAAGAAGAAACTGCTTTACCAACATACAACTCCATATGCAGCATAGTGAACACACCATAATCTCGAGTATTTTCCTTCGTCTTCCATTTCAACTTGGGGACTTTACCTCTCACTTTCTTTATGGAAGCATGCTTCTTGTGCCCATACAACTGTAAATGATGAACAAACAACTCTTGCTGTAAAAAAATAATAATAACAATAATCACATGAATATCACTGTGAATAATTACATGTAAATCACATGTGATTCATAGATGACTCACATGTGATTTGTTTGACATAAAAAATAAAAACAAATATCCTTACAAGTAGATCGCAGACTTGTGAATACTTTTCATCATAAGATGCACCGGACCCACTGTTGTCAAGAATCGTCATAGCTGCTATAGAAAGATTGAAGACAACAACGTAAAAGTGCCCAAACATGCATATTGGAAAGAAAACCTGTTTTATAAAAACCAAAATTAGAAAAACAAAAATAAAATTCTAAAAAACAACAAAAACAAAAACAAAAATTACCAAATCAATGCCTTCAAATGACAGACCAGCAACATCATCTCCAAAATGAGTTTCAACTTCCTTCTCAAAGCACTTTCATATCTCATTATCCGTACGATAGAATCCATTAATCATTGATTATGTCTGTATAACAATAAGATAAAAGAAATTTATAAAAAAAGGAATAAAATACTTGTATATCAAGTTTAAAAAAGTTAAATAACTTACCATACATCTAGTCGGTAAAAATACCCTTGACGTCATTCCAGGTTCACGAAACCTCTCTTCGTAGTTAAGAATTAAAGACCAACAGTCTATCACATTTGCATCTAACCTTAAACTAGGAGTTAAGGTTTCCATAATCAACCGAATTGAAAACACTTTCGCACCAGAAGATGTTTCAAAAACAGTTTCACTACATGTAAACAAGTTAATGTAAGTAAATAGTTATGCTTGAATTACATGTAATTCATTATGAATTACATGTTACATGTAATTTATCATTTAAGAATAATTATGTTTGAATTACATGTGTTTCTTAGCTAATCACATGTAATTAAAAATGATAAATAATTGAATACATAAATAACTTACTCTATGTTGCCCTGCATCGCGAACAGATAGTTACCAACTATAAATTCAGTCCTTGTAATTATAGGCTGAACCTTTGTCTTCTTGTTCATGAAAGCAGATTACAGGAACGAAGAAGGCTTCACCAATCTCTTAGCAGCAGGACTAGGACTTCGATTAGTAACACGAACAGAACTTCTTTCGGGTGTAGACGGGCCTTGATCTAAAACATCAGCATTCAAACGTTCTTCATCGAGTTGTTGACCCTAAATAAAGAAATTAGCAAAAAAAATAAATAAAAGAATAACAAAAAAAACTTTATAAAACAAAAAAAGTGTTGAAAATTACATATAAATACTGAGCTTCAACACAGTCAATCACCTCGAAAACCGTCTCTACATTCTGATCTAACCAGAGTGAAAACGAGTCTGGAGTACTCAAAATATCCAAATCTTCATCGACAACTTCTTCTTGTGATACACCAGAACCAAGAAGTACTTGTTCTTCCAGAGCCAGTTGATCATCAACTGCTTCTTCAAGAGGTTCATCAACAGCATCCGCAATAGGCTCTTCAACATTATCAATGCTAGCACAAACTTCATCATCATTCTTCTGCATGTTAATTTGACTATCAACTTCAGAAATCTTTGGTTCACCACTCCCGTCGCTAGAACCATCATCATCATTCCCTGCTTTATCAGTACTATTGTTATCATCTCCACCACCCCCATTGTTATCATCTCCGCCATTCTCATCACCGTCACTGCCACTATCATCATATTCGGAAGAACTCTCATCTCCATTATCCCATGCAAAAGTTTCTCTAAAAACACCGACATACTTCTTGTAAAGATTTACAAAATTTGAATCGCCATGATATTTTTGACTCGCTGACTTTAGATAATTTTCAAGTAACACCCTGTCATCATGAATCTGAGTCAACGTTTCTTCAATCTTTTGGAGCAAGTCCTGTAGATAATGAAATGAAGTTAGTCAAATGATGTTAAAATAGATAAAATACATATGCTGAATTACATGTAATTTATCTAAAATTACATGTAATTTAATGAAAAATACATGTGATGCTCTCATTAAAAAACATACCTTATAAACTGTATTATATAGAAATCACATGTAATTTACAACCAATTACATGTGATTATGAATAAACAAGATGTAAATTTATATAACTATTTATAAAACTTATGTCTCCAATCTACTTGTAAGAATATTTGGTTGTATTTTTTACCACATGTGATTTATCTATGAATCACATGTAATTTATCTAAAATTACATGTACATGTGATGTTTTCATTAAAAAACATACCTTATGAACTATATTATAGTGAAATCACATGTAATTTACAACCAATTACATGTGATTATGAAGAAACAAAATGTAACTTTATAAAAACAGTAATATAATGAATCACATGTAAATGGTTGTAAATTACATGTGATTATGAAGTAATAAACTATGATTTATAAAACTTTAAAAGAAACACAAACCTCTTTAGAGATAGAATCATTGGAAGCTTCACAAATAAAACCTTCGGTGTTTTGAAACTCTTCCTCAGTCCATTTAGCATGAAGTTCTAACCGACCCAACACTTCACGTTGAAGTTCAAGCTCATGTCTTTTATTCATTAAATGTGAAGTCCAGTCTCGGATCGCAGGACGAGATCGAACAACAACAAAGTCGTCAAACTTTGTTGAGTCCAAGTACAAAAGCTGATGCAGAATAAAATTTACAATGTCTTAGATTTATAAAAGAGTTATGGATTTAAAATTAGATAAATATGAAAACTTACAATGAGGAAGAGATATGGACCATTGTACTGGACCGTTCGGGCTTTTGGGATTTTACTGTATTGAAGACAGTTATGGATGTAATCGCACCAATCAGTTTTAGAAACGTCATAACCTATAGGTATACGTCTCACAACATCCAAACATAGCTCCCCGTTCATAGCATCAGCAACGCCCATGGTGTTTGTAAACAACGTAAGAAAGTTGACCTTGAACATAAAGTCAACCCTCCTAGTATCAACCAACTTGTCAACAATATGAGATACACGTAAATCTTTTAAAGGCTTAGGAAACTGACTAAGCCAAGTCTTGACAAAATCATCATTGTCTGATCTGGCATCCCATGTAAACAAGGACCTACCTCCAAAAGGAATACCCAATATATCACGAACCTTCGAACGTGTAACCTCAATAGATTTCCCCGTATCCAAATAAAAATGATAAGTCTTTGGGTCAAATTTCGACACACAATACCTTCCAATCTTAGACGGTATCTTATCTATTGCCACATTATGAAATGAACTAAAACCTATCTCTTTCAAAAACTTTAACATATCGACTTTTACCACTCTAATAGCAGAAAAAAGAGAATTAGCAACAGTCCTAACACGAAGAGTTGGAAACGATGACAAATACTCTTCATGTGCTGCTTCTTCAGGAGTTAATATTTTCTCCTTTTTTTTCTTCGGCTTGGAGACCTCATCACCAGTATCTTCTTTCTTGACCATCGTAAATGTCTCCATAAAAAGCCTAAACTGCTGCTCTAAATCAGTAACGGCCCCAATGGCACCAGAACCACTATCCCTCTTCCTCTTAACCTCTTTCTTAACCTTCACCTTTTTCGAACTTTTATCGCTTTCAACATATGAAGAATCATATTCAAACATTTTTCTCTTGCCAGCCGCCTTGCCAGCCGCCTTGACAGCCGCCTTGCCAGCCGCCTTGCCAGCCGCCTTGCCAACCGGCTTGCCAGAACCCTTGCCAGCTGGCTTACCAGAACCCTTACCAACCAACTTACCAGTCACCCTACCAGCCGGCTTACCAGAACCCTTAACCAAATTAGAAGACCTTAAAACCGGCATTTCTGTTGCAACTTTTGCAACCGACTTCTCCTTATCAGAAACAACCAGATCCTTATCCGTAACAACAGGTTCCTTATCAGACCCCCCCCTCCGCCAGCAACTTATCCGTCACAACAGGCTCCTTATCAGATCCCCCCTCCGCCTTCTCCTTATCAGCCACACTCGGCTCCTTACCAAACACACCCCCTCCGCCAGCTCCTTATCAGACCCCCCCCCCCCCCTCTGCCAGCTCCTTATCAGACCCCCCCTCTGCCTTCTCCTTATCAGCCACAACAGACTCCTTACCATACACCCCCTCCTTACCAGACACACCCCTCTCCGCCAGCTCCTTACCAGACACACCCCCATCCACATTACCTTTCACAAACTCAGGTTGAATGCCCTTCAAAACATCATCTACAACACTTTTCACAAAATCAGAAGGCTTATTAACATCGCCAGTAATCGGATTAAACTGAGACAGAGGAGTGGCATTTAAAACACTCGGAAAGATATCAGGTGTAACCTATCTAATACTAGAAGAACCTCTACCTCTACCTGCACCAACCTCATTTCTACCTATACCAGCAATCATACTACCTCTATCTATATGTAAACGAGATACTTTCCTCTTTGGAGTAAGTCTATCAACAGCCAAGGATCCCATTGTACCAGCACCTAAACAAAAAATAAAAGAAAGACAAAGATCAGTAAGAAAAACACAAAAACAAAAGAAACTTTGAAAAGGACAGTCAAAATTACATGTGATTAATAACGAATTACATGTGATTTAAAATTTAACAATAAAAAATCCATGACTTAATCTAACAATAATAATAATCAACAAACACAGATTATCTATAACTTCAAAACCTAAAAAACACTAAAAAAACCTAAAAAAACAAGAAACCCTAAATAACATCAAAAGCAATAAACCCTAAAACACCTACAAAAGCACAGATATCTATATCATTAAGCAAAATTACATGTGATTTATAACGATTAACATGTGATTTACAAATAAGCCATACTATATAACATCTAAAACTTAAAACATCAATAACAATGATCACAAAAAAACATATTTAAAAACAAAAAAACAAATTAAAAACAAAGGAAAAAGTAGAAATATATACCTCTTGGGGCCGGATGTGGACCGGAAATCGGCAACGGTTTAGGGTTTGATAGACTAATTTCATCACGAATATCCATTCCTATATCATAAGTTTGATGAAATTAAAAGATGGATTACGATTGTAGTATGATTTTGAGTTTAAATCGGATGGATTTCGATCGTTTACAAGTGTGTGTTCATAGTGTGTAAAAGTCATGAAATGAGATCGGAATGAGAAGCAACTAAATTTGGAAGAGTGTGGAAAGAATTGAAGTTACTAAAATGCCCCTGGGGATTAATCTTAACCGTTGGATGTTTATAGGAATGGACGGTGGAGATTTTGTCCCACCTACTTTTTTTGGAACCGATTCTACACCGAACTTTTCTCCATTTATAAGAGTTGCTATTGGGGCACTTTTATATATTTTCTTTTGCCACACTCAATTTGAATAGAGGACAATAAATGCTTTTTAAATGCTTTTAAATACAAAAAGTTAATGATCGTTACTTAGCATTTGACGGACGTTAGTTGACATTCCTTATTTACCGTTTTATATTTTTTCGATCTATTAGAGAGTTAGTCCATCCTTAACCCCGCAGTAAAGCGCGAATTTTTCGTTCTTGTTTTTATATATTAGTTGAGAAAAAAAATCAAACATCCAAAATGAAAACTAAGCACTAATTTTAATTTGTAAGAGCACGTGATATTTTTTTTTATTTTTTTAGAACGGAAAATGTTAGTGGTTAGTGGGTCGAGTCGTGCAATGACATCCAAGAGGAAGAATGTCTTCTTCGAACCCTCACCTAGTTATGTTAGACTCTTTATCCGCTTCACCTGAAAGGCCCTTGGCATGTCTTGAACTCAAGACCTCAAGGAAACCTCCTCCAAGGAAACCACTTAGTGGAACCTTGGTGGCCAACTGAGCTAAGCCATGCTTGTGTTTTTCTAACGACAAACCAATGTTTTAGTTGAACCATGACACGTGAGTTGGCCAAAGTGTCTCATGCTAGGGGTGTCTTTCGGTTCGGTTCTGGGGTTGTTCGGTTTATTCGATTCAAGTTATTCGGTTAATTTTTTTTTCTGGATCAATCCGAAAACCGAACCGAATCGAACTAGATTTTATCCGAACCGAACCGAAAACCGAATTTGAATTCGGTTCGGTTCTCGGGTTGACCCGAATTATCTGAATTTTCTAAAAAAATATATAATTATTTCAATATTTAAAAAAAAATTCAAGTATAAAAATTGTATTTTTATATTAAGATTAAATTTTAATAATTATTTTATATATAAAAAAATATATAAAAACATATATATTTTTACAATTTCGGTTTTCGGTTCGGTTTTCGGGTCCCCGATTGCCAAACCCATACCCAACCCGAAAACCAAATTAGTAGTTCGGTTCGGTTCGGTTGTGACCCATAACCCAAATTCTATTTTTGGTTCGGTCAAACCCAAACAATGGACACCCCTACATGCAAGGCCATTAGTCCACACCAAATCAATTTTTTTTATATTTCTTTTTTGATTTTGTATTTGTTTTGTGTTGATGTGTGTCGAGAAGAAAACGAGCAAGTACTGAGGTGTAGCGAAGAAGTGCTTTTATGCTGCCTGCAGCGATGTGAAAAGTAACTTGGTCGATCGATTTTTCTAGTCAGTTTTGCCAATGCGGCGAAAAGCTACACGGTCGTGAGAGGAGGGAAGTGGTCAACCCTGCGACCATTTTCGTGTGAGTGTTTGTGTGTATAAATTAAATAAAAATGTACTTTTTTGAACACGTTTTGTTGAATGTATGTCGCTTTATAGTCGTAAAAGATCATGTGTAAATTGTAGGAGAGAGAAAACTAATGTAACAAAGTTATTTTTAGGTCAAATTAGTGTTAGAAATTTGGTGGATCACAGATTATCTAAGAATCGTGTCAAACACTTTCAGATCAAAGTATTTCAATGGTTGTATCGAAATATTCAATCGGATAAAAATGGCCGCCGCCCCCTATAACAAATTCTAATTCTTAACTTCTTGATCGTGACTCGTTCTATCATTAGCACGTTTGATTCAATTACGATTTTGTTTTGCATCATTGTATTGGGTTATTACGTGTATCTTGTATTCGAATTAGGGTTTCTTAGGTTGAATTAGGGTTTGTTTTGCGCTACTATTAGGGTGTGTATAAATCAATCATGTTGTATGTTTCCTCTTTGTTGAAGATTCGTTTAACAAGAAAGTTGGGTAGGTGGTTGTTGTGATTTTGTTTAAACCCTAATTTTTAATTAGGGTTTTTTGTGGTGGAATTGGTTTTCTCGTATATGGAGGGTTTCAATCAGATTAATGGGGGGGGGGGGGGTCGTCGAGCTTATGGGGCGTATGAATAATGGCCATCTAGGCAGTGTTCAATTTGCGAGTTCCGATTTGAAGAATTCACCACCAAAGGCTACTAATTTCTTATTAAGAAAATTAGTGATGTTGCTAAGTATTTTTGTGTTTCGCTTAATTCTCTTGAGGAGATAGATGCCTTTTTTAAGGAGCTTGATGGGGGCTCAAATCAGGCGTAGGAACGTTTGTCACAAGGGAGTAGTGATGGAATCATTAAGATTATTGATCAACATTTGAGCTTTCTTGAGCAGCAAGCTGTTGAGGAGCCTATTATTAAGTGTGTGGATGTTAATAATGAGATTTGTATTGTGGTTGATGCTGTTTTTATAGGTGCTTAATAATTAATAACATGTTAAATATAATCAAAACGCAGCGGAGTAAGCACCTATTGACGGATCCATAGAGTCATATGATTAATCAATAAAATGGAGATAAAAGTATACCTTTGTAGCGTGATCGGTAGAATCGAATGATGACTATCACCAAGAACACGAACCACCTATGAAACCAAGTGATCAATGGAGATCACCTCTATGATGTATCCACACTACCCTTCCTTGTATACCAATTAGATGCTAGTCTAATAACCCTTATTGCGTAAACCTTTCTTTTACAACACTAGATACAAGCAAATGATTTTTTAAGAAAAAATCATCATATGACCTCTCATTTTCATTGCCGTGTATATTCACCAAGGAGTAAAAAAAGAATGTTTTCATTTAAGATTGTCAATGAGTAATTATTATATTGATTGCAAAATCAATCATTTCATAATTACGTAGGTTACACAATCAATTCTTTTAGAATTAATAAAACGTTTTTATTAATACATATTGGACTCCTTTGTTGTCGGCCATATATGGGCTTCAAATGGGTTTTATGAGAAGCCCGATATCGATCACGATTTACATAGGTTATGTATATACCGTAAATACAATAGACACGGTATATAAGTGGTACCTCTGTGTATATGTGTGTGACCTCATAGGCTCACATGTGTCTAGCCATATAATTAGTTATTATGACACGAGCATACTCCAACAGCTCCCACTTGCGCACGTCATAATAATCATGTAATTATACAAGCAATGGTTAGCGTCTAGCAACACACCAATGCCCCTAGAAACATATGAGGATAGTTTCTTAAACATCTCATTTAAATGGTTTAGAAATCAGTCATCATTTTGTTTCAGATACTTTGTTAAACTTTAGACATGGATCATAAGTCATTCTTAAGTTTAACTATTATGTTTCTCGATATAGATATTGAACTAGATTACCAAATTAATCAAGTATCATCTTAATTACATTTGGGTGTGGCCACACATACATCTGTACAATTCATCGAGGGGCCCAGTAGTATCTAACTCCAATACATGTGGAGGAACAAATCCTCTTTTGACTGCACGTGTCGTTCATGTATTTCACATCGCACCTGAAAATGGTCTTTATAGTAGCCTTGTTCAGAACAACGTTGAACCATATCAAGGATTGACATTCCACACATACAAAACCTACTTGCATCTCAAGTCTAAGGATGAGAGATTCAACCACTTGCGAGATTCACTATTGACGCCGATCCATGTAGTGAATTCTCGTTGGTTAGGTCAATCCAATGTTCATCCAATGAACACATATGAGTTTGGCGGCATCATCAATTAATATTCATTCCAAATGAATATGACCAACTCACATTTGTCTTAACTCGACAATACTCCCATATTATCAACCGACAATGGATAATTTAGAATAATAAGATTACTCTTGGATTTAAACATGCAAATATAGGACACAGTTGATATAAAGTGAAAACAATCATACCTCATATATCAATTCATTATATAATAAAAACTGTTTTACATCCCAATTATTCAAATACTAACATACACAAATCTACATGAAACTACCAGCTGGTCTAAGTCCAATGCTCCTAGCATGCTCAACATGTTTGGTACAAGACATTGGTTTAGTAAACGGAACAGCTAAGTTGTTATCTGTGTGAACTTTAAGAATACGAATATCACCTTCTTGAATTACTTCTCGAATGTAGTGATATTTTCTTCGAAAATGTTTGGCACCCTTTTGAACTCCAGGTTCATCGGCTATAGTAATTGCACCCGTATTATCGCAGTACATTTCCATAGGTCTATCATTACTGGGAACAACGCCAAGCCCAGAAATGAATTTACGTATCCAAATTGCTTCCATTGCAGCTTCAGAAGCAGCTATGTATTCAGCTTCTGTAGAAGACATCGCAGTAATGCTTTGTTTAGAACTCTTCCAATCAACAGCGCCTCCGTTCATCACGAAGACATATCCGGTTTGAGATCGAAGATCATCCCAATCTGTCTCCCAACTAGCATCAGTGTAGCAAGTAACACCAAGCTCAGTTGTTGAATCACCTCCATAAACAAGAAACATATCTTTGGTATTTCGAAGATACTTTAATATGTTCTTTACAGCAGTCCAGTGACATTCACCTAGATTCTGTTGGTATCTACTTGTAAGGTTCTGAGAGAACGCTACATCAGGTCTAGTGCACCTCACAGCATACATGATGGATCCTACAGCCGAAGCATAAGGTACTCCTTTCATTCGCTTCACCTCATTAGGTGTGGAGGGACCTTGAGTCTTACTCAATTCTACATTGGATTGCATTGGGAGACTCCCACGTTTGGAGGCATCCATCCTAAACCGCTTTAAAATTTTGTCAATGTATGCACTTTGACTTAAACCAATTAATCGCCTTGATCTATCTCTATAGATCTTGATTCCTAGAATGAACGCCGCTTCACCCAAGTCTTTCATGGCAAAACATTTTCCAAGCCAGGATTTTACATCTTGTAGTATTGGAATATTGTTTCCCATGAGTAATATGTCATCTACATATAAGACTAGGAAAACGACGATACTTCCACTAGCTCTTTTATATACACATGGCTCATCGGGATTTTGAGTGAAACCAAACTTTTTGATCTCCTCATCAAATCTCTTGTTCCAGGTCCTAGATGCTTGCTTTAACCCATAAATGGATCTTTGAAGCTTGCATACCCGTCTGGGATGTTTAGGATTCACGAACCCTTCAGGTTACACCATATAAACGTCTTCGTTCAAATGGCCATTCAAGAAGGCGGTCTTGACATCCATTTGCCAAATCTCGTAGTCATAGAACGCTGCTATGGCTATAAGAATCCTAATAGCTTTAATATCTGCAACAGGCGAGAAAATTTCTTCATAGTCAACCCCGTAGGTTTGAGTGAAACCTTTTGCTACAAGACGAGCTTTAAAGGTGTGTACAATGCCATCCATATCGGTCTTCTTCTTGAAGAGCCATTTACTCGCAACAGTCTTACAGTTGGGAGGGAGGTCAACTAAGATCCAAACTTCGTTATCCCTCATGGATTGCATTTCCGCATTCATAGCTTCAAGCCACTTATCAGATTTAGGATCTGACAATGCAGCTTTATAGTTAACGGGTTCATCATGATCCCCTAACTCATGTTCCTCAGCATCGATATAGAAACCATATCGGTCAGGTGCGTGAGACATCCTTGCGGATCTACGAATGGGAATAACATCACTTTGAGATTCAACATTTTCATGTTCAACCTCTTGGTGATGTTCACTAGTGTTCTCAGAAGGTCGTGCATCTTGACTTTGAATTTCATCAAAGTCTATGGTGCTCCCACTTGCTTCTTGTGATATGAGACTACTCTCAAGAAACTCAGCATACCGAGCAACAAATATTTTGTTCTCGGGTGGGTAGTAGAAGTAGTAACCCATTGTTTCCTTTGGGTATCCTACAAAGATACACTTGATAGATCTGGGCTCAAGTTTGTTTGGTGTTTCTCGTTTAACGAGAGCCTCACAACCTCAGACTTTAAAATAAGACAAGTTCGGGACTTTCCCGTGCCATATTTCATATGGAGTCTTATCAACCTTCTTAGTTGGAACCATATTGAGTATGCGTGCAGCAGACTCTAGAGCGTAGCCCCAAAAGGACATTGGCAAAGTGGTTGGACTCATCATTGATCGAACCATGTCAAGCAAGGTTCGATTTCTCCTCTCTGACACCCCATTATGTTGTGGTGTATAGGGAGGAGTAAGTTGTGAGACAATCCCACGACTCTTAAGATGATCTAAAAACTCAAGGCTTAAATACTCGCCTCCTCGATCAGATCGAAGTGCTTTGATTGTCTTACCGAGTTGATTTTCTACCTCGTTTTGGAAGGTTTTGAACGTTTCAAAAACTTCATGTTTATGTTTAATCAAGTAAACATAACCATATCTACTGAAGTCGTCAGTAAATGTAACGTAGTAGTTAGCTCCTTCTCTAGACGTAGTTCTAAATGGACCACATACATCACTATGTATGAGTCCAAGAAGATCATTAGCTCTTTCACTTGCATGAGTAAAAGGCTTTCTTGCCATCTTTCCAGATATACAAGATACACATATATCAAATGATTCATCATCATTTGACTTTAAAAGCCCATCATGTTGCAGCTTCGCAATGCGTTTCTTGTTTATATGGCCAAGTCGGCAATGCCATAGAAAAGTAGAATCCAAGTTGTGCTTGGACTTCTTTTTGCTACAAGTATAAATAGAACCCTCATTTGATACATGATTATGCATATCAATTTCAAAAATTCCATCACGAGGAATAGCATTAAAATAAAATACATTATCCTTGGAAACTTAAATAGTACCATAATCAGTAAATTTATGTGAAAAACCATTATCCCATAAACGCGAAAGAGAAATAATTCCTCTAGTAATAGAGGGTGAAAAATGACAATTGTCTAGTACAAGAATCATTCCACTAGGGAGGATAAGATCATAGCTCCCTATGGCTTCGACAGCTGCACGGTTGCCATTACCCACGTGCAAGTCCAAAGCGCCTTTATTTAACTTTCTGATCCCTCTAAGCCCCTGAATAGTATTACAAATGTGAGTACCACAACCAGTGTCATATATCCAGGTATTAGTTTTAGGGAATGAGTAGAGTTCTATCATGAAGATACCTGATGTGCTGGACGTGCCGGCTTTGTTCTTCTTTTTGTCCACTTCTGCCAGGTAGTAAGGACAATTCCTTCTCCAGTGTCCAATCTCATGACAATGATGACACTCTACATCCTTAGCAGGATGCTCCTTTTTGCCAGGTGGGGGGAACTTGCATTTAGGGTCATGAACCATAGTGGCTTTTCCCTTGAACTTCTTACCCTTGCCTCCTTTAGCTTGTGGCTTCGGTTTTTGGATATGACCTTTCTTGATAGCAAGAACAGAGGGAGCTTTCTTGGGCATACCCTTCTCTGCAAGCTTCAGCATGGCATGCAGTTCAGGTATAGTCTTCCCCATGCCATGCATATGATAGTTCTGAACAAACTGATCATAGTCTTTGGAAAGTGAAGTGAGTATCAAGTTCACTCCTAAGACTTGTGGCATAGGGTAGCCAAGTCGGTCTATCTGATCAAGGTAGCCTTTCATTCTCAACACATAAGTGCTGACAGATTGGCCCTCCTCCTGCTTGCAGTTATGGAATGCTTTGACCGTTTCAAAGAGTTCTTGTTCTGCTTGTTGTTGGAACATCGTCTTGAGTTCCTCAATCATGTCATATGCAGTAAAGTCTTCCAAATGTTTTTGGATTTCGGGGACCATACTACATAACATTAAGCCAGCCACTTCTTGTTGTTCAGCAACCCTTTTAGTATGGGCATTGCGAACAGCAGCGGTGGCAGTAGCAGGAGGTGCTTCAGGTAAGGCCTCTTCCAAGTGGTGCAACTTTCCTTCTGATCTGAGGACAATCCTCAGATTTCGAAACCAGTCAAGGAAGTTTGTACCACTCAATTTCTCCTTATCGAGAATTGATCTGATTTGATTGTTAATGGATTGATTCGTTGTCATCTACAAAATAAACAAAGTTCAAAGTTTTAGTACTTTCAATAATTAATCCTTTAAAAATTAACTACCCAAGTTTATATAAAAACAATTAATTTTCCGAAAAGGCTAAGATCCTCATTGAGGTTCTACCATCACATCAGTTGATCTGCTAGCAATGATAGATTCAATAGGTAGATGACGTTCATCAATTGCAAATCATGTGCAATTCTTAGATCCTTATGGGACTCATGACATAAGTGAACAGTTCACAAAATATCAAACATGGCATGTTTAGTCCCATCCTTGCCTCGGTCAAGGTCTCACCACTTAACCGATTAAGTCATCCAATTTGAGAACATGCGAGAATAAGTCTAGGTCTCACGCATAGATAATAATCACCTTGGGTTACAATTTGCATCCGTCTCACAAGATGCAAAAAGTAATTGCAAGTGATCTCAAACGATTGGACGGCATGACTTAAATTTTAGACGGGTATAAAAGTTTGATTTACAAATCAAAAGTGTGTACGAGGAAGCATGCATTCATCCATCGTAGCACAAGTTAAAAAAAAACATTTTTAACTTAAGTCTAATCTTGTTTTAATTTATGTGTGTCAAGTTGTCCATGTTAAATACTAATATAAAACCTAAATGGATTTAATATTAGATTTAGACAATACAAAAAAAAATAAAAAATAATAACATCATAACACGTTAAGAGTTATTATGAAAAACAAGATTTTAGTTTTAAGTCATATTTAAACTTTAAACTAAATCAAGGATTTAGTTTTATAAAAGGTTTGTGATTGGTTTCAAGTTTTTATAAAAACATTTGCAAGTAATATCAAGATATCAAGCAAACAAGCAACCACACAACCACAAGTATGCAAAGCCTCAAACCGATGAAAAACCTATTCTTGATCTCGTGAGCCATCACGAGGACCAAGAAGTCAACTAAGGGTAAGTCAACATAACCACAAAGTGGGCTCCCACTTGCTCCAAGACCATCAAGAGCAAGTAGAACCAAAAATAAACATGAGGCCCAAATCTGCCTAAATATTTCAGTCGACTTCTAGGGCCCAAAACCCATAGAAGGAGTCTTCCCTAGCCTGAGCTCCAGTTGAGACTTTTGAAGGCCTATGAGTTGTGAATTAGCACACCAAATTTGGTCTTCTATCTCCTTATAGAACTCCGGGAAATCACATTTTAGTGCAGGTCACTCAGCAGCTCCGAATTTCACAATATGTCTTTAATTCTTTAGCCATTCCCATCCAAGCATCGGTTACAAATGATTTATGACTAAAAACATTTAACCTATCATTAACCTACTGTAAAATGCCCAAACAATGGCTATAACCAACATCAAAAACATATTAATGAAGCCGAAACAATGGCAAATCCCCAAAACTGAAATTAAATACAAATCAACACACAACATGTCATATTTGGTCTAGGTTTTCATCGGCTTTGCATAAGAAACATAATAATACCATAATATTATGAATATAACAAGTTGTTGGCTATTTCCATGGCCAAACATGCATGTATTTGCCATGGAAATAAAATTAAACAACAACAAACACTTGTTAGCCAACGAAATCGAAAGAATAATCAACAATTAATTAAACCCCCGATTGGTGCGTGTAACCAATGACCTTAGGACCTTAAAACCACATTTTATAAACCTTGTAATTATCATATATTTACAGAAAACATGGCCATTAGGGCTGTTTAAAATCCGATTCAAGGATCGTTCCAAAAAACGCGTTTTAGGTCATTTTACACGTACCCGTAATAAACCCATTTAAGTATGTGTAACCCGTGACTATGAGATCATTAAAAAATGATTATAAGACCTCCTAAAAGTCTATAATGCCACGAAAATAATGCCATAGGGGCTGTTTTAATATTGGTTTAACAAATCCCTCAAAAACACTCATATTTAGCCATTTTTACGCATACCCGATAATAATATGACATCATATGATGGCTCGTGATACCACTATAGGTGCTTAATAATTAATAACATGTTAAATATAATCAAAACGCAGCGGAGTAAGCACCTATTGACGGATCCATAGAGTCATATGATTAATCAATAAAATGGAGATAAAAGTATACCTTTGTAGCGTGATCGATAGAATCGAATGATGACTATCACCAAGAACACGAACCACCTATGAAACCAAGTGATCAATGGAGATCACCTCTATGATGTATCCACACTACCCTTCCTTGTATACCAATTAGATGCTAGTCTAATAACCCTTATTGCGTAAACCTTTCTTTTACAACACTAGATACAAGCAAATGATTTTTTAAGAAAAAATCATCATATGACCTCTCATTTTCATTGCCGTGTATATTCACCAAGGAGGAAAAAAAGAATGTTTTCATTTAAGATTGTCAATGAGTAATTATTATATTGATTGCAAAATCAATCGTTTCATAATTACGTAGGTTACACAATCAATTCTTTTAGAATTAATAAAACGTTTTTATTAATACATATTGGACTCCTTTGTTGTCGGCCATATATGGGCTTCAAATGGGTTTTATGAGAAGCCCGATATCGATCACGATTTACATAGGTTATGTATATACCGTAAATACAATAGACACGGTATATAAGTGGTACCTCTGTGTATATGTGTGTGACCTCATAGGCTCACATGTGTCTAGCCATATAATTAGTTATTATGACACGAGCATACTCCAACAGTTTTCGAAGGGGTTGATGTTTCTGTTCCTCGAAGAGTGGTTCAAAAGGTTGGTTCTCACTTTGAATATACACTGTATGGTTATTTTCTCGGTCAGAGATTGGCGTATCCAGTTGTTGAGTATTTTTCTAGGAGCAATTGGGATAAACATGGGTTAAAACGAATTATGATGAATAACAAGGGATTTTTCTTCTTCAAATTTGATTCACAAGCTGGTTTAGAGGCTGTTTTGGAAGGTGGCCCTTGGTTGATTCACAAAACTCCTATCATTCTCAAGACATGGTCATTGGGGACTCGCTTGGTTAAAGAAGAACTGACTTGCATTCCAATTTGGGTGAAACTGCATGATGTTCCAATTCATGTTTTTGAAGAGGAAGGAATTAATTTAATTGCTTCTTTTCTTGGTAAGCCAATTATGTTTGACTCGTTTACTAGCTCTATGTGCAAAGATTCATGGGGTAGGAGTAGTTTTGCTAGGTGTCTCATTGAAATTAATTCTGATGTTGATTTGGTTGAGATTGTTACTATTGGTGTTCCGTCTCTTACTAGTGATGAGTATACCAAAGAAACAATCCGAGTTGAATATGAATGGAAGCCGTTGAGGTGTGATACATGCAAGATTTTGTTGATTACAAACTCAGATCTTAAACCTTTGTAGCTTGTTTAAGGGTTGTGATAGAAAGAATAAATTCAATCTAACACTAGAGAAACTTTGCAAGGCAAAGTAACTAAACAAGATGCGGGATGTAGTGTTTAGCACAAGAACAAATGATTAAAGCAAACGTTAAACTTTAATATATCAAAGATATACGAATACCCAATAATGGTTCACGAGATGATAATTTTGAAGAATCAAAGGATCTCGCCAAATTATCACTCAATGAACTCATTGGTAACTTGAAGGTTCACGAGATGATAATTTTGAAGGACTCAGAAATGGTGAAAACTAAGAGTGAAAGAAAGTCTCTTGCACTCAAGGCCAAGAAGGCGAAAAGTGACCATGAAAGCTCCTCGGATAGTGATGATGAGGAATATCAATATGCCATGGCGGTTAGAGACTTTAAGAAGTTCTTTAAAATACGAGGTCAATACGTGAGGCAACCAAACAACGACAAGAAACCCTTCTCCAAAAACCAATTTGCCAAAGATGATAAAGGTTATAGGAAATGCTTTAGATGTGGTGATCCAAATAATTTCATCGGTGATTGTCCTAAACCTTCACGCGACAAGAATCACACGGTGTTTGTTGGAGGTTCATGGAGCGATAGCGGTGAAGATGTTGATGACAACCCCAAAGATGAGAAATGTCTCATGGCTCACACTTCCAAAGAGATATGCTTGGGAATCGATTTAGAGCCTGACGAGTGGATTAAGGATAGTGGTTGTTCTAAACACATGACGGGTAATCGAAGTTTATTCTCGCACTACAAAGCATATAATGGAGGTAACGTTACATTCACAAGTAATCGACGAGGTAATATCATTGGCAAAGGTACGGTCTCTCTTGACTCTATGACTATAGAAAACGTAGAGCACGTAGATAACTTAGGTTTTAACCTTCTAAGTATAGGTCAAATTTATGACAATAAGTGTAAGGTCATCTTTTTGGAATATGACAGTGAAGTCGTAAAAGATGGAAAAGTCATTGGAAAAGGTGTTAGAAAGCATGGGCCTTATGTCATGAAGGTCAATAGGAAGTCAAAGGACAACTTATGTCTAGCGACTTTAGATGATAGTTCTACTCTTTGGCATAAGAGATTAGGTCACGCTAATATGCGTTTAATTCAATCTTTAGTCTCTAAGGAGTTGGTAAGATATCTCCCCAAGATGAAGTTTGATAGTCACTTTTGTGATGCTTGCAAAATTGGGAAGCAAGTTCACTCAAGTCACAAAGCCAAGAATTTGGTTTCGACCTCTCGGTGCTTAGAGCTCCTACATCTGGATCTCTTTGGACCTTCCGCCATACGGAGTTATGGAGGAACCTTTATACCCTAGTTATAGTTGACGACTACTCTAGATTCACCTGGACTAGATTTTTGGCATCTAAGAATGAAGCTTTCGATCACTTCGAAACCTTTAGTCGAAGAATTCAAAATCAACTAGGATGTTCAATTGTCTCTATTAGGACGGATCATGGTGGGGAATTTGATAATGAAGTGCAATTCGGTGCCTTTTGTGAATCTCATGGTATTTCCCATAACTTCTCGGCTCCTCGCACTCTACAATCAAATAGGTTAGTTGAAAGGAAGAATATGACCATCCAAGAGATGAGTAGGACGGTGTTAAATGAGCAATCTTTGCCTCAAAAATTTTGGTGCAATGCTGTGGACACGTCGACCTACATTCTCAACCGAATTCTTATTAGACCTTTTTTAGGAATGACCCCCTATGAGATTCTTAAAGGTAAGAAGCCCTCATTGGAATACTTTAGGGTGTTTGGAAGCAAGTTCTTCATTCTCAACACCAAAGATTACCTTACTAAGTTTGACCCAAAGTCTTACGAAGGTATCTTTTTAGGTTAATCTCAAACTAGCAAATCCTACATAGTCCTCAATAGAACCTCGGGTGTAATTGAAGAATCACTTAACGTGACTTTTGATGAAACCCCCATTCATCTAAGACAATGCCTTTAGTAGATGGTGACTTGGATGAAATAGACATAGTTAATGGCAAAGATTTTAGAAACATAGGAGTTGAAGACCTTAGTGTTGAAAAGGAAGTAAACATCAAGGAGTCAAAGGATCATGCTCTCGATGACGTCATAGGCGAAATAAATCAAAGGACCCTAAGATCTCAAGTCCAAAATCAAAGTAACTTCTTTTGTTTCGTCTCCTTGATTGAACCAAAGAATGTTAAAGAAGCTTTGATGGATGAGAGTTGGGTCATCGCTATGCAAGAAGAATTGAATCAATTCATTGCTAATGACGTTTGGGAACTTGTTCCTCCACCTAGAAGTTCGACCATCATAGGAACCAAATGGGTATATAGGAATAAGTTAGACGAGAATGGTGTTGTGTCTCGTAACAAGGCTAGAATTGTAGCTCAAGGCTATAATCAACAATAAGGTATTGTTTATAATGAGACATACGCACCCGTAGCAAGATTAGAATCTATTAGAATCCTTTTAGCTTACGCTTGTGCCTTAGACTTTAAGCTTCAACAAATGGAGGTAAAGAGTGCATTTCTTAACGGTTTGATCAATGAGGAGGTACATGTGGCTCAACCTCCCGGCTTCATTGATTTTGAAAAACCGGATCATGTTTACAAGCTTAAAAAAGCTCTTTATGGTCTCAAACAAGCACCCAAAGCTCAGTATGATAGACTTAAAGCGTTTCGTGTAAAACATGACTATACCATGGGGATGGTAGACAATACACTCTTAACAAAGAAGAAAGGTTCTCACCTCATTATCGTATAAATATATGTTGATGACATTATATTTGGTTCAACTTGTCAATCATTGTATGATGACTTTGCCAAAATCATGCATAACGAGTTTGAAATGAGTTTGATGGGAGAACTTAACTTCTTTTTAGGACTCCAAATTAAACAAATGGACGATGGTATTTTCTTTAATCAATCCAAGTATGTTAAAAAAAATACTAAAGAAATCTGGATTAGAAGATTCTAGATCAATGAAGACCCCTATGGCCTCGGATACTAAACTCACCATAGATGATGATTGTGAGTCGGTAGAGAACACCAAATATAGAGGTATGATTGGTAGTTTGTTGTACCTAACGGCAAGTCAACCGGATATCATGTTTAGTGTTTGCCTTTGTGCTCGCTTCCAAGAGGCTCCCAAAACATCTCACCTTGAAGCGGTTAAGCATATCTTTCGATACATTAAGGGCACTATACATTTAGGATTGTGGTATCCTAAAGGGACCGGCATAGAAACCATTGTCTACGTGGACTCGGATCATATGGGAGACTATGTGGACCGGAAAAGCACTAGTTGAGTTTGTACCTTCATGGGTTGTTGTTTAACTTCTTGGTTCTCCAAGAAAAAGATCGCTCTTGCTATATCTACCACGGAAGCCGAGTATGTGAGTGCCGGTAAAGCTTGTCAACAAGCTCTATGGATGAAGCAAGTGCTTGTTGATTACGGTATTTCTCTTGATGATGTTCCCATCATGTGCGACAACAAGGGTGCAATAGACCTTAGCAAGAATCCCGTGCAACATTCGCGAACTAAGCACATAGAGATTCGCCACCATTTTCTTAGAAATAATTTTCAAAAGGGGAACATTTCGATTGACAAGGTACCCTCGGTAGAAAACTTAGCCGACATGTTCACTAAGCCACATAAGAGGGAACCTTTTAATTACTTGCGTCTAGGTCTAGGTTTAATGGAACATATTCCTTAATTATGCATTTTAATTAATCAAGTCTTTTTCTCTTTTGAGTCTTTTCTTTCTTTGAGCTTTTGGGTATCGCAAACTCTTTTTGAAAATATTCTCTTCTCTTTTTCAAAATTCTCTAAGTTCTTTCGAAAATGGTCGAGAAATGTTTGTGCATTATTAATTCAATCTAAAAACTTTTTCATAGCTTCTTGTTATTCATAATGAGCTTATATAATTCATATGTATGGGTCTCTCAAATATAGCAAGAACCAAATGTTGGGAATAAATCTATGCTTACTTGTTACCCCTGCTAGTTGATTATCCGTACCCCTGCTAGTGTAAGTTCCCCCTGCTAAATTACAAAAGCAGGGGGATTGGTTCCCCTGCTGAAGTCAAAGGCCCTGCTGTCAGAGATAAACTTAGAATAGATTTTTACGCGTTTCAGTTATTATTCCTTAATACTTTCCAAGTTTGTTAGTAGTGATCTTGTACGTGAGTCCTTATGGCTATAAAAGGACTCACTAGGTTAGCATGCAATGTGTGTCTTTCTCTATTGTCTTTCATTGTCATACTTTAAGGTTTTGTAAACCCTAATACCATTTTAGGGTATTCGTATATCATTGATATATTAAAGTTCAACGTTTCAATCATATTGTTCTTGTGCTAAACATTATATTCCGCATCTTGTTTAGTTACTTTGCTTTGCAAAGTTTATCTAGTGTTAGATTGAATTCTTTCTTTCTATCATAACCCTTAAACAAGCTATTAAGGTTTAAGATCTGACTTTGGGATCAACAAGTGGTATCAGAGCTTGTTTAGAAACTTTGTCTAAATCAAGAACAAAACTCTCATTGCAACCATGTCTTCAGACTCTTCCTCAAACAGCAACAACCACAATAACCTCAAGTTACCTATGTTGGATCCTGAAAACTTTGAATTAGGGGAATTCAGAATCCAACAATACCTGAAAATGGAACACTATGTTCTCTGGGAGATCATAGGATTTGGTGATCAATTCAACAAAATGTTAGCAGTTGAAGAGGGCAAGGAAGAAGAAAAAGGTGAAAGTTCCAAAGGTAAGGACAAGAAGAAATCTGCTGCTCTTTGTGATAAGGAAATACTGGCTAGAAGGCATGATGTCAGGGCTCACAGCTCATTGCTGTTGGCTCTACCTGATAGACATCAACTCAGATTTAGAAAATACAAAACAGCTAAGGAACTATGGGAAGCCATAGGCACAACCTTTGGAGGAAATGAAGCCACAAAGAAGAAGAAGAAGAAGAATCAAATGATGGATGATTTTGCTTCTTTCAAAGCAATTGGTGATGAATCAATTGGAGCTATTTACAATAGGCTTCAAGATATGGTGGCCCAGTTGGAATTCTTTGATATTGAGATGTCAAGAGAGCAGGTGAATACCAGGTTTCTTAACAGCCTCCAGAAAGAATGGTTTGTCTATAAGGCAATTTGGCAGAATAAGGATGACTTGGACAACAAGAACATTGATGACATATACAATAACTTAAAAGTTTTTGAACCTGTTGTCAATGAGATGAAGTCAAAAGGAACGATTCCCACCAACTCAAGTGGATCCACTGATTCCCCTACTAACATGGCATTCATATCACAAAGCAGTGGAATCTCCAAAAACAGTGGAATTGAAGTAGTCCCTGCTGCTTATTCCCCTGCTACCAGGTCTGGATCATCTTATGATGAAGAAAGACCAGCTACATTCAGCCTTGATACTGCTTGTGCTTTTATAGCATCTCAAGGGCCACAAGGATCTACTGTGTTACATGAAGATCTAAGTCAAATCAGTAAGCAAGGGCTAGAAGAGATGGATATCAAGTGGAATATGGCTCTGCTTAGCATGAGAGCCGATAGGTTCTACAAGAAGTATGGGAAGAAGATCTCAATCAATCCCTCTGATGTGGCTGGGTTTGATAAAACAAAAGTTGAATGCTACAACTGTGGCAAGAAGGGTCATTTTGCAAGGGAATGCAGAGGACCTAAGACTGGAAACAGCTATAGGAAGGAAACCAGAGATGATGATTCTGGTGATAAAGCCATGGTAGCCATGCAGGGGATAGATGGAGCAGGTGGATGGGACTGGAGTGCCATGACAAAGAATGTGGAAAGAAATCAAGCTTTGGTTGCTGAGGAAAAAGAAGAAGAGTTTGCACTAATGGCCATGTCAAGTTCCAGCTCTGACAATGAGGTATATGACGACTCATATTGTACTAAAGCTTGTAGGAAAAATACTGAGTCTTTGAATGATCAAATCAGAAAGGTAAAAGCTGACTATATCAATTGTGATAATGATCTTGATAATTATAGACGTGCTTTAGAACAGTTAGAGTCCACCATAAGAGAGTTTAAGCAAAGAGAAAGTGATTATAGGGATCACATTGTGATTCTAGAAAGAGATGCCAAGGAGAATAACCAATTTATTAAGGAGTTGACTGCTGAACTTGAAATCTTTAAATCTAACAAAAAGATAGATGAGGAAACTGTTGAAAAATTTGGAAAAGCTTCAAAAGATTTAACCAAAGCAGTTGAAATTGGTCAATCTCCTAGGGACAAAACAGGGTTTGGGATTAAAAATGATCATGCTACCATACCACCACCCCCTGCCAACATCCATGCACCTTTTCCTAGAAAAGACCTGTCTTGGACTGGTCTCCCTTGTTTTCAAAAACAGGATGACATTGAGTTTGACTTGAGTGCTTACATACCTAATAATCTTGATACTGAAGAGTCTCTAGTAAAAACTAGTGTTATTAGGGATTTTGAAAAGGAACAGGTTGCTTTAAAACAATGGAAAATTGATAATCCTGTTCTTTTTTTCAAGAGAAGGACTTTTTGGTAGTAATTCTAGTTCTAAGAGTAGCTCACCCAAATCTATAATCAGATCACAGTCTCCTAAGTCCACCATTAAATATGCTGGTATGTACAGGACTGTCAGAGGTAATCAA
Organism: Glebionis coronaria; assembly: GCA_025667525.1. NCBI lineage: Eukaryota > Viridiplantae > Streptophyta > Magnoliopsida > Asterales > Asteraceae > Glebionis > Glebionis coronaria. Next base: position 3,313,949 of record CM046875.1, read on the forward strand.
AGAAATTGGAATGACCAAAAGTCTCATCAATTAGGATAAGACTTTGTGATTAACACCAAGCCCTGCTTTACATGTGGCAGTTTTGAGCACACTTATCAAGAGTGTAAGGCACCATTGGAAGTGGTGGCTACAAATCCTTTAAAGGATATGCAACCTAAAACCATTCTTCTGAATGCAGGGGCAAAATCATTTTCCCCTGCCAAGTATGTTGCCCCTGCCTTGAGAAACAGGGTGACTAACAAATATGTTGTTCCTGCACTTAGAAAGGAGAATGATGTTCACACCAAGCCCAGCACTTCTGTGACCATCCCAACACCTTATAACGCATATAGATCTGGCCCTAGACCTTACCAACACATGAATAGAGGCCAAAACAAAAGATGGGTTCCCTCTGCTAAGCATAGGGATTCCCCTGCCAAAACTGGGGTATCCCCTGCTAACAAAGTTTTGCCTTCTAGGAGCATGGGTAGATGGGGAAAAGCTGTGAAAGCCTCAGCTCGTTGGGTTTGGGTACCCAAAAGGGGTGCTCAATCTAATGGTGTATCTCTAGTTTTTGATAAACTATCCTACATTGATACACGAGGTAGATCCAAGTCTGTAATGGCTTGGGTCCCCAAGAAAAACTAACTTGTTTTTCGTTTTACAAGTGACAAAGAAGACAAAGGATGATAGAGCATATTGGGACAGTGGATGCTCAAGAAGCATGACTGGACAAAAATCTTATCTGTCCAACTTTGTGCCCCTGCATGACAATGATGGTGTTTCTTTTAGAGATGGGCATGGAACAATAATAGGAAAAGGAACTATTGTCACCAATGGGATGACCTTTGACAATGTTTACTTGGTGAAAGAACTCAAGTACAATCTCTTCAGTGTGTCACAAATGACTGACAACAAGAATTTTGTTTTGTTTACTGACACTGAATGCCTGGTGTTAGGAAAGGAGTTTGTCTTACCACCAGACACTCCTATTGTACTCAGAACACCAAGGCAAAAGAACATGTACACAGTTGACCTCAAGGATATCTCTCTCCAAGATAATGAAACCTTCTTCATTGCCAAAGCCTCAGTAGATGAATGTAAGAAATGGCATAGAAGACTTGGTCATCTGAATTTCAAGAACATGAACAAACTAGTGAAATATAATCTGGTTCATGGTCTTCCTTCCAAGTCTTTTGTCAATGAACATACTTGTGCTGCCTGTCTGAAAGGGAAGCAACACAGAGCATCTTGCAAATCAAAAACAAGTATGTCCACCACCAAGCCATTGGAACTACTGCATATGGATCTCTTTGGTCCTACTTCTGTGGCAAGCATAATGAATAAATGGTACTGCCTAGTGATTACTGATGATTTTTCAAGGTTCACATGGACATTCTTTCTATTTCAGAAGAGTGACACAGCTGATGTACTCATTGGGTTCATCAATCAGATTGAACTATCAAAAAGCATGAAGGTAGTCACCATGAGATCAGACAATGGTGGTGAGTTCAGAAATCAGAAACTGGACTCTTTCTGCATAAACAAAGGAATCAAGAGGGAATTCAGCATTGCAAGAACACCTCAACAGAATGGAGTGGCAGAAAGAAGGAATAGGACAGTCATTGAAGCTGCAAGAACTATGCTGTCTGATTCCAAACTTCCAGTTATCTTTTGGGCTGAAGCTGTATCCACTGCTTGTTATGTACAAAACAGGGCCTTGGTGGTTAAGGCACACAACAAGACCCCCTATCAGCTGTTCAATGGAAGACCTCCTTTAATTGACTTCTTCAGACCTTTTGGATGTCATGTGATCATCTTGAACACTATTGACAACCTGGGCAAGTTTAGTGAAAAGGGTGATGATGGATACTTTGTGGGTTATTCATTAAACAGTAAGGGATATAGGGTCTTCAACAAGAAGACAAGCAAAATCACATAAAATCTTCATGTGAACTTTCTTGAAGACAAACCTGAAGATGTTCAAACAGGTCTTGACTGGTTCTTTGATATAGAAGTACTATTAAAGTCTATGAATTATGTACCTCTTGCTTTGTAGAACACTAATATTTCAGGTACTCAAGAACCAACAGGTGCAGAGAAGTCACCCCTGAGGTACATGAATGTACCCTCACTATTTCCTATTGAAGCTGATGATCAAGAAGATAATTCCTCTCTAGGAAAAGAACAGCCAATCTCATCCCCTGCTATGTCACCTTCTGAAAGCAGCGGAATGGCTGAAGGCAGTGGAATCCAGGATTCCCCTGCTAGACCAATTGCTTCTCCTTCCACAAAGGATCCTGTTGCTAATGATACTAATGATGAAGAAAGAGAATCCCCACTCACTTCATCATCTACACCCATATCTGATGGTCCTATTATATCCAGCAGTGGAAGCAGAATTATCAAGAGTGGAGGCCCAAGTTACTCAGAGCTTCATTCAGCTCATCAGCACCCATCTCTAGGTCATGCTGTATCTTTTGGAAGTTCCTTTGAGGACTTCTTTCCTAATCAAAATAGCCCCATCAATTCTGATTTGGAAGAAGATGAAACAGAAGTAATCATGCAGCCTACCTACAGGATCAATAAGGATCACCCTATCTCTCAAATCATTGGTAATCCTGAAGCCCCTAGACATACAAGGTATACAGCAAAGGAGCACAGCTTCATTGCTAACATCACCATGAAGTTCAATCATGACAACATGGAATGTTGTTTGTTTACTGCATTCTTGTCACACGAAGAACCAAAGAAGATTTTCCAGGCTTTAAATGACCCAAGCTGGGTTGAAGCCATGCAAGAGGAGCTCTTACAGTTTGACATACAAGAGGTTTGGATTTTGGTAGATTGTCCAAAATGGGCAAGGCCCATTGGGACAAAGTGGGTACTCAGGAACAAAAAGGATGAGAGGGGGATAGTTGTGAGGAACAAAGCAAGACTAGTGGCACAAGGGTATACACAGGAAGAAGGAATTGACTATGAGGAGGTATTTGCTCCAGTTTCTAGGATTGAAGCCATTAGATTATTCCTTGCTTATGCTTCATTTATGGATTTCACTGTTTTCCAAATGGATGTGAAAAGTGCCTTTCTATATGGAACCATTGATGAAGAAGTCTATGTTATGCAACCTCTAGGGTTTGAAGACCCAGAACATCCGGACAAAGTATACAAGGTGAAAAAGGCTATGTATGGACTTCACCAAGCTCCCAGGGCCTGGTATGGTACTCTCTCTAAATATCTCTTAGATAATGGATTCAGCAGGGGGAAGATTGATCAGACCCTGTTTACCAAGAAACAAAAGGGTGACCTTCTGCTAGTACAAGTCTATGTTGATGACATCGTCTTTGGATCCACTAACTCTATGCTTAGCAAAGAGTTTGCCAAACTGATGCAGGATAAATTTCAAATGAGTGCCATGGGAGAGCTAAACTTCTTTTTGGGGTTACAAGTTCAGCAGCGGAAAGATGGGATATTTATCTCACAAGACAAATATGTGGCTGAAATAGTCAAGAAGTTTGGCATGTCTGATGGAAAGAAGGTGTCCACACCAATGGACAAAGATCATCCATGGGGTAGAGATGGTCCTGGAAAGCTTATTGATGTCAGGAACTACAGGTCTATGATTGGGTCTCTTATGTATCTCACAGCTTCAAGACCTGACATCATGTTTGCAGTCTGCTTATGTGCAAGATACCAGGTGGCACCAACAGAGTGTCACTTATTTGCTGTAAAAAGAATTTTTAGGTATCTAAAGTGTCATCCCACCTTAGGACTTTGGTATCCAAAGGAGTCACCATTTGAGTTGATAGCTTACTCAGATAGTGACTATGCTGGTGACAACAATGATAGGAAGTCCACAACAGGGGGATGCCAATTTTTAGGAAGCAGACTTATATCTTGGCAATGTAAGAAGCAGACTATTATGGCCACATCCACAACTGAAGCTGAGTATGTAGCAGCTGTTGCATGCTGTGGTCAAGTACTTTGGGTGCAAAATCAACTGCTTGATTATGGGTATAACTTTCTTAAAACCAAGATATTCATTGACAACAACAGCACCATTTGCATTATTAAGAACCCTATTTTTCATTGCAAAACTAAACATATTGAAATTAGACATCACTTTATCAGAGATTGTTTTGAAAAAGGACTGATTGTCCCTGAGAAAATTGATACAGAACTTAATGTTTCTGATCTTTTAACAAAATCTTTTGAAGTAGGGAGGTTTTAGTACCTGGTTGCAGGTATTGAAATGGTTACCCCCTAAAAACTGATGTCTATTTTGTCATGTATATTCAGGGTTGCTTTACTGCTGTTGTTGTATAGCTGTTAGTCCATTTTTCCATCACTTTTTATTCCACTGCTTTTTAACACAGATTCCCCTGCTGGGGGTTCATTCCCCTGCTAAGAGAATTTTTCTCTTTAAGCTGGGTTTGTCCTTTTTACAAAGTGGTTATATGTGGTTTTAGACTAACAATGCAGAGTTTCATGTGGTGCATACTATTCTCCTTGGTGAATCAGGTATATGCTCTATGTTTCAGGGGAGGTTAGGTCACACCGTTAGGACTCAGGGTATCCTTAGGATACTCATATATGATCTTAGATAATATCCATTGGTGAATGAGGGTTCAGGGTGATGAGGACTTGCTGCAAAACTTGTCAGAACTCTGAAACCTTGAGGCACTGTAATGGGTGCTTACACTTCTCTATTAAAACAGCTTGCTGTTCAAGTACAGATGTGTGGTACACATTGCCAAGACTAACTGACCATAAGTAAGGGAAAAGGTAGGGATGGTGACTAGGGTATGCATATTTTCTTGGGCTGATCTGGTGCAGGGTGACTTATGTGTTGACTTTTTGTGCTAAGACCTTTGCTGAATAGAGGACTCTTGAGTTTCTATGTATCTATCTTGTGTATACAAGTGTGTGCATTAGAGCAGAGCTAGTTAGCATTGGTCTCTTCATGACTAGTCCAATACCCCTAGGAAAGTTTCCCCTGCTTTCATCTTTTGCTTCCCCTGCTTTCATAACATTCCCCTGTTTGACCGTTGACCGACAATACCGTTACCCTGTTCATAGCCGTTGGGCCTGCTTGCATAAATTTTGGTTATGGAATATTTTATTGTTTTTAAAAGATATTTAAGGCGCTTTCTTCGCTGATTGGTAATCTTTTCTTTATTATTTCAAATAAATTACTTTTTTATCAAGATTTATCTTTGATATTTTTGCAATTTGAAAATTTTGGTCCAATCACAGCTCCTCAATTCGCCTATAAAAACTTAATTCCCTTCTCCAGCAGGTCCATCTCACTCTCTCGACTTAATCCCACCTACCTCTCACCTTTATAAACCTTCAAAATATTTTCAAACTTTATCATGCCTCTCAAAATTGTTGCTAATCATAACCAAATCGCTTTATTACATGATGAACCAGTAGAGTTTGCTGATGCTGTGGCCTTTCTAAAGTCCTCGTACTTTAGAGTGGCCCTTCTCATCAACCCTCGAATTTATACCTCACAATTCAGCAGTTCTGGTCTAAATCCATGACCAAAACAGTGAATGGAGAGGTTACAATTCAAAGCACTGTAGATGGTCATCCCAAGGTGATTACACTTGCCTCCATCAGGGAGAACCTTCTTCTTGATGATGAGGATGGGATAACCAACCTATCTGAGGCTGAAATCTTTGCGGGTCTTGTTAAATTGGGGTACACTCTTTCTAAAAACCAAAAATGTAAGTTTGCTAAAGGTCAGTTTGCCCCTCATTGGAAGTATTTGATTCATACAGTTTTGCAATGTTTGTCACCAAAAACCACTGCTTTTAATGAATTTGGTAGTGAGATGGCTTCTGCCCTGATCTGCTTTGCAACAGGGAGGAAGTATTGTTTTTCTCAAATGATTTTTAAAGGAATGGTTAAAAATGTTTCAAGCAACTCAAAGTTTTGTGTGTACCCAAGGTTTATAGAACTTCTGCTGAATATGAGTGATCATGGCCCAATTAAACACAAAAACTATTTTTTAGCAACCAAGCATACCACCAAACTATTCACCACACTTCTTGCACCATCACCACAGTTTTCTGGCAGGTCCATTCCACTCACTTCAATTATGATGAACCAAATCAGACAGCAAGAAGCCAAGAATCAAACAGCTAAACACCAACCTTCTGGTTCCCCTGCCAAGAACCTACACCCTGCCAGTCCTTTACCCCCTGCTGATCCACAACATGAAAGGCGATCTATATCCAGGTTTGCCAGGTCTCCTTTGCCTGGTGAATCTTCACAAGCAGCAGAGAGGAGAGTCTCCAAAGGTTTGGAGCAACCTGAGGTTTTGGCTGCCACTACTGTCTCATCCTCAAGGGGTGAGCAGGACAGTGACACCATCAGTAAGTCCTCTCCCTCACTCCATGATATCCAAAAAGGGGAGAAATCCCCTTCTAGGATTCAGAGCAGCATGAAACCTTTGACTAATTTGGAATTGACGAAAATGTGTATGAGTCTGAAAAGGCAGAATGCACAACTGGTACAAAATGTCAAAAAGCAAGGCCTTGTTATCAATAACTTGGAAACCAGACTTGCTACTCTTGAGGGGAGGAGAAAGCCCAGACTTATTATATCCACAGATGAGGATGCTTCCAAAGGGGAGGAAGTTCCAAATACAGAAGAGTCTACTCAGTACTATTCATATCCTGGTGGTGTCCATGAAAAGATAGCAAGTGCTGAGAAAGGAATAGAGAAAGGAAGTGCTGATAAGGGAAGTGACAAGGGGAGTGCAACCAAAGAAATTGCTTAAGCATTGCTCACTATGGGCAATCAATAAGAAGCCCCTGCTTCAAAGGTTTTCCCTGCTGTTGCTGATCCCACTACTGTAAGTCGTTCCCCTGCTAAGAACATTACTCAAACTTTTGTTAGAAAGAACAGAAAGCAACCAGCTCAGAAGGGGATTACAATCAAAGAACCTGCATCTAAAGTTAAACCAGCACCAGTAGTGGATCCAAAAGACAAAGGAAGGAATCATGGTTGAACAGCCCAAGAGAAAATACAAGCATCTAACTCCTGAACAGCAAAGGGCTTAAGAAGCACATGATGCATGATAGGTGTGTAAACACCCATCCTTTTACCACTTAAATCGGGCTAAAACGAGACCAAAACACGTATTTAATATCGTTTGTTTGGAATTATGCGTGGTTTTTGTGTTTATTGTGTTTTCAGAGCCAACCGGATGAATATTGAAGAAAACATGGGATTGCACGGGTTTTACTGAAGAAAAAGACTCAAGATAAAGTCTATTGTCCAAGAGATGCAAAAGATTTGAAGTCACTGGGCCTATTCGAAGATTTATCGAAGAAAAGGACCAAAGATGGAAGATTTATATAAGTCGAAGGAACTCAAGTCTATTAAACGAAGAAATTAAAAGACGAGTTGAATTTAATCGACGACAAATCCCGAATCAGAATCGAAAATGGAAACTTTTCCGAAAAGACGAAAAGACAAGAAGAACGGGAGAAAGCCCACTCACCAACCAAAGGACAAGGCTATAAATAGCCTTCCCCTCACACATTTTAGACTAGTTTTTTTCATTCTTTCTTCCTCCCCACTTTTCTTCCTGGTTCGTAGAACACCATCACCACTAGGGTGATTGGTGATTTTTATCTTTGTCTTTCCAATCTTGTAATTTTAATCTTTGGTTTATCTTGTCAAATCATTAATCATTCAATACAAAGTTCTTGTTTAATCTTTCATTTCATCTTGTTCATCATCATCTTTATCTTCAAGTCTTTTAAGTTTTTATTTTCTTGATTTGATCTTCAAAAGTTGTTTGGATTTGTATTTTTATTGGTGGGATTCGTTGCTTATGGTGTCTAAATGATTTGTGTTTAATTTGGTAAATTCTTTTTAAGTATTTGATTTGATTTTGATTAAAATTTGTGTTCCGTGTTCTTCGTCACCTGCTACTGTATCTGGGATTCAAAACTTCCGAATCAGCTAAAAAGTTCCGAATGAAGCTTTCATTCGGAAGGTTCCGAATCAAGCATTAAAGTTCCGAATAAGTCTTTAAGTTCTGAATCAAGACACCTTCATTCGGAAGTCTCAAACTTCCGAATCAAGAAGAAGTTCCGAACCAGTTATTTCCGAACCAGTAAGTTCCGAACCAGTTATTTCCGAACCAGCAAGTTCCGAATCAACCTTCATTCGGAAGGTTCCGAATCAACCAGTAAGTTCCGAATCAGTGACTTCCGAACCAAGCTCCTTCATTCGGAAAGTTCCGAACCAGTCCTTCATTCGGAAGTTTCAAAACTTCCGAATCAACAACCTTCATTCGGAAGGTTCCGAATGAGCATGTTCCGAATGAATGAATAGTTACTTCCGAATCAGTAAGTTCCGAATCAAGGTTTAAAAGTTCCGAATCAAGTCTTCCCTTTAGGTTACTGTTTGTCTACTTTACTGTTTCTTTATGTTTATTGAACTTTAATTTCAAATTCAATTTTAATCTTAATTTTAATCTTGAGTTTAATACAAGTCTTTGTTAATCATCATTAAATTAATTGTCTTTGATTTAAATTTTCATTTCCACTTTTTATTAGATTAGAAAACCAAAACCCTTTTCTTTAGTAACCAAGAACAATCATTCCACTTAAGACCTAGATCAATTCGAGAGGATATTGAGAGTAAAATTGAACCTAGCAAAACCCGAATATCAAATGGCGCCGCTGCCGGCTCTTCTCGTTAAGATCAAAAGTTTTTTGTGAGAACTTGGATTTTGGGATCCGTTCCCCGTGAACGTTACTTTTTCAAGAAAATTTTCAAAAACAACTAAAAAAATATAAAATTTTCAAAAATACAAAAAAAAAATTAAAAAAAAACATAAAAACCAAAAATATTTTTGCTTTGTTTTTCTTTGTTCGTTCTTTTGCAGGTGTATGCGCACTCGATCCACGTCTTATCAAGAGCCCGAGCCTCTCGATAACTTAGACATGGCTGGTGTACAAAACAACAATAACATACCACCTTCGAACAACAATAATAACAACAACAACAACATGAACAATAATAACAACAATGAGCACCTTCCGGATAACCGCCCAATGATTGAATTGCTACAAGCTCATGTCGATGGCAACACGGATCCAATTGTTATACCACCAATTGCCGCCAACAATTTCGAGCTAAAGTCAGGCTTTATCCAGATGGTCTCCGCTCAACCGTTCTTGGGACGAACCATTGACAACCTACATGACCATATCAAGAGATTTCTACAACTCACCAACACGGTCAAGCTCAATGGTGTTCCACAAGAAGTTATAAGGTTACAACTTTTTCCCTTTTCTCTAGAGGGACAAGCCCGGCATTGGCTTGCTAAGGAACCGCCACAGAGTATTCTCTCGTGGACGGATTTGGAAACAAAGTTTATCAACTACTTTTTTCCACCCTCTCGTACTACCGCTTTGCGGAATGAGATTATAAACTTTGAACAAAAGTACGATGAGTCATTCAGTGAATCTTGGGATCGCTTTAAAGATCTTTTAAGAAAATGCCCACAACATGGTTTTACCAAAGTACATCAAATCAATACTTTTTACAATGGTTTAAGCATGAATGACCAAGATTCACTGAATAGTGCCTCGGGGGGTAATCTATTGGCTAAGACTTCCAATGCTGCTTGGGATATCATTGAGAACAAATCTCGTGTGCAAACCAAGAGTGTTAGGACCAATGTTGCTAGTGCTAGCACTAATGACAGCGACAAGCGACTTGACAAAATCACCACGCTTCTTGAATCGCTTGTCACCCACACCGTCAGCAACAACAACAGCAACAACGCCAAGAATGCTCAAGTGAACGCTGTCAGCCAACCCTGTGAGATATGCGGTGGTCCCCACTCTTACACAACTTGTACCACTACCCAAGATTACCCTGCTGAGAATGTGAATGCGGCATATGGCACCTACCAACAACCTGCTTATCAAGCCAGACCTCAAGGTGACCGTAATTTGCTTAGCTATCGCTCAAACAACTATCTTTCACCACCTGGTTTTCCTCCTACCAACCCAAACCAACAACAAAACCTTAACCGCCCTCCTCAACAACAACAACAACCTCGACAACCATACATCCCTCCTCACAAGCAACAACAACCACCTCCACGTAACAATCAAGTCTACCAACAACCTGCTTACCAACCACCTGCATACAATGCTCCTCCCAACCAAGCCACCACTGCATTACACCAAGAGGTTGCAACCTATATGAGGACCAATGATGTGATAGTGGGAAATCTCCAAGAGGAAGTGCGCAATTTGAAGGCAGACTTGGTCAAGCAAGGAAATGATTTAAGAGCCGATATGAGAAATACGTTGGATACCCAAACAAATGACCTGAGGAACATGATGGCTAGTTTCTTCAATGGTAATCAACCCTCTTCTTCGGGTACTCTTCCGAGTAACACCGTTGCGAACCCAAGAGGGGAGATGAAAGCAATCACTACTCGAAGTGGTAAAGGTACAAAGGAACCCGAGCTTCCTATACCCCCACCGGTGGTTGTGACTAAGGAGAACGAGTCGCCTGCTCCTATTCCTCCTCCTTCTCCTTCCCAAATTTCTCCACCTCTTCTTTCTACCCCTCCTCCACCCGTGGTTGTGAGTGATCCTATACTCCCAAAGCCTTCCTCTTCTTCCAATATACCTTATCCTTCTAGGTTGAGGAAAGAGAAGCAAAAGAGCAAGGATGATATTCAGGTTTCTAACTTTCTTAAAATGTTTAAACAACTGAATTTCAATATCTCCTTCGCTGAGGCTCTCGCTCACATGCCCAGATACGCCAAAATGTTTAAAGACCTTCTGAGCGACAAGGAAAAGCTCCTCGACATTGCCAACACCCAACTTAATGAGAACTGCTCTGCAGTGCTCTTAAGGAAATTGCCAATCAAGCTTGGTGATCCGGGTCGTTTTCTTATCCCTTGCAATTTCCCGGGAGTAGAGAATTACATGGCCCTAGCCGATCTAGGTGCCAGTATTAATCTCATGCCTCTAAGTGTTTGGAAGCAATTATCTCTCCCAGAGCTAGTCCCCACCAAAATGACTTTGGAATTGGCTAACCGTACGGTTGCTTATCCAGTGGGGATAGCCGAAGATGTCATTGTAGGAGTCGACAAATTCACCTTCCCTGCCGATTCTGTTGTCGTCGACTACGAGATGGACCCCCGTGTGCCACTCATTGTTGGTCGTCCATTCCTTAGGACCGGTCGCACTCTTATTGATGTTGAAGCCGGAGAGCTTATCATGAGAGTGGGTGACGACAAAGTAGTCTTCAACATGGGAAAGTTGTCTAAACAGCCTTATTCATATGAGAGCGTTAATTGTATTGACGTTCTTGATGAGGCTTGTGAAGAACACTTTAATGATGCTTGCAAAAGTATTCCTACCTCTCTTCCCACTGTTGAGACCGTGTCCTCCATTGATTCATCGTTGTCTCTATTTGGAGATAGTGATTTATTCTGGAACAATCTTGAAGATACCATGGGAGATGTGAATTTAGCTACTAATGATTCTCCCACCGAGGGGGATGAAGATATGAGTTTCTTTGACAATCTTCTCACCGAAGACAATCCTTCGCCTCCATCTCCCACGGTCATTGCTATCGATACTCCGACTTTGAAAATGCCTCCCGTCGAAAATCCTCCGGATTTGGAACTTAAGGAGTTGCCGCCACATCTCGAGTACGTGTTCCTTGACGACAACAAGAAGTCACCCGTCATTATTGCAACGGATTTGAAAGATGAAGAGAAGACTCGCCTCGTTGCTGTGTTGAAAGCTCACAAGAAGGCTATTGCGTGGAAAATCTCGGATATTCGTGGAATTGATCCTCACTTCTGCACGCACAAAATTCTCATGGAGGACGACTATAAGCCCACTATTCAAAGCCAACGAAGGGTGAATCCAAAAATACATGAAGTCATCAAAACAGAGGTTATCAAACTTCTTGATGCGGGTATGATTTACCCTATTTCGGATTCCCCGTGGGTTAGTCCAATCCATTGTGTGCCCAAGAAGGGCGGAATAACCGTTGTTCCCAATGAACACAACGAGTTGATTCCCACTCGTCTCGTTACTGGGTGGAGAGTTTGTATAGACTACCGCAAACTCAATGATGCCACGAGAAAGGATCATTTCCCTCTACCTTTCATGGACCAAATGCTTGAACGATTAGCCGGTAATGAATATTACTGCTTTCTTGATGGTTTCTCGGGTTATTTTCAAATACCCATCGATCCCCAAGATCAAGAGAAGACTACATTCACTTGTCCCTATGGCACCTTCGCTTACAAAAGAATGCCTTTTGGCTTATGTAATGCGCCCGGGACTTTCCAACGGTGCATGTTAGCTATCTTCCATGACATGGTTGAACAAACTATGGAAGTCTTCATGGATGATTTTTCGGTCTTCGGGGATTCCTTCTCTGCTTGCCTTGCCAATTTAGAACGTATGCTAAAGCGGTGTGAAGACACTCGCCTTGTTCTAAATTGGGAAAAATGCCATTTTATGGTAAAAGAAGGCGTCGTGCTTGGACATAAGATTTCGAAAGCCGGTCTTGAAGTTGACCGTGCTAAAGTCGATGTTATCGCTAAGTTGCCTCCACCTTCAACCGTGAAGGGTGTGAGAAGTTTCTTGGGTCATGCGGGCTTCTAACGTCGATTCATCAAAGATTTTTCTCAAATCGCTCGCCCGATGACCCACCTCTTGGAAAAAGATACTCCTTTTATCTTTTCCAAAGAGTGCCTTGAAGCCTTCAACTCGCTTAAGGATAAGCTAACTAAGGCACCTGTCTTGGTTACCCCTAATTGGGAGCTTCCTTTTGAGTTGATGTGCGATGCTAGTGATTTTGCTATTGGAGCGGTTCTTGGACAAAGAGTGAACAAACACTTCCAACCGATCCATTACGCTAGCAAGACAATGACTGGGGCACAATTGCATTATACGACAACCGAAAAAGAGCTTTTAGCTGTTGTCTATGCTTTTGAAAAATTCCGCCCCTATCTTGTCCTTTCTACCACCATTGTGTACACCGATCATTCCGCGTTGAAGTACTTGTTGACAAAGCAAGATTCCAAACCAAGACTTCTTCGCTGGGTTTTGCTGCTCTAGGAATTTAAAATCGACATTCGCGATAAAAAAGGAGCAGAAAACTTAGCCGCGGACCATCTTATTAGACTTGAGGATCCATACCAAGGGGATCATCCGACCAAAGAAATCAATGATTCTTTTCCCTTGGAGACCTTAATGTCTATAAACTCGAAGCCGAATGAAACCCCGTGGTTTGCGGACTTTGCAAACTACTTGGCGGGTGGAATTCTCAAGGAAGGGTTGACGTCCCAACAAAAGAAGAAGTTCTTTACCGACATCAAGACTTACTTTTGGGACGACCCTTACCTATTCAAACAATGTGCTGATCTGATAATTCGCCGATGTGTTGATGGACCGGCAGCGTCGGACATCCTTGATGCTTGCCACAAAGGACCCACCGGTGGTCACTTTGGTCCCAACTACACCGCTAAAAAAGTGTTTGATTCGGGATTTTATTGGCCCTCCATATACCGTGACGCTCACGATATGGTCAAACGATGTGATGTTTGCCAAAAGCAAGGCAAAATAACACATAAAGACGAGATGCCTCAGAATTTTATTCAAGAGTGTGAAATTTTTGATGTTTGGGGTATCGACTTTATGGGGCCATTCCCTTCGTCTAAAGGAAACAAATACATCCTTGTAGCCGTTGACTACGTTTCAAAGTGGGTTGAAGCCAAAGCTTTGCCTACTAATGACGCAAGGGTGGTTTGTAACTTTTTGAAAGCTCTTTTCGCTAGATTCGGTGTGCCTCGCGCCATTATTAGTGATCGTGGGACTCATTTCTGCAATGACCAATTTGCTCGAGTCATGGCTAAGTACGGTGTAAATCATCGTCTTTCCACAGCCTACCACCCACAAACTAATGGCCAGGCCGAAATATCCAACCGAGGTCTTAAGCGAATTCTTGAAAGGACCGTGGGAGAGCATCGTGCCTCATGGGCGGATAAACTTGATGATGCTTTGTGGGCTTTCCGTACTGCTTACAAGACCCCAATCGGCTGTACGCCTTATCGTCTTGTGTACGGGAAAGCGTGCCACCTCCCCATTGAGTTGGAGCACAAGGCTTATTGGGCCTTGAAGTGGGCTAATTTTGATATAAACAAAGCCGGTGACCTACGCAAGATCCAACTCAATGAGCTCAATGAACTCCGTAATGAGGCTTATGAAAATTCTTTGATCTATAAGGAAAGGACTAAGCTCATTCACGACTCCAAGATCAAAAACCGAGAGTTCCATGTTGGAGAAAAGGTCTTACTTTTTAACTCTCGGTTGAAAATCTTCTCGGGAAAGCTCAAATCTCGTTGGTCCGGCCCATTCACCATTGCCCAAATTTTTCCATATGGTACTCTTGAGCTCGCTCAACCTAATGGACCTAATTTTAAGGTGAATGGCCAACGAGTGAAGTTGTACTTTGGTGAGGACACCTCTAAGGAGGTGCTTCCATCCCTCACCACGTTCCCCATGAACTAATTTTGGGTCGAGTCAGGCTCGTGACTCGGTTATAAAAAACAAGCGCTCCTCGGGAGGCAGCCCGAGTATCTATCCTTTTATATTTTAATCCCCTAAGTGTAGGGGGGACTTCTATATGTGTTTGCCTTTGTGTGGTGATGTGATTACAGGGATAAGTGCACTCTTGGAATCTTTGAAGAACCGTGCTCCCGTGTTTATCCGAAATCCGGTTCTATCTCTCAACTATCGTGATTCAATTTTCTTCATACTCACATTTGAAATTGATCACTTTAGTAGTCTCTTCCTTAACTTGAGTTAACCAACGTGCACAATGTCATAAGTGTAGGGGAACCTTTTCCCACATGCTTAAACATTGAGGACAATGTTTATCTTAAGTGTAGGGGGGACTTCTATCGAAGTTTTAAGTGGACTTTTCCATGAAAATGCCTTCAATTAACCGGAAAATCATATTTTTCAACATTTTTCAAATTTTTTATTAACTTTGGCCATTTAGTTGTAATTTTCAAATTTTTATCGTTGCTTTCATATGTATATATTCCGCAATATTAATAAAGTGGTGTAGCTAGTTTAGAAGTTTTTGACATATTAGGCCCGTTGCGTTTATTTTGACTCAACCCGAATAGACTTATCCAAGTTTATTCTAGCTAGTATCCTTAACCATGTAGACCTTAATTGGTTTATTAGGCTAAGTGTCCACGAGTCTCATTACTTGAGATTTTAAATTGTGGAGGACGAGAAATGATAGAGTCAATTACAAGTCGGTATTCTTGCGCAAGCTCACTTGGTGTAATTATGTGCCTATTCTCCCATCACTTACTAATAATTTATTTGCAATAAGTAAGGTCTTACGATTTGAAAAGTTACTTAGCTTCTAGCCCAAGATCGTTTAAAAGTTGCTCGGTAATGATAAGAGTTCATAGCCAAGGCATAACTTATGAAGCGGGGCGCGAAGATTGGCGAGTCCGAAAAGGCCCTAACAAGGCATGAGGATTCAATGTTATTGCTGAAGATCCAAAGTGATGTGAAAAGCATTATTCCTAAAGTCAATATGAAGGATCAAGACTCACGACGAAAAGCAATCAACTCCCGTAAAGATCATGGAGAAGTCTATCCGAAAAGACCCTAACAAGGTATGAGGATAAATAGATCCAAGTCCGAAAAGGAGGCGGATCGTTGTATCTCAAAATCCCAATTAGAGATTGAAGAAATAATCATGAAGTCGTGGTCAACAAAGTTGGAGAACCCCTCAAAAGTCTCCAAGCGAAGAAACTCTATTATGATGAGAAGACCATTATCTCAAGAACGTCTCTCGAAGATATGAAGTATGAAGTACATGCCAAATATCGGCCCGAGAAAGGTCTCAAATCGTGAACCAAGTTATGCCAAGATATGAACTTTTTGATATCCCGAGAAGCAGTTTTAAAAGATTTTGTCCTTTAGCTAACTATTGATCAAATCGTCCTACTTTGCTTTCGGCCCTAATAAACTATCGAAATAAGTCCAAAAATGCATCTTCATGATCATTCTAAGACAAAAATAAAATATAAGAGATACACCTAGGAATAAGGGAGTTTAAGCATTTAATTAAGCCATGTGTGTAAGTGTTTGAATTGCTAACTTATAATAACAATGATCTCGTTTTTAAGCTTAGTTTGGGGAACGTGAAACTTGAGGGTGATAAATCTTCGCAGCACCAAAGCCCTAATGTAAGTCATCGATTTCTCTGCAAGTTATTTCCATGTAGCTATTTTCAAGTGAAAATGGTTTTCTATCCATTTGTTACCTTTGAAGTTTTATTTCTTTAATTTTTTGTTTAGTAGTATTTTAAATAAGGCCAAGGTTGATTAATCATGAGAAAAATGTAAATTTGCTTTATCACTAAGCATTGCATGAGGGCATGGCAATGGTTAAGTGTAGGGGATTTGATAGGTGTGTAAACACCCATCCTTTTACCACTTAAATCGGGCTAAAACGAGACCAAAACACGTATTTAATATCGTTTGTTTGGAATTATGCGTGGTTTTTGTGTTTATTGTGTTTTCAGAGCCAACCGGATGAATATTGAAGAAAACATGGGATTGCACGGGTTTTACTGAAGAAAAAGACTCAAGATAAAGTCTATTGTCCAAGAGATGCAAAAGATTTGAAGTCACTGGGCCTATTCGAAGATTTATCGAAGAAAAGGACCAAAGATGGAAGATTTATATAAGTCGAAGGAACTCAAGTCTATTAAACGAAGAAATTAAAAGACGAGTTGAATTTAATCGACGACAAATCCCGAATCAGAATCGAAAACGGAAACTTTTCCGAAAAGACGAAAAGACAAGAAGAACGGGAGAAAGCCCACTCACCAACCAAAGGACAAGGCTATAAATAGCCTTCCCCTCACACATTTTAGACTAGTTTTTTTCATTCTTTCTTCCTCCCCACTTTTCTTCCTGGTTCGTAGAACACCATCACCACTAGGGTGATTGGTGATTTTTATCTTTGTCTTTCCAATCTTGTAATTTTAATCTTTGGTTTATCTTGTCAAATCATTAATCATTCAATACAAAGTTCTTGTTTAATCTTTCATTTCATCTTGTTCATCATCATCTTTATCTTCAAGTCTTTTAAGTTTTTATTTTCTTGATTTGATCTTCAAAAGTTGTTTGGATTTGTGTTTTTATTGGTGGGATTCGTTGCTTATGGTGTCTAAATGATTTGTGTTTAATTTGGTAAATTCTTTTTAAGTATTTGATTTGATTTTGATTAAAATTTGTGTTCCGTGTTCTTCGTCACCTGCTACTGTATCTGGGATTCAAAACTTCCGAATCAGCTAAAAAGTTCCGAATGAAGCTTTCATTCGGAAGGTTCCGAATCAAGCATTAAAGTTCCGAATAAGTCTTTAAGTTCTGAATCAAGACACCTTCATTCGGAAGTCTCAAACTTCCGAATCAAGAAGAAGTTCCGAACCAGTTATTTCCGAACCAGTAAGTTCCGAACCAGTTATTTCCGAACCAGCAAGTTCCGAATCAACCTTCATTCGGAAGGTTCCGAATCAACCAGTAAGTTCCGAATCAGTGACTTCCGAACCAAGCTCCTTCATTCGGAAAGTTCCGAACCAGCCCTTCATTCGGAAGTTTCAAAACTTCCGAATCAACAACCTTCATTCGGAAGGTTCCGAATGAGCATGTTCCGAATGAATGAATAGTTACTTCCGAATCAGTAAGTTCCGAATCAAGGTTTAAAAGTTCCGAATCAAGTCTTCCCTTTAGGTTACTGTTTGTCTACTTTACTGTTTCTTTATGTTTATTGAACTTTAATTTCAAATTCAATTTTAATCTTAATTTTAATCTTGAGTTTAATACAAGTCTTTGTTAATCATCATTAAATTAATTGTCTTTGATTTAAATTTTCATTTCCACTTTTTATTAGATTAGAAAACCAAAACCCTTTTCTTTAGTAACCAAGAACAATCATTCCACTTAAGACCTAGATCAATTCGAGAGGATATCGAGAGAAAATTAGAACCCATTGAAAACCAAATATCAATGCACAAGTAGCTCTCAGGCTACAACAAGAGGAGATGGATATGCAGGATCAAAGAATGCAAAAGATGAGGCCCAAAGATATGCTCAAGCAGGTTGAGATTATGCATAGAGAACTAGATGACAGGATACCTCATGTTGGAGAATTTCTTGATCAATGGGAGAAAGAGTTAATAAATGCTCCTTTGGAAGACAGGTATGAGTTGACTTGCCTTGTTTACAAATATCAAACTGAGTATCTGGAAAGAAGGGCAAATCAAATTCAGAGAGAGAAGTATTTAACTTCAGAGAAAGGGCAACTTGAACACTACAAAGTTTTGCTTAAGAGACATAAGAAATGGAAGGATGGTGACTTCAGAGATATGAGTTTTGAAGCCATAAAAAGAGCAGTCTGACCAGTCCTGAGAGAATATGATGTGGAGGATTGGATGACTATGAACTCTCCTGATGAAGCTGGGTATCTTAGGAGACAAAGTGAAATGCTGCAGAAAGCTAGGGAATCTAAGAA
This sequence comes from Glebionis coronaria, assembly GCA_025667525.1. Lineage (NCBI taxonomy): Eukaryota > Viridiplantae > Streptophyta > Magnoliopsida > Asterales > Asteraceae > Glebionis > Glebionis coronaria. The sequence goes on from CM046875.1 coordinate 3,332,557, forward strand.
AAGAAAAGCTGAAGGAACAACTTTGGAAACTACACAAGCAGGTGCATCATCCCAAGCAGGTGCATCATCACAAGCAGGGGCATTACATCAAGCAGGTGGAAGTTTTCCAGAAATTGAGAAGTCTGCACTTAATATACAAAGGGCAGCCAAAAGACTCAAGAGAATGAAGAAGGTTGGCACAGTTACTAAGGAGTCTCAACGGCCTTCAAATGATGAAATTGATAAACAGCTAATTCTGCAGGAAAATGATGATATCTCACCTAGTGAACTTGGAAAGAAGTTTGCTATCATAGAATATGCTGTTTATGAACACAAAGGGAGGACCTGGTGGAAGCTTACAAGAGCTGACAATACAGCACAGACCTTTCTAAGTCTAGATATCATGTTTCAAACCTTAGATAGTGAGGACTTAGAAGATCTGTGGAAAATTTTGAAGAAGACTTTTGCTGCAAAACCTCCTACCATGGATGGTGTGGAGAAGGATTGGGTAATCTGGGAGTGCATGCATAGGATGTATGAGCATGAGTTATTTGATCCTATATTTGATGCAGTGAATAAAGGAGATTTGTTGTATTGGAAGCTGTTTACCAATTCTGGGGTCTGTGAGGTAGTGATGGAAGGAGTAAGTGTGTACTTGATCAATCATAGGTATTATCCCTTCACTCAGGAGACCTTGAAGAAACTAGCACAGGCTAACGTGATTGTAGATGCTAAAACGCCTATTGCTTATGATCTGGTAAGAATGATTCACAGTCATATTTGGCCAGAAAATTTGTAAGCATCCTCATCAACTATGATTTATTCAGAAACTTGTCTTTAGGCGAAAGCACAAGTTTAGGGGAGGATTGTTGGGAATAAATCTATGCTTACTTGTTACCCCTGCTAGTTGATTATCCGTACCCCTGCTAGTGTAAGTTCCCCCTGCTAAATTACAAAAGCAGGGAGATTGGTTCCCCTGCTGAAGTCAAAGGCCCTGATGTCAGAGATAAACTTGGAATAGATTTTTACGCGTTTCAGTTATTATTCCTTAATACTTTCCAAGTTTGTTAGTAGTGATCTTGTACGTGAGTCCTAATGGCTTTAAAAGGACTCACTAGGTTAGCATGCAATGTGTGTCTTTCTCTATTGTCTTTCATTGTCATACTTTAAGGTTTTGTAAACCCTAATACCATTTTAGGGTATTCGTATATCATTGATATATTAAATTTCAACGTTTCAATCATATTGTTCTTGTGCTAAACATTATATTCCGCATCTTGTTTAGTTACTTTGCTTTGCAAAGTTTCTCTAGTGTTAGATTGAATTCTTTCTTTCTATCACAACCCTTAAACAAGCTATTAAGGTTTAAGATCTGACTTTGGGATCAACACCAAAGAGAACTATGGAGGATCATTGTGTCGTGACTTTGTGTCTAGTTCTACACACCTCCTACATCGATTTTATTTAAAATCTATGTATTTTGGTCAAAACCTTGTTTGGTGAGTTCTTATGTGTTCTCTTTGTCTATCTTTTCTTCTAAGCATATCTCCATGATTAGTTAGATTAGAAAAATAGGATTCGATGAATTGGAAAATCCTCCCTCATCACCAAATTCAACTCACTGTGGGTGGTTCTCTATTGAGACCGCGGTTCCCTAGTGATAAGGAACCGCCTGTGGAGATATGGAACCGCGCCCAGTACTTTCATTTTCGGGTATTCCTGAAACTCCAAATTTGTTCCAACACTTTTTGGAATCTTTGTTTCAACCCTTTGACCACCCTATAATATCTTGGAATTTCTCTATTTAACCTTGAGCATTTTGCATCCTTTCTCAAATCAAAATGTCTTATTAATGAAAGCTTTGATTCTCCTCCATTTTCTCCAATTGCTTTCAATCCTAATTCACCCAAGAACACTCAAAATCACATCTCTTCTTCTTCTAAGAATGTTGATTGTGGAACTTCTTATCTTCATCCACTAGCTTTTAATGTTCTTTCACCTTCACATGATAATGTCATGCATCATGGAACATATTGTCATTGTTGTCAATATCAACATTTTGTTATGGCTCATATCTATGAAGAGTTGAATTACATCAAGAGTCTCTTAGTCAAACTTCCTATTCACTATGACTATGAGGTCTCTACCAAGCCACCATCACCTCCTTCCGCCACTACCTTGTCTTTTATCTAAGCATTGGTTGCTTATCTTCAAGACATCTAGTTCAAGCAAATCTTAGAGTTCTAGTTTAACTAGGATTAGATTTATACTTTTCTTTTGGCTTGTTTTATTTATGCATTGGTTGCTTTTCATACATCTTTGTATGGTTTATTTCCTTGTATCTTTTATCATGTTTTCTTTTAACATGACTTATCTTGGATCTTTTGTTTCTTCTCTTTTTTTTGTGACCTTTGATATATCTTGTTGGGTGTCTCTACTCTACTACTAACCCTTCTATGTAGCTTGTCACCATATATCTATTCCTTGGTGCCATAAGCAAGGGGGAGTAAGCACCAAGGGGGAGCATTTGCAAAGTCCGGTTCTTTTCTTCTTCAAAGACTTTTGCAACCTTTTTGCTTCGACAAAGGGGGAGAAATAATATAAACTCGTCTTCGAAAATCTTGTTTTATTAGGTGATTGAGTTTATGTATTTTCGGAATCAAAAAGGGGGAGATTGTTAATGCAATGATACCTAAAAACGTTATTTGCATTTTTCGGTCTCGCTTTGTTTTGATTACGACAATATGTAAAAACAAGCATTTACGAAAACAACGAAAAACGAATTCTTGAGTTCAAGTATTTTCATTTCAACCATTATCACTTAAGGTATGAACAAACAAGTACTCATCCTAATTAAGTGATCAAGGATCTAATCTTTTCTTAAAACTCACTTTTTATTAAGTGTGACAAGTTTTTTATTAAACTTTCTTTTTAAGAAAATGTTTTAGTAAATTAATTATTTGAAAATTTGAAATTTGAAAATGGCATATTATAATCTTGGTTTGGAATATCCTTTCAAGATATTTTAATCCCCAGATTCGAACCAATCCACTAAAAGACAAAAAGGAGCGGAGTCTATGCAGACGGTTCCTTAGCACCTATAGTGGTTCCTTATCGATAAGGAAACGCAGGCTCCTATAAGGAACCGCGGGCAGATAGAGCTGTTGGATGTTTGTCTTATAAATAGTGGACCATTCTCAGACTTTCAACTCACCTCTTTTGCACATACATTTCCAGATTCTTCCGTACTTCTTAAACCACTCAAATCCTTGATCATTTGTTTGATTACTACTTGTTTAAAAGTGAATCTTTCTCCTCTCATCTTTTCCTCTCAAAGTGCAATGAGAAGAACACTATCATCCTTGAAGTGTTGTGTCTACCTCACAGATCCATTGAAGATCCAAACTTATTTATTCATTGTTGTGTCATTGTTGTGAAGATCCAAGTAGTTGTGTCTATTTGGAAGTTGTGTATGTATTAGGCTTAATACTTGGTCCTTAAAATATATTGGTGTAGATTGGTCCTAGCTAAGATTAGGGTTCGACTTTTAGCTTAGAGTCAGAAATTAGTTAAGCGACATTGTGTACGGTTTCTCCACCTTCTTGAGCTTGTTGATTAGTGAACTCTCGAGTAAGGAGTACTCGAGGAGTGGAGTAGGAACGAGGAGTGAGCTTCGTTGTCGAACCACTATAAATCCTTGGTGTCTGGTTTGATCTTTCCTTCCATTATCTCTTTACATTCATTATTCTTTATACTTGTGATTATTAGTTTAGTTGCACTATACCTTGTTCATATTGTTTATAAGAAGGTTTCACATAATTACTTAAGTCTAAGTTTTTGAAAAGGATTTTTAAAAAACCTATCTTTAACAAGTAAATTTAAGAAACTATTCACCCCCCCCCCCCCTTCTAGTTTCTACAGGATCCATTTACATCCTAATGCCTTGCATCCAGGAGGTAAATCAGTTAATTCTCAAGTATCATTTTGCATGATCGAATCAATCTCACTTTGAATTGCTTCTTTCCAAAAGGCAAGTCGTTTCCAGCGTTTCATCCTCCGACCATTCGGGACTTGGTGTACTCAGAACGTACACAACTTTCAGAGTGGTAAGAAGAAAGTGCATCTTCTTTTGCCAATGACGAAAATCCTGCCCTTCAAACTTAGCCAACTTATCGAACTTGCTCGTCATGTCCTTCACAGATTCTCCGTTCGTCATGATCACATAATACTTTGATCTTTGGTAGAAATTCGGTGGATCACAAATTATCTGAGAATCGTGTCAACACTTTCAGATCAAAGTATTTCGATGGTTCTATCGAAATATTCAATCAGATAAAACTCAGAAGATGAACAGAAAATATGTTTTTGATGTTATGATGTCAGAATCAGAGATAACAAATGTTATATGACCAAAAACGTCTGTAAGGTTGTAACTGCCAAAAGCAGTTATAATCCCCAAAACTAAAACTTTTAACAACGGGCAGAAATAGGTCCGAATACCCAGGAATTTTATTTTCCAATGCGTTTTTAACATAGCACTTGGACCCTGCCAGGGGCTGCCGCCCTTTGGACCCTGCTACCAGGGGCGCTGCCCCCGGACCCCCGTCGTACGGGGCTTCGCCCCCGTATGATAACCGCAATAACGTCATACAAGTGTGCACTTCGTACAACCCCGACTTGATGAACATTTATCTCGATTACACATAGGCAACTAAGTCAATCTATTACACTTAAATCATTATTGGTAACACAAAATCACCAACAATTAGATCACTATTGCGACCAGCCTTATAACTCGCATGTAAAATGACGTACTCCCTATGTTCCATATTAAGTGTCAAAGATTCCAATGCACAAAGTTTTAGATGTAATTTATTATTAGCGCTATAATTTAATCAAATGACAATGATACCCTCATTTAATGCAAATGGTTAAAAAAAACTTAAACATGGCTAAGTATTTAAAGGGCAAAATAGGAAGTTTAATTTTCAAGATTCGTTCATTTATTATAGTGAACACTTGATATGGGACAAACAAAGATATTATAGTAGACAGTTAATATAGGACGGAGGAGTAGAAAAGAGGACCATGTTTGAAAGAAAAAATAAAATTATAAGAAAATTGTTTTTGATTTTAAACCATATTGTAATATAAATCCGTTGATCCCTTTAAATAGATCTATATCTTGTTAAGGATTGCACGATAGCTTGTAAACAAACTAGAGCACTTGAGAGACTCTTATTAAATTCTAATAAGTTATGCAAAATATAACTTATAAAAGCAAAGAAGAACAACAATATACTCTAACTACTCGATATTCTATTAATCGACTCTGGCAAAAGGTACATGTAACTCATCGTACCTATGTTCCTTTAATAGTGCAAGTAACACTAGAATAATCTATTTAGATAAATATATCACATTTGATATATTCTCAATATACTACTATGATAAGTATATCACACACGATATACTCTCTATATAACCAAAACATATCTTTACTAAAGATATACTCATACTTATTCTATTAGCAGTACTTACATTAACACTAACAGTACTTAGCATGTACCACGTTAATACTAACAGTACTTACTATAACTAACGATGCTTGATACTTGAACTAATGGTACTTGGTACTTTACAATAATTCTCAACAAAATTTATTTTAATATAAGTTAACATTACTCTTTTTTTATTAGTTTCATCACACTCATGTTTTACACTTTGAGTTTAATGTGTTTAATTATATGAATGGAAAAAAATTATTTTACCTTAACATCATAGTAATAAAAGAGTCACAAAATATGGTGACAACGAATTTCTAGAGATAAAATATTTTTTCTTTCGACATTGTTTCTGGTGCCTAAAAGCATAAAGTACCTTAATTCGCGAGTTAAGTTTTTTTCGAAGACGTGAGAGGTTTATATCGCACTTCACGTTTTTGAATGGTAAGCCATCATTATCACACCGAATTGTCTTAAAATCATTAAACGATGATACGAGCGAGACTTACACCACGAGTCGCATTTTAAAGTATTTTTTTCGTGTTATATAACACTATAAATACATCAAAATTTAAGATACATAACAACACAAAAGATACAATGTTATAAAAAAAAGAGTCATTTTAGTTCATAAGATATTTTAATGTTAAAGAAACACTTTTCTCGTAATATTAAACAGTGTTTAAAACTTGGGTTGACCTGGCTGATTGAATCGTGACCCAATCGAGTAATCAAATTTTTATTTTAAAGAAAAATTCAGTTGAACCGTGATCTGATAGCTCGAATCAATTAAAAAAACGGGTGATAAAACATCGACATTAAATTGATAGCAATGGAGAGATGAAGTAGCAAGACACGTACACCTTATTTTCTTGTTAGTATCATTTCAAAGTATCTAAATATTAGAAAAAAAGTCCAATAATAGTAGTAGATGACAACTAGCAAGACCAAGCACATGAAAGTGAGAGCCAATAACCAATAGCCAATAGCTAGCTGTATCACTTATTTTATTTTTTGTCACTATATATGTCTAAAATAATAAAATACACTAGTATATCACAATTATCTAATTTTCTTTTCTAGATAATATATAAATTGGAAAAGATATGAACTTCATTACTGAATCAAAAATATCTGAGATATAATCTTTAAACCTATACTTTGCAATTAAATCAAAAAGTTATATCTAAGATATAATCTTTACACCTATATTTTGCAACTAACTGCCTTGGCTCAGTTGTTTATCAATGTTTCAATAAATGGTTTTTGAATAAGTTTTTTTGAGAAATTTTTTGGAGGTAATGTTAATAACATTTCTCGATGCTTCTCTACACGGACCTTTCTTCTGGTTGATTTGAACCAATCAAACGACTTGCCTTTTAGTAGATAGTAAGATAAATTATGTTGTACCATTCATATCAAAAGAAAATACTAAACAAGAAAAAAGTGTTTGATAGGCGGTCATCAATGAGGGCCTTCATACTATCTACTACAGAATCAGTCACTTTTTCCTCGTAATTATCAGTTGTCAGATTATGCCTTTGCGACTCTAAATAAACTAAATTCATTGAGAAACCAAAAATCATAATAAGGGCTTTTCCTCTCAAGCGAAACGGATAAGGAGTTTAACATAACTAGACGAGGATTCGAAAAAGATATTCTGCCGCTTAAATGTCATTGCATTACTCAACCCACTAACCACTAACATTTGTCGTTTAAAAAAAATTAGAATAATAAATTAAATGTAAAAAATTGGGTCATTTTGCAGGTTATGGACTAACAACTTCTTAGGCTTCCATTATTTGGACTTTTGTTGTAAAATCTTGTGGGCTTGTGCGGATCTAATTAGTCCAGTTAGAACTCTGTCACTAAATTCCATATTATGCCCAAAAACAAGTAAAACTTGTCATAGTATACATTTACATATATCAAGTGAAAAATTGTCTATAAGGTTGAGCATAACGATTTGTCGATCGAGTAGGTCGACCCAATCCTGAACCGGTCGCTGCCAACAAGTCGACTCGGTCAACGTTTGGTCTTTGTTGAGGCATGTCGTATATGTGACCAACTTGTATGTCGGTCACTTACTTGTTCGTGTGTGTGTAAATTGTTTAATTTAAAAAATTGTATCTTTTTGTATGTTTTTGTAATGTCGACCATCGTATTGCATCAAGTTAATCATATATTAGTCGCAGAAGAGAGAAAGCTAAGATGTCAGGCAAAATGTATGTAAAATGTATGTCGCCCGGGCTCCTAAATGTGGCCGGCCTAAGTAGTTTTACACTGGATATTTGTGTTTAGATGTCACATATACTTTTGTAAACCCGTAGCTAAAAGAAGCAAAAAAAAAAAAAAGCATAATATCCTTTATCAATTTGGGGTAGGTATAATGTCCAAACCAAGGTTGTCAGGATCCCGATCTTGATCTTAGGATCTTACGATTTTACGATACTGAAAAGCAAAAATGATCCGGATCTTACGTAGGATCTTTGCATGTTTAAGATCTTATAGGATCTCGATCTTAATCGTAGGATCTTAGGATCTATTACGATCCGATCTTACTTTTTCTTGAGCGACAAAATAAAAAACTAAAAATTTATATGTCCTATTTTGTATAATCTAAAAATAATATGTAAATCTTCTTATACATTTCATAATCATAATTTAAGACCACATTTTTATGAATTTTTTTATAATTTTGTGTTTACGATTTATATTAGTTTGTAAAATATTGCAAAGACTACTAAGAAAATCACATTATAGTAGGATCTTACGATCCCGATCTTACTTTACGATCTCGATCTTGCAAAGACGATAACGATCTTAGGTAAGATCCCGATCTTGAAAACCTTGGTCCAAACAAACCAGAAATATTCTTATGTGTCAACGTCAAAAAATCATATATACAAACAATCAACTCATATATCTTATGCTTGTGAACTCTTGTTGTACATTGTTCAAAGTACTATATGTATAAAATGCACATTAAATAACTATAAAGAGAATGGATGCAATATATGATGTTTACGACTAAAATAATTTCTAAAAGTGTTGAAATCAGAGATGGATTAAAAATATTAAATCAACAAAAGTGACCCTTTGTCGCTGTTCTTGTTCATTCTTACGGCGAAAGGGTTGAATTTGATGGTTAAAAAGCCGGTTAACAAAGGTATATTTAAAGGAATTAATGTGGGATCCGAGAGAGTGGTTGTGTCACATCTACAATACGCGGATGACACAATATTCTTTGGTGAATGGGATAAGGAAAATGCAAAGAATCTAATGTGTATATTGAAGTGTTTTGAAATGGTGTCGGGACTTAAGGTAAACCTAAATAAAAGTAGATTGTATGGCATTGGGGTCAATTCTAGTGAAGTGAGCAATATGACGAGTTGGATGCAATGTAGTGTGGGTGAATTCCCATTTACTTACTTGGGACTTCCCATTGGGGATTGTATACGTCGAGAAAGTGCATGGAAAAATGTGGTTGATAAATTTAAAAAAAGATTATCCGAGTGGAAAGCAAAAACGATGTCCTTTGGGGGACGATTGACATTAGTTAAATCGGTTCTTGGAAGTTTGCCATTGTATTATTTTTCAATGTTCCGTGTGCCTTTATGTGTGATAAAAAAGCTTGAGAGAATTAGGAGGGACTTCTTTTGGGGCGGGGTAGGTGAAAATAAAAAATACCGTGGGTTAAGTGGGATAAGGTTTTATCTTTTTATGGGGTTGGGCGGTTAAACATTGGGTCTCTTCGGGTTAAAAATTAGGCGTTGTTGGGAAAGTGGTGGTGGCGATTTAAGTTAGAAACTGATGCTTTATGGTGAGGGTGATTAAGAGTATTTATGGAGCGAGTGGAGGTCTAGAGGCTGATGTAGGTTCGAGGGTGGGGCGAAGTGGAGTTTGGTCTGATATTGTTAAGGTATGTCTAGATATGGATAAAATTGGGATTGAGTTTTCTTCTTCGTTCTCAAAAAAGTTGGGGGACGGGAGGGATACACGGTTTTGGGAAGATAGATGGGTTGGTGACTTAAGTCTTCGTGAAAGATTTCCTAGGCTATTTTAGTTAGATAGGCGTAAGGGGGATCGGGTGGTTGATAGAGGGAACTGGTGTGAGGGGGTGTGGAGGTGGGAATGGGATTGGGTGAGGGAACCTAGAGGGAGAGCGTGTGGCGATGTAGCATAGCTTACGGTCCTATTACAAAATGTTACTTTCTCATTTAATTGCCGGGACTCGTGGCGTTGGAATCTCAATGAAGATGGCAATTTCAAGGTTAAAGACTTAGCTTTTATGGTGGATGACATATACTTGCACGTGGGCAATACGACCCAAGATACACTATGGAATAGACTTGCTCCAAAGAAAGTAAACGTGTTTATATGGAGAGTTTTACATGGGAGAATACCGATGCGCATAGAGCTCGATAAAAGAGGAATTGAGTTGGACTCTATATTATGTCCATGTTGTGACGATAGCGTAGAATCGTGTGATCATAGCTTAGTGACGTGCAATGTGGCGAAAAGTGTGTGGAACAAAATTTTTGAATGGTGGAAGCTCGGTTCTTTTAATGTGTTTTTGGCAAATGATTTGTTTCGCTTTAGTGGGAATGTCAAGGTTAAATCGTACTCGAGAGCTTTGTGGCAACTAGTAACATGGACATCAGGATATTTCATCTGGAAAGAGCGTAATTCTCGCGTTTTCAAAGCAAAAGTGGCGAGTATTAATAAAAAATTTCATGAAATTCAAGTTAAAAGCTTTGACTGGATTTCGAGGAGATCAAAGAAAGCTTCCTTCGAGTGGCAGAAATGGTTCATCGATCCTTCAAACTGCAAAATTCAGTGATAGAATAAAGTGGTCATGGTGTAGCGTTAGTGATGAGTTGTAGTAGTGCCCAGGTGTTTGGGTTTCTTGTTAATTTGTGTTTTGGGTCTTAGCTCGCTTAGTCTACTTGATTGAGTAGTTGGGATGCCTTTGTGGTGTAATTTTTCTGTTGTCGTAATAAAAATATGTTGCCTTTCAAAAAAAAACAAAAGTTGCACCATAAAAACTAAGTAGCATAAAAAACTTTGGAGGTAGCAGATTAAAAAAAACAGTTTTGAAATTTGTAAATATTTCGTAATTTTAAACGGGTGTAGCTCGTACAACTCTCGGCATCCACGTAACTCCACCCCTTGTTTGAAATGGTGTAATAGCATATTTACACTCTGTTTCTAAGTTTATATTTTGAAGTGAAAGAGAAAGGTTTGAGATTAAAATAAAAAAACTTTATATTCCTAAGATTTTTAAGAAAAGAAGTGGAAAGTAAAGGAGAGTAAATTACACCAAATTTATACTCTAAATCTTCTTCCCAAATTAGAGTAAAATGAAGTGAAGTTGATTTTTAAAGTTTTTTTTTTATTTATTTCCTCCTCTTTTCTTTCTAACTCAGAAATACAAAATAAAAAATCAGTTTATATTTCTCTCCTTTTACTTATTTTCTTTTTTCTTTTTTCATCTCTCTTTTTCCGTTTTATACTCGGAACTGAGCGTTAGAAAGGTTTAAGAACAATAATTCGTTAAACTGTCGGTGCTAATTATGATAAGGGGGTATTGCATGTTCCTGTAGTCAAATCTACCCTTACCTAATTCCAATTGTTGTTTGAATGTCTTCTTCACTTGTTATGTCATTACTCATTAATAAACATTCATAACCTATTACTAACTTCCTAATTTTCATCATTTTAATAGTGCCACTAAAACATATTAGGAGGTCACATACTATGTAATACAAAACACATATAGTAAAGTAACATGATAAATATGTTTTTTTAGAACGGCAAACGTTAATGGTTAGTGGGTCGAGTCGTGCAATGACATCCTAGCGGTAAAATGTCTTCTTCGAACCTTCGCCTAGTTATGTTAGACTGTTTATTCGCTTCGCCTGAAAGGTTTTTGGCAAATTTTGATTCTAAAACCTCCAAAGAAACCACTTAATAGAACCTTAGTGGTCAACTGAGTGAAGCTAATTACTTGTAACATGATAAATATTTTTGAACATATAAAAGTATGAAATGTTGAACATATTTTTGGTGTGGTTGGTAATGTTGAATAGCTTCCACCGACAGCCAGAGAGACATTGATATGAATTGAACGTTGGCAGGAAGTGAAATATGGGTACCACTCCACTCTTTAATTATACTATCCCACTATAATATAAATCTTTTACCAAATGTTTTGAAATCTGGTTCCATCAGTTTGTGTTAACTGATTGATTCGGTTTTAATCGAAAAAACGAGTTATTTTAAATTAGGTTTTACATTTTCTAAGTTTAGTTAAACACGTCGGATTTGAAATGACCCAAATCAATTATGTTCTCGAGATTCGGTCAGGTTTTCATTTATTTTATAAATATAACGTGTAAATTATACGTATTTGACGTCATTTTGTTTTTATTGACAACATTTGTTGGTAAATAGCTAAAATATATGAAAATTTTCATGATTATAAATAACTTGCCCGAATCAATCCGGATCAAATTAGTAGCAAATACCTCGATCAAATCGATTTAAAAACTATCAAAACATTGGTCTTACCCTTTAGCTTTCTAGCTAACCATAGATTGTGTCCAGTGTAAATACTTATAATCCTTACTTGATCGTTACATTTTACTCTAGTAACCATCATATAATATTACACCTTTCTTAATCAAAAGGATCTTACTCTATGTAATTATATTTCAGTTAAGTTTTGTATTATTACATATAAAATCAAGCATACCTATATTTAAAAGAAAGAAAATTAACCAAGATAAGAATAGATTCCAAAAGCATATTTTATTTCCAAAAACATGTAAACAAAATTGCATACATGTGCCATTATTGATTTATAAATAAACTTCACACACCATTAGATTGTAATAGAACGAGAGCAGTTGTTATCAGAAAGTGATGTTAAAGTTGCTACGTAGGATTTTGAGCTTTGCCATCGTAAATCTTTTGACACCATATGCTCTAAAGATCAATAGCAACTAGTCACTACATAAACTTTGAAGCATTAGCAACAGTCAATTTAACTAAGTTAGGCTAGGCACAACGCATGGGGGTCGCGACCTAGTTTTTTCGGCCGGCGACCTAGTGCGACCTATTTGCCACAACCCGGTGACCTAGTGCGACCTAGTTGAAAAAAAAAAAAAAAAAAAATTTAAACACAATAAATTTAAATAAAAAACATTACATTTATTTAAAAAAAACATTACACAATTATTCGAAATTAAAAAACATTACAATAATCCTAGTAATTTAAATTATAACGTTCCTTGATTCTGTCCTTAATTTCTTGTTGTGCTTGCTGTTTGGCTATCGGCAAGTTGGGGTCGATTTCCGAGTTGTAGAACATCAAGTCTTTATCTCGTTTCTTTGCTTCAGCAAGCTCGATAGCCCGACGTTGTAACTCGAGCTTTTCTCTTTTGATTTCCGCGTTTTTCTCCTGCAAATCCAACTCCCGTTGCTTCAAGTCAAAGTAGGAATCTTGTTGTTGCTTCTTCTTTCCCCATCCAATGTCTTTCATCTTCTCCCATTTGGAGCTTACAGCTTCAACAAATGAAGACTTCCCAGTTGACGAAGAGGTTGATGACTTCTTTTTAGCACGATCACGACCCATTGGTCGATTTTCTTGTTTCTCTTCTTGCTCGTCTTCAGAAACATCGTGCACATCCATGTAACTAGCGTGTCCAGAACCAGAAGTGGTTTCAGAAGTCTTGGCTTTTTTGCTAGACGGTTTCTTTGTAAACCGTGGCATTTCAACCTCTATCCAACTCGGGTGATCTTTGAGCACCTTCCACGCCTCCCGGTATTGAAACTCTTTATTGTAAGTCACTTTGTATTCAGCACAAGCTTTTTGGAAATCAGTGAGATCATTTGCACCACTATCATGAGTACGCTCAATGTTATTCATAATACCAAAAAATGCACCAACACTAGGACGCAACCTGTTTTTCCATTTGCTCAGAACCGCGTCATACCCTCTAGCAGAACCCGTCTCGGTTTCATAGTACTTCACTACTTTTAGCCAAAAGCCCTTTGATTTTTGACTGTTTCCTTGGATGCAATTCTCGGAAATATAACACCAACCTCTGCATAACGCACACTCCTCCTCACTTGTCCATTCTTTTGGTGGCTCAGTTGTATCAACCTGTTTGTTTTTCGTAGCACGTCTTGAGGGCTTCTTAGGTTTGATTGGGGACATTTCTTCCACATCGTCTTCAAGGTTGTATGCACCATGAAAAGACCCGTGTCCCAAACCTTGACCCATAGATTGATCTTGGCTAGGCCCGTCACCCACATAGTTGTCTTGGTTGTATATCATATTCTCAAATTGTGCATCAACCTCAAAACGATTAATCGGAGAATACTGTTGGTTTGGATAGGAAGTAGTGGAAGAATCCATAGTAGGCCGATACACACCCGAAGGCGATTCGTAGTTAGGTTGTTGGTTATCACGTTGTGGGGGATAAAAAGGACGGTTTGAATAGTTAGGTTGTTGGTGTGATTGATATTCAAAACCGGTGGGTCTAAACCGGAATTGTGGAGACACACCGGATAATCGAAAATTCGAGTCCGGTGTCACATGTGGAACAGATTCTTGACGAACTCGGGATTTTGGGGTTTTGTTTTGGGGAGTTCTCTTGCTAGACATTTTTAATGTGTGTTGAAATTTGTGTGTGAAATGTGAAATGTAAAAAATATTGAAAGAATGTACTGATTTATATAGGTTTTAAAAAAAATTTGAAATTTTTTTTTTTTTAAATGTAACGGTCATAATTCAAACGGTCAAATTTTCCACAAGTTTTTGAATGGGTCGCGGTTAGGGTCGTTTTGGCCTCGATTTACACCGGCGACCGAATCACCGCAACGCGACGATTCGGTCACGACCGATACTCGACTGAAAAAAATCCGAGGCGTTGTACCCAGCCTTAATGCTACAAGAGAGTACCATCTCTTTTAACAATATACTAGATAGTAGTATATTCTTACAAAATGATGCATGGCCCCTTGTATGTGAAGACAAAAAAACAAAGTATTAAAACATGAATAAGAACCCACAAATGTCGGATCTTGTCCGAAATTCAATAAAAAACCGAACCAGAACAACAAGATAACCAACATACATATCGAATTATATTTTTTTTATTGTAACAACAGTCTAGCACAATTACTATACATGCGATTTGCATTACAATTCATTTATTAATTCAATGGTTTTTTTAAACGGCGAGTTATTAGTTAGTAATTCGAGTTTTTAATAACATTTAATTAGATATTATGTAAGACTTAAACATTTTTTTAGAGGATAAATTTCATTTTTATTTCAATTTAATTCGAACCCTTGAAAGTTTTTAGTAATATTTGAACTCGAGACTCTCTAATAATACCTCTCTAAAAATACAATTTTATCACTTTGAAACATATTATTTATATAGCTATAGAAGGTAAAACGAGCAACAAGCTGCGTCGTAAGCTTTATTTAAATAAAAAACTAATTTTATGAAAAATTACATTGAATTGAATATTGTCCAACAAATTGTTTATCAATCACTGAAGAATATGAACTTTCTACTTATGATCGCCACGAATTAAATTATAATCAAATTGCTTTGGGTCGGTTACCAATGTCAGTAATTGACGATTACACAATTCGAACAATTTTAAATTTGCCTGAAATAAAAACTTAATAACGCATTTTGATCTAAAAGAATGAGGCTTTTTATTTGGTGACTAACTAGAGTTTTATTGATATATTCATAATTTTATTGATATTGATTATATTGAATATTGATTAGAGATTTTCTAAGAATCGACTTAGCGAAGTCACCTATTGCGTATACCGGAAAAAGAAACGATCCGTCGGTTTCAGGATTCATTTTGATAGATTTAAGTGTTATAACGTTGCTATTCATAAGCCGCTGAATTTCTTTTAGAAGCTCCGCTGACTCATGTGCAAGGAAAACGAAGATATCAAAAATAAAAGGAATAAACATATGCTGATTTTTAAAACATGTTTTTTTCGTGTTTTATCACTTTGCATGATACGACTTTCAAAACAGCCTAACCCGCTGTAAAACCACTAGGGGTGAGAAAAAAACCGAAAAAACCGAAACCGAGAAAACCGAACCGAAAAAAACGACCAAAAATAAAAACCGACGGTTTGGTTTCTTATTTTTAAAATAACCGAACTTTTGGTTCGGTTTCGATTTTAACGAAAAACTGAACCATAAAAACCGAACCGAACCGATTACATTAATTAAAATATACAGTTTATTTATTTGTATTAGTCTGATCTGTATTACGTTGGGTTTGGGCATTTTGTTGATCAATTAACCTTCAATGTATATTTATATGGGGAAAATCAAACGTCAACTTTCATTTTTAAGATTACTTGACCTTTAGTTCACCCATCTTCTCAAACAAATGTTTATAACCTCCATAGCCGTTTACTGAATTACTGGTGGTACATTTTTAGTCACTTTATGAGTTAAAAGTTCTGGTACATATATATTAGTGGGAACAAAATGAGTTATGGCATTTCTAAGTCCGAAATGAGAAGTGCTCAGTTTGTCTTAACAGTTAACACCATTGCATCAATATTTGCTAGTTTTGACAATCTTTTCATCAGCTTTGGCAATCACGAATGACTTTCATAGGTAACACAAAACATATCTACACAAGAAAAGAGATTAACTTAACAATGCATGCTAATATTAAAAAACTAAAAAGTAAAGCAAATTATGCAACAATGACTAATCTACATGCAGCACTCGCTACTACAAACGGTTAGAACCCGAAAAACCGAACCGAAAAACCGATTGTTAACCGAAAAACCAAACCGAAAAATCGAACCGAAAAAAACGAGCGGTTCCGGTTATGGTTATGCGAAAAACCGAACATTTTGTTTCGATTTTTGCCAAAAACCGACCCAAACCGAACCGTACACACCCATAAAAACCACAGCTAATCAAGCCCACAAGAGTAAAAACTCCAGTCAAATTCACATTGATAAAAAAAAATGAATTTTGATCTTTTTACTTTTGCATAACAAACTAACTTTGCTTGAATGTGAAAACGTAGATGGAAAATTTTTAATAATTTGTTCTCGAATGTTTTGTACTCATCATATCCCCATGTACATGTGTTATGCTGCAACTGCATACCCATTGTTTAATTGGTAAGCAAAGTTAATACAAGAACATATCATTATAAAGTCTAATCATTAAAAGATCGGATATATAGCACTTGCTTCTATACTTGTAAAGTTGTAAACGTGTAAGCTTTTAAATGATGTTTGCAAGATCACATATAAATTAAGAGTAATGCTAAATCCTCTTACACTATTTTACTACTTATCCTCCTACTCATATCAAATTAATACATGTGTAATCCATTAATTCTCTTTCTTAATTTCAACTATTGATCAATTCACTTATCATGATCATGTAAGTATGAGGATATGTAGGCATATCAAGTAGGAGGATAAATCATTTTCCATAAATTAATCTTAAAACTTTATTAAGCAATAATTTACATTTAAAGTTAGGGTTATGTTAACCAATTCCCACTGAATAGAGGTTATAGTGCAATAAATGAATATAAACTTTATTAAATAATATTAAAATATATTAAAAGAACGGGGTGTAGTTGTCTTGAGCCATCCCACAACACCAAAAAATTTACACGGTATGGTAAGTTTTGCGTAAATATTCTCACAACACTAAAACCTCCACAACACCAAAATTAAGCCTCCTTCGTTGGCTTGAGCCATGGGAAACAAGTTGGACCCTCAAATTTCCATGTGTCAAGAAACTATTCGTTTAAAAAGATAAATAAAAAAAACAAATACGAAAACGCGAGACGGTTCTCGCGTTTTCGTGTCGCGTTTTCGCGCGATGGCTTGAGCTGTCCCCTAGGCGCGAGACACGAACACTCGAGACGGGTGTGGTTCATGGCGTTTTCACGTGGCGTTTTCCCACGACACGAGCTTAAAAACTATCGTACCCTATGCTCTAAATAAACTATTAAGTGATCATATTTGAACATGATTTTAATTATAATTAATATGTATTTAATACATTTTATTATTAATCGAGAAAGTTTGTGTTTATTTATTGCGCCCTAACCTATGCCCAGTGGGCATTGGTTAACAAAACCCTTAGGGCACGTTTGGTAGAGAAAAATTCAGAGATTAGATCTGAATTATAGAGTTGTATTCTTGGAAATGAAATCCAAAAAGATGATTTATTGAATTCTTTTTTTGATACCGTTAGAGATTTGAAAAAAATACTTATGCAAATCTTTTTTTAATAAAAAAATAAAATGGAAAAATAAATAAAAAATATTATTATGATTATTATAATAAATAATAACAATAGTAATAATAATATATAATAAATAAATAATGGTAATAATAATAAACTTTAAATATATATAAAAATAATAATAAATAATAATAATTATAAATATTAATAAATAACAATAAAAAAATTAATTATTAATATTAATAATAATAAAATAAAATAATAAAAATAATAACAATAATAAACTTTAAAACTAAAAATAAATAATAATAATAAACTTTAAGAAAATAATAATAAATTAATAATAATAAACTTTAAAAATAAAAATAAATAATAATAATAATAATAAACTTAAAAAAATAATAATAAAATTAATAATAAA
The DNA here is from genome assembly GCA_025667525.1 of Glebionis coronaria. Classification (NCBI taxonomy): domain Eukaryota; kingdom Viridiplantae; phylum Streptophyta; class Magnoliopsida; order Asterales; family Asteraceae; genus Glebionis; species Glebionis coronaria. Next base: position 3,350,748 of record CM046875.1, read on the forward strand.
TTAATAATAATAATAATAATAATATTAATAAATAACAATAAAAAATATATAATTTATAATAACAGAAAAAATTAAAAATAATATTATAATTAATAATAATAAAAAAATATAAAAAAATAATAATAATTACCCCCTTAATACAATAAGGAGAATGTGAAAATACCTCATTAAAAACGATATAAAGTCTGTAAGGGGATAAACTTATGCATTCTTATACACCTTTTGATTCTATTTTTTTCCCTGTTCATTGGTATGGCCTCTTCAATCACACCTACATCTCAACCGTGTGTTTCTTCGAAAACCTGTTCATTGGTATGGTTGCTTGGCTATTAGCTATGGGCTTTTTCCAAAACCTCTTTTTTAGCCGTTGATTTCTTCTTATGCGATTTTTAGGATGCCATGTGTCTTCAACAATCCACAACTTTTAGTTGCTATATACATGCATTGCTCTCTTTAAAAAACAGACCTAATTGGATCTGGGTTCTCACTGTAGAAACAGATATCACACCATATTTGGATGTGGGTTATAATCAGATCTATATATGACGACCCCATTCGATGTCGCTGATTGCTGTTTTATTTTATTGCTTTCTTATTATTACTAACTGTTGATGATGGTTTATTAGCCTCAATTATTGGGGCTATGATGTAAATATTTTATCATGTCTAAGCGGGATTAATGAATTAATGATATGTTAATTTTTGTGTGTTAACTGATTTTGCAGCTATTATAAGTTGTTGAATCATGATGGATCAAACACTCTCTCTCATAATGATATAATTCTGATGTGTTTTGATTTTTTTAGTTTCATTGGTTTTTGAAAAGGGGTGTGTTGTGAACCATTCCTTGCTGCTATATATGTCGGGTAGCGAACCGTTCATTGCCGCTATATATGTCGGGTAGTGAACCGTTCATTGCCGCTATATATGCCAGGTGGAGAATGTGATTGTGTTGGGAATAAATTATAGCCAGTCTACTTGAGCGCTTACAAGAGTAAAACAAGCGTTGACAGGAGTAAAACAAACGCTGACAGATCAAGCGTTGACAAGAAGAAGTCAAGCGTTGAGACATTGAAGACAAGCACTGATGGAAGGATATGATCTACACGTTTATTATATTCTAGATTACTTCTAGTAAAGATAGGAACAACAATGTATTTTCTATATTTATCTTTACCTAGAATAGTTGATATATAGATTATTGTACAAGGCTTCTTATGTCTATAAAAGAAGACCTTTAGGTTATTGTTCAATATAAGTTTTTCATACGTTAAACACTTTCATTGTAAGCAAGTTTGATATCATTAATCAAAGTGAAAGTTTGTTTACATCTTGTGTGTTCTTGTTTAAGTGTTAATTCCGTATAACACTTAGATTGTCATATACATATACAAAGGTTTCTCTAAGTGTATTACTTGATCTAATCTCGTATACATAAAGCTAAATCGATCTAAGTTTGGGATTAACAAGTGGTATCAGAGCTTGTTGAGGAACTTTTGATATTAAAGAACACAAGAACCCTAAAATCACCAAAACCCTAATTTTCTCAAAACCCTAAAAACATCATGTCAAATTCAGAAGTAACCTCCTCCTCCTCACCTTTGCCAAACATCAAGATTCCCATGCTTGATGCAACCAACTTTGAATTGTGGAAATTCAACTTTGAGCAATATCTAGGGATCTATGACTACACACTCTGGGAGATTATTGAATATGGAAACACATTCAATAAAGCTCAAAAGATTGCTAATGCCATTGCTGCAAGAACAGCTGTTGCTTGATGTTCGGAAGCAGATAAGAAAGAAAAGCCTGATGATGGTAGAGTTGTGTCTGCTGAAGACATAGCAAAGAAAAGGGTTGATATGAAAACCCTAAACATTCTGAAAGTCTCTTTGGGACAAGAGAACCAGCATAAATACAGAGGTTATGAATCTGCTAAGGACCTTTGGGCAGCTCTTGAAGTTGCATATGGTGGTAATGATGACACTAAGGAAGAGAAGAAGAAGCAACTCATGCATGATTATGCTGTCTTCAAGGCTCAACCTAATGAGAAGCTTAGCAGTGTGAGAAGCAGATTGCTTGACATTACAAGCAAATTGTCCTTCATGGGGACACAACTTGGTGATGTTGACATTAATGCCACTTTTCTTAAAAGTCTTGGTGAAGCGTGGAAGATTGAGGCAAGATCTATACTTGCCAACAACACTCACAAAAGTTCTACTTTTGATGATATCTACAACAAACTGAGGCTGTTGGAAGATGAAACTCTTTTGGAGCATAGAAGCAAGTCTACCAACAGTAATATGGCCTTCTTCTCACATAGTGAATGTCAATTTAATCAGAAGGACTCTTACATGCATCCAGTTACTGGATCATCATGTGTCAACGCTGGAACATGTCCTGTCAACGCCTCCTACTCAGACGCTGACACATACAAAAGTGACTCACCAAGAGTTAAACCTGTTGGTTTGGATCTAGATACTGTATATGCTTACCTTGCTTCTTTGCCCAATGGTTCAGTGATTACATATGAGGACCTTGAGCAGATAAGTGATGAGCACTTGGAGGAGATGGATATTAAGTGAAACATGGCTCTTGCTAGTATAAGAGCAAACAGGTGGAACAGAAGGTTTAAGAAGAAGATAACCTTCAATGCAAAGGACACTGCTGGATTTGATAAATCCAAGTTTGAATGCTACAATTGTCATCGTATGGGGCACTTCATGAGGGAATGCAGATCTCCTAGAAGATCTGATGTTGGCAAACCTTCAAGTCAAATTGTTAAGGCTCAGGATCCTAAGGCCATGGTTGTAGTGCAAGAAATTGATGGTATGGGATGGGATTGGATCTATTTGGCTAAAGATGTGGAAGAGGATAAATCTTTGGTTGCTGAGATAGAAGAAGAATAGCATGTTCAATATGCTCTCATGGCACACTCCTCCTCTTCATCAGATAATGAGGTATACGATGATGCTTTTTGTAGTAAAGGTTGTAGGCTAAATACTGAGAAACTTAACAAAGGGGTGTTAAGATTATTAGATGATATGAGTACTGAGAGATGCAAACTGTCTAACTATCAATGTAAAACCCGCATGCTTTTACCATGAATAGTGCCCTTAAGATCGTACGTCCTAGATAAAAACCTACCTCATTTAGTATTGATCACATTCATGTGCTAATAATCAAGCAAGTGCATACGTGTATGACATGATAAGTATCGATTACGTATGAACTCATGATAAACAGTTAATAAATATGTCACGTGAACATAATTAAATCATGATCACCATTTAAAATACGAACTAGAATAATTACGTAAATACATATAATATAATTACGAGCGTTAAAATTACGATAAACGACATGATAAAATAAACAGAAACACTTTAAACACGAACACGTTAACCACGAACGAACACGAAACATCGGGACACGAGAAAGGTACGGGTACCCCATGTGGGGCCCCCATACCCACGGCACAACGACAAAAAATGGGCTTAGCCCATTGACTTTTACATGAAAGGGGGGTTATGGTAACTTTTCTTTTCATTTCACTTTTCAAGAAAATAAACATAAAAACCCTAAAAGAGTTTTCTCTCCTCCTCCTTGGTTTCTTTTTGTGCCGCCACCTATATCAACACCATAGGAGGGTGTTGTTGATTTTTGACATTAAAAACAAGTGCTAGAAACCGTGTTTGTTCATCCCCTTTCAAGCTACGTATTGGTATATCATTCTAAACCCTTCTTGTTAATTCTTTTTAATCTTTGATTATTTTCATGAACATGTTATTATTATTCTTATTAAAACATGATAATTAAACATTGATCTAACATGTTTTGGGGTAAATTAAAATCAAAGAACGTTATAAAAAGGGTGTTTGTTTTAGCCGCCTAGCAAACAAACCCGAGGGGGGTTTGGTTTGCTTATTGCCGCCACCACCAAGACCATTTTTGGTCTTGGTTGGTGCTTGTGGGACCCACGGCAGCAAGGGGGCACACTTACCCCGAGTTTGGCTCGAGGTACAGTGTCGAATTCATGCCCGATTCATGGTTCGTTGGTTAAATCATGATCTATGTTACATGTTAATTTTTATGAATTATGAACTTAGGATATAAATTAATTAATAACATGAGATATTAATTAAATCATGACTTAGGTTATTTTAATTATTGATTTAGCATGATATTAATTTAACCTAAGTATTTTATGTTATAAGTTATAAATATTTAATTATTTAAAACATGCCTATAATTAATTAATTTAGACATGACTTAGGTTATATTATTAATAATAATAATACACATTTTAACCTAAGTATTTCATTTCATTTTAATTAAAACATGTTATACTTTAATTAAAATGCTTAACCTATAGTTTAATTAAAATACATGAAATAGTAATTAAACTATATACTATATCATATGACTTAAGAAACAAGCTTATAAACACTTAGACTTATATGTTAGCTTATGTAACCAGCTTAATTCTAAATATGGAAACTTCTATTTATAGAAACTTAATTAAATAAGGCAACTAATCTATTAATGGAAACCTTCTATATATGGAAATCTATCTAATTCAGGCAGCTAATCTAATCATGGAAACCTTCTATATATGGAAACTTATCTAATTAAGGCAGCTGATCTATTTTTGGAAACTTTCTATTTTTAGAAACTAATCTATTTTAAGCAGTAAATTCTATTTTAGGAAACTTTCTGTTTTTGGAAACTTTCTATTTTTGGAAACTTTCTATTTTTGGAAACTTTCTATTTTTGGAAACTTTCTATTTTTGGTAACTTTCTATTTTTGGGAACTTTCTATTTTTGGAAACTTTCTATTTTTGGAAACTTTCTATTTTTGGAAACCTGCTATTTTTGGAAAGTTACTTATTATTACACAGTAAGTATAATAATACATGAAATACCAGTAATACTTAAATAGATTAATCAGAATACAAGATAAACACAGTTTAAGGCTTTAAACAGTAAACCATGACCTAAAACATACCAAGTCAGCTAAAATGAGACATAAAACCCAGTACGTAATCAGTGAATCGATACTTATACACGTGTGTATTCATGTAGCGTTAGTGATCCAGAAGTAGGAGTCTTTCTTCCGTTCATTCACTGGACTTGAGGTACGGATTCCCGTCCTTTCAATATGGACATTCTTTCCTTATTAGGATTTCCCCGTATGCAGCCAACTGCTTTCCCCAGTATTTGTTTTATTGTTTTGAACTGCTTATGTTTAATTAGCATAATCTATAGCCATATACAAGCATGACCAGTTTCACCTAGTTATGGAGGTACCATAACCATAACATTGGAGGCACCAATGTTATGACTTCCCCACGGCGGAGTGATTGCTCGTGGCGTCCCTTTCAGTTTTGGCCATATTATTATATCAGGTGGGGCGTATGGGTGCATCCTAGTTACATGTTTTATTCAGTATATCATGGTGAATGTGGTGTGTGCCTTGCATCCTTCACAAGGAGTTGATCCCTCCTACCCAAACCAGTATATTAATTAGAGGCATCCCCTCTAATCAGCATGATGAGGTCACCCCTCCAAGTATTCATGCACGTGACCTTTTCATGACCTATATAGGCTATGGTATATTTATGTTAAAACAGTTTTCATATGATAAACATAAGGCTTTTCAAACTATAAAACCAGTTTTCTTAATACTTAACCAGTTTACTCAGAACTTAGTCTTCCGCTGTTATATGTTACATGTTTATCCTATTTCATGCTATATTGTACATCCGTGCACTGAGCGTCTTGCTCAGCCGTTTTCCTTTTCATGTTCCCAAAACGGCAGGTACTCAGGGACGCTCGTAGATCTCAAACGTACGTGCATATGGACTGGAAGCTTTACTGTCTTTCCTTACTTTATGCATTTCCTTTACTTTAATACAGTTTGCTATGGACATTGTTTCGTCCTTTCCCTTTACAGTATTTATGTTTGTGTGTGATGAGCTTTACTTTGGGGTTACCGATGTTTTATTCTGGTATTTCCCTTTTATGGTCGAATAATACTTAGACATTTATCCTTGTATGCTTTGATGACACGCCATGATTATGCGTAATATTCCATTTCCAAAATGGGGTGTTACAATTATGGTATCAGAGCCAAGGTTTCGACCTGTAAGCTCTCAAATATGACCTGTGATTAGTGGGTAGTCACTACGGTCTTCCTAGAACTGACAGTTGTTTTCATGCATTCATCATTTTTAAGCATACATATACATGTCATTGTTACAGGGTTTTTGACTAAGTAATGGTTGGTACAGGACTGGCCCTATTTAGTCGCATGTGTTTTATCGAAACTTTTAAATTTGGGACTGACCCATAGGCGTCCCCTCGATATGTTTTTTGTTTTGAGTGAACCGACCAGAGGCGTTCACTCTCGAGCATCAAAAGTTTTCATAAAACTGCATCATGCATTCATACAAAGATTTTCTTGCATAAAATTTTTCTCGTGAAATTTTTGGTATAAAATTTTTTTCATGTATATATATAACTTATATTTCATGTTTTGAACTGTCAATCATATGTTTTATGTTATACTGTCAGATGGCAAACACAGACAAACTCTGGGAGTTATTTGTTGACATGGAGGCAGAAAGGCAAGACGCCATCCTTCATGACGACGAATATCCTCCCCCACCTATCATTTTTCCCATGGAAGGAAGGAATCGACTCATGAGGGAATACTACGCCATGAGACAGAGACCCGACGAGAATTGTGGACAGTTCATGCAGAGGTTCCTCGGGTACACAGCTGTCCTGAGGGCATCCGCAGGCACCACTGAAGAACAAGCACTTCATTTTCGTTGGGGCCTTAACCCAAGGATTGCCAATAATTTATCGGGTGCCCCGTTGGATACTGTGGCACAAGTGGCTTACGCAGCAAGGAAGCTGGAAATGTTGCAGGAACGAGATGAGTTCGGGGAAGCTGAAAGACCCGACAAGAGGTAAACATTTCGTGTTCTATCGATAACCAGACCCCATCCTATCATTATATGTTCTATAATCATCTCTTAAACTGTATCTTCCAGGCAGAAAACTGGGGACCGGTCTCAGCCGGCTACTCAGCAGCAGCCTAATCAGCCCAAAGGAAACGGTCACACTAACGACCGTTCTGTTGTGGAAAGGCGCAGCGGTAATGATAATTACCGTAACAATGCGGGACACTCCAACAACAGCAAGTCCTACTATTTACGCATCTTCTCATGATTTCATGTTATATCTCTCATGCTGACACTATATTAATCTCTACCAGGAACCACGGCAACGGGAAGGACCAGAACCACAGGGGTTCGCAGCCTAACCGTTCAGCTAACACTAGTGAACATCTTATGACGCATACGTCTTATACTCGTGCATATACTTTATATTAACACATTTTGTCATCAGCAGGCCCTCAACAAGCAAGGACTCCTGCTGGAGGATTCACTCATCCTCTTTGCAGTACTTGCCATCGCAGACACACTGGCCCATGTCGTCGTGATTCCGACGCGTGCTACAAGTGCGGCCTCCCTGGCCATCGTATGAGAGATTGCCGTAAGGGTGAAATGGAGGGTACTTCGGGTCATCCTGATACTAAACCGCCTCCTACCACTGGGCGTGTCTACACGACATCGCGCGATCAGGCAAACAAATCTACAGGTACCATTACTGGAATTTTGTATATGTACAGCCAAGCCGCATGTGTTCTTTTCGACACGGGTGCCACTCATTCAGTTATTTCCACTACATATGCTAAGAACATCAGGACACTTCCCTTGCCATTAGAAAATAGGCTTACCATTTCCACGCCTTTGAGGGACTCTGTATTAATAACTCATGTATACAAGAGTCTTCCTCTAGAGTTTGACGATAAAGTTCGTGCAGTAGATGCACTTCCCCTAGACATGATTGAGTTCGATATGATTCTCGGCATGGACTGGCTATCCAAGCACCATGCTACCATAGACTGCCACTCATATCGGGTGATCTTCGGCGACATTAATGCACCAGAGTACATTCATAACGGGTTCATACCCGGACGGTCTGTACAAGTCATATCTGCCTTGCAAGCACGTGCATTACTGTCACATGGCTGCGAAGGTTATCTAGCTACGGTTCATGACATGGATGCTGAATCCCCATCGATTCAGGATCAACCAGTAGTTTCGGAATTTCAAGACGTTTTCCCAGCTGAACTTCCAGGCATACCACCTGCAAGAGAAGTGGAGTTCAACATCGACCTTGTTCCAGGAGCTGAGCCAATCTCTAAGGCTCCGTATCGTATGGCTCCCTTAGAGCTAAAAGAACTGAAGGACCAACTGCAGGAACTTCTTGAACGAGGGTTCATTAGACCAAGCGCATCCTCATGGGGCGCACCGGTCTTGTTCGTTAAGAAGAAGGACGGCAGCATGCGACTTTGCATTGACTACCGCGAACTTAATAAGATTACCATCCGCAACAGATATCTACTGCCACGTATAGATGATCTGTTTGACCAACTTCAAGGAGCCAAACACTTCTCAAAGATCGATCTAAGGTCAGGCTACCATCAGCTGAGGGTTAAAGAGCAGGACATTGCTAAGACTGCTTTTCGTACCCGCTATGGCCATTATGAGTTTGTGGTCATGCCATTCGGCCTGACCAATGCTCCAGCAGTATTCATGGATCTGATGAACAGAATCTTCCATGAATTCCTTGATAAGTTTGTCATTGTATTCATCGATGACATCCTGATTTTCTCTAAATCCACGGAGGAACACGAAGACCATCTCCGTACGGTACTACAGATTCTTCGTCAGAAGCAGCTGTATGCGAAATTCTCCAAGTGTGAGTTCTGGTTAAACAAGGTGGCATTCTTAGGTCACATCGTATCAGCTGAAGGGATCACTATGGACCCAGCGAAGGTTGAGGCTATCACTAAATGGCCAAGACCAACGTCAGCGACAGAAGTCCGCAGTTTCTTAGGCTTAGCTGGATATTATCGCAGATTCGTGGAGAACTTTTCCCGTTTGGCACTACCTCTCACCAAACTGATGCGAAAAGGAGAGAAATTCGTCTGGACGGAAGATCGAGAGAAGAGCTTCGAAGACCTAAAGCAGAAGTTAGTATCTGCACCTATTCTTACTCTCCCATCTGGTACAGGTGGATTTCAGATCTATAGCGATGCATCGGGGAAGGGACTGGGCTGTGTTCTCATGCAACATGGGAAAGTGATCGCGTATGCTTCACGGCAGCTTAAGCCCTATGAAGAAAACTATCCTACGCACGACCTGGAACTTGCTGCAGTGGTGTTCGCATTGAAAATATGGAGGCATTACTTATACGGGGAATCATGCGACATTTTCACAGATCACAAGAGCTTGAAGTATATCTTCACACAGCGAGAATTGAACATGAGACAAAGGAGATGGTTGGAACTGTTGAAGGATTATGATATTAACCTACAGTATCATCCCGGGAAGGCTAATGTAGTAGCAGATGCACTCAGCAGAAAATCTGGAATGATAAACGGCATTGAAATCAAGGAACAAAATATAAGAGACTTGGAGCGGCTAGACATCGAAATCATGGTACGTGGGCAGCACGGATACTGGGCGAATCTTAGAGTAGAACCTGAGTTACTGACTAGGATCAAGGAAGCGCAGAAGGATGATGGAGAGATTTGGGCGATAATTCAGAATTTGGAGAAGCAGACAGAATTCAGAATGGACGCAGACGGTATCGTTTGGCAGGGCACGAGACTTTGTGTTCCTGATAATCAAGAACTCTGGGAAGCATTGTTAGCTGAAACTCATAGCTCCCCATTTTCTATACATCCTGGGTCGACGAAAATGTACCATGACATCAGACAGCACTTTTGGTGGAGTGGTATGAAACAGGATGTAGCCACTTATGTCTCCAAATGTCTTACCTGCCAACAGGTTAAGATTGAGCATCAGCGATCGGGCGGTCTCCTTCAACCGTTGGATATTCCAGAGTGGAAGTGGGACAAAATCACCATGGATTTTGTTACCGATCTTCCGCCTACCAAGAAGAAGCACGATGCTATTTGGGTCATTGTTGATCGACTCACCAAATCAGCTCATTTCTTACCGATACGCAAGGAAGATCCGGTAAGTAAACTCGCAGATACCTACAGAAGGGAGATCATGAGACTCCACGGTACTCCCTCCAGCATCGTCTCGGACAGAGATCCTCGTTTCACGTCGCAATTCTGGAAAGGTCTGCAAAAAGCTTGGGGTACACAACTTAAGCTGAGTACGGCCTTTCATCCTCAAACGGACGGACAATCGGAGCGAACAATTCAGACATTGGAAGATATGTTAAGGTCGTGTGCGTTGGAATGGACAGGTGATTGGGACGATTACATCTGTTTAGTCGAGTTTGCATACAACAACAGCTGGCACGCAAGTATCAAATGTGCTCCTTCCGAAATGTTGTATGGCAGAAAGTGTCGCGCTCCAACTTGCTGGGATCAAGTGGGAGAGCGAACACTTGAAGGACCAGAGATTATAGAAATGACCAATGAGAAGATCGAAGTAGCTAAGCAGAAGCTGCAGGAAGCACGGTCACGTCAGAAGAGTTACGCTGATAAGCATCGTAGGGACATACATTTTAATGTGGGAGATCACGTCTTCCTCAAGGTTTCGCCGGCACGTGGTGTTAAACGCTTCGGGATCAAAGGGAAACTCAGTCCTCGTTTCATCGGACCATTTGATATCATTGAACGAATCGGTGAAGTATCTTACCGATTGGCGTTACCTCCTCAACTTTCGCACGTGCATAACGTGTTCCATGTGTCCTTACTCAGAGGGTACAATTATCATCCCCTTCACATGGTTCAGTATCCACTGGAACAGATACGTGAAGACCTCACTTTTATAGAAGAACCCGAACGAGTACTCGACAGGCAAGAACGAGTCATGAGAAGGAAGACGATTCCATTCGTCAAAATTCTTTGGAGGGACCATACCGAGCGGGAAGCCACTTGGGAAACAGAGGAGTCTATCCGGGCTTCTTACCCTCACTTCATATTTTGAGTTCGGGTATGTTACTTCTTTTCAGCTTACTTTATCTATAATTCGGGGACGAATTATTCTTTTTAGGGGGGAAGAATTGTAAAACCCGCATGCTTTTACCATGAATAGTGCCCTTAAGATCGTACGTCCTAGATAAAAACCTACCTCATTTAGTATTGATCACATTCATGTGCTAATAATCAAGCAAGTGCATACGTGTATGACATGATAAGTATCGATTACGTATGAACTCATGATAAACAGTTAATAAATATGTCACGTGAACATAATTAAATCATGATCACCATTTAAAATACGAACTAGAATAATTACGTAAATACATATAATATAATTACGAGCGTTAAAATTACGATAAACGACATGATAAAATAAACAGAAACACTTTAAACACGAACACGTTAACCACGAACGAACACGAAACATCGGGACACGAGAAAGGTACGGGTACCCCATGTGGGGCCCCCATACCCACGGCACAACAACAAGAAATGGGCTTAGCCCATTGACTTTTACATGAAAGGGGGGTTATGGTAACTTTTCTTTTCATTTCACTTTTCAAGAAAATAAACATAAAAACCCTAAAAGAGTTTTCTCTCCTCCTCCTTGGTTTCTTTTTGTGCCGCCACCTATATCAACACCATAGGAGGGTGTTGTTGATTTTTGACATTAAAAACAAGTGCTAGAAACCGTGTTTGTTCATCCCCTTTCAAGCTACGTATTGGTATATCATTCTAAACCCTTCTTGTTAATTCTTTTTAATCTTTGATTATTTTCATGAACATGTTATTATTATTCTTATTAAAACATGATAATTAAACATTGATCTAACATGTTTTGGGGTAAATTAAAATCAAAGAACGTTATAAAAAGGGTGTTTGTTTTAGCCGCCTAGCAAACAAACCCGAGGGGGGTTTGGTTTGCTTATTGCCGCCACCACCAAGACCATTTTTGGTCTTGGTTGGTGCTTGTGGGACCCACGGCAGCAAGGGGGCACACGTACCCCGAGTTTGGCTCGAGGTACGGTGTCGAATTCATGCCCGATTCATGGTTCGTTGGTTAAATCATGATCTATGTTACATGTTAATTTTTATGAATTATGAACTTAGGATATAAATTAATTAATAACATGAGATATTAATTAAATCATGACTTAGGTTATTTTAATTATTGATTTAGCATGATATTAATTTAACCTAAGTATTTTATGTTATAAGTTATAATTAATTAATTATTTAAAACATGCCTATAATTAATTAATTTAGACATGACTTAGGTTATATTATTAATAATAATAATACACATTTTAACTTAAGTATTTCATTTCATTTTAATTAAAACATGTTATACTTTAATTAAAATGCTTAACCTATAGTTTAATTAAAATACATGAAATAGTAATTAAACTATATACTATATCATATGACTTAAGAAAAAAGCTTATAAACACTTAGACTTATATGTTAGCTTATGTAACCAGCTTAATTCTAAATATGGAAACTTCTATTTATAGAAACTTAATTAAATAAGGCAACTAATCTATTAATGGAAACCTTCTATATATGGAAATCTATCTAATTCAGGCAGCTAATCTAATCATGGAAACCTTCTATATATGGAAACTTATTTAATTAAGGCAGCTGATCTATTTTTGGAAACTTTCTATTTTTAGAAACTAATCTATTTTAAGCAGTAAATTCTATTTTAGGAAACTTTCTATTTTTGGAAACTTTCTATTTTTGGAAACTTTCTATTTTTGGAAACTTTCTATTTTTGGAAACTTTCTATTTTTGGGAACTTTCTATTTTTGGAAACTTTCTATTTTTGGAAACTTTCTATTTTTGGAAACCTGCTATTTTTGGAAAGTTACTTATTATTACACAGTAAGTATAATAATACATGAAATACCAGTAATACTTAAACAGATTAATCAGAATACAAGATAAACACAGTTTAAGGCTTTAAACAGTAAACCATGACCTAAAACATACCAAGTCAGCTAAAATGAGACATAAAACCCAGTACGTAATCAGTGAATCGATACTTATACACGTGTGTATTCATGTAGCGTTAGTGATCCAGAAGTAGGAGTCTTTCTTCCGTTCATTCACTGGACTTGAGGTACGGATTCCCGTCCTTTCAGTATGGGCATTCTTTCCTTATTAGGATTTCCCCGTATGCAGCCAACTGCTTTCCCCAGTATTTGTTTTATTGTTTTGAACTGCTTATGTTTAATTAGCATAATCTATAGCCATATACAAGCATGACCAGTTTCACCTAGTTATGGAGGTACCATAACCATAACATTGGAGGCACCAATGTTATGACTTCCCCACGGCGGAGTGATTGCTCGTGGCGTTCCTTTCAGTTTTGGCCATATTATTATATCAGGTGGGGCGTATGGGTGCATCCTAGTTACATGTTTTATTCAGTATATCATGGTGAATGTGGTGTGTGCCTTGCATCCTTCACAAAGAGTTGATCCCTCCTACCCAAACCAGTATATTAATTAGAGGCATCCCCTCTAATCAGCATGATGAGGTCACCCCTCCAAGTATTCATGCACGTGACCTTTTCATGACCTATATGGGCTATGGTATATTTATGTTAAAACAGTTTTCATAAGATAAACATAAGGCTTTTCAAACTATAAAACCAGTTTTCTTAATACTTAACCAGTTTACTCAGAACTTAGTCTTCCGCTGTTATATGTTACATGTTTATCCTATTTCATGCTATATTGTACATCCGTGCACTGAGCGTCTTGCTCAGCCGTTTTCCTTTTCATGTTCCCAAAACGGCAGGTACTCAGGGACGCTCGTAGATCTCAAACATACGTACATATGGACTGGAAGCTTTACTGTCTTTCCTTACTTTATGCATTTCCTTTACTTTAATACAGTTTGCTATGGACATTGTTTCGTCCTTTCCCTTTACAGTATTTATGTTTGTGTGTGATGAGCTTTACTTTGGGGTTACCGATGTTTGATTCCGGTATTTCCCTTTTATGGTCGAATAATGCTTAGACATTTATCCTTGTATGCTTTGATGACACGCCATGATTATGCGTAATATTCCATTTCCAAAATGGGGTGTTACAGATGCAAACTGTCTAACTATCAATTAGCTCTCACTCAAACTGAGAAGACAGTTTCTGAATACAAGAAAATGGAATTCGATTTAAAAGATAAAATAAATATCTTAAAACATGAGTTGAATGCTAGTAATGATATTAGGAGCATAATGGAAAGGGTTAATGGTTAGTTATAGGCTAAGTTAGATGAGGCCATTAAAAATAAAGATAATGTTGACCTTAAAATTCAGAGATTTGATAGGGCCACACAAACCCTAGGAGAATGTATTAATAAACAAAGGGATCATAAGGACATGACTGGGATTGGGATGAAAGACTACTCTGTGGTTCCACCACCAGCTGGTGACTTCTATGGTGTCCAACAAAAGGACCTATCTTGGACTGGTTTACCATAACTCCAAGAGGAGGAATTCATTCCTCCACCAAGAGTCATTACCCTAGTTGAAGAGTATCAACAAAAGATGACTGACTTGAATGAATGGAAGAAAGCTAACCCTACCTTATTTGTTAAGGGTGGCTTGTTACGTGAAAGTCCTAATGAGTCAACCCCCATTAAGGTAACAAACCCAATCACTGGTAAGGCTATTAACCTTGGCTCAAACACTGTTAGAAAACCTAGTGTCAAGTATGCAGAAATGTATAGGAATACTAGGTCACCTAAAAGCCAAGTTAGTAATGATGAAACAGGCTTCTTCTCTTCTAGACCTAGGGTTGTGTCTAGAAAAGCCTGTTACACTTGTGGTAGCTTTTCACATTTAGCATATAAGTGTGTCAACACTTCCAAGGTCAGCGCTGTTAGAAAGTCAAACGTTGTCAGACCCAAACCTTGTGTGCAGCAAAGTCCACAAGTTGTTAGACCTGCCCCATTCTTTACTAGAGGGTCTAACACTCATGGACAAAGACCATTTCAAAAGACAAATACTTGGTCTAACAGGCAATGGGTTTCTGTAGCAAACCCTAAGTTCAACGCTGACAAGGGTAATTTCAGCACTGACAAGACCAAATCCAACGCTGACAGAAACGTGACCAGACCTAAATATTTGCAACCACAGGGTAAGGGGTCTAAAGCTTCTTCAAGCTTGACATGGAGACCTAAGAAAGATCAAAACCCTAATGATAATGGGATTTCAATGACCTGCAACATATTTAATTACATTTCAAAGGTTATTACAAAACCTATTGGGGATAACTGGGTATTTCATCCAAAGAAGGATGAACAAGGGGTTGTTATGAGAACTAAGTTTGTTCTTGTTGAACAACCAGATGAATCGAAGTCTGCTAAGGCTTGGGTTCCCAAAGAAAACTAACTTGTTTTCTTTATGTGCAGGGCATTCAAAAACAGGCCAATGATTATGGATATTGGGACAGTGGATGCTCAAGGCACATGACAGGGAAGGAAGATTATCTTACTAACTTCACTCCCATTAAGGATGGTGATAAGGTTTACTTTGGAGGTGGATATGGTACTATCACAGGCAAAGGAACACTTCTCACCAAGAATTTGCGTTTTGAAAACGTATTTTTGGTAAAGGAACTTGATTACAATCTTTTTAGTGTATCACAAGTTTGTGATAACAAAAATAAAGTTCCGTTTACTGATACTAAATGCTTGGTGTTAAGCAAGGATTATAAGATCCCTGATGAGAAATATATTGACTATAGAACACCTAGACATAAAGACATATATAATGTGAATCTGAATGGGATTAGGATTAATAAGAACATGTCATGTTTTTATGCTAAAGCTTCAGTAGATGAGAGTAATCTATGGCACAGGAGACTAGGGCACATAAACTTTAAAAATATAAATAGGCTTGTGAGACTTCGTTTGGTTGATGGCTTGCCTGAAAAGGCTTTCCACAATGACCACTCTTGTGTTGCATGTCTTAAAGGCAAGCATCACAAGGTCTCATTCAAGTCTAAGCAGGTGCACTCTAGTACTAGACCACTTCACTTGCTTCATATGGACCTATTTGGTCCAACCAATATAGAGAGTTTGAATGGTAAATCATACTACTTTGTCATCACATATGACTTTTCTAAGTTTACTTGGACTTTCTTTTTAGCTATGAAGAGTGATACAGCTGACACTTTAATTGACTTTATCACTCAGATTGAGAAGACTGGTAATGAAGTTAAAATGCTTAGGAGTGATAATGGTGGTGAATTTAGGAATAAAGTGTTAGATGATTTTTGTGCCAGGAAAGGGATTACTAGACAGTTTAGTGTTGCCAGAACCCCTCAGCAAAATGGGGTTGCTGAGAGGAAAAATAGAACCCTAATTGAAGCAGCCAGGACTATGTTGGCTGATGCTCATTTCCCCATAGATTTTTGGGTTGAGGCTGTTAATACAGCTTGCTATGTTCAAAATAGAGCATTGGTCAACAAGATACAGAACAAAACACCTTATGAGTTACTTTGGGGAAGAAAGCCTAATATTGGTTTTCTTAGACCTTTTGGTTGTCATGTAGTTGTTCTAGACACTAGTGATGCCTTAGGTAAATTTAGTGCAAAAGGTGATGAAGGCTATTTCATGGGGTATTCAGTGTAGAGCAAGGGATAAAGGGTTTACCTTAAGAAGGAAAACTGTATTCTTAAAAGAGTACATGTTAGGTTTTTAGAGAGTAAACCTAGTGATCCTGAAAGTGGTCCAAATTGGTTGTTTGACTTGGAACCTCTATCTAGAACTTTAAATTATATGCTTGTCACTAATCTAGACATTGTGAAGGTACCTTCAAATGTTGTGGAAGAACAAGTTGTTGATGTTTCAGGTACACAGGTTAATGAAGAGGTTGGATTACAAGCAAAAAAGTCATCTCCTATACTAGAGTATGTCACAATTCCCATATGGACAGATGCTTTTGCTGCTGCTGCTGCTGGAAAGGATAATGGTGGTCCCCAAGTACCACCAGATAACAACATGCATGGTCCTTCAGGCGCTGACAAAGGCAAATCTAACGCTGACAGGACAAATTCAGACGTTGATGGCTCAAACGTTGACAACAACGTTTCAAGCGTTGTTAGCCCAAACGCTGACAACCAAGGTTCAGGCGTTGACAACACTTCTGCGCATCTTTTCTCTTCTACTTTTGAACAGGGTGAACCTTCCAATTTATATGAAGAGGTTCATCCTCATGTTGATGAAAGAGAGTCTGAAGAAGAAGATATTGGCAACTTGGAGGATGAGATTGAGGACAACAGACTTTTTGAAGGAGGAGTTCTCACTTCTACTATGAAGAATCACCCTACTTCTCAAATCATTGGTGATATTATGACTCCTGTTCAGACTAGAAGATCTCATCAAGGTCTTGGTGGATTTATTCCCAATATTCACAAGAAGGTTGATACCCCTCTTGTGCAAGCATGTTTGTTTGCCTGTTTTCTGTCACAACAGGAACCCAAGAAGATCTTTGATGCTCTCAAAGAACCAAGTTGGGTGGAAGCAATACAGGATGAGCTTCACCAATTTGTAATTCAGGATGTTTGGGAGCTGGTTGATTGTCCCAGATATGTCAGACCTATAGGGACAAGATGGGTTCTAAGAAACAAGAGAGATGAAAGAGGTATTGTGGTCAGAAACAAGGCAAGATTAGTGGCTCAGGGATATACACAAGAGGAGGGGATAGACTATGAGGAGTTCTTTGCACCAGTTGCAAGGATTGAAGCTATAAGGATCTTTCTAGCCTATGCATCCTGCATGGGATTCACTGTCTATCAAATGGATGTCAAGAGTGCCTTCTTTTATGGAACAATTGTTTAGGAGGTATATGTGATGCAGCCTCCTGGTTTTGAGGATCCAGAGAATCCAGACAAGGTGTATAGAGTCAAGAAGGCTATGTATGGACTTCATCAAGCCCCAAGAGCATGGTATAGTACTTTGTCTACTTATTTGGTGGACAATGGATTCAAAAGGGGCACCATAGATCAGACACTGTTTACAAAGAAGAAAGGTAAGGATGTTCTACTTGTTCAGGTCTATGTTGATGATATCATCTTTGGATCCACAAATCCAAAGATGAGTGAGGATTTCTCCAAGCTTATGACAAACAAATTCAAGATGAGTGATATGGGGGAGATGAACTTCTTTCTAGGGTTACAAGTTCAGCAGAAAGAAGATGGTATCTTCATCTCCCAAGATAAGTATGTGGCAGAGATCTTGAAGAAATTTGGCTTTTCTCCACATGAAAAGAGGGATACTACTCCTATGGATAGAGAACACCCTTGGGGAAAGATTGGAGATGGGAAAGATGTTGATGTCAGGCACTATAGATCAATGATTGGATCATTGATGTATCTTACTGCCTCCAGACCTGACATCATGTTTGTTGTGTGTGCTTGTGCACGTCATCAAGTGACTCCCAAAGAATGTCACCTTTATGTTGTTAAAAGGATCTTTAGGTACCTAAGATGTTATCACAGTCTTGGCTTGTGGTATCCAAAAGATTCACCTTTGGAGCTTATTGCTTATTCAGACAGTGACTATGGAGGTGATAAGTTTGATTATTAATCCACAACTGGTGGATGTCAGTTTCTTGGGAGCAGGTTGATATCTTGGCAATGCAAGAAACAAACAGTGGTGGCTAATTCTACAACTGAAGTAGAGTATGTGGCTGCAGCTGCTTGTTGTGGACAAGTTTTGTGGATTCAGAACCAGCTGTTGGATTATGGGTATAATTTCATGCATACCAAGATATTTGTTGACAATAACAACACTTTATGCATTATTAAGAATCCTGTACATCATTCTAAAACTAAACACATAGAAATTAGACACCATTTTATAAGAGATTGTTTTGAAAAAGGTTTAATACAACCAGATAGGGTTGACACAGAAGAAAATGTGTCAGATTTACTAACTAAACCTTTTGATGCTGGAAGGTTTCAATACTTGATAACAAGTATTGGAATGATCAATCTCACATAATATGTGTTTTGGAGTCTTTTTGTAAAAGTATGTACAGGATAATGCATTGTTATTGGTCTTTTTGAGGATTTAGATTTTCCACTATATTTTTCTAACACTGACAAAGGTTGCTTTAACGCTGATAAGTGTTATGGTGACGTTGTCAGCAATATATTTGTCTAACTGACAAAGCTTTTCTTAACGCTGACAAGTGTTATCGGGGCGTTGTCAGCAACAATGTTAGTTTTGTGGTTTTCAATCTAAATGTGCAGGTGGTGTTAGCATTATACCATTGGATACAGAGTTGCTTATGGATCATTGGAGAAGCATTTGGACATTTTTTTATTTATGGATGATGGTTGGAATTGTCAATTCCTATCTTGACATAAATTTTTTATGTTCATGCATACTTTTGGCAACATATGTATCACAGTTTAAGGGGAGGTTTTAGGAACCTTTAGGACTTTTGGGTATCCTTAGGATACTCTTATCACAATTCTAGATTATGTCCACGGGTGAGTATGAGTTAGTTTTACTAAATCATGAGGCACTGTAGCATGCAAAGTTGATATACTATGCATGCTGCCAAGACATTTTTGGCCTAGAATTGGTTGTGGTCTGTTGGGAGACTTGGGAATGATTTTATAATGGGTTTTACCTGGGAGTAACACGGAATTTTATAAGGTAACTTAGTTGTTAAGAGTTTTGGTTAGCAAGGGACACTAGAGGACTGTTATGTCTATCTTGCATAAGCAAGTGTGCATAACTAGACAGTGCTTGCCGCCCTATAATAATTATCAACTTTTTGGTTATCTTCTCTAGGATAAATTACTTTGTTAAGGTCATTTTTCATTTTTATAAATTTTTATTTTTGGACGCTGACAAGTATTTTTCCAAGCGTTGTTGTGACCAATTTAGACGCTGACATGGCTTTGGCAAACGTTGACAAGAATATAGCCGTTGGGCGTTGATGAGTAATTTTTGACCGTTGACACTCAATGGGACCTACCCATTTGTTACTTTTTGACATATTTTTGGACCGTAATTTTGGGAGCAGATAACTTTCATTTAATGCATGAGATAAACTTATTTCTTTTCAATATTTTCATGATTGCATTTTGAAAATACTTGCCTAATTTTAGGCCAATTACATGCATTTTCTTCTCCTATATATTTGGCTCCTATTTTAAACAGGGTACCTATTATTCTTGTCTAACACAACTTTTCTCCTAAAACTTCATCTTTATCAATCATTCAAACAGCTTTCAACAATGGCACCAAAATTTAAACCAACTGATTTGGAATTGGGGTTCAGAAGTCAACACAACATGGTAGCATATCTTGAAGCTGATGATACTCTGTTTCCGTATACACAAATGGTGGCGTATCTGAATGCATCCCCAATTAAGTATGCTCTTTCTCATGCTCCACTCATTCCTGTCACACATATTAAACAGTTTTGGAACAATGTTAGTTCCTCAACAATTAATAGAGTGACTACATTATCTTCTATTGTTCATGGGAGAACATGGGTGGTTACTGAAGCTTTGGTTCGCCAAGCTTTGCATCTTGATGATGTTGCTGGTATAACCACCCTCCCCATTCATGAAATAGAACAAGGACTACGGGCTTTGGGTTATCCTTTTCCTGCTGAAGGAACTTTAAATAAATATCATAAACAGGAGTTTCCCCCAGCATGGAAGTACCTAATACATGTCCTCTTACAATGTTTGAGTCCCAAGTGTACTGCACACAATGAGATCAATAGATCTATTGCAAGTGCTATTGTGTACATTGCTACTGGGCAAAAGTTTAATTATTCCAAAATGATTTTTGAGGGCATGTGTAAAAATAAAGGGAACAAAATGACTTTAGCTTATCCCAGATTTTTACAAATGGTTTTTGAGGTGCAAAATTACTGCACAAGGGATCATGATGATTTTTATGAGATCCCTGTGCAAAAGAAAGCAATTTTTATGAAGATGAACTCACCCCCACATCGTGACCTACCCCTCACCCCTGCTATGATTGCTGTCATTGAAGCAGCACAACCCCAACCATACCCCCAACCCCAAATTGATCCAATACCTGAACCTTTACCTTCACCACAACATATGCAAATTGACCAAGAACACTTCGACGCTGACACGTTAAATGTTGGCGTTGATGTGCCTATTTCAAACGTTGACACCAATCCTTCACAGACCCAAACACCCCTTAACCAACCAACATCCACCCAATCCACATCTTCTTCTCCCCCAACACAATATAGGTTACAAAAACGCCAAAGGACTACTGGAGTGTTCTCCTCTAGTGGTCCTAGCCATGTAGCAGAGAGGACCACCACCACAAGTGTGGTTGGTGCTATGGATGAGGCTGGGACTATTGGTTCTGGCTTAGAAGCTAGCCAAGACAGTCCTACCATAATTAGGACCTCATCCATGCCCAATGAATCTAATTTGGGAGGTCAAATACCCATTTTAGAAGAGGGCAGATTGGAACCAATGACTTTGATGGAATTGACGGCAGACTGCATTAGCTTGCAAAAGCAAAATGCAGACTTGGTACAAGTTGTCAGCACACAAGGCCTTGAACTCAAGCAATTGAGGGAGAGGATTGTTATCTTGGAGAATGCTAGCACAAGAAGAGGGATGGAGGAATCTTCCAAAGGGGAGGATGAACAAATAAATGTGAGTGATAAGGGCTCTCATGATGGTCAATCTTTGGATGTTGCTGAGGCCCTCACAAGTTTGAAGAAACAGACAGGTTTTGATACGTCTCTAGTCTCTCCTACAAACTTAAATTTGTCATTTACATCCATGTTGGAGGAAATTGCAAGAGGCGCTGAGACAGGTACTTTGGGCGTTGACAAGACAGATTTGAACGCTGATATGAGTAACTTGGGCGCTGACAAAGCAAACGTGAGCGTTGACAGACCTGCAAATGAGGTTGATGTATTCCAGTCATCATCCATCATCAAAGAGGTTTCTTCACAGGTATTACCATCTACCTTACCAACAGTTGATCCATTAGATAAAGGTAAGGGTATTATGGTAGAAGAAGTTGTTCCAAAGAATGCAGCACAAATTGAGTTTGATAGAAGGTTGACTGCACAAATTGTGGAACAAGAAAGAAAGAAGGTGGGTGAATCACCTTTTGTTGTCACTTCAGAAGAGCAAGAAGGAAGTGATGAAGCCAGTTCAGACTCAAGTGTTATGATCATAGCACAGCCAGAAAGACTTGAGTATGGTGATGAGTTGGCAAAAGAGAAGTTGAATGAGTTAAAATTGCAGGTTGATTTTGATATGCCAGAAGTTGTTCAGATGTACCATGCTTGGGAAGATAGGTGTATGGAGAATCCACATTTGACCATTTCAGATCAGATACGGGGTTTGGAGATTCTTCTCAGAGTACAAAAGGATTGCAAGGTCATTCTGAAACACAAAGCAAGCAATGTTCTCTCAAATTTGAAAAGGGATAGAAGGGAGTTGTACTACATGCTACTTAGATGTCATGGAACAGGATGGACTCATAAGAAATTGATTGGTTTGACATTTGAAGAGCTGGAGTGCAGGGCTTATCCCATTTGGGTTAGAGTGCAGGAAGAAAACACTCTAAGACTTCTTTCTAATGAAAGAAAAGAAGAACTTGCAGAGGAAATGGAGCTTAAGAAGGCAATGTTTGTTCCCAGACCAGTGAAAAAGGGAGTTCCTCTTGAGTTTCCCAAAGATATGGATCCATTACATCCAAGTGAAGCTGTTATAAGAAAGAGCCTCAAGCTTTCACCATTAGAAGCTTTAGATATGGTACAAGTGTTACCACTTGATTCCAGAAACCCTATTGTAAGCTATGAAGAAGATGAATGTGGGTTTTGGAAGATTGACAGGTATGAAAAAGAGGTTCACACTTTTACCACTCTTATATCTTTGTTTGCAAGTTGTGATAGAGAAGACTTGGTAGACCTATGGAGGTTGTTAGAGGCCAAGTATGATACTGAAGCACCAACTTCAGTTAATGGAATAAAACTGTGGTCAACATTCAAGAGAATGTGTGGACCAAGAGATGAAGATCCTGCTATTTGGAAGGATCTTGAAGATGATCTTAGTGGTCTTCAATGGTGATTGTATTCAGCTGCTGGTGTTTATTATTTGAGTTCTACAAAGTTTGTTGAGTATCTACTTGTAGATGGCCAGTATTTCATGTCCAAGGAAGTCTTGGAGAAGATGAAGAACACACAGCTGGAAATTGATTATTCAAGTGACGTGGCAAAAGATTTGATCAGATTTATTTATTACCAATATGAGAAGGTTTGTAAGATTCCTCCTAGTTCTTAATGTTTATTCAGAAACTCGATTACTAGAGTAGATATCAAGTTTAGGGGAGGATTGTTGGGAATAAATTATAGCCAGTCTACTTGAGTGCTGACAAGAGTAAAACAAGCGTTGACAGGAGTAAAACAAACGCTGACAGATCAAGCGTTGACAAGAAGAAGTAAAGCGTTGACACATTAAAGACAAGCACTGATGGAAGGATATGATCTACACGTTTATTATATTCTAGATTACTTCTAGTAAAGATAGGAACAACAATGTATTTTCTATATTTATCTTTACCTAGAATAGTTGATACGTAGATTATTGTACAAGGCTTCTTATGTCTATAAAAGAAGACCTTTAGGTTATTGTTCAATATAAGTTTTTCATATGTTAAACACTTTCATTGTAAGCAAGTTTGCTATCATTAATCAAAGTGAAAGTTTGTTTACATCTTGTGTGTTCTTGTTTAAGTGTTAATTCCGCATAACACTTAGATTGTCATATACATATACTAAGGTTTCTCTAAGTGTATTACTTGATCTAATCTCGTATACATAAAGCTAAATCATCTAAGTTTGGGATCAACAGATTGGTGTCTTAAAAATGGTGTGTTGTGACCTACAAAAGGGTGTTTTGTGTTCAGTCAATATTCAGTTTCGTACGAATGATGAGCTAGAAAAGGCGTTAATGTATCAAGTGAATCGTTGTATCTTGGCAAGGCGTTTACATTAACGCAACTATGGCGGTTGTTCCTGGTTTTTGATCATTTAATATGATTTATCGACTCTTGAAGAGCTGAAAATGATGATAAAACAAATTTGCGTTGTCTAGCGTACGGAGGGCCGTATGTTGGCTAGGCAGTCGCACTAAGTGTGTGATTGCAACAATGTCGACCATCTGGTAATGCATTGCAAAACTTAATCTGAGCCTTATTTGTTAGTATTACACATACTATATTAGAAAGTGTACATGCTTTATGCTACTCTCATATCATCAGTTAACTTTACAAGTCTTGAAAAGCCTATGTGTTGCCATTTATAAAACGTAATCCAGATTAATTGTTGTTAGGGTTTTTTTTACCAAACATGATCATTCGAGATAACTGATGCTATATAAGTTTACCAAGGCTTGAGGCTATTGCAGGGTTGGATTAAGATTAATTGTTGGTTGGGTTTTCTGGCCAACATTCTTGGTATATCGAGGCATTACTTTTGCTAAAAAGGGTTCATGTAGACGGAAACAATAAGTGATTAGTGTTTTTTACATATGACAAGCCCTAAGCTTCAATATGCCATGCTGGTGCAACGAATGTCTTAACAAGCTGCTTTGAATCCTACCCATGCCTTGGTGGAGCATCGTGAAATTGTGTTTGCAGGCATGGCGGGTCAAAACATGGGAGAGGCAAAGTGCAAGGATTTCCGTATCTTGGCGTGGTGTTTATACTAATGCAGCCATGACGATTTTCCTTGCTTTGTAGCCATGTGTGTGAGATAGAATGTCATGTTCCTCTATATGCATATCCGAGCCCCATCTTCTATTCATTACATGACACGGGAGATAGAATGCGTTTCATTTTACAAAAAAATGTGTTTACTTATGCTTGCGTGTCATTTTCCAATAATTCTCTTTTAGGTGCATTATTATACTGATGTGATTATACTATTGCGCATATATAGCACTGATAACGCCCAAATTCAACATGTTTTCTTAAGCGTTATCCGTATATTTTGCATGGTTTTTGGTTATACTAACGAGCTATTTAGCTCATATATGTGTGAAGTTGTGTTTTGTGTTGTTAGTTAGCCAAGAATAAGAAAAGACAAAGAAAGAAAGGATAAATGACGATTCATACATATACGAAGGAATCTCGACAAGTACAAGCCTTTAAAGATCAATTTCGGATGCAAGAACATGTGTTTCAAGACAAGTACAAGTTCATCAACATGCATAGTTGCCACCTACTTTTGTGTAGGCAGAATTTTGTATACATACATGCACTCCAAGCCTTCATGAAGCTTCTATTGGATTCTATAACTACTTTGGGACCAAGTATACACCTTTGGCTCCAAGTATTATTCTTTGGCTCCAAGTTCATGCATTGAAGACATGGCTTGAATTCATCTATAAATAAGACCTATGAGGTCATTGTAACATAACACTTTCATTAGTAACTTCATTATTCATCAAGGAAACTCTATTCCTTGGTGAAATCCCGGATTTGGTCCAAGTGTGCTAAAAACTCATCCTTTTGAAGCTCCAATCATCAAAATAACCTTGCCAAACTCTAAGGGATCATTACCCTTATCATTGGTAGTGTTTCTTGATACCTAAATCACCACCAACCTTCACCAAACCTCTCCAAAACCTGCCTCAAATCTCAAATACGAATTTCATTTGCATAACCCGAAAGACCACAAAACTTGTAGTCAATTGGAGGCCTAAGGATTGCTCTAATTCCTTCCATTTACTTATTGTAATCATACTTTGGGTAAACTTTTGTTACTTTCATGATGTTAAACTCTATATCATATGTTGAATGTTTGTTCTTGATTAATATGATTATGGAGTAGTGTTCTTATACTTGTTTGGAATAATGTAAACATGGATATGGAGTGTATTATTTTGCAATGTTGAATTATGATTTTGTTAATGAGTTTGTTTAAATCAATACGAGTCTTGATAACTTGTTGGTAAACCATAAATCTGTCTAAAGGTCGAAAGGATTCCTAGTTATGTTTTGTTCTAAATGCTAGCGCGCGTATGTGTTTGGTGTATCACGATTGACAACCATGAGTAAACAAGTTAAATGGATTTATAAAGGTTTAATCTAGGGTATAGGTCGAAAGGGCTCTAATGAACAAGTTGGCTAAAATCATACTTCTCATAAATGGATTTAATTACCGGTTTGTAATATTGATCATAGGTCGAAAGGGTTCTTTATTCTAAACCGTGTCATGTGCAATTCCATGATATTACCCATTGACTTGGAATTGTATACTTATAATTTGTGTGCTATTGCTTAACTATCTACCCGGTAATTTATTCACTCCATTGAAATGAATACTAGTTCCAAGCAAGTACCTTTATTATTATTGTTATCTCATCTTATTAGCTTAATCATCTTTTTAGTGTTACTTGTTTGCTTATTGCTTAATTGTTACTTATATGGTAATTTTGGGAGTGACAACCATTTTTACCACTAACGTTACATTGTTACAAAGACTCTTTACAACCGAAATCACCCAAATCCTAGTGAACGACATCGGCTTACCACAATAAGCTAGCTACAAACGAAATGGTCATACTTGCCCATGTGTTCTTAGCTTATTTGGAAATCCGTGTTATAAATTTAAAACTTGTGTAATCGCAAGAGAACGCATCAAGCACCTTATTAAATGACCTACAATTTTTTAAGTTCATTATAGGCAATGATGATAGTGTTGCTTTTGTGCACTTATTGTTTCCAACTATAATAAGTTGTTGGATCACAATGGGAGAAAGCGACCTGTATTTTGGCAGGGCAACACAACCATAGTAGTGTTTGCGGCCATAGCGAGTCAGACCCCATTTTTCTGGCTCCGCACTAGCAAAACTGAGCCAAACAATCTAACACTTGGACGAAAACATGCCTTTTTAGTGGGTTTACAACTTTAATACTGTGATGTTACTTCAATAAAGAGTTTCAATGACTTATTTGGTTCCCAGAATGCAAATAATATGTTTCTTGATTATTGGATACTCAAACTTATTTGTATTATGAACCAAACATTTCTGGTGGGGTAAATTTATTCGTGTTCAAATTTTATTTTTTTGCCTTCTTTATTCTAAAAAGATATTGGGTATCCGTATATTGGCGTGCCAAAATATTAGATTTGCATAATCCAACACACGACCCCAAATATCTAGCATCGTGGACCTTGAATTGTTGCTGATACATAAGCTATTACATGTTTGTATTATTTAGATTCTTGAACAACAATAACTTATTCTGATTGATGAAACTTGTATAATCATTTCCTAAAACATATCTTAAATCATAGGATGTTATTTGTACCTCTTGGATACACATTTGCGCTTATTTTATCTGCTTATTTTTACCCATAAAAAAACTATCCAAACTACTTCAACTTATCTTCTTATCTCAACTGTCATATGTTTTCGGAGTGTTTGGTATTGCTTATTTGGTTCATGTCACATTCTTATCAGCCGCTTCTCGTAGACTAGAATCATTGAGAGGATCTTTGCCGCAATCTAAAAAGCTGCTTGATATGTGAAAACTTAGTGTCACGTGTTGTAGATGTCAGACCAGTAGGTGCGATAGAAACATTTATCTCTTCTGTTATTAGCACACATTTTTGCATGTTTGTAAGTGCTGACATATGTTGTTTGTTCAGGTTTTGCGTTCACACGCTGAACGGGGTATAAACACTAACGAGGCCACACAAATTTAGGACGTCATATCTGAAAGGAATACATGTTATGGTCATGCAGGTACTAGCTGCTTTTATCAATGTGTTGTTACAGTTTTCAGAAAAAGGTTTTCGACTATAGTTATCAACCATAGAAATTTGAAAGTACGTTTATACAATTATATTTCAGGTTGGGTCACTGTACTTAAAATGCACGGGTCAGACGTGTCACTCAAAAGCAGTGACTTTGCTAACCTTATATATAACACATGAAGGTTATCAGTTTTTTCTTAGACATAAAATGAAGAAAAGTAGGAGAGGACCCATGTCCAGGAGTTCGCAATATCGTGGTTTTACGTTTTATAGGAAGACTGGACGATGGGAGTCGCATCTTTTTGCACCCTGAAGTGTCAATCATATTCCAGAGCCTATATTGACTTTAAGCCTTCAGAAGATGTCATTAAGTTTGCAGAGTTCTTTGACGGGGCATGTTTTTGTCAATGAGAAAGGTAATGCTTGAGCATGTACTTTAAAGAAGTGGAATGACGTTGCAATATTGTTTCTTTAGCTAGAAAGATATATGTTTATCCATATTAAATTTGATTTGACTAACTGTATAGCAGGTTATAGGCACTATTAGGATGTTGCTGACATTAGATATAGTCCATACATATGTTACATTTTATTATCCTCTATGTAAATTATTTTTGTAAAGTCGGCGCCTTATGCGAGTAAAGGTTCAATCTTCTCATTATCTCAGGCACCCAGTTTAATGTAATTGTTGAGTACTTGCTTTAATCATTGAGTACTTGCTTTAATATGTGTGTTGATTTGAGCTATGGGATCGTCGCATTTTAAGCAAGTGACAACCATAAGTAGCTTCAGTTGTTGAACTTTATAGTAAAACGCTTTGTATAACAACCCGGGGCGAAGCCCGGGATTAAATCCTAGTAATAATAAAGTATTAATAATATATATATATATATAGGAAATGATTTCCACACCTAATATAGTGGAAATGATTTTCACACAAATTACAAATGATCAAATTCCTAAAGAGTTCAACTCTCCATCCATTTTATTTCCCTACCAACCAACAAAGGAAATGAAATCATTTTCATTTCTCTACTTTTAATTCTCTCTACCAAACACACCCTTAAAGTTATTGTTTATTTTTTGTTTGCGAGTTAATATCTATATTATTTATAAAGCATGCACATTTTAATTTTACAAGATTTAATGATGACGTATAATACGATCATCCGATCCATTATTATTCTTACTAGCTCACCTACTTCTAACCCTATAAATATATTTATGACTTTCACACTGTTGGAAATACGTTTTTACGTATTTAGAAAGGATCGGTCACTCCAATGATATTGGGCTCGTGATCCAATATAGTCCATATAGCCCACATGTAGGGTGGGCTATATAAACCCCCTCCTAGCATGTTAGGAGGGGTTGGTCATTCACTTTACTCACACATAATCTAATCTTTCATGTTTCTCTCCAACCTCTCTCTAGTTTCTCTCTCTACATCTTCATCTATCTTTCTATTTCTTTAAATCATTCGAACACAAGGATAATCCAAGATTAAGAGGACCGACAAATGGTATCAGAGCCTTGGTTTGATTGGTTTTGTTCTTGTGTTCTTGATTTTGTGTTTTGATAATCCATACCCACGTCCAAATTTTTTTTTTTTGTGTTTTTATGCTTTGATCTTGATACACGTTATCTAGTTACTTGTTGTAGTGATTTTGGTATCTTGATTTTGGTTAAAACACGTTCTTTCTTGGATCAAAAGTGCAAAAAGGCATTGTGTTCTTATTTCCGAAATTCTAGCAAAGGTCACCATCGGAAAGTACAACTGAGAGGAACTTGATCGCAATAACCAGTTGGTTCCACATTGCGATCACTGTATTACGACACCTTATTCCGATCTGAGCATTCCGATCGAGCATTGCGATCTGGGATTCCGACGGGTTTAAGGGATCCTTGTGTCGTCACTCTGCCCATTTTATTTTAGCTACATTCCGATCTGGACATTCCGATAGTGATATTCCGATCTGGACATTCCGATCTGGACATTCAGATAGTGTGACATTCCGATCTGGACATTCAGATAGTGTGACATTCCGATCTGGACATAATATTGCGATGGGCATTGCGATGGATATTCCGATGGGTATTCCGAAGGATTAAATTTGAGGATTCCGATACAGTGACGAGTATTACAAGATTTTTCAAAAAACGTGTTTTTGAGTGTAATTCTGTCTTGGAATTTTTGGTTTATCGAGAACAATTATTAGGGGATTTTAACATTATTTCTCGACTTCTACTCACAACAACAAACACAATTGCTTTCTTTCATTGATCGATCGACAAGTAATCCTTACACTCATTTATCATCGATTTTCAATGGATTCGTTGAACTCGACATCTCGAGAGGGAGACTTGCTTCTCATGCAAAACACAGCTAGAGAAAGTGGTATCACGTTCTTTCGACTACTCCAGTCTCATCTAGTGACCATTTCTTGGTTTCAAGGAGGAAGCGAATTTCTGACACTCTTCGGTCAAGATCGTTATATATTCATCGATTCAATGTTCCTCAACTTGAACCAACTAGCTGAGCAACTTCACAAAGAAGACTTTAATCACTCTGCATCAGCATCTGCATATCAAGCTCTAGTGACACAACTCACGCCTTTCCTCCAATTCAATATCATCAAGTCTGACAATTCAGAGATATGCCGGTCATTTTTTCAATACACACAGAACGAGGTTAAAGATTTCCGTGATAAACTATTGAAATTTATGACATCGGTTTCGTCTTCGATTTATGAAAGATCCAGACTTCAGCAAGAGTATGATAATGGAGTGCAAGAATCTACGATGCAGATGCAAGAGGAGAATGATCATACGATTGACAACTTGGAGCCTAAAGATTGCAAGAGCAAGGATTCGGGAGGTAAGCATGATACAAGCAGCATGTCAGGGATTGATGACACCATACCCGTATCTGACGAAGAGTCTACAAACACGGTACAAAGGAATGTGGTATATGATGTCTACATCGATGAACCACCGCATGTTGCGCATTCCAAACCTAATTATGACAAACATGGGATGGAAAAGGGTGATAGTTTTACCACTTCAGATTCATCCGATGTGAGTCAAAATAGGGGAGAAATTGTTCAGAATGCTATAGTTCATCATGATAAATGCTTTATGACTGCTTCTCTAACTGACTCTGATTCCAAGATTAAAGAGCTTGAAACGATTTTAGCTCAGCAATCTAAAGCTCTTGAGGATGCCAAAATTGAATTTTCGAAGAAAACGGATAAATTTGAAAAGTATTTTGAAAAACTTGAAAATTCAAACGTTGTTCTTGAAAGAAAATTAAATCAAAAAATTCAAGATTCTAAAGCTGAAAAAGATAATTTTGTGAGACAAATTAAGTCGCTTGAATTTAAGTTGGCATCCCAAGATGAATTGCTCAAAGAGAATGAGACTTTAAAGGCTCAAGTTCAGGAAAAGGTTTTTGCTATAGCTGCGTTGAAAAATGAATTAAGAAAAACTAAAGGAACTAGTGTGGATACTAAGTTTGAAAAACCATCAATCTTGGGGAAACCGCCTCAAATTCAGTCTGTTAGACAACCGACTGCATTTAGATCTGAGCGACCAAAATCCTCGAGACCGCGGTTTGCCTCCCAAGTTGATATGGTTCATCTTTCTAGACCGGTCACTCCACCATCTAGGCCCAATGTGACTAAACCAGCTTTTGCAAGACCTAATCACATGATTGCATCTAGTCTCCCTAGACATAGTCTAAAGAACACGTCTCGAACTAGTTCAAATGATGTTCGCCATAAATTTGGTCTAGGAGAAGCTATTCAGAAGACACAAGTAAGAGATAGGAATTTTAAACCTAGTCAGATGCCTTCTAGATTACCCAACACTGCTAACCATAGCATATCATATCCTAGGAGCATCAATCAATCATCTAGGAATTCTAGATCTTACTCGGACATTAAATATGCTACTTGTAAAACATGTAGGAAATGTGTCTTTAAAGCCAATCATGATTCTTGTGTCAAGAAATTACTTAATGAGGTGAACTCCCGTGCTAGACTTAAAACCCAGTGGATAGCTAAAATCAAACCCATTGGTAAAATGTGGCGCCCCACTGGTAGAACTTTCACTCTTGTAGGAAACGAGTGCCCTTTAACTAGGATAGTCTCTGATTCTACTAAGACTACTAGGGAGGAAATTGAAAAGGAGGATACATCACTTAAGCCTGAACTTAAGGTTTTCTATAAAAGGAAACGTTTGCCAGCTAAGATAAGTGAATCCTCTTCTCAGGTCACCTCTAGCACAAGAAAAGAAAATTGTGAACCCCCACTTGCTTCTAAGATAGATATCGCTAACCCATATCAAAGCATGCAAAATCCTAATGAGAATGCAGGTACCAAAAAGAATGATCCAAAAGAAAGAAGCGGTCCAATCATTGTATACCACTCAATTAAGGACACTCTCGGAGTTTGGTTGCTAAAGAAGCTGATATCTAAGAAACAAGTGTCTCAGGGGATTTCCAGTTAAGCTTACAGTGCATCAGGACTTATAGTCACATCACAGACTATAACTCGCTCTTCAAAGAAAGGAAAGTCTATCGCCGATGGTAAACTTATCCTTAACAACGAGAAATTATTTTTTCTCGGGCATGAGCTAATATTAAAAACATTCGAAGTTTTTAAGCTCATGCACAATGACTTACAGTTAAATATCAGACTGTAACTCGGACTTTAATTTTAGGAAAGCTTATCTTTAATGATAACTTATCCTCGTAACGGGAAATTAATTTTTCTCGGTCTGAGCTTGTAGTAAAACATTCCAGGTTTTAAGCTCATCAAGGAAAGTGTATCTTTTAAATAAGAGAACTTTTCTTTTCAACGAGAAATTCATCTTTCTCGGTCATGAGCTTTACGTTAAAACATTCAATGTTTTTCAAGTTCATGAAAACGACTTCTAAGTAAATGTCAACTTAGGACTCGTTCTTCAATTAAAAGGAAAGTTTATCGCCGATGATAAACTTATCCTTCACAACGGGAAGTTTACAACTTCTCGGACTTGAGCTCGCTTTGCAAGATATTCCACATCTTAAGCTCAAGTAATTGGTTTTCAAAACATTGAACACAATTTTTCGAGAATTTCTCAAAAAGGTTTTTCTAAATCTTTCAAAATTGTGTGTTCAAAAAAAATGTTTTGATAAAAAGAGCATGTCTTCTGGAATCGATAATATTTACGATACTAGAAATGTCATTCAATAATGACACGGGGTTGTAAATAAAGTTCGAGCAGAAGTTCAAATATTTTAAAACATGCTCAAAATGGTTTGCTATTATTTCAGATAGTAACCCGCTTTTTATACTCTAGTCAAGCATTTCACCGGAAAGCTTTGACTCAACAACGGGAATTAATTTTCTCGGGCATGGTTTACTTTATAACCATGTAAGGGATTGTGTTTACTTTATAACACAATCTAACACGAATTTATGTACGTGTCAGTGCATTTATTTGTTAAAACAAGAGAAATCTTGTTTTTATGAAGCTATCATCTCTACAACCATAGAAATCTACAATTGGTATCTACATACTCGACGATGCGACTACTCAAACGGTGACTACAGCTCTTTCAATAGAACACGGGTCAACAATTGAGGGGGAGCAATTGTCCAGCATTCAGAATCTTTGACGCCGAAGGTGCCAAGTTCACATATTGGTGTCAAGACAACGATATCAATCGTACATATGGAGTCAAGAGATAACTTCAGACGTGATGAGGCGACCAACAATCGTGAACAAGAACCATGTGCCTCTTTCATATGATGTTCTTCATCATTCAGGTCCAACCTCATAAATTGCTAATCTTGTGAATACATTATCATATATGATCTTTGCACGTGATAAATACCTTACACTTGTGTTTAAAAGGTATCTAATTTACGTTTCAAGTACACCCTCATTAATTTGAGGGGGAGCTTGTGTAATTCATGAAGATAATTGGCTTTGCATTTTTCTTCCCAAAAGTTTCTTAAAATGCTATTAAATCAATTGATATTAAAAACATCGATTGGGTTAATATTTTTAATATGGGGGAGAAAATGTGATTTAATATGGGAAATGATTAATCACAAATAGTTTGACTTAACGTGATAGCTCATCCCAACATGTGCGAAATGTTTTCGGATATCGTGGCATATGTTAAGGGGGAGCAAAATGGATTTGCACTATCAAAATGGATTTCATGGTGACATACACTTACCCAAAACATCTCTATTCACGACGGTGAAGATTGTGGTGACATAAGGATGGTAGGATAGGTTAAAGTCCAATGATTCCTCTAGAACCGGAGGAATCTTCCAAAGGACATTCCATAGCTAGAAATAGTAGTCCTTAGGAAAGATGGAGAAAAATTGTGAACGTAGCTGAATGCCGACCAAGTACTTAAGTTAGCACTGGAACAATCACAACAAGGTGCTAGTGATGACGTATTGGTAAGCATTGAAGGGGTTGAAGAATGAAAAAGAATTGTAAAGATAAAGGGTGTAAAGAAAGAAGCCCTCCTTACAACTTAGGCAGAAACCGGGTCAATACATATGCTATTAAGATCATTGTTTAATGATTCTTGATATTGAAGATAGACATCATGGACCCAGTGATGCAAAGCACAACCCATCCCAGCTAACTCAGATATCTCTTAAAAGATATTTGTTTTAATCACACGGAGACAACACGTTATCTATTGATTTATTCACTCCGAATAAATTGGTATTGAAAAGGTGGCACTCCTCTCCAGCCTCCGATCACTAAAATCCAAAGTGCACGATCGAGTCTAGAGCCATTTGAGATCATCAAATATCTCATTAGGACACACTTTCATATTTCCTTGCTTCTTCACACACTGTGAAAAGTAAGAAAGATCTTAAGAGTCCTACGCAAAATCTTCATGATCTTGCCTGAACATCCGAGTAATACGAAAGTATTTACAATGAAGATGGAAATCCTTCTTGAGCGAATATCAAAAAGCTCATGGTAGGTGACTTGTGCGATTCTTTATGAATCAAACTTGTGATAACTGGAAAGCAACAGCTGTTTATTTCTTAAATGAATTTAAACACGTTCCAGGCCTCTACGCAATATCTCAGTGATCTTGCCAGAACACTCAGAGTGATACCGTTGTGTTCACGGTGATGAGTGGAAATCCTTCTAGTGTTAACCTCAAACAGCACTTGGTAGGTAACTTGCAAGATTCTATACGAATCAAGCTTGTGACAACTGGAAAGCAACGATGGTGCGGTTCTTAATTGAATTTCACTTGTTCCAGGAACATGAATTGACGGCTTCAAATCATGCGGATATTATTATCCAAATGATTCACTCTTTATGTTCGCAGTCAGCTTTGGACGGTCGAATAAAGAGAACGGGTTTACCCGCGAAATCCTGTCAGGAAGTTACTTAATTGAAACTATCCGTCACGGGTACGATATCTAATATCGTCCAACGGTCTTCACCGACCGGAGGTAAAATGCTACCGATTTAGAATGAAATGTTCAAAGCCATTTCGTTCGTGTCTACTTATGTTGCGGCATTTGAAGACGGTGGCGTTGCGGGATCCAAGAAGAAGTCGTCCCCGCATGCTTATACTTTATGCACTTAATACCTCATCTAATTCAAGAAAGCCTAAAAGTTAAGTCTTCCGCTGTATTGAACTCTGAAGCTTTCAAGAATTACGAAGGTATAAGTATGTGGGACATGGTGTCACGAAGAGGCAAATATCACAAGTGATGAATGCACAAGGTCAAAGCAAGGACACATGCTCAAGACTAAAGTCAAAGATCTCATCAGCATATTCACAATAACAAGATCGAAGACTAAAGCATAGTATGCTAGGTTTAAGATTTTGTAAAATGGTGTGACCTCCCTTTGGGGGAGATTGTTGGAAATACGTTTTTCCAAGGAAAGTCTCGGTCACATCATTATTAGCATAGATCACGAGCTATAGACTATTTAGGACATTGTAACTTGGAGTGACCTCCCTTAGGGGGAGATTGTTGGAAATACGTTTTTACGTATTTAGAAAGGATCGGTCACTCCAATGATATTGGGCTCGTGATCCAATATAGTCCATATAGCCCACATGTAGGGTGGGCTATATAAACCCCCTCCTAGCATGTTAGGAGGGGTTGGTCATTCACTTTACTCACACATAATCTAATCTTTCATGTTTCTCTCCAACCTCTCTCTAGTTTCTCTCTCTACATCTTCATCTATCTTTCTATTTCTTTAAATCATTCGAACACAAGGATAATCCAAGATTAAGAGGACCGACACACACTTCTCAAAAACAATCAAACACTATAAAAAGATAGAACTAGTGACAAAGGATCCCTGTGGACAAGAAGTCCAGGAGAAAACCCCGCTAAAGAACAAAAACGCATTCGACGTGGCAACGTTTTGGGTTGAAAAAAGTCAAAGTTTGAAAAAACAATCCCCTTGGACTTGTCCAATGGGATAGTTTTTTCAAACTTTAACTTTTTCTCAACCCAAAACAAGGGCGGGTGAAAATCCCCCCAAACTTTTCCATTGGATAAGTCCAGAATGATTTTTTTCGCGACTTAACTTTATCTCAATAATAGTAGTTAGCATGGGTAATTAAGATGGGGGTGACGTGGTCTAAATTTTTCACATGGACATGTTCAGGGGGAGAGTTTTACCCAAAAATATCAAGCAAAAAATTGTAAGTGTTTAATGCGCGTGTTTGTTCCAATCTTTCCCCATGGACGTGTCCAAAAGGAAAAGTTTAACCAAAAACCACTCAAACTTTCCCTTTAGACGAGTCAAAGGGGAACTTTTAACGAAAATGATTTTTACGAAAACTTTCAAGTGTTTTTGGAGGGGTGTTTGGCGCCACACTCTCCCTATGAACGTGTCTAAGGGATACTTCCTGGAAAAATATACTTACTATTTGTAAATTGTATTTTTTATATAATATATTTTATTTAAAAAAAATTACTTTTATTTAAAAGTTTTAATTTCAATGAATAGGACCGATCGAGGCCGAGATCAAATTGTTGTGACGTAGCATTTGTTTTTCTTGTTACGACATTGTACTACAAATACTAGACCGAAATACATACCACTTGTGAAAATACGTGAGAGACTTGCAAAAAAATACACTTAAACATTGTTTATTCTACACGAAAACTAAAACATACACATTACAGTGATAGTAGACGCATACACGTTATAATCGAGTTGTTAAAGTGTCTAGCTGATCGCTCAAAATAATATTTCCCATGTCATTGCAAATGTCGTGTAGTAGTGCAACTGAATTCATAGTATGCCTTTCGGGATGAATATACATTTCTAGTGTTGCTTCGAGCACCTTTATCCTTCCAATAAAAAACATGCAGTTTGCACACTTTACATCTCTCGATTGTCCCGAAGAATAATTTGGAGGCGTAGAATAGCATGGAGAAGACACTAGAGTCGTTGATGATTCTGCTGAATAACTTGGAGTCGTCGAAGCTCCAGGAGAACCGACCAGTCGACTAATTCGTTGAACGTCCCATGTAAAACGATAACATCTCGACTAGTCCGTTGAACATCTCATGTACAACGATAACATCTCGACTCCTCCATTGAGCATCTCATGTACAACCATACCTAAACGACTACTCTGTAGCAAGTCATCCGGATGCCCGTCCTTGTCAACTTTCGCACGTGAGGGATAAGACATGGAAATAACGAAAGTGACCTCACGTGCGTGGCACGTGAGGGAGTTAAGTGTGTTAACGTCCAGAAGTTACAAAACATTTACTCGAGGTTTTTTTTGCATGATTTTAACAAGTTCGATGACAGAATTGCTAATACTTTCCACTCAGTAGCAAAATTGTCGTTTTTGTAAAGTTAATGGACGAAATTTACAGTTTACCCAAAATTAGAAATCATAATAAGGGTATGTTTGGTGAGAGTAACTGTTTCTTAGAACTGGAGATGGTGCTAGAGATGGAGATGGTGCTTGAGATTATAAAAAGAGATTATTTTTATAAGCTACATCATTCAGCTTTTGATTTTAAGAGATTATGAGAGATTATTTTTTTATAATCTCTTACTAAGCTGATATGCCAAACAATGGTTATTTTTTAATTGACTTATTATTTTAAATAGGGTTGTAATCAAGCCAAGCTTTTATCAAACAACTCGAGCTCGAGCACGAGCTTGGCTCGATCAAGCCAAGCTTTTATCAAGCTCAAGTCTTAAAAATAGCTCGAAACTATATCAAGCTCAAGCTCAAGATTTTGATAGCTCGGCTCGAGTTCTTATCAAGCTTTTTCAAGCTCTATCAAAAGTATGTTTTTTATTATGAATTTATATAAGCAACTAATTGTTAATTTGAGTATTAACCTAATTTTAAGGGCTAATTTTATAATTAAATAATATATTTTAGAAGGACTTTTAACTCTAATTATATTTATATTTTAGTTCTTTGTATTTTAAATGATTACTTTTTATGTAAATTTAGTTATTGCATTTACTCGGTACTTGGTGGAATACAGTATGTGTATAAATATTTTTTGTACTCTTCCTAATACTAAACGCAACGTGTCTAAATCGCGCTCGCCTTCACGTCTAGCAATGAGCTTTGGGACCTTAATGGTATTGGAGCGCAAACCACATTTTGAAACCAAGATTGTATGATGATTTTATTATTGGTTTTATTAATGTTAAATAAATCAAGTTTGTTTTAAGTAATGATTTTTGTTTTTTAATTTTATACATATGTTTATTGATGAGTTTTATTATAAAAAAATTAAATTTATATATATTCAAGCTTTTCAAGTCAAGCTCAAGCTTTTATCAAGCCTTATCAATCCAAGTCAAGCCTGGATTGGTAAAGCTTGACAAGTTATCAAGCAAAGCTCAAGCCTACAATTTTAATATCAAACCAAGCTCAAGCCCTATTAAGCTTGAGCTCTGCTCAACTCGATTACACCCCTAATTTCAAAAAAAATAATCATAATCTCTTCAAAAAAACAATCATGTTTTTTGCGTATAAAACATGGTACACACATGTGTATAATTGGACAATGTAGCGGGTTATCCTGTTTCGGAGACGAAAATTGCATAAAGAAAAGTTGGGATGTGCTGACAAGATGATGAGACATGAAAATAATAAAAGTGCCCTCATGTGCGTGGCACGTAGAGGTGGTAAACGGGCAACGCGCTAAACGTGCGTAAAAAAACGAGCGCGGACTAAATGGACACGGGGCGAAATGAGCGGGTGAAATGGACTACATAAACGGGCGCAAACTAAAAAAACATATTAAAACATAGAACTAAAAAATAAAAATATTTGTTTGAAAGCCGGGTATAAAAAATTAAAGAGTAAATTGCATAAATCGTCCCTAAAGTTTGGCCAAATTGCATGTTTCATCCTAAACGTTACAAAAGTGCAAGGATCATCCCTATGGGAAAACTTTAATGCAAGCATCGTCCTTATGAGGAAAATTATTAGGACGAACCTGCAAAATATCCAAAACTTTTGGGACGAAACCTACAAAATGACAAAACATTAAGGATGAAAATTTGCGAAATAGTTTGATTTTAGGACGATATCAGCACTTTTAAAATATTTAGGACGAAACATGCAAAATGACCAAACCTAAAGGACGATCTATGCGATTCTCTCAAAATTAAATATAAAACATCTGTCGAGTAGCCTAATTAGTATTTTACATGTGCGCCCATTAAGTTCATTTAGTTTCTTACATGTGCTACCGTTTAGCCCATCCATAATAAAGAATAGGCAAAAAGTGTCTCATTTTTTTTAAAATTATCAAAAAGTGCCTATATATATCAAAATAGGCAACATTTGCCACCTCTAGTGGCACGTGAGGGAGTTAACGGGTGTTAACATTTAAAAGTTACAAAACATTTACTCTGGCTGTTTTACCTTTTACTGTGGGTAAACCTGAGAAAAGGCCGGGAACCATATTGTATGGCATTAAGTGGCCCTCTGAAATATAGTTAAATACTATCTGGTCCCTCCTCTGTCCGCATGTGGGTACCTCTCCCTCCATTACTTATTTTATTTTATTTTATTTTATTTTATTGCTCCACCGACACACACGGAAACAAATACTACAAAACAATAAAATTACATTATTTAGTCAATATTGAAACTTATTTAGTGCTGGCTGTACATGACTTGCACCTTTAGAATAAAAGATAGCACAAGCGGAGTCAGAGTATAAAGTGATTGGGTGTACAAATTTTTTAATATAAATATTTATATAATGTATAATTTTAAGACCATTTTTATTTTAGAGAAATAGATATTTTTAGCAAATATATATATTACGAGATAAAATTCTATTAAATTTTTGCTTTCCAAAAATCTCCGTAATTCCGCCCATGAAAGATAGATGTTAAGGGTGTGTTTGTTGAAATGAGCAGTAGTTGTGAGCAGGAGTTGTGAGTAGTAGCTAGGGATGAGCCTTTGGACCCGAATCCCGAAACCGAACTGGAACCGTACCGAAACCGTACCCATTTCCGGTATTCGAATCCCTTTCGGTACGATAGCGGTACCACAAAATAAGGTGAAAAAAAATCAGTACCACTAATTTGGTACGTGACCGGTACCAAATCAGGAAATTCTCGAAAAAAGGGAAAATCCTGATTTCCTGTACCGGTACCGATATACGAATCCCGTTCGGTATGGTACTGAAACCAGTACCGATATACATATCTCACCGTTCACTTGTCACCGCTCTTTAAAAGAAGCATTGAAAAACTAGCATTTCTAAAAAGTAGCAACACTTAGCGCTCCTTTACCAAACAACTAAAAAAGATCATAACGCTCACCGCTTCTTTTACCAAACAAGCATTAAAAAACAAAATACTTTATTCACCGTTAATCACTCTAAAAAGTTTCACTACCGCTCTCTGCCAAACACAAAGTAATTTATAAATGACGTAGGGTAAAGTAGAATAGAAGATGATAAGTTAATTTGAAGATAAGTTAGCGTTACTTTTTCCATGAATAGAATAGAGAATTAATTGTGAGTGAAAAATAGTAAATAAAGTCAATGTTCCAAAAATAGTGAATAGGTTCGTTTAGTCAAACGTGTTACGTATTAGCATCATTTAATGCTTACCAATCTGTTAATTGGATTCACTGGACCTAGCATATAGCAATGGTAAATACAAGTAAAAAAAAGTAAAAACAAAGAATGAAAGTAAATTAGAGATACTAGCAGTTACCCGCGCAATGCAGCGACGGGTACCCTCTAATCATACTTTTGATGAGCGATATTTTTCGATTACATGTTTTTTTTAAAACAACAAATTTAATAAATAAATGTATTACGAGCCATTTAATATTAATTTTTCGAATTTAATTATTTTTAACATGTTTTTATTTAATTAATACGTAATAAAGATAATCATAATGACGTCTTTCAATTCAAGTTTTGTAACCGACGTGTTATATTAGTTTGTACAATGTGCATACATATTTGTGTTACTTAAATATTAACATTACTTAAATTTCTAATATAAATAGTTTGTACAATATGCATATGAATATGTATTATTTAAATAATTAATATGAGAGAGATACTAATCTCTTTTATATGTAGTATCGATATAGATTTTTTGAATAACAAGAAATTTAGTAAATAAATGTATTGCGAGTCATTTATTATTAATTTTTCGAATTATAATTATTTCTAACATGTTTTTATTAAATTAATAATAAAGATAATCATAATGACGTCAATCAATTCAAATTTTGTAACTGACGTGT
The DNA here is from genome assembly GCA_025667525.1 of Glebionis coronaria. Lineage (NCBI taxonomy): Eukaryota > Viridiplantae > Streptophyta > Magnoliopsida > Asterales > Asteraceae > Glebionis > Glebionis coronaria. Next base: position 3,392,391 of record CM046875.1, read on the forward strand.
TATATTAGCTTGTCCAATGTGTATATATATTTATGTTACTTAAATATTAATAGTACTTAAATTTCTAGTATAGATAGTTTGTACAATATGCATATCAATATTTACTACTTAAATATTTAATATGAGAGAAATACTAATCTCTTTTATATATAATATAAATTGTTTAACTTGCTGTTTCAAGAAGAAGAAAATAGGCTTGTCCACGCACCGTTACTTTTATATTCTTTAATTTTAACAACGAATATTTTTATTTTTATTATATAAAATTTAATTAAATATATATAAGTAAATATGTTTTAAATTATATTTTCATTCATGTAAATTTGCATAAATTATTATATAATAAAAATAAAAATACTTAAAGCTAATTAATTTAAAAAAAATTTAATAATAAACTATAGTTATGAAAACAAAATACAATAATTGGTTAGATGTTTTGAGCAATAATGATTTATACTGCATTATGATACATTTAAATTATTTATTTTTAGAAATTCTTAAAGATATAGATTTTTAAACTTATTGTGATATATTTTTCTTGTAACAACCTATTATGATAAATATAACATCTTTTATGTAAAAGCATTTTATAATAACGTATTAATCATATTTTGTTAAGTTTTATATTATTTAATTCAACATTTATTTTGATATATTTTTATTAAATATTATTTGTAATAAGTATTTTATTTGATTCAAATATTTTATATATATTTATCTTTAGAAAGGATTAAAATATCAAAATTGTAAACATGGTAATATTATCTTTTAAATCATATACTATAAAAAAAATATACAATCTTAACCATTTATATCATTTTAAAAAATCACACTTGAATTAAAGACTACTTAATATTTTTAATATCTTAATTTTATCATATTTTTATAAATTTTTGTAGGATTTAATTTAATACTCTCCCCGTCTTTCATTTTTCTTTTTTCGGTTGTTTCAAAATTATTGTCCACTTCTAAAAATTGATAGATAATTTAATTCGAGTTTACCATGTTATTCTTAAGCGGTGTTTGATAATGACTTATATGGCTTAATAGGAAAAAATATAAATTTATTAAGTATATAAGAAATGTTTGTTTATTACTTAATATAAAAAAAACTTTAAATTAAACATGACTTAAGTAATAAAATTGCGTCTGTGTGTATTAAATCGTCTTTTAATTAAACATGACTTAATGAAAAAAATCAACAAACAAGTCTTTACTTGTGGTTATTATTAAAAATATTAAAGAAGTTTTATGTTACTCTATCCGTCCCAAAATTATAGTCCATGTTTCCTTTTCGGGTTGTCCCAAATTAATTGTCCACTTCTAACACTTCTAAAAATAGATAGGAATTTTAGATCGAGATTACTAGATTACCCTTAATTGAAAATATAATTACAAACTTTAAAAAGGTTTTAAATTAATTGGTTAAGGGTAAAACTGTCTTTCTGCAAAAAGTAAGAAAGAGAAAGCTGAAAAAATGGTACTTTCTTAAACTGTGTGTTTTTTGTCGGGGATAATAATTTTAGGACGGAAGAAGTAATTAGTTATGGATAAAACTGTCATGAAAAAATATAAGGAAAAAAACTGTAATAATTATGTTTTTATTAAACTTTGTGATTCTTTTATGACAATAGACAAAAGGATTATATATTTTGTTATAATCACCCTGAATAGAATTTAAAAAAAGGGAAGGAAATTACGAAAAGAGTGTGTGGGGGGGGGGGGGGGTTGAAATAGTCCACTAACACCACCATCACCACCGTCAGTCCTGGATTCCAAAATTTTACAGCTCACTCCTCTTCATATCTCTCTTCCTGTCTCTGTCTCAAAAGTACTACTGTAATACTAATAATATATACAGTAGATCCATAAAACAGATCTCTCACTGTGTGTGTACTGTAGTATTTACTCCTTTCTTTGTAAATTATGTACCACCAAATAAAATTGAAAAACAAAATATATATATATATCAGACATTGTTTTCTTCTATTTACAGCTCACTATTAAACCAAATCTTTTCTTTTATTATTAAATTCATTCAATAATACATTCATTATTTTCTTTCTTCCTTCCTGGATTCATAATAATAGAAACACTCTCATCTCTCTCATCTCTCACACACACATAAAAAAAAAAAAAAAAAAAACCTATCATCATTAAAACCAAAACCTTTCATTGAATTAGATTGAATGAGAGTTTAAAAAAAATGGATACGAAAGGTAGACTGATTGCTGGTTCTCATAACCGCAACGAATTCGTTCTTATCAACGCTGCTGATTTTAATAATAATTCCACCGACACTCATCTCGTTGGCAGAGTATGTTTTTCTTTTACTTTTCTTTTTTTCTTTTTTTTTTATATCTAAGCAAATCCCACATCGGCCGTGGCCGGGAGAGATCTTGCTTCATAAGATGATATTCGTCATCACACAACGCGTTTTGTGGTCTACTGCTGCAAGTGGGGTTCTTAGGAACTGTGCAGTTAAGCGTGCTCATACAAGAGTAGTAGCCAGTACTCACATGACTGTAAGCGGACAATATTGTGCTCTGAGTAGATATATTACTTACTTTGCTTTTTACCATTTTATTTTATATTTTTTACCGGCAAAATATATAATTCACATAATATCATATGCGAATTGATTTGCACACTCATACAATTGATTCGGACACTCAAAGTCGTGCATTACAAACTTGTACTGTGTTTTATAATGTGCTTTATCTGCTTGTACTGTGAGTGTCCCAATAATTTTTTTGAGTGTGCAAATCATCTCCCATATCATATACTTACATGAGAGCCAGCGGGCAAAGCGGACAATATTGTGATCTGAGTAGACGAGACGTTACGAAATATTACTTACTTTGCTTTTTTTTTTATCAGTATACATAACTGTTGTAATTTTTTTTTGTTACTACTCGTTTTTACTGGCAAAATATATAATTCACATAATATCATATTATTACCACCGACAGGTGACATCAGTCAAGGAATTAAGCGGCCAGATTTGCCAAATCTGCGGTGACGAAATCGAAATTGTCGACCAATCTCAGCCTTTTGTCGCTTGCAACGAGTGTGCTTTCCCAATCTGCAGGCCTTGTTACGAGTACGAAAGGCGCGAAGGGAATCAGTCCTGTCCTCAGTGTAAAACGAGGTTTAAGCGTATCAAGGGGAGTCCTAGAGTCGATGGGGATGAAGAGGAGGATGAATTTGATGATTTGGATAATGAGTTTGAGCTTCAGAAGAGGGAGATGATGTATTCTCATTCGCAGGGTAATGTCGGTCGTGGGATGTCGAATACGCCTTCGGAAGTTGATCTTAACCCGGATATCCCTTTGCTTACTTACGGCCAAGAGGTATACACATTTCATCAAGTTAGGCGAATTTTTATGTATTTTTCGTGCTATGTCGGTTAAATCTAATTGTATAGAGATGCATCTAGTTTAGGCCGATCTATTTCAAATGTATAGTTATAGTTGCATTTCACTAGATCGCTACCCTAACGGCACAAGATAACAAATACAAAAGTAAAAAAAGTACAGAAAAGTACACGAAAAGTACACAGAGACCGACCTTGCCTTCTTATCTTGTGCTCTTAGGGAACAGGTTAGAAAAATCCTTACTATAATAGTATTAACTTGTTTAATGACTTATTATTATAGGATGATGATAAGCATGCTCTAATCGTGCCGCCTTTTATGAACCGTACTAAACGCATCCATCCAATGCCGTTCTCTGATACTGCTTCAACCGTTTCAAGTGAGTTTTCTTTTTGGTTTTTATATATACATCAGGATATTAGTGGTAGGAATCCGTATTTTTAGGATTTATTTTGATGTTGTTGGTTGTGCAGTGCCACCTAGGCCAATGGATCCCAAGAAAGACTTGGCGGTTTATGGGTACGGGACTGTTGCGTGGAAGGATAGAATGGAAGAATGGCGCAAAAGGCAAAACGATAGACTTCAAATGGTCAGGCACGAAGGTGGCGGCAATGGGCATGGTGATGATGTAGACGATCCTGATTTGCCAAAGTAACTTCTTTCTCCTGTTTAAATAACTACATCTTTCGTGTCTTGTCGATAATGCGATTGAAATTCTGTGTATTAACTTGAAGATCTGCTTTTAATATTAAGTTTCTAGATCGTACCTCGTTTCTTTATTTGCAAATTAGTGATACTTATGACGTTTCGTAGATTGATTGCTTAGAAAGTTCATAACTTGCCTACACAAACTTAATTACTTAATTTGTTTGTCGTGTCTCATAGTTAATTGACGAAATTTTGATTACGAAACTTGTTGGATGTACTAGGATGGATGAGGGGAGGCAGCCACTGTCAAGAAAGTTACCGATTGCTTCGAGCAAGATCAATCCATACCGAATGGTTATATTGGCCCGTCTCGCGATTCTTGGTCTCTTCTTTCATTATCGAATCCTCCATCCGGTCACTGATGCATATGCATTGTGGCTCGTTTCAGTTATTTGTGAGATATGGTTTGCTGTATCATGGGTCTTTGATCAGTTCCCAAAGTGGTTTCCAATCGAACGGGAGACATATTTAGACCGTTTATCCCTGAGGTATGAAAAAGAAGGCAAGGCTTCAGAGTTGGCTCCTGTAGATGTTTTCGTGAGTACAGTGGACCCACTGAAAGAACCGCCACTCATTACTGCAAATACGGTGTTATCAATCCTTGCGGTAGATTATCCGGTGGATAAAGTTGCTTGCTATGTTTCTGATGATGGTGCTGCCATGCTTACATTTGAAGCTTTGTCCGAGACATCTGAATTTGCAAGGAAGTGGGTCCCGTTTTGCAAGAAGTTTAGCATTGAACCACGTGCTCCCGAGTGGTACTTTTCTGAAAAGGTTGATTATCTCAAAGACAAGGTTCACCCTGCATTTGTCCGTGAACGTCGTGCTATGAAGGTAAGTTTGATTTTTACAGTCAAAGGTTGGATCTTTTTTCGTCTATGAAGCTTTATGGTGGCTTACTTTGACTATTTGAAATGCAGAGGGAGTACGAGGAGTTTAAGATAAGGATAAATGGGCTCGTTACAATGGCTCAGAAGGTCCCTGAAGAAGGATGGACAATGCAAGATGGTACCCCATGGCCCGGAAACAACGTTAGGGATCATCCCGGAATGATCCAGGTATGTACAATGTCTCTTGTTGGTGCACCATGACGCAAAACGAATTCATATATTAACACCCTTTTGACTATCGTGAATATTATATAATAGGTTTTCTTGGGGCAAAATGGTGTTCGTGACACGGAAGGTAACGAGTTACCACGTCTTGTTTACGTCTCTCGTGAAAAGAGGCCAGGATTTGATCATCACAAAAAAGCCGGTGCCATGAACGCTTTGGTATAAATTTATCTTCATTCTTTTAAGTTCATACATAGTTTTTCTAATTTTGTTTTCAGTGTTGATTATAACCTGTATTTTTTCTTTATCAAGATTCGGGTGTCGGCTGTAGTCTCAAATGCGCCATACCTGCTGAATGTCGATTGTGATCACTACATAAACAACAGCAAGGCATTACGTGAATCCATGTGCTTCATGATGGACCCCACGTCCGGAAAGAAAATCTGCTATGTGCAATTCCCACAACGATTTGACGGGATCGATCGTCACGATCGATATTCTAACCGCAACGTCGTGTTCTTTGATGTATGTATAACCTCTACCTAACCGTTTTCAAATATACGTGTGCAAATATCTAATTTTTTGTTACTTTTTTGTGCCTTTTTAAGATTAACATGAAAGGACTGGACGGAATTCAAGGACCTATATATGTGGGAACTGGATGTGTCTTCAGGAGACAAGCCTTGTACGGATATGATGCGCCTACCAAGAAGAAACCTCCGGGCAAAACATGCAATTGCTTGCCGAAATGGTGTTGCGGCTGTTTCGGAAGGAAGAAGAAAGCCAAAGGAAAAAAAACAAGCGAGAAAACAAAGAAAGGTAAGAAGACTAAGGAGACTTCACCTCAGATACACGCACTTGAAAATATCGAAGAAGGAATCGAAGGTCAGTAAGGGTCTTGATGTTTTTCTCTCTTTTTTTCAATTCGTTTTGAGGGCGTTTTGGACTTGTGTCTGACATGGATATATTTTGACAGGAATCGATAGCGAGAAGACGTCTCTAATGCCTCAGATAAAATTCGAGAGAAAGTTTGGTCAATCTCCCGTCTTTATTGCATCTACACTTCTTGAAGAAGGCGGTGTTCCTCCTGGAGCAACATCCGCATCGCTCTTGAAGGAAGCCATTCATGTCATAAGTTGCGGTTATGAAGATAAATCCGAATGGGGCAAAGAGGTAAAAACTAAATTATATTCATTTGAATTTAAACCGTACTTTTTTCCTTGGTAACCTCATGACTGATTGAGTTTACGTGAATATAGGTTGGATGGATTTATGGTTCGGTTACTGAGGATATCTTAACAGGGTTCAAGATGCATTGTCACGGTTGGCGATCAGTGTATTGTATTCCCAAAAGACCAGCTTTCAAGGGTTCAGCTCCAATCAATCTTTCGGATCGTCTTCACCAAGTTAGTAGGTGGGCCCTGGGGTCTGTCGAAATCTTGTTCAGCAAGCATTGCCCGATATGGTATGGATACGGATGTGGTTTGAAGCCGTTAGAGAGGTTTTCTTATATAAACTCCGTCGTCTATCCTTTGACTTCCATTCCTTTGGTCGCTTATTGTACTCTTCCCGCCATCTGTCTTCTCACCGGAAAATTTATCGTCCCAGAGGTAACAAAATTGAATAATCTTGTAAAAAAACATTTACGAGCAATGTATATTTATATTATGTACTTAAAATGATTTTTACACGATATGCAGATAAGCAACTACGCAAGTATTCTCTTCATGCTGATGTTTTTGTCGATTGCGGTAACAAGTATACTTGAAATTCAATGGGGACGTGTTGCAATAGACGACTTATGGAGAAACGAGCAGTTCTGGGTTATCGGTGGCGTGTCTGCTCATCTTTTCGCCCTATTTCAAGGTCTTCTCAAAGTGTTAGCTGGTGTCAACACCAATTTCACTGTTACCTCAAAGGGAGGCGACGATGGTGACTTCGCCGAGCTTTACCTCTTCAAATGGACAACTCTTTTGATCCCACCGCTGACCCTCTTGATCTTCAACATCATCGGGGTTATCGTCGGCATCTCAGACGCCATCAGCAACGGGTACGAGTCATGGGGTCCACTTTTCGGTAGGCTCTTTTTTGCTATATGGGTGATTCTTCATTTGTATCCTTTCCTCAAAGGTATGATGGGGAAACAAAGCAATGTCCCGACCATCCTCATTGTGTGGTCTATCCTTTTAGCCTCCATCTTATCGCTATTGTGGGTGCGTGTTAACCCGTTTCTGGAGCGAGGTGGAATCGTGCTGGAGGTATGTCAGTTGGACTGCGACTAAGACGATATAAAATACGGAAATATAATATAAATACTATTATCATATATCTATGAGTAGCAGCAAGTATAGAAGATGTGAAAAATGGATGTGTGTAGATAAACAAAAAGTGCAGAATGCTTGTTTTTGTATGTCTTTTTTTTTCGCTCGATAATTTAAATTAAATTCATTTAGATTTTTGTAAGGGATGAAATCAACTCTGTAATCAATCCCATGGACAACATAAAGTTCAGTTTTTTTCCCTCTTTATATAAACTTTGTAATTTATATTCGCTATTTCAGTAAGAAATTCGATCTCCTTTAAATGACAATTTTGTATTATCTTCACGCGTGAGTATATATCTACATGCTTGATTATAAGGATTTCATGAATTTGGTTCCGAAAATGAAACTTGAAACGAAGGGACGCGCTGAATGTTCTAATGTTGATGCTGGTTTCATAGTATTAAAACTGGCTCTAGGATGTTACAGCAGAAATATGGTCGCGTTCTGTTGCGTGTTCCTGCAACGGATGACATTCATAACAAAGGTTTGAAACACAAGTTTAGACAAGGAATTGTTTGCATTCTCTTCATGTGTTTACATGCTTGATTACGAGATATATAACGTTTCTTAACATAAATGAAACAAAGGGACGCGCTGAATGTTCTTAGGTTGATGCTGGTTTTATCGTATCAAAACTGGTTCTGAGATGTTACGGTACAGAAAATGGTCGCTTTCTGTTGCGTGATCGGTGATTTTGATGGCATTACTACATGCCATATAAGCGTTTGATGCTGCTAAGGATTCTTGAATGCAACAAAGGAACGCGCTGAATGTTGTAAGGTTGATGCTGGTTTAATCGTATTAAAACTGGTTCTGAGATGTTACAGTACAGAAAATGGTCGCTTTCTGTCCCGTCCCGTGATCGGTGATCTTGATGGACATTACTACAAAGTATCTTCATGTGTTTACATTACGAGATATATAACATTTCATAACACAAATGCAACAAAGGGACGCGCTGAATGTTGTAAGGTTGATGCTGGTTTAATCGTATTAAAACTGGTTTTGAGATGTTACAGTACAGAAAATGGTCGTTTTCTGTCACGTGATCGGTGATCTTGATGGGCATTACTACAAAGTATCTTCATGTGTTTACATTACGAGATATATAACGTTTCATAACACAAATGCAACTTAGAGACGCGCTGAATGTTTAAGGTTGATGCTGGTTTAATCGTATTAGAACTGGTTCTGAGATGTTACGGTACAGAAAATGGTCGCTTTCTGTCGTGTGATCGGTGATCTTGATGGCATTACTACATACTATCATGCAAAAGTTTGATGGTGCTAAGGATTCTTGAAACAGAAAAAAAGGTTTGAAACACAATCTTAGACAAGGAATGGATTGTTTGAAAAGCAAAGTACTTAGAAAAAGTATGAGGTATGAATACAATACAACAAGGGTCAATAGGAGTATGTCATAATCCAGCATGGGCCAGAAGTAATAAAGTCTAAAGGCATTCATGTGAAGGTGCCAGCTTGCTTCATACCAACACCAAGGACATTTTTATGGTCCTTTCCTTTTGTTTTGGTGTATATCACACAATATTGGAATCTTTTGCTCCAATTTTTTTGGTTTTTTTACTTTTGTGTTTCCTTACATGATTACTTGAAAATTGATCTTAATAAAAACAAGATAGCTATTATCTTCGTCTCATAATAAGTGTCATTTTTTATTTTTCTCGGTTTTTCTTATTCAATTTGAATATAATATTTTCATTTGTGTTATATAATATTTGATGAAAAATATATGTATGGATTGAGATTTAAATGTATTTTCATTAAATATATCTTTTATTCGGTATTATATAACACAAATGAAAATATTTATGATTAAAATTTAATAAAGAAGACCGTAAAAAGTTAACGTGAACACTTATTATAAGACGAGGAAGTAATACACATTCAAGAATAAGTTTAGCATAAGATTACTTTCTTTAAAAGGTTTTACTCTAGTGAATTGAATATATGATTACTAGCAAGAAAAATATGAGTATACTCATGTTGGAATTTACTAGAATTCATTTAATGTGAGAGAAAATACTATTAGTCGATCGATTATTTTATAGTTTGTAATAAATCAAAGCGGAATTAATCGACGATTACTTGAATTGATGTTTATGGCAAAATTTGAGTGTTTTTGGCAAATTTGTGTATTTTCGACGAGTTATTTTATATAATTGGCAAAAGTTTTTCAAGAAAAAATTATAATAAATATAAATAGATACAATAACCGATTGTCTCACCTTTTGGGTAAATCTTTCCCTTTCAATATATGAAAATCTTCTAGTAGTTAATGTTTTGTAAGTGTGATATTAAGGCATATATTATTATGAATTTTTGTAAAAGTTTATAATACGTCAAATCATTCTATAACATTAATTCATAAACTTTTCTCTACTATGATTATGATTAAACTTGTATAAACTTTTATAAAAATCTCATTAACTTAAATACATTAAATTTAGAAAAAAGTCTAATATGTTGGACATTTTCATTCAAAATAAACATAAACCTAATTTTCACTATGATAAACCTTTTTCTAAACAACCATTGTGAATGCTTTTAGTACGACTAATTATTCACATGACTACATAGAAAATTTATTATTCTTTTTCGTTCCGTTCCAAAATAAGTGTTCATTTTTTCGATTTTTCTTTGTTAACTTTGATCGTAGATATATATCGTTGTATCATATACTTAATTATTCCAATAGAAATACATTTAAAACATAATTCATTCATGTATTTCGCATAAGTATGTTATACAACAAAAATGAACCAGTTTGACTCTGAAAAATCAAACTAAACATTTATTTTTAAGACTGAGGGAGTATGTTGATAAGTGTTTAAATAAATTTTATATATTTTTCATTTTAGGATATAAAGTTTAAAAAATATAAAATACAAAATATAAAAGATATTTGTTTATATTTCAAAATAAGCATAAAACTAATATTCACTATGATAAACCTTTTTATAAACAACCATAGTGGATGCTTTTAGTACGACTAATTATTCACATCACTCTACATAGAAAATTTATTATTCTTTTCGTCCCAGTTCACTTTTTCGGTTTTTCTTTATTAATTTTGATCGTAGATATATATTGTTGTACCATATACTTGATGAAAATTATTTTAATAAAAATACATTTAAAACATAATTCATTCATGTATTTCGCATAAGCATCTTATAACAAAATTAAACCAATTTGACTCTGAAAAATCAAACTAAACACTTATTTTTAAGACTGAGGGAGTATGTTTTATATTTGTAATATAAGTGTTTATATAAATTTATATATTTTTCATTTTAGGATATAAAGTTTAAAAAATATAAAATACAAAATATATAAAAGAGATTTGTTTATATTTCAGACCATTGTAAAATATGAGAAATTTATTTACAGTTTTTGGTCTAGCATCCTTCTTCAACCACTTCCCACACCATTTGTTTATGAGTCATCAACAACCGTTTCGAAACCCGGTTCGGTTGACCGGCGGTGTTAACCATTCGAACTGGTTTAGACCTAAAAACGGGTCAAAACTAACCTCTTGACTAAGGGTGCGTTTGGCATTATTAGGAGTTGGAGCGGATTACTAAAGCGGGTTGTTAGAATAGCTTGAGCTTATTTTTTTAACAAGCTTCTTTAAGCTCAGTCAACCAACACTTATTTTAAATAATAGCTTGTTTTTCAAAAACAATAAGCTCAAGCTACAATAAGATCTGATAAACTCACGCCAAAGCGCCAAACATAGCCTAAATCAAATCGTGTCCGAATAACCTGATCTTTAGAAAACAAGGTCATTCACAGATCCAGTTTTTTTTAAAAACATTTTGGTTTGCCTCAGAGGTAGTGACAATATGATTTGCATATCAACATTCTTATATTGTTTCTGATATAACTGCAATTAAATGCATCATTGGCAAACCACATTCTTAAAAAAAAATATAACTTAAAAAATAAAAAAACAATAGAAAAAAAAAATAAAAAAAAATAAAAAAAAGCCTCAGATAAGATTGTTTTCAGAGTGTAAACTCAAAGTATATTTATAAACCATCATAGGCAATAACAACTCTAAAAACAATTTATAAAAAATAAATATATATTTGCATCAAAGAGATTCCCATTATAGACTTAGTCCAACATTAAATTTCCAAATTTAATAAAATTTGGAGTTCTGATGTCCCTGTCTTGTTATCATCATTTGCAAATACAAATAAAATTTAATAAATAAATTTTATAAAAAAAGTAAAGAAAAAACAAAGATAGTCAGAAATCTCGTGTGGAAGTGCCGATCATTGCATTAAAAATAATGCTACGTTTGCACAATAACATTGTGTTTCATCATTCTATCAGAATTATAAATACAAATACAAATTTAAATAAATAAATTTATTGAAATAAAAAAAAAGAGGTTGTGGAATGAAGAAAAAAGAATAATAAGCGGCTGATGAAGAAAACCTAGCTTACCAGAGGTGTTTATATAGGTTCTATACAGGTTCACGATGCCCTAATTTACATGGGCTTTATACATGGGCTTTAGATATGGGCCTTTTTGCATTGGGTTGGGTTCAAACAATGTTTATTCTTGTTATTTTTTGAGCAATGGTGCGGATATGTTCGGTTTTCGAGTTGTTCGGTTTATGTGAGATTTTTTTTCCGGTAAAACTAAAAATCGGATCGGAATGAATAACAATCCAATCGAACCTAACTGAATTGAAAGACCAATTTGAATTCGTCTTTATCTTTGGATTGATTTGAATAACTTAAATTACGTCATTTGTATTTCAAAAATGCTACAACCACAAATTAAATTTCACAAAAAAATTTACAAAATGATTTGTCATATGGTTAGTGGTTTTCTTAAAGGTACTTTTGATTTCTCTTTCTTACATGTATCTACTAGATACATGACAAATTATTTTGTAAATTTTTTTGTGGAAGTTTGTTTGTGATTGTATCATCTCTCTTTGTATTTTATCTAAAGTTTAATTATATAAATTTGTAGATAAAAATAGATAAATTACAACCATAAAAACTGTTTTTTTTTATCTGATATTTAAGGGTGTGTTCGTTGAAATTAGCGGTAGCTGTGAGCAGTGAGCAGTAGCTGTGAGCAGAAGCAGCGAGTAGGAGCTGTGAGCAGTAGCTGTCATAGCTCACCGCTCATTTGTTCACCGTTCATTTGTCACCGCTCCATAAAGGAAGCATTGGAAAACTAGCATTCCTAAAAAATAGCACCGTTCACCGCTCATTTGCCAAACGACTAAAAAAATCACAACGCTCACCACTCCTTTTACCAAACAAGCATTAAAAATCAAAATGCTCTTTTTCACCGCTCACCGCTCCAAAAAGCTCTACCACCACTCCTTGCCAAACACAGTCTTAATGGTCCTCAACTTCTCATATAAATATCTATACTACATAAAAACCATTTTAGACACTCTATTTTCAATAAATACACAAAATTTAAATAGTACAACTAAAATAGCAATGCACATCTTTTTAATGCACCAACTCAAATATAGTTTAAATAATACAATTTTAAAAGTCAAATGTACAATTATTTTATCTTACAATAATTACAAAAAATCATTAACCCCATTTTTCTAAAATTAATTTTAATTAATATTGTGCATGTTATAAATGATACGTTATAAATACACATTAATTAATACATTAAACAAACTAATTAATAATATTTTAAAAATACCTCTAAATTGAATAATACATCTTTTTATACATACAACTATTAAAACACAAAAAAAACCTTATATAACTTACAAGTTGGTGTTACATATGTTTTTAAAATCAGACCACATCAACGGGTATAATCGAAAACTAGAGAAAACCGGCCAAAACCTATGCAAATAAGCAAATCAGGCTTGACCGGAATCATATTTTTACTTTTCTCGGATTAATCACAAGGTATCCGCCGTCGCATCGTGCGGGTACCTGTTAGTGAATATATAAAATAGACACGGAGTATATACATTTATGTGAATTTTAACCACTTAAGGGTGGCCTAGTGGCAAAAAGATTTGTGACTATCACTCCAAAGTGTGTGAGGTCTCAAGTTCAATTCACACTAGGTGCAAACAACCTTGAAATGACCACGTCAACCTCCTGAAAAGAGAGAGCTTTACCTGGTTTGAGTCTGTGTGGCGGTGGGCTCAAATCCCGTGGATTAGTCGGCCAATGAGTCGGAAATCACGGTTACCAAAAAAAATAAAAAATTATGTGAATTCGGTTTTCATATTAGATTCTCAAAACCATACTCAAACTGAAAACCGAATATTTAACTTTTTTCGATTCGGATTTGACTAATTCACTTTGGTTTTATTTTTCGCCAAGGTTTTTCGAGTCGGTTTGGTCTCGGTTTCCAGGTTATTCGGTTTAAGTACCGCACAATGCACACCCTTGAGTTTTAAGTAGCATCATCATAACTCTGTGTTAGAATTTCACTTGGAACCCATGCAACTACTGTATTATTTTTCATTACATTTGTAGCACAACAAACCAAATGTTTTAAGCTAAGCTTGGCTTGTCATCTAACTGTATTAAGGTTAATTTAGTTACCAAGTTTTTGCTATGATTCATATTTATAGCCATAGGCGATCCCACATGCACAAACTTTGAGCAATTTCTTCCCCGGCCGGATGAAAAGTTTTTGCTATGATTCATATTTTGCAGAAAGGTTCCACAATGCAATTTGACAATATATCCATCTGTTCTTGAGCCTATAGCTCTACTAGAAACGTCCTGACCGAAACAGAACCGGTAAAACGAGCAGATTCTGTTTTTATATGGCAAAGGGGATGCGGTTCTAAACTTCACCAACAAGCTAAATGAATCAGATGCAGTTTCTTACGTATCCACATTCTTGTGACGTGTAAAATTTTCTGGTTTATAAGCGCACAATCAGAAAGTACTAAACGAGGAGTACCAAATTATATTGCGAAACACTAAATGAATACTAAATTAAACGACAAATTCTTTGAACCTGACAGAGGAGTACTCAATGAGAACCGGCAATGAATCTGAACTAAAGACAGTTGGCTAAGAAACATAAAGGAGTAAGCACAAGGATTTTAGTCATCACATGATTGAATCATTCTTTCGGAATGTGTTGGATACATACTGTTTTTGAAATCAACTCTTTGAATTGTTTTTGTTCCTCGTTCTGCATCAGATTTCTTGGATTATAGACTCTTCGTTTACAAGGATTACACCAATCTCTGTTTCCTTCTGCATATGTGTCTCCCATTATTATTAACGAAAGGAGATACAAGGGTTTGCACAAAGATAGGAGAACGAATGTATTTTCCATTGTAAGACAAACATGTATTATCACTACAAAAGTAAGACATCCTCCCCGAGGGTAGAAGATATTTCTGATCCATATGGTGCACACGATCCTTCATCTCACAATTATTTGGCAAAAGTTCCCAAGACTGGTTGACATTGTAGTGTTTCATAACCCAAATGCAATCGGGGCTACCATCAATGTTTGATATGTGATATATGCATAGGTGGTCTTCAGAAATTCCCTGTTTGCATCTATAACAGCTACGATAACTCACATCATATCTCGAATCTTCAGGTAGGGGAATTTCTCTAAATTCCTCTTTAGCTAAATCGAAACACAGAATGACCTTTTTGTATTTATCATCAGCATTATAACAAACCCAGTGAAGTGCCCCATTGAATAAGATACCAGGCTCGCTATCATGAAACGTATAATTGACATGTCCAAAAATTTTCCAAACATTTGATTTCAAAGATAAGATTTGAACAAGTGTCTCATCAGAACCTAGGTTGATCATAAAAACAAGTTTGTAATCATCTGTGGATGAATCATATCCAAAGCCATAATGTTTTAAACGCCCGCCGGTTTTAGGAAGACTTGGTGGCTTTTGGAGGTTTTGAAACTCTCGAGTCGAAGGATTGGCTACAAGCATGTTACCTAATTATGTTGTGAAGCACTAAATGAGTACTAAACTAAACAACAAATTCGTCGAATTTGACAAAGGAGTACTAAAGACACTTGGTCATCAAATGATTAAATTGTTCTTATGAAATACATATCGTTTTTGAAAAAAATATTACAATTGATCCGGTATAACAATCACAGTTTGATAACACTACCAAACACAAGACTCTTCTTGTTCTTCGTTCTCTTCCTCTTTCTACCGTTGCATCATTTTACATCAGATTTCTTGAGTCATAATAACCTCTTCGTTTATAAGAATTGCATCAATCTCTCTTTTTTTTCATATGTGTCTCCCATGATTATTTACATAAGGAGATACAAGGGTTGGCACAAAGATAGGAGACGACATGTGTTCCCTCGTGCTAGACAAATATGTATTATCACAACAAAAGTAGGACTGGATTTTCAAGAATCCACGATCGTGATCCATATGGTGTACACGATCCTTCATCTCCCAATCAGTTGGCAACAGCTCCCAAGACTGTTTGATATTGTAATTTTTCATAACCCAAAAGTCATGGGGGCAACCATAATAGTGTTCGTGAAACATGCATAGGTGGCCTTCGAAAATCCCCAGTGTGCTATATCTATTAAATATACTATATCTCGGGTCTTCAGGTTGGGGAATTTCTCTAAATTCCTCTTTAGCTAAATCGAAACAAGTAATGAACTTTTTGTATATATCATTGGCATTATACCAAAACCATTGAAGTGCCCCATTACATAAGATGCCTATTGCCTGGATCACCATTATTGAACGTATAATTGACATGTCCAAAGTGTTTCCATACATTTGATTTTAAAGATAAGATTTGAACAAGTGTTTCATCAGAACCTTGGTCGATTGCCATAACAAGCAGTTTGTAATCATCGGTAGATGAATTATACCCAAAGCCATAACGTTGTTGGGGGTACGCGATACCTTTAGGAAGTATTGGGGGCTTTTAAAGTTTTCGAAATTCTCTAGTCGAAGGATTAGTTAAACAAATTCGATCATCATATGAAGACATGCAAACAAGGCCATTAGAAGAGCCTTCAATATTCAACCTATGGTTGGATCTCCCCCTCCCTAGGTTTATAGACAGAATGTTCATCCTTAATTATGTCTTCTAGTCATAGCAATTCTTCTGTTTCCAAGTTGTATATTATTCTTGTCCTCTTTGTTGCAATTATGTTTAATATGAAGGTTAACGAAAAAAGGACTTCAAAGAATACCATGACCTACAAAAGCACTTCATCTGCACCACAGTTGCTAACGTCGCGTACTCGTGTGTATTCTTAGCGCATAGCATATCAGAAATGATTTGTTATAACTCTTTAATATCGCCTAATGGCAACTAATGGTCTAATCGTATATGAAACACTGAACAAGCACATGTACATTGCAGAAAGGTTCCACATTGCGAACAGAAAGCTCCTGATGTGTAACAGAACCGGTACAACGAGCAGATTCTGTTTTAAGATGGCAAAGGAGACGTGGTTCTAAACTTTACCAACAAGCTAAAGGAATCGAGCAAAGTTTCTTATATACATCCAACAATATAAACACGTTCATTCGACATGTGTAAACGTTTCTGACTTATAAACGCACAACAAGAAAGTGCTAAATGACGTTACTAGCATACGGTTTCTGCAACATCTATTAAAATTGGTCCAATGGAACAATCAAAGTTTGAAAACATGATTGAACACAACTCTCTTCTTATTATAAAATTAACTCTTTGAATTGTTTCCTTTTCTCGTTCTCTTCTTCTTTCCATCTATACCACTCTTTCTGCATCAGATATCTTGAGTCACGTCGTTTATTAGAATTACACCAATCTCCGTTTTTTCCTGCATGTGTTTTCCAAAAAATTAACAGTGAGCGAGATAAAAAAACTCTAAACTCGATAAACTTGCAGAGTAAAAAAAGCTTGAGTTGTAACTTGGAACTGTTTTTTTCTGCTCTTACTAGTCTTTCGCTTTCTCTTCTTCCTCTGTGTCTCACTAAACTCCCTCAATATTTAATAAACAATTCGAAAAGAGTATTAAGTGTAGTATAAACGGACTTATATTTACGTGTTAGAGAACTTCATTAAGCTCCTCGATGTCGCCTCAATAGAAGCCAGTATTGGCGCTTTCATTCACAAGTTTGGTAAACCACATATCTATACTACTTAAAAAGAACAAAAGCGTATTTACTTATGAAAGGCAATCCAATATATTACAGTAACTATTTACCTATCAAAGCTAGTAATCATCTAGTAGTAATAAAACACATAATTTGCGCAACTGAGATAAACTAGAACCTGCCTTAGAATCGGGTTCGGATCAGTTCAGTCTCTCAATTCCAATAACCACCAACTAGTCGATTCTTCGTAATACATAAATAGAAGAAATTTTTAGTTTTGATTATATATCTAGATGTTAAAATGATAAATCATCAATAGAATTTATAGGACTCTCTTTTGTAACAGCTATTGATGGAGTAAAAAGTTAGTAATATATAAAAATGTGACGCATATTGAGCACAGGGTAACTCTAGAGTATAGTAGTACTAAATTGTATTACGAAAAGAGTTTCAGAAATAAGCAAACCCCACCTTAGAACTCCCCGCTTCAACATTACACTTGTTATTCTTTGCGTCACCTGGTGTGCGATTAGTATGAAGGAAAGGAGATACAAGGGTTTGGACAAAGATAGGCTCCGAAGTGTGTGTTCCATTTCTAGACAAATATGTATTATCAGTACAAAGGTAAGACGGCTTTTTTGGTAACAGAGGACAATCTTTAATCATATAGTGTACACGATCCTTCATCTCACAATCATTTGGCAACAGTTCCCAAGACTGTTTGGCACTGTAATTTTTCATAACCCAAATGGGAGGACGGAGAGCATAAATGCGGTTGTGATATACACATAGGTGGTCTTCAAAAACCCCCAGTGTGCTACTATATCTCACATTATATCTCGTGTCTTCAGGTAGGAGAATTTCTCTAAATTCCTCTTTAGCTAAATCGAAACACAGAATGACCTTTTTGTATCTATCATCGGCATTATAACAAACCCAGTGAAGTGCCCCATTGAATAAGACACCAGGCTCGCTATCAAGAAACGTATAATTGACATGTCCAAAATTTTTCCAAACATTTGATCTCAAAGATAAGATTTGAACAAGTGTCCTATCAAAACCGTTGTTGATCATGGAAACAAGTTTGTAATCATCTTTGGATGAATCATATCCAAAGCCGTAACGTTTTAAGCACCAGCCAGTTTTAGCAAGACTTGGTGGCTCTCGAAGTTTTCGAAACTCTCGAGTGGAAGGATTATATTGGTTAAACAAATTTGATAATCATCAGAACATATGCAAACTAGGCCATTAAAAGAGCCTAGAATTTTCAAGGAATAGGAATAGGATTGGGAGGAAACAATTCTTCTGTTTCCAAGTTGTTTATTGTTCTCGTCTTCTTTGTCGCGAATAAATTTAAGATGAAGTTTAACGAAATAAGGACTCGAAATCAATGAACACCATGACTTACAGACAGTTTTGCATCGAAAAATATCTCTGACAGTCGACCTTAAAAGCACTTCCTCTGCAACATCTAACGTAACCATCTCTGTCATTTGAAACCTACGACCTAGGTTTGTGGTTTGCCGAAACTCTATATATATAATATATATAATACAAGCATTGAAGCATCATTGGCCCAACTTAATCCACCTAGCCCACGTCTGCTTTGGGCTTTGGTGAGCTTTGACGCTTTGAGCAGAAAAAGAGAATTCTTATTAGTCCAGCAAATTCAACATGGAACTCGAACTAAATCGAACCGAAAATAGTATTCGAATTATGGTTCATAACCGGACCGAACAACTAATTCAGTTTTCGGGTTAGATATGAGTTTGACAATCGAACCCGAAAACTAAATCGAATAATTCAGGTTACTTGGGTCAAACAAAAAACCGAATCAAATTCAAAGTCAGTTTTCGGTTCGGTTTAAATCTAGTTCCGTTCGATTTGGTTATCGAGTTGACCCACAAGAAAATTACCCAAACGGAATAAACCAAACAACCCGAGAAAAAAAACACCCCTAGATCCAACCTTATTATCAAAGTTATATTTTATCTTTTCCCGAACCTAAAATAAATATTTAATTTATATTTTACAAACTTAAAAAATAGTTTAAAGAGTAGAGTTGATATTTGATTGGTTTTTTTCTTGTTAACATAACATTTTTTATTAACTCAATGATTATTTACATATTAGAAGACAAACGAGCAATAAATTACATCATTATAAGAGTGTAAAGTTTAAGTTAGACTTGATCCTTTTGTTACTTACAATATAAATAGAACTATTGTTTCTATTAGAATCACACATATCCAATTTATAAATACCATCACGAGGACTAACACGAAAAATCTTTAGAAACTGAAATTATTGCATTATTCTCAAAACCGTTAATAAAACCATCGTCATACAAACGGCAAACTGAAACAATCCCTTTAAAGAAGATGCATGATGACAACTATTCAAAATAACTACTAATCCACTAGGGGGACATGAATGAAAAACACCAATGACTTCCACAGTTTCACGATGATCATTGGCAACGTACAAACCTCCTGGCTTCAGCTTCCTACTTGTCCTTAGTCCCTGAGTAGTATTACAAATGTAAGTACCACAACTAGTGTCATAAACCCAAGATTTCATTAGGAAAAGTATCAGGGCCGTCTCATGGATTTCGGAGGCCCTGTGCCATGACTCTACGGAGGCTCCACTTGGTACTAAAAGTATCAATATACAAAATTTTGTTGATGATAGCTAAACGTATCACTAATATTACAAAAACATTGAAACAACGATCTTAAAAACCTGTTTAATCGATTTACAACCATCGAGATTAACAACACTATTCTAAAAGTAAAAATATTTGTAAACAAAATCTAGTTAATATAAATTACATAATAAGTTTTAGTTTTTACCTAGATGGCTGGAAGAATAGCAAAGAAAGGAGTCAAAGAACCATACACTGCTGACTACACAAAAAACTATAAAACGATTCAGATAATTATAAAACCGAGCAGTGTATGTACTGAGACTTTTTCTATACTCCTCCGACTCAAATATACAAATTAGGATTGTACTATTAATTTGAACAATGACAAATTGACTATACATAGGCTTCATTATACAATTCTGTACTTCTGCAACAATAAAAAAACTAATACTTATACATATAAAGAAAATTTTCTAACTATTTGGAGGCCCTCATTTTTGTGTGGCCCTGTGCCATTGCACTTGTAGCACCTCCCTATATCCGGCCCTAAAAAGTATAAAGTTTTATTGTGAAGACATAGCTTCCTGGGATAACTTCTTTTTCTTCCACAGCTTAGCTCGGGATAGTTCCTTCTCCAATGAACAGTATCACTGCGTTGGTGACAAATGGCGTCCTTAGCAGGAGTCCTTTTTTTGTGGAGGAGTGATATTGGCTCTAGGAGAAAGTTTTCTACTTTCTTCCCTTTGCCTTGATTTTTCCTGTTCACAACATTAGACGATTTAACCTTATTAGGATATCGCATCTTGCTTTAATTGCATAAAGAGTAGGTGCGTCCTTCTTTGGTAACTTTTTCTCATGTAACTTGGGCATGGCATGCAACTCAGGTATTGTCTTCCCAAACCATGCATGTAGTGATCTTTCACGAACCTATCATATTCCTTGCTAAGTGAGACTAAAATTAGGGTGACAGCAAGTTTGAGTGACATGGGTTGACCGATACATTCCAAATTCTCTATGTAGCTCTTCATCTTTAAGACGTAGGAGCTCACATATTTTCCTTCTTCATGTTTGAAAGAGTGAAAGGACCGTGCAACATCAAGAAGTTCCTGATCTGCTTAGTCTTTAGTTTCTCTAACATAGCATTAACACCATGGCCCTCCAGATTTCTCTACAGTTCAGGGGCATGGTTATAAACATAAGTCCATCAATTTCTTTAGACAACTTAATCCAACTATTGTGTTTTTCTTGGTCGGACTGAGGGCCTTAGTGGCCTGGTGGAACATATAGGAGCTTAGGAATAGGCTGCTCAAGGTAAGGAAACAAAACGTCAGCCTCTAGCACAATTCGAAGAGCAAAGTACCAATCGACGAAGGAATAGGCTTCTCTAGTAAGGACTTAACAACCGAACTGTTTAAGCAAGAAGTAGAAGTATTAATCTACAAAATAAATATTCAAAAGATTAGTATTTTTGATAATTACATTCTCGAAGAATTACTTACCAAATTAATTACTAATGAGACTAAGATCCAAATTGTCCTCCAACTCATTATTAGGAGGTCTAACCAACTAATAATAAGTAGAGCAAGAGTTAAGCGTCGAGTGTTGATTGCATTACAAGTGCAACTCTTACTATTTATCAGACGATTCTTGAAGTTTATTGTTGTAAAGTGTTTGAATGGGATGTCCCCACAACTCTTACGAGTACTGTTGATCCCTTTGAATGGATCTATATTCTGTTAAGAATTTGTACAATAGCTAACTAGAGCACTTGAGAACTCTCACTCAACCAAATAAGTTATGCGAAATCTAACTTATAAAGCAAAGAAGTACATAATTACTTTTAACTATTCGATTCTCTATTAATTGACTTTCAATGAGGTACAATAAACTCATCATACCTATGTTTCTTTTATAGAGTAAGGAACCCTAATATTCTATAATGATAAGTATATCACACACGATATCTTATCAATATTCTAAACTATTAAGTATATCACATAAGATATACTCTAACTATAACTATGACATATCTTTTCTAAATATATATCCGTCCTACTCAATATGACAATACTTACAATATAACTAACAGTACTTGCTATGTACCGCGTTAACACTAACGGTACTTGCCAACGCTAACAGTACTTGTACTTATACTAAGGTACTTGGTACTTTACAAATAATTCCCAACAATCCTCCCCTAAACAAGAATGATAACTTGTTTTCTTCTTGTTTCTTTATGTACTGAATGTATTAAAATACATGTCTTCAGTCTTCTCTTCAAACTTGGATTGAACTTGGTAATATTGTATTTGTATCCAACTGAATGTAGCCGAACCCTTTATGCAGATCTTCTTCCGACAAGATAATCTTCAAGTGTCATGAATATCATCTCTGTCTTCAAATTATGATCTTCTTGTGTCTTGTAAACATTCATTTTGCAGCAATTTGTTTGTCATTTCATATGTCTTCTTCCCCTTTTTGTCATCATCAAATAGGAGTCTTCTGCATATAAAGCACCTATGAATCAACAATTCTGCTTATGTCTTCTTCCCTGAAATAAAACAGTTAACAACAAAACCAATCTGTATTAGCATCATGATTTTTAGCAAATCATCAGCTATCAACGGATTTGATTTATTCTTTACCAGTTAGCCGTACACTCTAGAATAGCCAATACTTTATTTATAAAGAATAAGGTGTACTGATAACCCTACAATTTTTGGTAAAATGTCAACCATCAACCGATTTGATAATGTCTTTATCTAGTACCGTTTGCCCTAGGACTAGCCAACTCTTTGTCTCGAAACATGGTGAGTTAGAACCATATAGTTTTTAGCAAACTACCAGCTATCAACGGATTTGAGAAGTCTTTACCACAAACCGTTTGCTTATGGACTAGCCAGTTCTTATGTGTGTTAGACATGGTGAGCTGAGAACCATTTGTGAAGTGTGACTGAAAGTCAAACACTTAAGGCTCTTTCTCAACTTCTTCTACTTGTTCCAAATCCTTGATTTACTGTTTAACCATTCTGATAAACTCAATAGCACCATTAGATTCTTCTAAAACCTCTAATTGTTGTTCTAACATCCTTTCCAACAATCTTCTTCCAAAAGGGTATCTTTTCTCCTGAAGCATGTAATAGGTTATATCCTCTACATCCAAAGTGTGTATGCCACATGATCTATAATATCTTCAGTAAGTAGGAACCTGATTCTCTAAGTCCTTCAACATTTCTTGATCATTGTTATATGGCTCATACATGAACTTCAATCCATTTCTCAGTAGTGATGTTTCTTCTTGACCTTCACTTCCTCTTTGAACAAATGTGTTAAGTTCTTAAATGTCTTGTCTGTCAAGGATATGTAGAATATCTTCTTGTAATTTGAACATCCTAAATGTTCCATCTGATCTAGTTATTACATGAACTTCTAATCCTTGTTTCATAGCACCTGTCCATCTTATGATTGATGACTTCTTACCAAATATTTATGTGTCAATACATTGATCTTCCAATTTGACTATCTTCAAGTGCTTTCTACAACTTTCATCATCATCACTATCTTGATCTGTAGACTTTACCTTTTTCTTGGCTTCTTGGTTTTTCTTGGTTGATCTTTTTCTTTTTCTTTTAGAGATTTTGTCTTGATCTGACATATCAGAATCTTTCTCCTAATCAGTATGTACCGTTCCTTTAAGTATTGTTGACTGTGTATGTACCGCTTGTACACTTTCAGTCTCTTTGTCAACACTATGAGCTGCATTTCCCTCATCCATCCCTTGATTAGTCTTTGCTTCTTTTATAACTTCTGTCGCCCTTTTCTTCTTTCTAGCATATGTAGTCTTGATAGGTGGAGATGCTTCTTTCTGTTCAGCAGTACTTGCATCAAGTCTGGGGGTACTTCCAAATTGTCTTTGCTGTTGGAGATGCTTCTTGACATCTTCAATGTCCTTTTTATCCTTTTCAGATCCAATTCAAACAAAATTCAATTTGCTCCTCTTGTGTTGTTCATACAAAGCCTTTACTTCATCAAAAGTCTTTCTAACTAATTGAGCATGGGTGAAATGCTTAACTTTCTTGAGATAAGACATCATCTGATTCCTGATTTGCATAGTAGTTGCAGGCTTAACTCTTTCTCTTCTTCTCTTTTCTACAAAGAATATTTGTTGCTCCCTTACCAAATCATCAATCAACTTATCTTTTTCTTCTTCATCATAAGCATCCCTTTCTTCAGCTACTAAGAATTCTACAAGAAGTTCACTTGCTTTTAGTTCAGCTTGAA
The DNA here is from genome assembly GCA_025667525.1 of Glebionis coronaria. Taxonomy (NCBI): domain Eukaryota; kingdom Viridiplantae; phylum Streptophyta; class Magnoliopsida; order Asterales; family Asteraceae; genus Glebionis; species Glebionis coronaria. The sequence goes on from CM046875.1 coordinate 3,416,892, forward strand.
TCCTATCATATTCTGCTATGTTCCATTCTTGCTGCACTCTTTGGGCTTCAAGCAATTGTTGCTTTGCTACAAGTTCTTCTTGTAACTCCTCATCACGCAATTGTGCTTGTAGTCTGAGAGCTACCTCTTCATCATGCTCCAATTGATGAAATCTGTTCATGACTTTGCTTATGTCATCATCTGAATCACTTTCATCTTCATATTCAGATTGTAATTTCTTTTTGCCCTTATCCTTTGGATTTATCTTAGGTAATTTCTTCATTAATCTTGAAGATCTTCTTTCTTCATCTTCATTTGATTTTTGTTGAATGATAATACCTTTTGTAGTGGGATGTGAAGCTTGAACTTTCTTACTTTTATCTTTTTCTTTAATGGCAAAAATTTTTGATCCCAAACTTAGATCGATTAGATTTGTGTTAACGAGATTGAATCAATAACAAGTAGAGAAACTTTGTTGTTGTTATGAACAATCCAAGTGTTATGCGGAATAAACACTTAGATTAAAGAACAAGTAAAAGCAAATAAACCAAACTTTCACTTTTGATTGATAATCAAACTTGAGTACAATGAAAGTCGAATACTGAATAAAATGTGTATACTATAAACCCTACGACCTCCTTTTATAACATAAGGAGTCGTGTACAATGGATAACCTATCAACTATTCTAGGTAAAGATAAATATAAAAAATACAATATTGAGTATATCTTTTCTTCAAATAACAAACATGTTGACTAAGTTTTTCTATCAGTGCTTGGACTTCTTCTTGTCAGCACTTGGATATCTCTTGTCAATGCTTGATCTGTCAGCGCTTGATTTCTTCCTATCAGCGTCCAATTAACTCTTGTCAGCGTCTAAGTGTCTTGGCTCATTTTATTCCCAACAATCCTTCCCTAAACTTGATATCTACTCTAGTAATCAAGTTTCTAAATAAAAACTAAGTACAAAGAGGATTCTTACAAATACAAATCACTTTTTATTTAGATAATAAATAAACCTAATTAAGTCTTTTCCAACATCACTATTGTAATCCATTTCCAGCTGTGTAGACACCATATTCTTCAAAACTTCCTTGGACGTAGGATATTGAGCATCCACAAGAAAATATTCTAAAAACTTGATTGTGGTCAAATGATAAACTCCAGCTGCTGAATGTAGACGTCATTGTAGTCCACTGATATCATCCAGATCCAACCATATTGGATCTGCTTCATCTGGTTCAGTCATCCTTTTGAAGGATTTCCAGATCTTTATTCCATTGACTGAAGTAGGTGCTTCAGCCTCATACTTGGCCTTCATCAGTGTCCAAAGATCCACCAAGTCTTCTCTATCCAGGCTTGCAAACAATGAGATGAAAGAAGTAAAAGTATGTACCTTCTTTCCATATCTGGTGATCATCTAGAACCCACTTGCATCTTCTTCATAGTTAACTATTGGGTTTCTGGAATCTAAAGGTAATACCTCTGCAACATGTGAAGCTTTCAATGGTGAGAGCGTAATGCTCTTTCTGATAACTGATTCACTAGGATCCACTTTATCAAGAACTGGGAACTCAATAGGAACTCCCTTCTTCACTGGTCTTGGTGCAATAGAAGCCCTTTGGATCTACAAATATTCTTCAATTTCTTCTCTTCTTTCATCCGATAAAAGTCTCATAGTATTTTCATCACAAACTCTTAACCAAATTGGATAAGCCATAAACTCCAAATTATTAAAGTATAACTTCTTCAACTTATCATAGGTCCACCCACCCTGATGACATCTAAGCAACATAAAATACAGCTCTCTTCTATCCCTTTTGAGCTTAGAAAACACCTTGCTATCCTTATGTTTCATAATAATTTTGTAGTCTTCCTGCACTCTCAACAAGAGCTCCAATCCCCATATTTTTCTAGTGATGGACATCTCTGGATGCTCTATTGTCTTGTTCTCCCATGCAAAGTACATGTCCCTAATTTTAGGCATATCAAAATCAACTTTGCCCTTTAACTCTCTTAGCCTCTCCTTGGCTAAATCATCCTCACCATATTCTAACCTTTCTGGATCCTCTATTATCATCACACTAAATCCAGAACTCTCATCATCATCACTACCATCTTTCTCTTTCTCTGTGGTAGCCCAATCATGTTCTTGCAGTTGTGCAACCAAAGCTTGATTAAATTGTATTTGGGCTTCATTCTTCTTTGGCTTCTCAACTTCTACTAAGACTGCTTTACCCTTGTCTTTTTCTCTAATAACTGGTAAAGTAGTTGGTGGTACATGTGTTGTAACATCCCTAATAATAACTGGTGGCTGGGATACACCAATCATACCTGTGGGTCTGTCAACGCCTTCTTTACTCTTGTCAGCGCTCAAATTTTGAACATCAGCGGCTGACTTAGTAATATAAAGGTTTTACTAGTTGAAAGTTCGTTTTCTCGGTGTCTAATCGAATTGATTTCCGGTTAATTGTTGTGAGATTAGTTGTTATTGGTGAAACAAATATTTTTGGTTTTGGAAAAATAAATGTGCAAGACTTAATAATAAAGGACGGGAAATTAAAACTAAAACTAGTTGAAACGTAAATGGTGCAATATTTAAAACATTAAAAGTAAATGGCGAGAAATAAAATGACGTAAAATTAAAACTTAGCGAAAAGTAAATTGACAATTAAATAAAAATGCATAACGAAAATAAATTGAACTAGAAATAAAACGAGAAAATTTGACACTTTAACTAAAACAAAACATCAAAACAAATCAAATGCACCCAATCGGAATACATTCCGATCGGAATAGGAATCCGATCGGAAAGAACCAATCGGAAAGGGAACGATCGGAATGCTGGGCAAGAAGTCCAATCGGAATAAGCAGAAAATGCATATGATCGGAATATAACAAAAAAATGTCAATCGGAATAACTGAAAATAACCCAAATCGGAAAGTACTAAAATGTGCCAGATCGGAATGCGAAAATAAAAGCGATCGGAATAAGCAAACCCTTTTCCGATTGGGTGATCGGAAAAAGGGTATTGCTGGGCGGAATGATACGATCGGAAAGGGGTTTACCACCCTTTCCGATTTGGATCTTGATCCGAAAGATAAGCAAAAGAGAATAAGCTATGGAATAAGCTAAAACTCAAACTAGAACGAATCAAAACTGAAGCGGAATCAATAAGCACAAATAACAACTTTTCAAACTTAAAATAAACAAACTTTTAAAATCAAAACATAAAAGATGAACTTTTTAAGAACCCTTCAAATCAAACAAGCATTAAGATGAAAATAAGATCAAAGATAAGCAAGATAAGAAAGGTAGAAGAAGATGAATAAAAACAAGAACTTGATTAAAAGAAAAGATTTCAAGATTAAAAGACTTACTAGAATTGAAGAATTTAAAAGTGCTTAACAAGAAATTGAGATACAAGAAATGAAAATGGTGGAAAGGGTGGTTTGTCAAACCACCCAACAACTTGAAAAATGAAGACTAATGGTCTATTTATAGTGGTGATTAGGGAGGGGCTTAGGAAGCTTCCTCCCTCTTTCCTCTTTTCCTTAATTGCGTCATTAGGTCCCTCCTTTCTTTAATCTTCTTAAATCTTGGACTTACATGATTTTGTCTTCGGGATTTCTTTGAACTCGTCTTGTATTTTCTTCATAAATAAGACTCGAGTTCTTCGGCTCTTTAGTGAACTTCCGTCCTTTGACTTTTTCTTCGATAAATCTTTAGAATTGGTCTTGGACTTCCGTTCTTTTTACACTCTTGATCTCTTGACTTCGTCTTTTGTCGTTTTCTTCGATAAAATCTCGTGAATGCCCGTGTTTTCTCCACTTTTCACCTTTTCGTCCTAAATCACAACAAAAACACAAACCACGTATAATTCCGACATTTACGACATAAAATACACGTTTTGGCTCGGTTATTATTGTAATTAAGTGGTAAAAAGATGGGTGTTTTCACACCTATCAAATCCCCACACTTAACCATTGCAATGTCCTCATGCAATGCATTAGTTACAAAGCAAGTTTACATTTTTCATCATAATTAATCCATCTTGGCCTTTATTAATCAACTAAGGAAAATCAAAAAGATAGAAAATAACAAGATGCAACAAGGAAGAAACTTGTAAAGAAATCTAAGACTTACATTAGGGCTTGTGTGTCATGAATGTTTATCACCCTCAAGTTTCACGTTCCCCATGCCAAGCTTAAAAACAAGATCATTGTTAGTACAAGTTAGCATAACAAACATTTACTCATGTGGTTCAATTAATCACTGAAACTCCCTTATTCCTATGGGTATCTCTTATATTTTATTGATGTCTTGAATGATCACGAGGATGCATTGTTGACTTATTTCGATAATTTATTTAGGCTGAAAGCAAAGCAGGACGATTTGATCAATAGTTAGCTAAAGGACAAAATCTCTTAAAACTGCTTCTCGGGATATCAAAAAGTTTATATCTTGGCATAACTTGGTTCACGATTTGAGACCTTTCTCGGGCCGATATTTGGCATGTACTTCATACTTCATATCTTCGAGAGACGTTTTTGAGATAATGGTCTTCTCTTCGTTATAGAGTTTCTTCACTTGGAGACTTTTGAGGAGTACTCCAGCTTTGTTAACCATGACTTCATGATTATTCTTCAATCTCTAATTGGGATTTTGAGATACAACGATCCGCCTCCTTTTCAGACTTGGATCGATTTATCCTCATACCTTAGGGTCTTTTCGGATAGACTTCTCCATGATCTTTACGGGAGTTGATTGCTTTTCGTCGTGAGTCTTGATCCTTCATATTGATTTTGGGAATAATGCTTTTCACATCACTTTGGATCTTCAGCAATAAAATGGAATCCTCATGCCTTGTTAGGGCCTTTTCGGACTCGCCAATCTTCGCGCCCCGCTTCATAAGTTATGCCTTGGTTATGAACTCTTATCATTACCGAGCAACTTTTAAACGATCTTGGGCTAGAAGCTAAGTAACTTTTCAAATCGTACGACCTTACTTATTGCAGATAATTTATTAGCAAGTGATGGGAGAAAAAGATCATAATTAACTCACATAAGTTAATGAGAGAATACCAAACTTGTAACCAACTCTATCATTTCTCGTTCTCCACAATTTAAAATCTCAAGGAATGAGACTCGTGGATGCTTAGCCTAATAAACCAATTAAGGTCTATATGGTTAAGGATACTAGCTAGAGTGAACTTGGATAAGTAAACTCGGGTTGAGTCAAAATATTCACAACGGGCCTAATATATCTAAGATATCTAAACTTGCTAAAACCATTTTATTAAAATGCTAGAAAGTAACAAAAATAAAGGAGACTACAACTGGGCCAAAATAGATTAAAATTTTTGAAAAATAACGAAAAATTGATTTTCCGGTTAAAATGAGGGCAAATACAAGGAAAAGACCACTTAACTTCGATAGAAGTCCCCCCTACACTTAATATAAACATTGTCCTCAATGTTTAAGCATGTGGGAGTAAACTCCCCTACACTTAGGACATTGTGCACGTTGTTTAAATCTCGCTAAGGAAAAGACAACTAAAGAGATTCCTATTTTCATATTGAGAAATATAAAATAGTGAATCGAAAAGAGTTTAGGATAGAACCGGGAAGAAGGGAACACGGAATCACGGTTCGTCAAAAGTCATCAAGAGTGTGTCTTTGAAGCTCTAATCCCTGCACATGATAAGAAAGAAAGCAAGAAACACCACGGGGCTCCCCCCAACACTTATGGTAAAGATAGATAGATAATTGGGTTGCCTCCCAAAAAGCGCTTGTTTTTGTTAACCGAGTCACGAGCCTGACTCGTCCCCAAATTAAATGGTCCATGGGGAAGCCTCGAATGTAATACCGAGATCAAAGACCTTGTCCTCGTTCCCGGTTGACATCAACAAAGGAGAGGCGGGGGGATAAGTTTTGTATGGGAGAAAAGTTCTTTCAACATACGTAAAGTATGTGAAATCAAGATCCACGGGAGGTGGGGTGGGTAAAGTTAGCACATTGTCCTCCCCCAAAGACAATGGATGCTGAGCAGGCGGCAAAGCCGTATTGTTATCAATTTTAGCATAATCAATGTCACCTCCCGGGTCAAAGCACTCATCCTCTGAGATAGTCTCTAAAGGGGAGGATGAAAGGTGCTCGAGAGGGGGACTTGGGACAATACCTTCAAGTAGCACATTATCAAAAATAATATCCCCCTCTATGTCATTATCATCGATACCTGGAGGCATGGAGTGAATGTCGATTTCTTCCAGCAATGGGTCATTATCTTCAACGGTAGGAGGAGATGGAGGTAAAGGCTTGGAAATAGGAGAAGTCAACTCTTCGATTTGAGCAATAAGAAGGTGCACTTTCCGTAATCTATCGCGAAGAAGCACGTCTTCCACCTCATCCACAAGATCATGATGATCGGTGAACTTTTCATAAACCAGAGAGAATAAATCGTCATCGCCCGCATCTCCCGGTGGAGATTGAGAAATTTCAAAAGTGAATTTCTCATAGCTTGGAAAAAATCGACATCATTAGGAGCGACCTCTTCCGTAAGAGCAACGACGTCCTCAGGCTCCATAGCAATTAAGTCACAAACCTCATCATCCAATACTTTGTTGAGAACAACATCACTAAGCTCATTCAACGAATCTACATCCTTAGATACAGTAGGAACATCGACAGTAGGAGCAACAACTTCAAAAGATTGGTTGAAAGTGTAGACATCATCGTCGTCGTCATCATCATAATAGATGGGACGAGTCCAAATAGGAGTGACGTAGTCGGCTAACTCTTCCTTGATAACCTCCACATCTTTAAGAAGCTCATGCAGCAACTTTTGTTGTTCATCGCCCCGAGTATGTTCAATTTCACCAATTCTATCCCACGCTGTAATTAAACATTTTGGTGTAGAAAAGAAGGGAAAACGACTAAATTGGCTCAAAAAGGTGTTGGTGGTTTTCAAGGTTTCATCCACATCAAGCAACGGTTGCCTTTCTTGATGCAAGTCAGCTCGGAGTTGAGCTAGACTTTCTAGAATGCCATTCAAAGAAGTGAGTTGTTGATCAAGACTAGTTTGCTGAGAGGATTGATGATTGAGGGTGTGATGTGGGGGCTCAAAGTGTTGAAAACCTGAATTATAGCATGGTTGTGGCTCATTGTAGTTCATCGGTTGAGAAGTATTAGAAACCGGGTTTGGTTCATAATCCATTGGTGAAGAAAACTAAGGACACGGATTTTGCTCATAATAATTCGTTGATTGACAATAATAGGTATCATGAGGACCCCCAAAGTTGTTGCAGAACGGTTGAGGAGAAAGACTGGGTGCGTCTTGTGGATAGCTATTATCATAGTCATAATTGTACCCCGGTTCTTGCCCGTGATCATACGGGTATGGAACCGGGCACGAAATATGCCAATGAGAATTGCTTCCACAATAGCTGCACGTGGGAACAGGAGGTGGGTTCAAAAAGGACGAATTAGTCGAGTTGCACAAAGGACAAAATCCGAACTGTGTGTTGTCGATATCGTTGCCGCACCGCTCACATGTACACCATTGCCAAGAGTCGTGCCCGTACAATTGTCTCCCACACCCGACGCAATAGACATAAGAATCCATTAAGAAAAATAGATGAGCAAGAAGAATATTTTTGGTGCAAAACTTTGAAAAATAAATGCTTTTTAAGGTTTTTCAAATGTTTTTGGATTTTTTCTTTTCTTTTTTTTTTTTTTTTTTGAAAATTTTTTACTCGAAAAAATAACGTTCACAAGTGAACGGATCCCAAAAGCCAACGCGTCTCTCACAAAAAACCGTAGATCCTCACGAAAAGAGCCGGCAGCGGCGCCATTTTAATATAATGGTTTTACTAGTTGAAAGTTCGTTTTCTCGGTGTCTAATCGAATTGATTTCCGGTTAATTGTTGTGAGATTAGTTGTTCTTGGTGAAACAAATATTTTTGGTTTTGGAAAAATAAATGTGCAAGACTTAATAATAAAGGACGGGAAATTAAAACTAAAACTAGTTGAAACGTAAATGGTGCAATATTTAAAACATTAAAAGTAAATGCCGAGAAATAAAATGACGTAAAATTAAAACTTAGCGAAAAGTAAATTGATAATTAAATAAAAATGCATAACGAAAATAAATTGAACTAGAAATAAAACGAGAAAATTTGACACTTTAACTAAAACAAAACATTAAAACAAATCAAATGCACCCAATCGGAATACATTCCAATCGGAATAGGAATCCGATCGGAAAGAACCAATCGGAAAGGGAACGATCGGAATGCTGGGCAAGAAGTCCAATCGGAATAAGCAGAAAATGCATATGATCGGAATATAACAAAAAAATGTCAATCAGAATAACTGAAAATAACCCAAACCGGAAAGTACTAAAATGTGCCAGATCGGAATGCGAAAATAAAAGCGATCGGAATAAGCAAACCCTTTTCCGATTGGGTGATCAGAAAAAGGGTATTGCTGGGCGGAATGATACGATCGCAAAGGGGTTTACCACCCTTTCCGATTTGGATCTTGATCCGAAAGATAAGCAAAAGAGAATAAGCTATGGAATAAGCTAACTCAAACTAGAACGAATCAAAACTGAAGCGGAATCAATAAGCACAAATAACAACTTTTCAAACTTAAAATAAACAAACTTTTAAAATCAAAACATAAAAGATGAACTTTTTAAGAAACCTTTAAATCAAACAAGCATTAAGATGAAAATAAGATCAAAGATAAGCAAGATAAGAAAGGTAGAAGAAGATGAATAAAAACAAGATTTTGATTAAAAGAAAAGATTTCAAGATTAAAAGACTTACTAGAATTGAAGAATTTAAAAGTGCTTAACAAGAAATTGAGATACAAGAAATGAAAATGGTGGAAAGGGTGGTTTGTCAAACCACCCAACAACTTGAAAAATGAAGACTAATGGTCTATTTATAGTGGTGATTAGGGAGGGGCTTAGGAAGCTTCCTCCCTCTTTCCTCTTTTCCTTAATTGCGTCATTAGGTCCCTCCTTTCTTTAATCTTCTTAAATCTTGGACTTACATGATTTTGTCTTCGGGATTTCTTTGAACTCGTCTTGTATTTTCTTCATAAATAAGACTCGAGTTCTTCGGCTCTTTAGTGAACTTCCGTCCTTTGACTTTTTCTTCGATAAATCTTTAGAATTGGTCTTGGACTTCCGTTCTTTTTGCACTCTTGATCTCTTGACTTCGTCTTTTGTCGTTTTCTTCAATAAAATCCCGTGAGTGCCCGTGTTCTCTCTACTTTTCACCTTTTCGTCCTAAATCACAACAAAAACACAAACCACGTATAATTCCGACATTTACGACATAAAATACACGTTTTGGCTCGGTTATTATTGTAATTAAGTGGTAAAAAGATGGGTGTTTTCACACCTATCACTTTGTAACCTCTTCAGCATCTCCACAAATGATAGCTTCTTTGGAGTGATCAAGGAGACATCAATAACAGGCTTCTCCTTCAAACTTGCCAAAGCTTCAACAACTTCCACCTGTTTAGTACCAAAAGAACCACCTTCTTCATCCTGTGATCCCTTGTCACTTAAGTTGAAAGGTTCTGTTGGTGCATCTTCCTCCCCTTTGTAAGAATCCTCCCCTGATGAAAGGACTCTTGCTCGCCTTCTCCGAGTGTGGGCAGTCTCCAAAACAACTAGCCTCTCCCTCAATTGCTTGAGTTCAAGACCCTGACCTGCGATAATCTGTACAAGGTCTGCATTTTGCTTTTGCAAGCTAATGCAGACCGCCCGCCAATTCCAAAAGGGTGTAAGACTCTAATCTGCCCTCCTCTAGAATGGAAATTTGACCTCCCAAAGTAGATTGATGGGGCATGGATGGGGTCTTAATGATTTTAGGACTGTCTTGGCCTGTATCTAAGCGAGAACCAATTTTCCCAGCCCCACCCATGTCACCAACCACACTGGTGGTGGTGGTTCTCTCTGCTACATGGCTAGGACCACCAGAGGAGAACACTCCAACAGTCCTTTGGCGTTTTTCCAACCTATAGTCTGGGGGTGTAGAAGAAGAAGAAATGGATTAAGGGTCTGTTTGGGTGATAGGGGGTGTTTGTATTTGTGGTAAAAGGGTGTCAGCGTTTGGATTGGTAGTGTCAACACCAACAATTGCAATGTCAGCGTCGAATGGTTCTGGGTCAATATCTATAAGCTGGGGTGATGGAGGTTGTTCAGGCAATGGGTCTGGTTTTGGGTGTGGGTTTGCTGCTGCCTCAATGACATCAAGCATGGCTTGGGTGAGGGGTAGGTCTCTGTATGGTTCAGTGTTCATGTTTCCAAAAATTGCTTTCTTTTGAACAGGGATCGTATAAAAATTGTCATGATCCCTATTGCAGTATCCTTGCAAGTCAAAAAAACATTTGAGAAAACCTAGGGTAAGCAAGAGTCATCTTGTTACACTTATTATGACACATGCGATCAAAAATCATTTTTGAAAAATTATAATTTTTCCCAGTTGCAATACACACAATGGCACTCCCAATTGAACGTTTGATTTCATTGTGTGAGGAGCATTTGGGACTCAAACATTGAAGGATGACATGTATAAGGTACTTCCAAGCCAGGGGAAATTGTTCTTTTGTATATTTGTTTAAGTGGCCTTCTTGAGACAAAGGATAACCCAAGGCTTGGAGTCCTTGCTCTAGCTCTGCAATGGGAAGGGTGGTTATACCATCTGCATCATGAAGATGCAAAGCTTGACGAACCAAAGCTTTAGTAACCACCCATAGAACCCCGTGGACAATAGCAGTCAATGTAATCACCCCATTAACTGTTGAAGAACTAACTATATTCCAAAACTGTTTAATGTGTGTGATAAGGACAAGAGGAGTATGTGAAAGTGCATACCTTAATGGGGACGCATTCAAATACTCAACCATCTGAGTATATTGGGGAAACATAGATTTATCACCTTGCAAATAAGCCACCATGTTGTGTTGACTTCTGAACCCCAATTCCAATTGAGTAGGATTAAACTTTGGTGCCATGAAGATTGATGCAAGAAAACTATGAAATAAAAGTTATGGAGAGATGAAGGTTTGAGATATTTTAGTTAGACAAGAAATAGCAGTTACCCTGTGTGAAAGAAATTAGCCAAATTTATAGGAGAGGTGAAAACATATGGTTGGTCAAAACATGAGGCAGTTATATTCAAAAAGTAATAATGAAAATCGTGAAAATATATAACTTATCTCATGCATTAATAAAAAGTTACCAACTCCTAAAATTACGGCCCATATTTTCGTCAAAAATAACAACTGGGTAGGACCCAATGTTTGTCAACGGTCAAAAATGAAGTATCATCGTCCAACGGCTATTTCTTGTCAATGTTGGAAATTTGCCATGTCAGTGTTTAAATTGGTCTTATCAGCGTTTGGAAAGAAAAATGTCAGCGTCCAAAAATAAAAATAATTAAAAATAAAAAGGACCTTAACAAAGTAATTTATCCTAGTGAAGAAAACTCATAGACTGAAAATCACTATAGGGTGGAAAGCGCTGCCCAATCATGCACGCTTGCTTAAGCAAGATAGACATAATTGTCCCCAAGTGTCCCTTTCTAACCAAAGTTCTTAACAATGAAGTTACCTCATATAAACCCTTTGTAACTTCCCAAGTAAGCCCAATAAAAACGTTCCCAAGTCTCCCAACCGACCAAAACCAATTCTAGGCCAAAAAGTCTTGGCAGTGTGCACAGTATATCAACTTTGCATGCTACAGTGTCTCACGACTTAGAAAACTAATTCGTACTCACCAGTGGACAAAATCTAGAATTGTGATAAGAGTATTATAAGAATACCCAAAAATCTTAAAGGTTTCCTAAACCTCCCCTTAAACTATGATATACAAAGTTGCCAAAAATAAAATATGCAATAAACATTTATGTCAAGATAGGAATGTAAACATTCCAACCATCATCCATAAACATGAACCCATTCCTAGTAAGCTCCAAAGATCCATAAGCAACTTTGTATCCATTTGTTATGCTCATATTGCCTGCATGATTAGATCAAAAACCACAAAACTAACATATTGCTGTCAGCGTCCATTTTAACACTTATCAGCGTTAAAATAACCTTTTTTAGCATTAGAAAAATAAAGTGGAAAACCTAATCTTGTACAAAGACTAATAACAGTACACATCATGTACAAACTATACAATGACTTCAAAAACAAATTTAGGTGAGATTGATCATTCGAATACTTGTTACCAAGTACTGGAACCTCCCAACATCAAAAGGTTTAGTTAAAAGATCGCCACATTTTCTTCTGTGTCTACCCTATCTAGATGTATTAAACCTTTTTCAAAACAATCTTTTATAAAGTTATGTCTAATTTCTATGTGTTTTGTTTTAGAGTGATGTACAGGATTCTTAATAATGCATAATGTACTGTTATTACCTACAAATATCTTGGTATGCATAGAATTATACCCATAATCCAACAGCTGGTTTTGTATCCATAGAACTTATCCACAACAAGCAGCTGCAGCTACATATTCTACTTTAGTTGTAGGATTGGCCACCACTGTTTTTTTCTTGCATTGCCAAGATATCAATCTGCTTCCAAGAAATTGGAATCCACCAATTGTGGATTTCCTATCAAACTTGTTACCTCTATAATCACTGTCTGCATAGCCAATAAGCTCCAATGGAGAATCCTTTGGATACCATAATCCCAAGGTGGGATAGCACCTAAGGTATCTAAAGATCCTTTTGATAGCATGAAGATGACACTCTTTGGGAGTCACTTAATGGCATGCACATGCACACACAACAAACATGATGTCAATTCTAGAAGCTGTAAGATACATCAATGAACCAATCATTGATCTATAATGCCTGACATCCACATCTTTTCCATCTGCATTCTTTCCCCAAGGGTGTTCCCTATCCATGGGTGTGCTAGCCCGTTTTTCGTGTGGAGAAAAACCAAACTTCTTCAAGATTTCTGCTACATACTTGTCTTGAGAGATAAAGATACCATCTTCTTTCTGTTGGACTTGTAAACCTAGAAAGAAGTTCATCTCTCCCATTGCACTCATCTTGAATTTGTCTGTCATGAGCTTGGAATAGTCTTCACTCATCTTTGGATTTGATGAACCAAAGATGATATCATCCGCATAGACCTAAACAAGTAGAAAGTCCTTACCAATCTTCTTGGTAACTAGGGTGTGGTCTATGGTGCCCCTCTTAAATCCATTTTCCACCAGATAGGTGGATAATGTTCCATACCATGCTCTTGGGGCTTGATGAAGTCCATACATTGCTTTCTTGACTCTATACACTTTGTCTGGATGATCTGGATCTTCAAAATCAGGAGGTTGCATCACATAAACCTCCTCTTTAATTGTGACATATAGAAATGCACTCTTCACATCCATCTGATAAACTATGAAACCCATGCAAGAAGCATAGGCTAGGAAAATCCTTATTGCTTCAATACTTGCAACAGGTGTAAAAACCTCTTCATAGTCTATTCCCTCTTCTTGTGTATAGCCTTGAGCAACTAAACGTGCCTTGTTTCTAACCACAATACCTCTTTTATCTTTCTTATTTCTAAGAACCTAACGTGTCCCAATAGGTCTTACATACCTTGGACAATCCACTAACTCCCAAACATCTTGAATAACAAACTGGTGAAGCTCATCCTGCATTGCTTCCACCCAACTTGGTTCTTTGAGAGCATCAAAAATCTTCTTGGGTTCCTATTGTGATAGAAAACAAGCAAACAAACATGCCTGTAAAAGAGGGGTATCAACCTTCTTGTAGATATTGGCAATGAAACCTCCTTGAGTCTGATGAGACCTTATTGTTTGAAAAAGAGAGAAAACATATCCAATGATTAGAAAAGGAGGATGATTTTTGATAGTAGATGTAAGTGTTCCTCCCCCAAGTAGTGTGTCTTCTATTTCAGTTTCCATGTTGCCAATATCATCTTCATATCCACTTCCATCATCACTTGAATGAACCTCTTGATTGAGTATGAAAGGTTCACCTTTCTCAAAAGTATTGTAAGAGAACAAATGTCCAAACGAGTTGTCAGCGTTTGGGCTATCAGCGCCTGAATTTAACCTGTCAGCGTCGGATTTGCCTTTATCAGCGCTTGAAGATTCATGCATGTTTTCATCAACTGGCTTTTCTTGTGGACCTACTTCCTCCTTTTCAGCAGCAGCAGCTTGTGCAAATCCATCAGTCCATATAGGAATTGTAACATACTCAAGTATGGGGTCTGATTTGACTGCATGTGATCCTTCTTCCTTGTCAACCTATTTACCTGCAATCTCAACAATAGGTTCTTCCATAACATTTGAATCCTTTTTCACAATGTCTTGATTAGTAACAGGCATATAATTCGAAGTTCTAGATAATGGCTCTAGATCAAAGAACCAACCTGGTCCACTATCAGGATCACTAGGTTTACTCTCTAAAAACTTAACATGTACTTTTTCAAGAATACGTTTTTCTTTCTTATTGTAAACCCTATATACTTTACTCTGTACTGAATAAACCATAAAGTAGCCTTCATCATCTTTAACACTAAACTTTCTTAAGGCATCACTAGTATCTAAAATCACTACATGACATCCAAAGGGTTTAAGAAAACCAATGTTGGGTTCCCTATTCCAAAATAGCTCATAAGGTGTCTTATTATTAATTTTATTGACCAATGCTCTATTCTGAACATAGCAGGCTGTATTCACAGCCTCAACCCAAAAGGCAATGGGAAAACTAGCACTAGCCAACATTATCCGAGCTGCTTCTATTAGTGTTCTATTCTTCCTTTCAGCCACCCCATTCTGCTATGGGGTTCTAGCTATGCTAAACTGCCTAGTAATCCCTTTACTAACACAGAAGGCATCTAATAATTGGTTTCTAAACTCACCACCATTATCACTTCTAAGTATTTTAACCTCATTCCCTGTCTTTTTCTCAATTTGGGTAATAAATTTAATCAAAACTGTGGTAGTTTCACTTTTTAAGGCCAAAAAGAAAGTCCAAGTAAATCTAGAAAAATCATCAGTTATAACAAAATAATAAGATTTACCATTCAAACTTTCTATATTAGTAGGGCCAAATAAATCCATATGTAGCAAGTGAAGTGGTTTAGAACTAGAATGCACAATTTTAGACTTAAATGAGACTTTGTGTTGTTTGCCTTTAAGACATGCAACACAAGAATGATCTTGTGGAAAGCTTTTGAAGGCAAACCATAAACCAAACCATGTCTCACAAGTCTATTGATGTTCTTAAAGTTTATGTTCCCTAACCTTCTGTGCCATAGATTACTTTCATCTACTGAAGCTTTAGCATACAGACATGACAAATTGTTGTTCATCCTAATTCCATTAAGATTAACATTATAAATGTCATTATGCCTAGGTGTTCTATACTCAATAAACTTCTCATCAGGCATCTTAAAATCTTTGCTTAACACCAAGCATTCAATATCAGTGAAAAGAACCTTATTCTTGTTATCACAGACTTGTGACACACTAAACAAATTATAGTCAAGTTCTTTTACCAGAAATACGTTCTAAAAACGTAAATTGTTGGTGATAAGAGTGCCTTTGCCAGAAATAGTACCATATCCTCCTCCAAAATACACTTTGTCACCATCTTTAATGGGGGTAAAGTTAGTCAAATAATCCTCCTTCCCCGTCATGTTCCTAGAGCATCCACTGTACTAATATCCATAATCATTTATCTGCTTTTGAATGCCCTGCACATAAAGAAAACAAGTTAGTTTTCTTTGGGAACCCAAGCCTGAGCAGACTTGGATTCATTTGGTTGTTCAACAAGAACAAACTTAGTCCTTATAACAACCTCATGTTCATCCCTTTGAGGCTTGAATACCTAGTTTACCCCAGTTGGTTTATTTATGACCTTTGAAATATAATGAAATCTGTTACAGGTCATAGAAATCCCATCAGAATTAGGGTTTTAGTCTTGTTTAGGTCTCCAAGTCAAACTAGATGAAGCTTTAGACCCCTTTCCCTTCGACTGTAAGTACCTATTCCTACTTGATCTAGCATAAGATCCAACACCGGCTTGTTGTGGTATTTACATACCATACCTAGAGATGTCAGTGTCGGAATTGTTCCTGTCAGCGTTAAATTTGTACTTATCAGTGCCCAAATTAGGGTTTGCTATAGGAAACCATTGTCTGTTAGACCATGTATTGGTCTTTTGAAAGGGCCTTTGTCCATGTGTATTTGTCCCTTTAGTGAAGAAGGGAGCTGGTCTAGTAACTTGTGGACATGGTTTGACATAAGGTCTAGGTTTGACTATGGTTGACCTATTGTTAGCGTTGACCTTTGAGGCACTGACACATTTATAGGCCAAATGAGAAAAACTTCCACATGTATAACAAGCTTTTCTAGGCATAACTTTAGGTCTAGATTGAAAGAACCCTGTCCCATTAACACTAGCTTGGCTTTGAGGTGACCTAGGTTTTGTGTACATTTTAGCATATTGTTTTCTATTAACAGATGAGCCAAGGTCAATAGGTTTTGCAGTGGTAGGGTTGGTCACAATTATGGGTGTAGACTCAAATGGACTCTCACTAAGCATTCCACCATTAACAAAGAGACAAGGGTTGGCTGTTTTCCATTACTCAAGCTCAGTCACCTTTTGTTGATATTCCTCAACTGGGGTGAGCAATCTAGGTGGAGGAATAAATTCCTTTTTTTGGAGTTCTGGAATACCAGTCCAAGAGAGATCCTTTCTCTAAACACCATAAAAGTTCCCAGCAGGTGGAGGAACAACAACATATTCATTCAATCCAATCCCAGACATATCCCAAGAGTTTCTTTTCTCACTAACATATTTTTCTAGAGTTTGGCCGGCTTTATCAAAAATTTTAATTCTAAGCCCTACATTATCTTTATCCTTAATGACCTCATCTAACTTAAGTTGTACTTCTTCTCTGGATCTCATTAGATTGTCCCTAAGTTCAACACTAACTTTAAGATCATGAGTCAAAACATTAATTTGATCTTTTAGGTCAAATTCCATTTTCTTATATTCCTCAACAGTCTTTTTAGTTTGAATAAGTTCCATTTGATAATTAGTTAGCCTGCATTTTTCATCAAAAACATCATATTTTAACTTTAAAATTTATTTGTTAAGTTTTTCAGTGTTTAAACGACAGCCTTTACTACAGTAAGCATCATCATTTACCTCATTATCTGATGAAGACGAGGAATGTGCCATAAGAGCAAAGTGAACATGTTATTCTTCTTCCTTCTCTACAATCTAAGCCTTATTCCATTCCACGTCCTTTGCCAAAAAGCTCTAGTCCCATCCAACACCATCAATGTCTTGCATGGCAACCATAGCTTTTGTCTCTTCAACCTTGATGACTTGGCTTGAAGGCTTTCTAGCATCAGATCTTATTGGACATCTGCATTCCCTCATAAAGTGACCCATCCTATGGCAGTTGTAACACTCAACCTTGGATTTATCAAACCCAGCAGTGTCTTTAGCATTGAAGGTCGTCTTCTTTCTAAATCTCCTATTTCATCTGTTGGCCCTTATTCTTGCAAGTGCCATGTTCCACTTAATATCCATCTCTTCCAAATTCCCATCACTGATTTGCTCAAGATCCTCATATGTAATCAAGGACCCACTGGGCAATGCAGCAATGTATGCACATACTGTATCCAGTTCAATACCAGCAGGTTTAAGCCTTGGTGAGTCAACATTGTATGTGTCAGCGTCTGAATGTCAGGCGATGACATAGGTTGATCCACCACTGACATAAGGTGATCCAGTAACAGGATGCACATATGATTCTCTCTTATCGACTTGAGCTTCACTATGTGAGATGAAAGCCATGTTTCCAGGTGTAGATTTGCTTCCATGATCTAATAAGATTTCATTCTCTATAATCTTTAGCTTATTGTAGACGTCATCAAAAGTAGAACTCTTATGGGCATTGGTAGCAATGATAGACCTAGCTTTAATCTTCCACGCATCACCAAGACTTTTAAGGAAAGTCGTAATGATATCAGCATCATTATACTTTGTCCCCATAAAGGTCAACTTGCTAGTGATGTCTAGAAGCCTGCTTCTTACCTTACTTCGCTTCTCATTGGGAAGAGCCTTAAACATAGCATACTCATGCAAAAGTTGTTTCTTCTTTTCTAGGACAGTATCATCATTACCACCATAGTTGACTTGAGAGTTGCCCAAAGTTCTTTGGCAGACTCAAAGCTTCTATACTTATGCGGATTGTTTGGTCCCAGAGAGAGTTTTAGAATGTTTAAGGTCTTCATGTCATTCCTTATCTTGGCTATATCAGCAGTTGAGACAGCTCTTCCATCCTCGGGTCTTTCTTTATGGTCTTCAGCAGTAGAACCAGTGACAGACCTTGCTTGAATAGCAACAACAACTTTAGCTGCTTTATCGAACTCATTTCCATATTCAATAATCTCCCAGATAGTGTGATCATGAATTTGAAGGTATTGTTCAAAATTGAACTTCCATTGTTCAAAGTTGTCAGGATTGAGCATGGGGATTTTTAGGTTGTGGGTTGATGAGGAAAAAGATTCTGTAGCACACATCTTTTCTGGTTTTAGGGTTTTGATGTTTTTAGGGTTTACTGTTCTTCTAGATCAAAGTTCCTCAACAAGCTCTGATACCACTTGTTGATCCAAAACTTAGATCGATTAGCTTTGTGTTAACAAGATTGAATCGAATTTAACACGTAGAGAAACTTTGTTGTTGTTATGAACAATCCAAGTGTTATGCGGAATTAACACTTAAATTAAAGAACGAGTAAAGCAAATAAACCAAACTTTCACTTTTGATTGATAATCAAACTTGAGTATAATGAAATTCGAATACTGAATAAAATGTGTATACTATAAACCCTACGACCTCCTTTTATAACATAAGGAGTCGTGTACAATGGATAACCTATCAACTATTCTAGGAAAAGATAAATATAGAAAATACAATATTGAGTATCTCTTTTCTTCAAATAACAAACGTGTTGACTAAGTTTTCCTATCAGTGCTTGGACTTCTTCTTGTCAGCGCTTGGATATCTCTTGTCAATGCTTGATCTGTCAGCGCTTGATTTCTTCCTATCAGCGTCCAATTAACTCTTGTCAGCGTCTAAGTGTTTTGGCTCATTTTATTCCCAAAAAGAATTTCTTGTCGTGTCTTCATCTCTTCTTCTCCTTGCCTTGCTTTCTTAGTTGAGCCCTTTTCTCTGAGATCAAGCAGTACTTGTGCTAAATTCTCATCTTCTCCAAAAGATGGAGTTTGACTTTCTTTAGAAGAAGGTAGTGAAGCTTTTTCAACAGCAGTACCTACAGTTGGCTGAGCAGTACTTGGTGTTTCAGCAGTATTTACTTTACCAGTTATAGACACACTTCTTTCTTGTATCACCAAATTATCTCCAGATACTTTTTCTCTTTTGGAAGCTGTTTTCTCAATTTATAACTCCTCAGTCTTGTCTGATTCAACACTCATTCTTGATATTGACAGTACTTGGAAAGACTGTTTCTCATGAAACCAAAATTGTCTTTGTGGTGGAGTTGAAGACACAAGAAACTTAACAGTTATTTCCTCTAGCTTCTCATAAAAACTACTTCAATTTGCTTGTAGTTGTGGTGATGGAAATTGTGGCTGAGTTACCAACATTTCTTCATCAGTAGATGGTTGTGGTTTCTCATGGGCAGTTTATGGTTCCTCATATTGAAGCTCCATATTTGTATGATCCAAACTTGTATTATCCACATCATTCTCTATGCCATCAATAATCTCAATGTTTACAATGTCATCATCAGCTTCAAAATTGATGTCATTGCTAGAGATCCTTGTATGAATATTAGAAGAAGGTCATTGTTCTTCATCATTCCTCTCCTGTTTGGTTGCATTCAGTTGCTTCTTCTTGAAGTTTCTTAACCTTTGCTTTTTAACAGGAGCTCTCTGAATTACCATGTGTTTCCTCATCCAAGGAGTGACTTTATTCCTTAGATTTGTCAAGTTGGCTTCCAATTCAGTAATTCTTTTGTCCTGAGCAAGCTTCTCTTTTTGAAAAACCTGACCCTGTTTGGACAACTTGTGAACAAAGCAGATAAATTTGCAAAATCCACCACTTTTGTTGTTGTTGCATGTAGAGAACCACTAACAACAATTGAAGCAATAGGTGTGTGGATCATCTCATTAGAATTTGGTTGATTACCATCACGATGAGAAGAAGATTGTGTATCTTCAGATGATTGGGGGCTCTAGTGAGAAGGAGTTTGCTGAGAAGCACTAGCTGAGATAGGATCCTTACCTTCTTGATTGGCTGGTTGGGCTAACATATTTGCAAATAATGGTGTAACAGTTCCTGTAAAAGCACTTCCTGGTTTGGTCAAGAAAGAGAAAGTTCTCTTTGTAAAAGTAGGAACATCCCAGGTATTTGTCAATTATGGTAGGTTAGATATTTGGTCATTAACTAAAGCTTGAATGAATCTTGGATACATTAAAAACTTTTTAAACCCTTCCAAATTCCTAGTCCTGCCTTCAAAGATTAATCTTGAAAAGAAAAAACTCTGTTATTTGGTAGGCAAATACCAACTGATGCTAAAGCAGCAGGGATTTGATTAAAAGATGTACTTTTAGAGCTTAAATACTGAATAATGGCATGACAAAGTAATTTCCATTGTGATGAAAATAAACCTTTAAAGAAAGTAAGACTTTTCCTACCACCCTGATAACCCATGGCTGCAAGGCTATCATGTATCTCTGTTTTAATCAACATACTAGTTCCATTAGCATCATTAAGTCTTAAACTAGCCCTTAGCAGTACCTCAGTCACATAAATGTTTCTATTATTAACCCTAGCCCTTATGCAAAGTTGATCATGACGAGTACCTAAAACAGCAGTATTCCAAAATTGTGTAACAATAGGAATATAGACAACATGACTTACAGTAAGCGCAATACGTACATGACTTCGAGAGAGAAAGCCAAGTATCTCATGAAAACCAATAGAATCATCATTGTAAGTAAGATTAGCAACCTGGTTGTGCTTAGAGATCACTTGTAGAGCAACCATTAGTATTTTTGATGATCGAAGATTAGAAAGAAGGTTGTAGAATCAAGGTATAAGAATAAAAGATTAGGTGAATCAATTGTATAATTGGAGTTAGTATTTATGTAAATAACAAACCCAAGTGCGCAGAAGCCGCCAAGTTTACAAAAGAGACCCTCAACGGTACAACGATTATGTAGTGGTACATGCAACATACACGGTACTTCAAATTTGCCTAGCGGTACTTGGTTCCAAAACGGTACCTCAAAATTTTCACCGGTTTATGCATTCCACTATCATTGTAACCTCTTTTATCCTAATCTACTAACCTGTAATCACATCAAAAACACAAAAACAAACACCACTCAATAATAATTAGCATAAAGATTGTATAGTTGTTACCTCCCCTTAACATATGCAACAGTTATTGGTTGAGCATACCAATATGTGTTACCAAGAACCCAAATCTCTTTGCATCAAATGCCTTGGTTAATAAATCAGCTACATTGTTATCTGTATGAATCCTTAAAACCTGAATAAGCTTTTTGTCATAAGCATCTCTTATAAAGTGATGTCTTATCTCAATGTGTTTGGTTTTGGAGTGAAAGACTGGATTCTTGACAATGAAAATAGTACTTTCATTATCAATGTATATCTTGGTGTTCATGAAGTTGAAACCATAGTCTAACAACTGATTTTGGATCCAAAGTACTTGTCCACGACAATGAGCAGCAACTACATATTCAGCTTCAGTTGTAGAAGTAGCAACAATGGTTTGCTTCTTACACTGTCATGATATGAGTCTTCTGCCTAGGAATTGACAACCTACTGTTGTGGATTTCCTATCATGATTAGCTCCAACATAATCACTATCTGAGTATGCTTCCAAATCAAATGTAGAATCTCTAGGATACCATAATCCTAAATTAGGTTGACTTTTAAGATACTCAAAAATACTTTTCACAACATGTAGATGTGACACCTTTGGATTGACTTGAAACCTTGAACATGTACACACAACAAACATAATATCTGGTCTTGAAGCAGTGAGATACATCAATGAACCAATCATTGATCTATATAGGTAAATATCAACATTTTCACCATGTTCATCTTTTGACAAAGATTTCTTAGCTTCAAAAGGTGTGCTTGTACTCCTAGTATCCATACTTAAAAATTTCTTTAAGACTTCAGCAACATATTTATCTTGGCTGATAAATATTCCATCCTTCCTCTGTTTGACTTGTAGTCCTAAAAAGAAGGTAAGTTCTCCCATAGAACTCATCTGAAATCTTCCTTATATTAAAGCTTCAAACTCCTCACACCATGATTTATTGGTTGAACCAAAAATAATATCATCAACATAAACTTGAACTAGGATAATATCCTTAGCATTCTTTTTTATGAAAAGAGTTTTATCAATGGTCCCTCTCCTATACCCATGTTCCAAAAGAAAAGTGGATAAAGTTGCATACCAAGCCCTTGGAGCTTGATGTAGACCATAAAGAGCTTTAATAACTTTGTAGACTCTATTGGGGAACTTAGGATCTACAAAACCTGGAGGTTGTGAAACATATACCTCCTCAGAAATAGTACCATAAAGAAAGGAACTTTTTACATCCATTTGATAGACTATAAAACCCATATATGATGCAAATGCCAAAAATAACCTAATGGCTTCTATTCTTGCCACTGGTGAAAAAACCTCATCATAGTCTACCCCTTCTTCCTGTCTATAGCCTTGAGCAACAAGCCTTGCCTTGTTCCTCACAACAACAACTCTTTCATCCTTTTTATTCCTAAAACCCCACCTAGTATCAATAACTCTTTTTCTAGAAGGAAGATCCACAAGAATCCAAACCTTTTGTAGTTCAAATTGCATTAGTTCTTCTTGCATGACATCTACCCAACTTTCTTCATCAAGAGCTTGAGAAAATTTCTTAGGCTCTACTTATGATAAGAAACAAGAAAACAAACAATGTTGAGTATCCTTATGATTAGTTCTCTACTATTGTTTGACATAGCTCACAAGTGCATGAGTTTCAGTATTAGCTTGAAGTTTTCTTCTGGTTTGCACATCAGACTTTGGTCTCCAATCATTTGAGTTGTAGGATGATTGTTGTTGATTTATGAGTGGGAATAGAATTGACTGGTATTCTAGTTTCCAAATTATTGAAATCAGTTACTGCACCCTTCTCATCATAGGAAGCTTTAGAGAAGATTCCTTCATTTGGACTAGTATAAGCATTTTCACTGTCCATTGTTTGTAAAATATCTTCTAATGAATCAACAGACTTTGCAGAATTTGGCTTAGCAGTACTTGCAGATGAAGTACCGCTAGGTTGAATATGTACTGTTGAGTGTTGTGATTCTAAATATTCTTCTCCCGAATGCATATTAGCAGTTGTAGCATTCTTCTCTTGATCTTGAAGCCTCTTAAGCTCTTGTGAGGCTTGATCATCATTGGATGACATTGGTTGCTTTTGTTGGGGGTTGGCAACCATAGGAGAAACAGTAGGCATACTGGGTACATAAATGTAAACATCATCATCTTGAGAATCTGACGAAGAAGGTCCTTCCTGAGTACCTAACTTTGTTGTACCAGTCTCTTTACTTGCATTGTTAGTTTGACAATCTTTTTACACAGAATAGTAATCCATGGAGTTAGTTAGATAATCCAAATCAAACATCCAAGCATAACCTATTCCTGTGACATTGGGCTTATTCTCTAATAAATTAATATGGGCATTTTTTTCAACTTTTCTATATTCCAAGTTATAAACCCTATATGTTTTACTCTCCAAACAATATCCTACTAGATATCCTGAATCAGATTTTCCATCAACCTTCCCTAATTGATCAAGAGTATTCAAAATAGACACATGACACCCAAAAGGTTTCAAATGACTTATGGTTGGCTTAAAACTAGTCAATAGTTCATAAGGTGTTTTATTTTGAGGCTTGGTCACTAAGACTCTATTTAACACATAACATGCAGTATTGATTGCTTCTGCCCAAAAGGTGTTTGGCAAAAGAGAATCACCTAGCATAGTCCTAGCAGCCTCAATTAGTGTCCTATTTTTCCTTTCACCTACTCCATTTTGTTATGGAGTCCTAGGATTGCTAAATTGTCTCTTGATTCCTTTAGACCTATAGAATTCATCAAATTCAACATTCTTAAATTCTGTCCCATTATCTGTTCTAATGATTAAGACTTGTTTAGTGAACTGTTTTTCAACTAAAGTGACAAAGTCTTTAAGTAATTCATTGGTTTCATTCTTATGTGCTAAGAAGAAACTCCAACTAAATCTACTAAAATCATCAGTTATAACTAGGCAAAAATTCTTATGACTAATACTCCTAACAGAAACTAGACCAAACAAATCCATATGCAAAAGTTGCAAAGGCTTAGTCACAGAATTGACAGTCTTGGTCTTACAAGAGGCTCTATGTTGTTTACCTTTTTGACAAGCAGTACATATGAGATCATTTTGAAAAGTTTTGTTAGGTAAACCTCTAACCAAATTTCCATTAACCAATTTATTTAGGTTCTTGAAATTCACATGGCCTAACCTCCTATGCCATAAATTATACTCATCATTAGAAGCTTTAGCCAGCAAACATATAATGCCACATGTTAGAGTAATAGTATGAAGATTAAAGGTGTACATATTTTCTTGCTTGGGTACCTTAAGCAGTACTTGAGATTCCTTTGACATCTTAAAGTCTTTGGAAAGCACCAAGCAGTCTGTATCTGTAAAGAGCACCTTGTTCTTTTTATCACACATCTGGTGATAAAGAGAAAAGATTGAACTCATTCAATTCTTTTACAAATAACAAATCTTCAAATTTCAACTTTCATGTGTTGATTTTTCCTTTTCCAGTAATCCTGCCTTTACTTCCACCAAAGGCTACTGGTCCACCTCTGAATTCTTTAAATTCAGCAAGGAAATCTCTATTCCCTGTCATGTTCCTTGAGCATCCACTATCAATAATAACTTTATCTTTCATTTCATCAATTAGATGCCCTTGCACATAAACACAACTCATTAGTTTTTAACAGGGACCCAAGCCACATTTGGCTCGGATCTTGTAGGACCTACATACTTAAGAGTGTTATAAGTAGTGTTTCCAGTAATGCTATCTTACTCTTATATTTAATGGTTCCAGTTATATAGTCAAAGACATAGGGTGACTCTATGTATTTAAGCTTCTTTGACTTAAGTACTGCTTTAGCAGTACTTGCTTGAACACATGATGTTTGTCCTTTAGGAACCCACATTTGCACTGATTTGTTTTGAGGCTTACTTCTAAGTGTTTTTACAATCTCAAATAAACTTCTAGAAGATTTATGGGACACTGGTTTGATAGACTTTTGACCACCAGTATTTGCTTTTGGTCTAGTAGTACTTGCATTTCTAGGCTTGTCGGTACTTGGCTTGCTAGACTTCAAAGGTACTAGACCTTGTTTCATAAGTACTGTTCTTGGAACAAAGTCCTTTGTAGTGAGAGGGTGATTGACCTTATCAATCTTATGAGGCTTATTCATCCTTTGAGCATGATCAAACTTAGGTTTTTCATCTCTAGGTCCCATTTGCCTTTTTACTTGTGCATTTTTCTCATTACCTTTCTTTGTGACTTTTTTTGCAGCCTTCTGTTTTGCAATTTTATCTTCATGTAAAGTGCAATCTTTGATAAACTGATTTAGCTTACCACAAACATAACATCCTTTTATTCTTAAAAAAGACCCAAAAGGTTGTTATGACTTAGTGTTTGTTTAAAACCTAGCCCACCACTCTTGGTATTACTATGATGTTTTGCATTATTATCCATTGTCTTGCTAGGAGTTTTTACCTGCTTGGGAGCAAAACTAGTTGTAGACACATGTCCTTCAAGTACAAAGGTGCTCATCAAAGGTGGATAAATAATGTTTTTGGTCACAATAGGTTTATCTTGGGTCAAAGTACTAGAGTTTGATTCTAAATCATTTGACTTAATATCAACAGAAACTTTTGACTCATCTAACTCTATACCTATATCATTGTTAGGGGGCATCAAAATTCTTGATAAAGGTGGAGGAACTGCCTTCATTCCTTCAGCATACCTATCATTTTCAAGAGTATCAACTGACTCATTAGAACTATCAAAAATCCCCTTTAAGTCCTTGTCAGTTAGGGTTATCCCAGGTAGGTCCTCTATATAACCTAGGCCTGTTTTATCATAATATCTCATTTGTGAATTAATCAGCTTTTCCATACCCTTTGAGAATTTTTGCCATTGATTAATTACTTCCCTTTCATTAAAAAGACTAGCTTTTAAAACTTCATTTTCAACTGTTATTTTTATAAGTTGTTTTTCAAAATCTTTAATCGCCACTTCTTTTTCTCTCATTTGAAGAGTTGAAATTCTAATTTTCTCTTAATAATTTTGTTGACCCTTTTTATACAAAAAACTATATTTGCCTCTAACTTAGCAATACCTTGTTTAAAAGCATTTTCTTCTACAGTAACCGTGTTTACTTTTTGATATTGTTCATCAAGTTCTACTTCTAGACTATTAAACTTAAGAACACAATCTTTAGAACAAGGATGTACCTCAGTATCTTCATGAGAGAGAGCCATCAAACCAAGCTCTTCTTCTTCTTCCTCTTCAGCCCAGTTAACCACTCCATCTACAGTTACCAATGATTTTGTACCTTTGGGACTTCTGCTATCTCCTTTTAGAAATCTTTCAGAGACTCTTGAACTGGATCTATAGCTGTTCTTGGACTTTTGACTGCTCCTTTCAGCCTTATCCCTATTGCATTCCCTTACAAAGTGTCCATTCCTTCCATAGTTATAGCATTCAACTTTGGATTTGTCATATCCTAATGGTTCATTAGGATTAACACTCATATTCCTTCCAGTATTTTTGTAGAACCTATTGGATATTACAGACATCATAGCAGCTTGCCATTTGAGATCCATCTCTTCAACATCAGCATCATCCATTTGGAATAAGTCATTGAGGGTTAACCTTGGTCTGTTGTCTTGTCCAGCAAAGAATGAGAAGGCATCATTGTCACTAAACAGTGATGAGGATCTTCCTTATGAATTCTGAGATGTTAATAGACTGCCTTCAGGACCTTGAGAATAAGTACTACTTGTTAGTCCTCCAGCGGTATTTTGGAAGTAAGTACCGCTACTTGATCCACTAGCGGTATTTTGGAAGTAAGTACCGCTACTTGATCCACCAGTGGTATTTTGAGAGTAAAGACCGTTGTTTCCTTCTTACACAAAAGCCAAGTTAGACTTTATTGTTGTTGTTGCTTTGGTTACTTCAATGCCTTTAACATCCATCTTATAAACTCTAAGATTGTTATAGAGATAATCAAAAGGAGTTGTATCCAAATCATCCCTTGTGATGAAGTGCATTGCCATTGCTTTCCATTCTTGTAGAACACTTCTTAAGAATTTTAGATTGGCTTCTTCATTAGGAATTACTAGTCCATGAACTGCCAATTGAATGAGCAATTTACTGAACCTTCCATAAACACTATGGATTCCTTCTGTACTAGAAATTGCGAAGTTATCAAACTCTTGTTTCAAAACAATCTTCTTCATCTTCTTAGACTTGTCATTGCCTCCAAATCTAAGTTTGATGGCATCCCACATAGCCTTTGCATCCTTGAAGTGATGACAGCTAGGTAGAATGTCTTCTGAAAGTGCCAAATCAGTTATGGCCTTTCTTTCTCTGATCTATGCTTGTACCTCTTCAACGGTGATATCAGGTAAAGCATAACATGTACCATCAGGCAACCAATGCAACTTCTTAGGAGTATTCCCATTCTTGATACCCTGCCACAAGGTGCGATCTGTGTGGTTCAAGTAATGTTCCACCTGCATTGCCCATGTCTCATAGTTATCACTTTTGAGAACATGGAGTTTAACAGCCGAGAGAGTATGGGAAGAAGGTGTAGTTGTATGAGTAACTACAACATCTGTGGCTTCTGCTCCTTGTGTAGGTGGAGGTGCATGATGCACAACTTGAGGTTGTCCCTGAGGTATGGGATCATGATCTAGAATTTCTTCCAAGTGAGGATTATCACCAGATTGAGACATTGAATTTCTGAGAGTGTGGATTTAGGGTTGTGTTCTTCTTATTCAGATTTTCTCAACAAGCTCTGATACCACTTGTCGATCCATTTGAATGAATCTATATTCTGTTAAGAATTTGTACAATAACTTGTAATCAAACTAGAGCACTTGAGAACTCTTACTCAACCAAATAAGTTGTGCGGAATCTAACTTATAAAGCATAGAAGAACATAATTACTTTTAACTATCCGATTCTATATTGATCGACTTTCAATGAGGTGCAATAAACTCATCATACTTATGAACCTTTTATTGAGTAAGGAACCCTAGAAACCTTAGAATATTCTATAATGATAAGTATATCACACACGATAT
This sequence comes from Glebionis coronaria, assembly GCA_025667525.1. Taxonomy (NCBI): domain Eukaryota; kingdom Viridiplantae; phylum Streptophyta; class Magnoliopsida; order Asterales; family Asteraceae; genus Glebionis; species Glebionis coronaria. The sequence goes on from CM046875.1 coordinate 3,445,398, forward strand.
CTTATCAATATTCTAAACTATTAAGTATATCACATAAGATATACTCTAACTATAACTATGACATATCATTTCTAAAGATATATTTGTCCTAATCAATATAGCAGTACATACAATATAACTAACAGTACTTGCTATGTACCGCATTAACACTAACGGTACTTGCCAACGCTAACAGTACTTGTACTTATACTAACGGTACTTGGTACTTTACAAGTAATTCTCAACAATTCTCCGTGTTGAGTGTGTACCCCCCCCCCCCCCCCCCCCCCCCCCCTTCATAGGTTCACGCATTCCCGATGACTAAATGATCTCATATCCCGACAAATATGACAGGTCGTCAAGGAGATATGTACTTGTTTGTTAAGGTAATATAACTTTTATTGTTGTTATTTTGTGTTTCTTATTTTGTGTTTCTCAAACAAGACGTGTATTTGGAGTTTTTTTGCTATTGTAAGTTGAAAATTTTATCCACTACTGTTTTAACATAACTAACTTTTTTAACACTAAACCCTCAATTTTATGAGCCAAGCGGGCCTTGTCATCCCAAAACCATAGCGTATTTTCGTATGACACTTGTAGCAAAAATGAAGCCATATGAAAATAGAATCATTGTCTTTTAAAATGAAATAAGTGTCTAATTTAATGTTTGGAGCAATTTTTTTAAAATCTGAATTGATCTAATGATTGAACCGTAAACCGATAAGGGATCAAAAGTCAAATTCATCTCATGATTAAGCCGTGAATCGATAAGGGATCAAAAGCCGCAATCGACTAGAATCATTTTTTTAACGGTAGTTTGATGCAGCCGGAGTATTTTGCGTACTATTGAGGCACCAAGTCTTTCGATCCAAGCTCGAATCATCTCACGAAGAGAATATCAATCATATGCTAGTCATCCAATTTTTTATTAAAAGGCTTTAAAACATTGTGCTCGATTCAAACCCGGTTACCAATTGACCAGAATCATTAACTAGTAGCTAGCTGTTAAAAATATTATTACATGTCAGATGAATTTAAATTTGATCGGGATGCCACAATGACAATAAGAAGCCAGGTTAAATTTCGTTATCACTACTGATTCACTTTTATTTAAATATTGATCATAACAACTAAGGATAATATAAACTTAACTGACCATATGGTAACTTAAATAATTGTATTGAAAACAAAAGTGTGTCGTGTAACGCTGTCAAACCACTTAGATTAAAAAAAGGAAGTAAAATATTAAGAATGACGAAGCACATGGGACCATGACAATATTTAACTTTTTACCAACTTTATTTCTTAGTCTTGAAGTTGTCTGAAAGCTAAAAATAGGTCAAATGTATATTTATAGAAGGATAATTTAATTTTTGTTATAACTAGTATCGTATCCGCGTAATACAGCGACGAATATCTGATAACTACTTTTTAGCGAACAAATATTATAATTTTACTAAGGTTAAAATTAAAGTTAAAGTAGTAAAAAAAATTAAATTAACTTAAATAAACTTATTAAAAATGAAAAAACTAAAATTTAATAAAATTATATTAAAATGTATGTTGAATTAAAGAGCACGAAATTTTATAAAATATAGTGAAATTAAATTATAAAAAAAATAAATATATTAAAAGATATTTGAATTTAAAGATAAAAGTTTTTTAAATTGTTTGTTACTAAGATTGTTACAAAAATTTATTATAAAAATATATGGATGAATAAGATTAATTAAAAAAAGTATGATCTAAGGGTTTAAATTTAACCTTCATATCTTAATTTTTGGTTTGGAGTTAGGTTTGAAAATTTTAGGTTCGGGATTAAGATCGGAGTTAAGATCGAAGTTAGCTTTTTTATATAATAGTATAGATATAAATAATATATCCTATTTTGTAACAATTAACGATTCGTGAGATATTTAATCTTTTTGAAAAATTATGAATGAAGATTTGCAGCGTTACAAAACAAAGCCTACAAGACCGAGTAGTTATCGTTTAAGCGTCACATGACCGCTAACTTTTCTGTGGAAACCAATGTTTTAAAAACCGGGTTGACCCGGCTGGTTGAACCGGTTGACTCGTGAACCGGCTCGGAGACCGGTCCGGATGTGTTCGGGTTTTTGCTTGTTTGAGAACCGGATTGAACCGCCGGTTTTCCGTTGACCCGGTCTGATAAACCCGGCCGGGTCTTAAATTTTTATAAAAAAAAAAATTTAAAAACTTTTTTTTCATAAACATTTTAAAATTTTAAGGATAAATTAAAGTGATAATAATTAATTTTAATTAAAATAAAGTCAAAACTAACTTGAAACATTAACTAAAATTGTTTTGTTATAATCTATTACATATTATAATAATAACTTAATTATTTTTCATATCTTTGCTATAATGTTGTAAATGTAAAACTAAAAGTCATGAGTAAAGAATACATATTTTTCATCGATTTAGTTGAACGGAAGATAAATAACTGGATGGTACAATACTACATATTAAATATATAAATTAATATACATATATATATATATAACCGGTTTGACCCCGCGGTTCAACCGGTTGAACCGGTTGACCCATAAACCCGTCACTAGACCGAGTCAAGTAAAAAACCGGGTTTTAAGACATTGGTGGAAACTGATCAACCTGTTAAAAGACGAAAAAAAACAACCAATGATGTTCAAACTTCTCAAAAACATGCAAATCTTAATATAAATACTCAAATTCTTCATAAGCAAGTTTTAATCACTTATGGTATTTCTTTATATCTATTATAAAGCTGGGTTTTAAGTAAAATTTTGTCAAAATAGATAAAAAATTCAAAAATGCTTAAAATTTGTCAAAAATGATAATCAAATTAATCACCAAGTAACCTGTCTAAACCGATTTTAAGCTACAAAGATGTCGACCGTCCAACTAAGGATTCACGATTTTTACAAAATTGATTTTTTATTCGACTTGGTTCATTGAATATAAACTAAAATTTAAATTTATATTAAACTTTTCCATGTTTAAGTATCAAAACAATATGGTGTAATTTTGACTTATCTTCTTTTTATTGTAACTTTTGTTAAAGATAGTAATAAAATTTGCCTTTGTTATAAACATTGCACATGTATAAACAGCAACACGACATATGATTCTATGGTGTCTAAGCAACACCGCATATGATTCTATAGTCTCTAGTTGGAAATCAAAGTATTTTGCGAAGTAATATTTGACGATAAATGTTATTTATACTAATTTTAATCGACAGAAAGATAAAAAAAAAGTTTTTGGTTTTAAAATCTACGATAAATCGATAAATAAGTTCGCGAGTAATATCATTAGCACAGACAAGAGCCACTCGCTTTGTACAGTTGTCACACAAGATAAGCACGCTACTCGCGTGCTAATCAGGCGAAATTTAACATGTTTGGCCTGTGAAGGATGTAATTTACTAAACATTTGATCTCATAAGGATGGTATCTGTTAATAGTATCGGCGAGAGAAATTAAATCAATTTATATTCTGTTTTTATGTTTTTTTTAACGACATAGATTTTATTAAAAATTAACAAACAGTTTAGTTGGATGGATGCATCCGGTTATAAATCTTCATGTGTGGGAGGTCAGGAGTTCGACTCCCGTCATTCCCCATGTGGGGGATTTTCTCAGAATTGGCAGCCGGGTTCGAATCCTAGCGCAATGCCTTGAAGCCCCTTAATGAGAAATTGGATGGCTACCATGGAGTTGATATTCTCTTCGTGAGATGATTCGAACTCAGGTCAAGAGACTTGGTGCCTCAGTAACACGCAAGATATTCCGCTGCACCAAAACTGCCGTTAAAAAGAAAGAGCTTTAAGCCAAGTAACCAATCTATCCTAGACTTATATCAGCTATTCATCCAAAGAAAGGATATTTGAACAATATCATCAAAATAAGAATTCAGACGCGAATTATCAATACTGAAAAACAATTAGTTTCTGTATCTCCAAACGAGCCATCATAACACATAACAAACTCCTACAAGGAATTCCTTTAACCTCTTATCTGTTTGTTATGTATTCAAGTTTTTCAAATTTCTGTCGAGTACAATCACAACTATGCAATAATTTATTATAATATTTGGAAAGAATTGCAAAAATCGTTTTTGTGGTGCAAGTTTGGTCCGTTAAGTTTCATAATTACAAAAATAGTTAGTGTAACAAACATCTTGGGTATCACTTTTGATCCTTTTACGACATGAAATTACTTAAATACCTTTCTTTGTACAAAAAATTAAAGAATAAAAACGAGGATATTTTAGTAATTTCAGATCATAGAGATCAAACGTGCAATTTAGCCAAACCATGCGTACGATTTTTGAAATTTTTTAAACTTGACGAATCAAATATATAATTTAACCAAATTTCAAGAACGATTTTTGCAATTCTCTCTAGTTTTTGTTAGCAAAACCTAATTATATGAAGAAATATTTGTCTATAAACAGTGAAAGTGAAGTGGACTCAAATCACTAAAAATGGTTTGGTTCAACTTCAACATGTCATATGAGAGGGACATACGTTTTTTTTATAATCCAATTTTTTAGTTTTTATAAAAAAAATTTATGACAAAGTATTGTCATTTATACATTATTCAAATATATAGTTTTGAATAAGAACCAATTGACGAATGTCTGCCAGCAAATCTAAAAATTATAATGAAAGATTTTCATGTGCACTTGAATTATTTCTTTTGTTTCATAATTATTATTTGCGAATTTAAGATTTTATTAGTCTTCCCTTCACATGCACCGAAACAACAAACAGAATATAGTAAGGTCCACAAATTTATTTATATCAACAATTGATGGACTTTCATGTATTGAAAAACACAGAAACTTGTTTTTAGAGATCAAAATTGTATGAAAAAAATAAGTTTATTAAAATAGGTATAACTTGGGCTCCGAAAAAAGTTAGAAGACCCCCAACGTATTAAATCGAACGCAGAAACGAGAGAGGACGTCGCTGTAACCATACATCATTTGTTACGTAATTTTCGAGACTTGCAACGCTATGTTTTAAGTGTTATTTATACTTTTATAGTATTTTTTAAAAATGTTAGGGCTCGTTTGGTATACATGAATCACTATCAAACAATGACTATGAAACCAATTCAAAGTGTTTGGTTACTTGACCCAATTATCAACTATGGATATGAAAACATAATATTTTCTCTATACCATACCACTCAACACACCCTACTATCACTTGGTATTCCCATAACCATACCACCATATATTTATACCCTTACCGATTGTGATTCTGAACTACAAACCAAACGTACCCTTAGTTGACTCATGACGGGTTTATGTTCTAACTCAAAACTTGTTTGTCTTTGAGATCCGTTTCAATTTGTAAGCTTATCTAAGTAATATAGTATAACTCTTGCCGAACAATTTTCAGTTTTTATAATAAAACTAATTATTGATAGCTTTTGCCGCGTTTTAACCTTAATAATCAACATTCGTATAAGATTAACAAAATATTTTTGGTATTTCTAAAATCAACAGATCTAAATTATTATGTCATTTATTAGTCTAAATTAGGGTTGCAATCAAGCCAATATTTTATCAAGCAATTCAAGATCAAGCTCGAGTTTGACTCGATCAAGTCAAGCTTTTATCAAGCTCAAGCATAAAAAATAGATTAAAACATATATCAAACTCAAGCTCAAGCTTTTGATAGCTCGGCTCGAGCCCTTATCAAGCTTTTTCAAGCTTTATTAAAATGTGTTTATCATATAAGTAAGGGCTAAGCAACTTATGGTTAATTTGAGTATTAACTTAATTATAAAGGCTTATTTCATAAATAATTAATACATTTAGAAGGATTTTTAACTTTGTTACCGTATTTTAAATAATTTTTTGTTTTATAGATTTATTACATTTACTTGGTACTTGGTGAAATATAATACGTATAAATATTTTTTGTGCTCTTTTTAATACGAATGTGTCGTAATTGCGTTAACAATCACATCACACAATAGCATTTGATACCTTAATCGCATTGGATCACAAAACGCATTTTAATACTAAGACTGTACGATTATGTTACTTTTGGTTTTATTAATGCCAAATAAATTGAATTTGGTTTTAAGTTCTAGTTTTTGTTTGTTTTACTTTGTACATATGTTTTTATTGATGAGTTTTATTATGAAAAAAACTAATTTTATATACATTCAAGCTTTCAATTAACGCTTAAGCTTTAATCAAACCTTATCAAACCAAACTCAAGCCTGAATTATTAAAACTTAATAAGCTATCAAGCCAAATTTAAACTTACAATTATTTTATTAAATCAAGCTCAAGCCTTATAAAATTTGAGCTCAACTCGAGTCTATTGCACCCTAGTCTAAATCAACAAACATAACAATTTTAGCTAACAAAAAGTCAAAACTAAACCACAATTCTAAGCCACAAACTCATCTAAACCATTTTGGATTGATACATAAATTTACATGTGTATATTATTAAAACTACTTGTTCTTTGGACAACGAAATAAACCAAGTTCATGCAACTAAAGACAAAAACATTAGGAGGTTCGTTTTGTTTGATTGCATGAAAAAAAAAATGATATTTGGTCATATCATTTTCGCCAACTAATATGTACTTGCCAATTAGCAAACTTTCCTTATTTACATGTGTATATTATTAAAACTAGTTGTTCTTTGGACAATGAAATAAACCAAGTTAATGCAACAAGCCACAAAGAATTAGGAGCGTCATTTTGCATGAAAATTAAAGAAAAAATTATCTGAAAGTTGCCTAAAGAAACCGTTGAGAGAAAATTTGGTGCACATTTTTTTTATCAAACTTTTGATTTTCCGAAAAGCCTTGAGTCGTTAAAACTTAACTTTCTCTTATTATCTCACGTTATTTTTCACGTATCACACACGTGAAGGCACTTTCGTCAATTTTAATCATTCCAAACCCACCAGCCATCTTCCACCTTTCCTGTTGTGAGAAAATCGCCCCCGAAACCGTTAGCCCGCCATTAAATAAATTGAGAGACTAAATATGCGACATCAAGGTTGAAACTTTCACTTGTATCTCGACATTAAATGTATTTTTTTTTGGTAAAAGGGTTTCAATACTCCGGTTAAATATATTACACTAAAAATACATTAAGTACAATGGAATGTGGCAGAGGTACCACATTAACCTCAAGGTAGACTTGAACAACTACTTAAATACTTTACTTGTTCAATTAAAAGCGTACTACCAACTAAAAACTTTTCTTATCAAACAACTATAATGGCATATCAGAATGAAGTCGTTTTCAAAATGCACAATAATGGGTTTTTTTTACATGGCCTATTGATGTATGTGAATGGCAATCTTAACCAAATTTGTGGCTTTACTTCCGAGAGCAAGATATTTAGTATTGATCTAAATCATACTTTTGGAAGGATTGAATAATGCGGAAAAATGCGTTATGTTCATTTGTTTGCCTAACAAACCACTAGAAAAAGGTTTGAAGTCGATTCACACAGACAATGATGTGCATACAATGTTGAAACTGGCTTGTAGGAATGATTCAATTTATTTGTATGTTACTCACAAGAAACAGATACTAGCTCAACATTATTTCAAGAACTTTGATTTAGAGTATACATATAGGGATTTTTTGGGATAGGTAGAAGATGATGTTAGGTTGCTTTGTTATAGTTCAACTCATTTTGGGACTAGATATCGTCTTTACAAAAGGAAGAGGAAAGATAGCAATCAAACTCAAAGTGATATAAACAAAAGATTGAAGAGACTGACTGTAGTAACAATAGAAAGAAACAATGATAGAAATGATAAAGAGAAGAAGAATATAGGGTGAAACAAAAGGAGTAACAGAAAACAGAAACATAATTTGAATGAGGGTGATAGTGAGAGTGCGAGTGAATCTGAGACTTCATTGGTGAAGAATAAAAGAGATATGGAAAAGGGTAAAAGGATCATGTTGAAGATGATTCGGGTTTTAACCAAAAAAAAAGTTCTAGAAGATCTATGAAAAGCCCCTTTCTCGAATGTAAAATTTGACCAAAATAAAAATCTTTTGCTCAAATATCATGATCGAAAGTGACGTTTTATCACTCTTTCATAAACTGACAAAAATATAAACATTCAGACATTGAAAGTGTTTTTACATGAAATTAGACTCGAATACTTATCCAACGATATAAAAAATGACTTCTAACTATTTACGGATCAAAAGATATGGTCTTTCAAAGTTTGAAAATTACCAAATAACTTTCTGAGGCCTTCGGTCGCAGGCTAAGATTCCCAGCCGCTGGCTGAGCTAGCCGCACACTAAGGTTCCCAGCCACTGGTTTATAAAGAAATCTTGGTTTCTACCCTTCAATATTCATTTATGGGTTTTTACTCCCACGCCTACGCGCGCGCAGGGGGTGCAGAAAGTGAGATTTCTAGGCCAAAAACGGGTTCAAATCTACTGAACTTGTGCATGAGCGCGCGACCTGCGGACACGAATGCAGCTCCGAAATTCGCCTGGGTGCGGGCAGATTTTGGTATCTTTTTTGCTGCAAATTCGATTTTTTTTCCAGAAAATTCTGGATCTATTTAGGAATAGTTTAGACTTACTGAATAAGTCTTAACAGAACAAATCTATGTTTATAATTGATTTGCAAATCGTGTTAGAGAAATAACAGATTTGTCAGAATATTTTATATGGAACATAATATTTTGTCTTGTTGACCAAGACAATTTTTCACTATATAATGAATCTGTCTTATTCAGTTTTAATCATCAGAAAAGACGCAGCTTTTTCTAACTCCATTAGCAGATAATTTTTTCCAGCAGTTGTCGATCAGAAACGCAGAAGACTTCCGTTATCTTTCAGGCAAGTTTGTCTAGTCCGGCTGTACAACAGCCTTGGACGTTGTACCCTGAAAGACAGACGACGAATTTGTTTTAAAGGAAACGTGTTAAACACATGTCTCGTCTCAGTGTTACTGTTTTCTTCATTACATATAATAAAAGTATACACTGTCTTTTATAATAAAATAAGAAAGACCAAATTTGATGATTATATGAGATCATTTTGGAGAAAATAAAAGTCAATTTAGATCACCAATCCCATGATACCACCTTTTAAAACATGACACTTGGCCCAATTAACACTAATAGAGTAATAATCACTATTTTCTTGTTTCCAAATTGTATCTCACACTCCAATTTTATGGTAAGCTCTTTTATGGTTACCATTAATGTCTTTAAAACCCGTTTTTAATCGATTCGATTAAACTATCGATTCACGATTCAACCAATTTTAACAATCAGTTCAATTAGGCTTTTTATTTAAAATTGTACCACACTACGATTCAACCGACCAAATTAACTCGTGTTTCAGAATACCACAACCGTAACGCGCAGTTGCGAGCACCTTCTAGTTGCACTAACGCGTTTAGGTCCTCGTTCTTGCACTCATCGCTTTCACTCCAATATATACTTGTTAAAGACATTGAAATTAATTGAAAAAGACACCATTTGGTAGTTTATAATTTATAGTAAGCTCCAGCTGGCCTTTATGACAAAGTGACCCAAAAGGCTTAAATATTAGGTCTAAATCCAATACCTAAAATGAAAATTTTCCAAACAATGTACAAGTCATAATACACACTTTACATCTCATTGAAGCACACAAGTCTAAATACATTAGTTATATCTCTTGAAATAGAAATAAGCCTAATGAATATATAACCCTTAAATCCATAACACTTGCATCCATTTTCTCACTTTTTCTCTTCATCATCATCTTCAACAATACAACATCAAAGTTTTTGTTTTCTTCAACTTTTGGAGACAAGTTTGTAGAAGCTAAATCAAGAAAACATGCATGGCAAAAGGTACTTTCATCTTTCTTAAACATATATGTACACTTATAGTTACTTGTCTTCATTTATCTGGTTTTACGACGAAACCAGAACATAAAACGATCAGATGCACTTACAATATCTGTTTTCATCCTTAGTTTTATAGACATAACCAAAAACATAAAATGATCAAATGCACTTACAATATCTGATTATGTTCCTGGTTGATTCAATAGTCAAAATTTGTGTTCAACATTCAAAGTATGCTTGAACCAATAAGTTTTATTTCCTATTTACTACCAAAAAGCTAATATATCTTCATAAATGGCAACTAGGTAGGACTTTTTTGTGTGAATTATGAAGGTATTTTTCTGAATTTCCTAGAAAACACAATTTCCAAAGTCAAGCCATTGATTTTGGTCATAAAAGGTTGAATATTGAATTCCCAAATTTTACCATGCTATAATTAGATAAGCGTGCATTCACGATTAGCAATAAGCCAATAAACTAAGCAAAGATATACATGGTTACTTTTTTTAATAATATCATGTTAATGTAATGTTGTTAGTCACTAATTATTATAGTTGGCAAATAAGATTATAGTATTGACATGACATGTAATGATTAAAAAGTAGTTTAGAAAGCATGACTAGGTTTGGTTACTTTAAATGTAATTAAGTAGTCGTAAGACTATACATTAGAAATTAGAAATGTGTCATGTGATTAAGTGGGTGTTTGAATGTGCTTATTGAAAACAAATTATTCATTTTGAAAACTCTCTTATAAAATATAGTATTTGGATTTGATATTCTAGTTTGAAATTGCAATAATCAAATAATCACTTTTTTGAGTGTTTGACAAATTTGATTATCTGATAATAAACTCCATTTTGAAAGCTTACTTTTTCAAAACTCCATTTTGAAAATGAAATAAGTAGCTCCGAACTAACTTTTTCAAAATTCCATTTCAGAGCTTGTAAACGCAAATAATCACTTATCTCAATTTATTACCCAACACTTTTTTAACTTATCTCCATTTTAAAACTAAAATTTAAAGATAATCTCCTCCTGACCGCACATCCAAACACCCCTAAAATGTTTCCTAAAATCATGAACAAACGAACCCGTAACCAAGCGAGAACGTATCAAACCGGTTGTCGCATATTTAAAGGCTGTTTGTTTTAGCTTATATAATAATGAAAGCTTATCTAAAAGCTTATCTCAATTTATATAGAATAAAATTTACTTCTGTAGTTTTGAATATTTATAGACTTATACTCCCTTCATCTTAATTTATTAGTCTATTATTTATTTTTAAATTATTTTTTATTCAACTTTTACTACGTCGTGAGAGCGAAGTTAATGAAAAGACTAGTGGGTGTTAAATCACCCTAATCAACTTACTTTACTTATTATTTGTGTGTATTCCGTTTTACTATTAGTTTATACATTAATTTTTTTTATTACTATAACTTTTTGTTTTAAATATAATCAATCAGCTTTAACTTAAAATCTTAGCTTCATCCCGGCTAGGGGTGTGATTCGGGTTGACCCGGTCGGGTTCGGGTCAACTCGGGTCGAGTCAAGTCGGGTAAGGGTAAAAAATATATAACCCGAATTCGAGCCTAATTAGAACTCGGGTCACTCGGGTTCGGGCCAGTTCGAGTCGGGTCAACTCGGGTGGGGTCAACTCGGGTTCGGGTCAACCCGAGTTTAAGGAAAATGTGTAAAAAGTGGCTCAATTAAGTAGTAATACAATGTAAAAAATGTTATTTTACTCGGGTCAAGTCGGGGTGTCGGGTTCGTGTCAAGTCGAGTCAAAAGTAAATAATATATAACCCGAACCCGAACCTAATTAGAACTCGGGTCAATTCAGGTTAACCCGAGTTGACCTGAATACACTTTTGGACCCGAATAACCTGACCTGAATATGATTATTCGGGTTCGAGTCGAATTCGGGTCGGGTCAACTTTTTCGACACCCCTAATCCCGGCTACGAAAGTAACTTTTTTAACTAGTTGGCCTTTAACAAATGTTTGTGAAATATATGTGGGTCAAAGTCAACGACCGACAACACATATATCTCGGACACATGCAGAACCTCCGACATGTGTCGTGGTTATGTTTAAACACATCACCCATGATTCTCGGGTCGGGTTAATCATACACACCATTTTTTTTTTTTTTTTTTTAATTTAATTTAGTTACATTTATATATTTTCAGGAGTCTAATGTGTCACACTCGTTCCTTATCCGAAACTATTGCTCATTTCTATGTCACAAATCACACCATATATAAAATATGATATCCTTCTAATATAATACTACACGACTTTTAGGTTTTTCATAAGAAAAACTGATAATACCGTTTAGTAGAAATCGTTTAAGTTTTAGGCGTTCTCTCAAACCTCATGAGAGGATGTCTCCCCTCGACCTTTGCCTGCTGACCTTACAATGAGACCTCAGCAAGGAGCTCTGCCCTTTACTTACAAGAGGGCGCGACCCTTTTAACTTTAGTATCTTCGTCGTGGTGATATCAACTTAGCATGACCGTCTTATAGTTTTCGATGACCCAAGAGAAAAGCAACAAAAAGGTCTCATTTACGCTTGTAAACTAACCACAAATTGTATAAAAATTCAAACTACATTACTAAAAATGTTAAAACTCTACATATTTACATGTAAAATTACTAAAAATGTGACCCTTTTTAAATGGAGACAGTGACAGTGTCAGGGATGTTCCGTGGGTGCCCGTGACATCTATGTATTTTTTTTTCTATATAGTGTTAATTTTTAAAAGAAACATCGATTTTTCTCAAATATATCTTAAATACAGCTGGTGCATCGAAATGTGTTTTAGTCTTATTTAGTTAGTATAGTTAATAAAAGTTAAACTCTACTATATTAAGTTTCAAAACTTTTGTACTCCCGTCATATTTTGTCGTGACTTCGTTCGTGTGGAGATTCTAACGCATCTTAAGCTAATCTTATCAAAGCCTTTAATCTTAAAATAAAACCCAATTATATAAAACAAATTGATATACAACGTCAACGACCGATTCCATCGAGTTCCCGTGCATATCCGAAACCCCCTAGCTCCGCGCTTGTATAAGTCGATACGTTTGTGTTTTACCATTTGTGGATATTGTACATTTGTACGTGTGGTTAGGGCAAAAAAGTAAGACGGATTGATGAGGTCCCATGAAAGCTCATGACATTTGACATCTTGTTTTTTTATCACAATTTCATAGCTGTTTTTTTTTATTGATTTATTTATGTAAGACCGTGTGTTAGAACATCCGAGACGCTTGTATCGAATACGCGGCATTTCGAAGACGCGTCGGATGCGTCACGGGTGGGCTGGTAGCTTTTGGCGTCAAGAAGTTTACGACGCACCACTCCTCACCCCCTTGCCATCAAATATGACGTTTTGTGTTTTTTTAATTAATAAAATGAAGTATACGTGAACCCGTTATTTTTTTCCAATAACACTGTTTCTCATGCCGACCACTACCGATCTTTAACATTTAAACCAAATCTTTCTTCTTCTCATATTGATGTTGACAATGTATGAATTTTGAACCAGAAATATAAGTTTACATTTTTATTTTAAATTAAAATATATAAGAAAAATAGTTAATTAGTGCACACCAGTTAGTGATCGCCACGTATCAATTTATGTAATCTCGTCTTCGAGCTTTGAGTATGAAAAAAATATTAATAAAAAAGGTTGATATCAATCGAGATACCTATGCAAACTCTCGTAAAAAAAAAAGTGTTTAAGAAAAAGAAAAACCAGTATTATTGTAAGTGCATGTGGTCGTTTTACGTAATATTTTAGTATCTCTATGCAAGTTGCAAAAAAGCACAAAGGTAGTTATATATGCAACTAACATGTTACATAGTATTTGAAAAAGTAAAAAAAACTGTCTTTCCCTGTTTCAGATTTTCTTTGAATTCAAGTTTAATGTCTCACAAACAGAATCCTCATCATCCTCGTACAACACCAAATCAACGACAAGAGGTACATTTACATATGTTGTTGTCTGTGTTCTATTCATGTTTGCATGTTTTTTTTTTTACAGTTTACATGTTGTGTTTTTGTGATTGCAGCAGTTGTTGTGGCCAAGAATTGTCATAAGGAAATGGCTTAACCGGACTTCGAAAAACTCCGAATATAGTGCTGATCCTGAAACAGATGATGATGATGATAATGATAGTTCCTATGATTCAGATGCTGATCAAGGTTTGGTTTCATTCGATAAGATGTTGATTATAACTTAGTATTAGTATAGTTAGAAGGTTCGAGGCTTGCATACTGCCCAATTGGATGTTACTGTCGGCTCGAATCACTAACTACTAACTCGCCGTTAAAAAAAAAAAACTTAGTATTAGTATAGTTAGAAGGTTTGAGGCTTGCATACTGCCGAACTGGATGTCACTGTCGGCTCGAATCACTAACTACTAACTCGCTGTTAAAAAAAAAACTTAGTATTAGTATAATTAGAAGGTTCGAGGCTTGCATACTGCCGAATTGGATGTTACTGTTGGCTCGAATCATTAACTACTAACTCGCCGTTAAAAAAAAAAACTTAGTATTAGTATAGTTAGAAGGTTCGAGGCTTGCATACTGTCCAATTGGATGTTACTGTGGGCTCGAATCACTAACTACTAACTCGCCGTTAAAAAAAAAAAAATTAGTATTAGTATAGGTTAGAAGGTTCAAGGCTTGCATATTGCCCAATTGGATGTCACTGTCGGCTCGAATCACTAACTACTAACTCGCCGTTCAAAAAAAAAACTTAGTATTAGTATAGTTGACTTATCAAAGTAGTGCGCCTTTTGTGATAATTCTGAATTTTGTTTGGGCGAGAAAGTAGTGGATACCCGTATTGGCAAATTTGAGATTTTGGTACGGGATAGTATGGAAACTTGTTGCTCGACTAATTGGATATTGGGGAGTGATTGGGGCTATATATCATATATGGATAATGTATTAATGTATACTCGATTAGGTAACGAGAATTCTTTCTAGGATGGTCACGCGTATATTGTCTGGACTAAAGAGTTGGTTTGGTTTGTGAACGGTTAAATGGGCCGGCATATATTGAATCTGCACGATTGAAAATTTGAAACTGAATACAGTTGTGTAACAAATGTAGCGTGTTTGGTAATATACATTTACAGGAGATAATTCGTCGTTTTAATCTGATCTTCTTATGGTTTTGTTTTAGCAGAAGACGAGTCATGTGATTGGCCAAAAGAATCGAGATTTAAGAGTAAACAAGGAGGTGATACCAATGGTAAAAAGATTCGTTTCGTCCTTTTTGGTTTTGCTTCTGATAGACTAGAACGATTATTCTATGAAGTTTTACTAGTTGCGTTTTTGGTTCAATAGCATTTTGATTAATAAGCTTTTTGTTGCTTTCCCCTTAGCCTTTTGCTGGTGTATCGATGCTTAAGTATGTTATTTAAGAGACCACGTGCTTTGTTTATCTTAAAAGAATGCAACCAAATTAGGCCTACGTGAATTAACTAAAAGATTTTATGCACATTTACAGTACTATTCCTAACTTCCGATTCGTCAAGCAATGCTTTAAATTAATTAAGATACCATGTGTGTTGTTTATCTATTAAGAATACCGCAGTACCAAATTCGGCTTATATTGACTTTAACGTAACTAAGAGACCATCTGCGTTGACTACCAAAGGCCTATATGCGTAGACTAGAAGACTATGACAGTAAAAGGAAATTTCTAGCCCTTAAGTTTTTGTTTCATGAGACAATAGGTTATCTCGACTAGGATCTATTTTTGTGTTTGGAAAATAAAAACGAAGTTACGTTTATGTTAGTTATTTTGTCTCCAGGAGCGTTACCTAAGTCAAGACGACGAAAATCAGAGACCAGTAGAGCACAGTACATTGACGCAAAAGAGCTCAAGTACGCTTGTCTACCCTCTCTAACATGAATTACAGCTATTTTTTCGCATCGGACTGATTGATTGACACCGTGTACTTATTTTTGCTTTCGTTTGTATTGATAGAGTATGTGTTAACACTTGGAACGTTGGAGGGAAACTACCAAGAGAAGACTTGGATATCGATGATTTGCTTGATGTCGACAAACCGGCTGACATATATGTGCTCGGGTAAGACTTTCTTTTTATGAATCAGTTTTCAGGAGTTCAAGTAAATAGTGGAGTAATTGCTTATGGGAAGACGTTCTTCGTCACAGTTTTCAGGAGATCATACCTTTAAACGCTGGCAATATTTTTGGAGCTGAAGATAGTCGTCCTGTCCCACTATGGGAAAACGTTATTCGTCGGAACCTTAATAAAGTTCAACCTGATACAAAATTCAAATGCTATAGTAACCCTACATCCCCATCGAGATTTGTACCATCCGATGATGCTCCAGATATAGAAGACGAAGTAGTACTTGAAAGTGACAGCGAGGGAGAAGAGGAAGTCCACCCGTTTAATGATGAATCCAACTTTGATGACCTCTTGGAGGGTCCTAAAGCGCTAAATGGTAATTTGAACACACTCGCAAGTATGAAACCTGCAGGGGACTCAGAGAAACGGTTCTCGTCTCAAAAGACACTTGACAGGGTAAATTGCTTTTCAATTGACGATTCAGAAGAAAATGTAAAACCGTCACCTCCGGTCAACAGCAGAATGTTGACCCGCATACTTAGCGGGACAGAAAGGATGGGGTTGTCCTGGCCAGAGCCACCGTTGGATTTGCTGGCTCAGTGTGTATCAGAGAGGCCAAATCCGTTGAAAACAGTTAAATCGTTCAAAACAGTTAAATCGTTTAAAACTTCTAAATCTTTTAGGACATATGCTTCTTTCAAGTCATATGTAAACGTTGACAATCGAATCGTGCCAGAGGATGTTTTTCTCGGGGACCTTGATTCCACATTGTATCGGAAAAGAAGACCACCATATGTGAGAATAGTAAGCAAACAAATGGTTGGTGTATTTATCACAGTATGGGTGCGTAGACGCTTGAGGAAGCACATCCAAAACGTACACGTGTCAGCTGTTGGTGTTGGTGTAATGGGCTACATCGGTAACAAGGTGCGACTAGTGAACCATTCAGTGTCGTCGTATGTATCGTGTCTCCTTTTTATATACCTTATTCGACAACTTTTCACTTTTGCAGGGATCCATATCAGTGAGCATGTCAATATATCAGACACTCTTCTGTTTCATCTGCACGCACTTAACGTCTGGTGAAAAGGAAACAGACGCTGTTAAAAGAAATGCGGATGTTCATGAAATACATAAAAGAACGCGCTTCAACACAGTTTCGAGCTCCAAGAGGATAGAGAACCATGAGTAAGTACAAGATATCTCGTCTTCCAATTTTTGGTCTTTTGAAGCTAATCTTACAGATATATTTCTCTATGTTTCCAGCCGGATAATCTGGTTGGGTGATTTGAATTACCGTCTCAATTTGTCGTATGAGAAGACGCGTGATTTAATTTCCAAAAATGATTGGTCCAAGTTGTTAGAGGGTGATCAAGTAAGTTGCTATTCCCGCTTACACCTTTTCATCCTTTCTTAGTATTTGCTGTTATTTATCTTAACGACACCTTGCAGCTTATCCGTGAGCTAAGAAAAGGCCGCGCATTTGATGGATGGTCAGAAGGCGTATTAGATTTTGCCCCAACTTATAAATACGAGCAAAACTCAGGAAAATACTATGGCGAGGATCCTAAAGTTGGGAGACGAATTCCGGCATGGTATGCACTTAAAGCTACTTACACTAATCCATCGAATATTTGACTATCACATGTTTTTATAAGATTGGTCGGATGTTTTCGTTTCAGGTGTGACCGCATACTTTCATACGGGAAAGGAATACGGCAGCTGAGCTACAAAAGGGCTGAATTTAGGCTATCGGACCATAGGCCCGTGAATGCAACATATATGATCGAGGTGGAAGTTTTCTCTCCAAGAAAGCTGCAAAAGGCCCTCACAATTACTAATGCAGAGATCGAGGACGATGATATGATTGCAGAAATGGGGTTAGAAGATGGAATACACGGGTTAAGATTAACAGAGGTTAGTCATCTATAATCCCATACATACGTGAAGTCTAAACGTCTTTCAGTCTCATAAACTTTCGTTCTGTGGCAGGACAAATATTGGTAAACACATATGCACACTGGAGTCGAATTGACTCAAAAACTTTTTGGACTCGGGAATAGGTTACTCATTCATTGTTCCGAAACCATTCATCGTAGCCCTATTGTGTAAATTATGGTGTGTCGTAACGATGTATAGTTGTACTCAAATTACGTCAGGTTAGCAAAGAAAGTTACTATACCTTGAATAAGTCTAGGATATCGTTATTTGCACTCTATAGGTTTTTATTTACTTACGGCCGTATACGTGAAAGGTACATATAAACTTTTTCATAGTGCAACTAACGTGTTTCCTTACGAAGTTTTAGTTGAGGGTTTTGTTGTTGCTGTCGTTTTAGCGGATAGGTTGAGCCGCGCCATTCAGCGTGTGTATGTAACGAGAGAGAGAGTCTCGGATTGTATAACGTTGTACACAAGAAATTCAAAGTCCAGTTTCGGCTTCTGCTATTTTCATGATCACTTGTTCAAGTTTATTATTTAGGTAAATTCTTGTATCGGGTTTGGATCCACAATCCTTCGAACTCTAGATAAACGGGTCTTTTGGATTCCTGAAACAAGTAAGGTAAACGCGTTAGCTTGCCCAGGGTGTTAGCCTTGGAGCTCCAGTGTAAGAGTAAGTAACGGGTAAGAGTATGGGCCGATGGGCCGTGGACCTTGGGCTTAGGATTGTATGCCTTTTAGCAGACAAAGTTCGTGAAATCACGGGCCAATATTCCTGACTTGATCGCGATTCCTTCCTTACTAGGCCGTCCGGACTTTATTCTGGTCGGGTCTTTTGGATTCCTGAAACAAGTAAGGTAAACGTGTTAGCTTGCCCAGGGTGTTAGCCTTGGAGCTCCGGTGTAAGAGTAAGTAATGGGTAACGGTATTTATATGATTTTCTAATGGGCCGATGGGTCGTGGACCTTGGGCTTAGGATTGTATGCCTTTTAGCGGACAAAGTTCGTGAAATCACGGGCCAATATTCCTGACTTGATCGCGATTCCTTCCGTACTAGGCCGTCCGGACTTTATTATGGTCGGGTCGTTCGGACCAAGGCCCTTTCGAACATATACACGAACACTTATAATCCATCAAGTAGAGGTGTCGAAAAAGTAGAACTGAATCGAATCCGAATAAGCTTATTCGGGTCGGGTCATCTGGGTCAAAAAACGTATTCATGTCAATTTGGGTTGACCCGAGTTACTAATTAGGCTCGGGTCCGAGTTTATATTTTTTAGCCTTGACCCGACTCGACTTGACTGAACCCGAATAACACTTTTTATATTGTATTAATAATTAAATAAGCCATTTTTAATTTTTTTTTCCTTATATTCGGATTGACCCAAATCCTAATTGACCCGACCCAAACCCAATGACCCGAGTTCTAATTAGGCTCAAGTTTGAATATGATTTTTTTTGCCTCAACCCGAGTTGACCCAAACCGAATTGACTCAAACACGACTGGGTCAACTCGAATGACACCCTAATACCGAGCACACAAACTCATAAAGTATTACTATAAAGTTTTGGTTAAATATTTTTTGGTAAAACCGGACCAAATTAGAATTCAACTAAACGACTCGGTTATCGGATTTGGATTTTGGTTTTTGCAACTTGAACCGAAAACGGATTCTATATAGTTCGGTTCAGTTCGGTTCTCGTAAATTCATTTAAGGTTTGTTTGATTAATTTTTTAATTAAGTTATGTTTAATTAATAGACGACTTAATGTAGACAACCTCATAAATAAACAAATATCTTATTATTTAATTAGACGTGTACCCGTGTATAGCGACGAATAGTTTACAATATCTTAATTGATCTGGTGGTCGAACCGATAACTTGGTGACTCGATCGGGTTGACTCGAAAGTCGAACTCGTGACCCGGTGGGTGAACCCGTAAAACGTTGACTCGAACGGATTAACCTGGTGGTCGAACTTGCAACACGGTAACTCGACGGGTTGACACGGTTCTCGAACCCGTCACCGATAGTCGAACTCATGATGTAGTGGCTAACATGTTTATATATGTTTATTCGGATATAGATAAATTCAGTTTTTTTCACATTAAATCATTATCAAAACCTTAGTTTATTAGGTTTGCTATAAATATTCATTCATTCGTTATATTTGGTCTCCTAAAACCGATAAATATTGTGAGGTTCCCTAACTAATAAGCTCATTCGACTAAAATTTGAAGTCATGGCCGACCAAACTCAAGAACAACGTTGTAGTCGTGTTGGTTTAGTGTACGATGAAAGAATGTGCAAGCATGCTGATCCCAAAAACCCCAACCATCCCGAAAACCCTGAACGCCTTCCTGCTGTTTGGAACAAGCTCGAGTCTGCTGGTATCCCTCAAAGGTACGTAGTAATTTGCTCTCACATCTTTTCAGCAAGGTTGGTAGAACCGGGACGAGCCTCTCTACCTTAGGTAGAGGTATGGCTGTCTACGTCTCAACCTCCTCATACACCGTCCTAGACGGTATTGGGACCCATAACCCGTGGAAAACGGCATTGGGCGTTACCTTACCTTATTTTTTCATCAGAACTTACTTGTAAGTAATTCTATATTCTAAATACTATGTTCTTGTTGTTTGTTTTCAGATGTGAGGTTTTTAAAGCTAA